>OX393580.1:44099573-44783104 GCA_947652605.1 Elmis aenea | reverse complement strand
AACGGTAAAAATAAGTTTTCATTTTATATCTCAAATTTGGGGAAATTTAGGAGAATGACGTTTGGTTAATGTTTTTTACTGATTAAAAGATTTCCCATAGTATTATTTTCAATCATTTCCTACCTTTACAAGGGGCTGAAAAGTACAACCCCTGTTAAATTTTTTCTCAGAACTTTTTGGAGGGTTAAAATTTTGCAATTTTTTTGTAACCTTAATTAATTTTTAAACATTTTTTATTCCTTAATTGTTCCCGGAAAACATACAGTTGTTGAGTAAAAAATAAAATAAGTGAACATGCACCACCAAATAAACACGAAAACACATGTCAATTTTACTCTATATGTACAGGGTGGTCCAAATTCGATGGAATTACATGGGCATCTCGCTTAATAGTCAAGATAGAGAAACTGTTAAATTACCAAAATTATTTTTAGGAAAAACTCAGAACCGTTTTCAAAAACATTCTATCATTTTCGGTTTTTGAGTTATCAAAGAAAAACTGTTTTTTTGTTATATTTATAATGTTTCATATCTCCCTTATTGTTTTAAATATTTAAATATTAAAAAGATTTATGAAAATTATTTTTAGATATTTTTATGTAGATTTTGAGAGTACTAAAAAAAAAAATTGCGCTCGCCGTTAAAAAGTTATGACACAAACTGACCTTTTTTTAAATAGAATCCATAGTTGGCTATGGCCTATTTAAATTCCTTATTTTTTTACCGTTCCAAATATATTAGGGTTGATGTGTTTATTTTCAATAATACGCAAGTTACAAAGGTTTTTAAATTTATTTAAAGATGAGAAACAAAAATTAGGCTGTGAAAGCAAAAAAAAAACAAGAAAAATCGGAAATTATAGAATATATTTGAGAACTGTTCTGAGTTTGTGTCAAAAAACTGCACATTTTTGGTAATTTAACGATTTCTCTATCTCGACTATTAAGCGAGATACCCATGTAATCCCATCAAATTTGGACCACCCTGTTCAAATCAAAATGTACAAACCAAAATAAATCATTTTATTTTTAAATGCTTGATGGTACATGTTCACTTATTTTATTTTTTACTCAAAAACCATCCGTTTTGCAGGAAATATTAAAGAATTAAGAAAGGTTCTAAATAAATTAAGCTTCCAAAAACAAAATTAAATTGCAAACAATTCTGATAAATAAAACTTTTTTTTTAATCGCAGGAAATTTTCTAGTAAATGACGTTAAAATGATTTTTTTTCTACGATGAAATATGTCAGAATGGGGATGCTCAACTTTTTTTTTGAAATTACATAGTATAATTTTTTAACTTAATTCTTATAGAAAATTAAATTCCAAAACTGATAGTGCAATAAAAAAAACAAACAAACATAGGAACATGTTTGAGGAAAATGAGTTTAAATAATGCTTAATTTTTCACAAAATCATTGTATTTGACAGTTTATACCTTGTCTAATTGTGCTTTATTAGTTTTCGACGTAAAACCATGATTTTGTTAGTATAAATAAAATAGTTTTCGGCAAAATTTTCAGATTTATCAAGTAACGACTGATAATTATTACCTATTAATAAAATAACAGAGTCCGATTCTTATTTTCCAAAAAAAAAACAAACGAGCAACGCTGTAAACACATGAACATTACATAAAAACTTAAATAGAAATAATAAAGCTAAAATTGCTTTTGCTATTTATTACCATTTATAATACCGCACTACAAAGATTGTTAAGACAATAGTTAACGTAATTATTTAAAAAAAAACAAGTTATAACCGATAATTATAATTAGTTCGTGGTAAAATTGTGAAAAAAACCAACAAGCATTAAGTATTGTAATATTAATAAAGCAACGGGAAGCAAATAAAAGAAAACAGGTAACTTGTATTGGCGCACAGCGAATTAATTTCAGCCATATCCTCCCACAACGTAATAAAAAGGCTTGAAATATTTCTATTTAATTTCGCTAATTTATTGTAATGGGTCTAGTAACGATATTCGTTCACAACATAACGTTGTGTTATTACAACTAATGGTAAGTAGATCCATAACTTGTGGACATAAAAATTTATTAAATTCCCTATGAAGCTTACAAATTGTTTTAAATTTGAATATACTGACCAGGCTCGATTATATTTTTGTTTTATGTGAATATTAAATTTTATTAAGGCATAACGTTTTGTTGGTCTTATGATTGTGGTGTTTTCAAACGATTTTAATAAAAATACCGTTTGCAAAAATAGAGAATACGACTTGTGCTAATGTTAAAGGTAAATGAAAATTTGCAAATTCATTTCAGAACCGGTTGGCCACAGAAAAAGTATAGATAACTAAGGAAAGTATTTCAAAATTGTGAAACAAAAGTTTGTGAGGTGATCTATAAATTTATTTTAAAACTCTGAATACTATAGCAACTGGTTAGGGATTGCATTACCGGTTTTAGCGGTCATATTTTTTGACCAATTAAAAATTCGTTAAAAGATGAGGCTGCATCATTTATAATAAAAATGGTTCAAGTGTATTTCCCGTAATCTAGGTTCAGTCTTTCTTAAACTGTGGGTCGCGACCCAAAAGTGGGTCACGAGAATTTTATTTTGGGTCGCAAACCATATTGAAAATAACAATAAAGTTTTTATTTACCTAACCAAGCCGGAAATGAATATTTTATTCATTTTTTAAAGATAATTTTTTGTACAATGAGATTTGGCGTTATGTGATAAATAAATTTAATAGAAAATTCAATATGTGTTTTTTCATAATTATAAAAATATTAAAGGTTATGAACAGGGACCCAACTCGCAAAAAATAACGGTTCAATTCCGGTTACCTGTTCAATAAATTGTAACTTTTCGATTTACGTACCGAATCACTGATTTGTATTTTATGATTCGGCAACCGGTTCGGCGGCAACGGTTCAGTTCCGGTTCCGGTTTAACGCCTTTTTTGTTTTTGATAGAAGATTTTAAAAAGTATAACTACATTGTGTTTGAGATTTGTGGCCAAATGAAATCAAAATTATGAAAATAAAAAATATAGGATGTTAGGATGTCATTAAGAAATATAATTGATCCAAATTGAAGCGATTATAGCGATTTGAACCGGTCATACCTGTAGGTTCGGTTCGATTTTGTGTTTTTTTAACTGAAAGGTTTGGTTCCGGCTCACGGTTCATGAAAAATGTTCCAGTTTCGGTTCGGTTCGGGTCCAAGGTTACGAATGGTTATAAATGGTTAATATTATTATTTTAAAGTATCAAAATTTTGTTGGGTCGCGACAATTTTTTGGATTGGAAAGTGGGTCGCGAAGAAAAAGTTTAAGAAACACTGGTCTAGGATAAGCTAAAAAGTAAATTAATTCGCAATGTAATATAAAAATCTACGAGTGTATAAAAAAAAAACTTAGAAGCATTATGTAATTTGAAAAAGTAAATACATATTGAGAATAAACATTAGTCTTTTTGTTTCTTGTTCTTATTTATTAACAAAACATAGCGTCATTCAAGTGAAATTAAAATAATTAACGGTATTTACAACTCCATAATTAAGTCGTTTATTCTGAAGGTGACACAAATCATTTTAACGTTATTTTGAGATTTTAAATACATATTTGCATTTTAATGGGCATAAAAATATTTATGCTAACTATATTTGCCACTTCGGTTACTTATATTTTTGTCAGTATACGCAATTTTGCACAGACATTAACGAATCGCCATTTTTAATTACTGTAAAGTAACTTAAGCCACTTTCAAAATTATTGGTTTATAAAAACTACGAACTTTGTCTACCCAATATGAACATAAACAAATTATGGTAACCACCAAAATGAATCGTTTTATATTGGGATATTTAATGATCCATGTTCACTCATTTCATTTTTTACTCAAAAACTGTAGGTTTTACAAGAAAACTAAGAAATAAAAAAAGTTTCTAAATAAATCAAGCTTTAAAAAAATATATTTATAAATGCTTAATTTCAATCCACCAAAAAGTTCTGATTAAAAAAAACATCAAGGGTCGCACTTTTCAGCCCCCTGTGAAGGTTGGAGATGATTAAAAATATTGCTATGAGCAACCTTTTAAAATAAATATAAAACATCCACCAAATATCATTCTCCTATATTTAGGCCCTATCCAAATTTGAGAAATAAAATAAAAACCTAATTTTACCGCTCTCCTTTAGGGGGGTGTTTCTCCGAAATGAGATGTCCAAGGAAAAAAAATTTATACAAAAGTCCCCCCTTAATTTTAGATAAGGAATTACCACACACTTTTCACAATATTTAAGAAACACATAGAGTGCGTAAGTTTATAAAAATCACCAATTTTTTCAATTTAAATCACTCGAACTCTTTAAAATTTGAAAACGAGATTTTTTTTGACCGATTTCCATTTTCGGAGGATACCTCACTTGCCAAACATTCCACTTATCCTTTATATTTCAACAAAAAGACCGACCGACGCTGCCTCTATCAATTGAAATTCAATCGCACGTCACACAATATCACTTTTCTTCCATTTCATCTACTTTTATTGCCACTGTATTCACAATAAACTTAAGTCTATTGACCATAAAATATTTTTTAAAGTGAAAACTAACAACGGATATCACTTTATACTAAGATATAAAACCTTTTATTGCCAACTGCTTATTAAAATCACATCAAACCTAGAGAAGGCTTAATTTTTCATTATAAACGCATATAGCAACGGTTATTAGTTGATTTCGTGAGTTGTTTTGACTCAAACACGTCTTTTTTAATTAAAAAAAAATGAATTTATTGCTTTTCTATTTTTAAAATAAGTTAGACAAAAATTATTTATTCATTTGATGAACATTTTCCTGACGATACAGAAATTGAAAATTATAGGTGGATAGTCAACCTTTTTCTAAAATACGAAATCGTTCTGTCTTAACTACAAAAGACGAAGAGGAATTAATTGATATTTTTTTTTATATGACACCAAGAACATTTTCCTTGTGTATCTTTATCATCATTTTGGGCTGGTCCACTGCGAACTTTTCCGAATATAGCCGATAAAGCAGCGAGAAGGATTTTTGTAAGCACGTATTTGTGCGAATGTGGCTTTCCAAATATTGCGACACGAAAACCAAAAAAAATGAAAGAGGCTTGACGCTTCAGCAGATATTCGTTGCCAATTAACTTCGAGGCAATCAAATTTTGCCAAAATCTCCGAAAATTTGACACCAGTATCTCATTAACTTAATTATTCTTATTATCCATATAGGTATTTTTATATTTTTGTGATTTTATTTACCAAAAAAATAAATGTGTAATTATTTTGCTTTTGTTTTTCGATCTACATATTTTTAGAACTTTCCTAATTGCAATTAACAAAAAAAAACTATATTCTGCTAATTTTTTATTGTTAATACTTTTTCTGTTTATATATCGAACATTTTGTGATTTTTTTACCCAAACAATAAGATTCTTTGCCAATTTTATTGTTATGTTTGTAAAAATAAAACCACAATTAATAATAAATATATGTTTTTTAAATGCGCCATATTAAAGCTTATGCTTATATTATAAAATAATCTTAAGGGGTACTTGAGAAATACTTAGCACGTTAGAGGGTACGCCAAGAAAAAATGTTGATTGATATAGAGTATAGAGCAAGTACCTATAAACGTTTTAAGTTTTCTCGAATACACACTGTAATATTACCAGGAACAAGATATACAGGGTTATTCAAATTCGAGGCCCACCATGGGGATCTCGCTTATTATAATAGCTAGAGTATAGGTTTAAATTTGGCAAAGTTGCTAAATTTGATGCTCATTGATAATCCAAAGAGAAATTGGGAATATCTCAAACGGTATCCGAGAAAATTAGGAAAACTGGAAAATGCGTTTTTTGAAAATCGTCTATAACTCCTTTGGAATTTGAAATATTTTAAATGTGTAAAGACATTGCCCAAGCAACTTTTCAAGCCGAATCGAATGGTGGTCACAAATTTTTGCTAGATCGATTCGTTTCTGTTTTATGACAACCAACTTTGTTTTTTCTTATGGACGCAATTTTTGCTATTTACATAATCAATTAGCATTAATTTTTCTGAATCCATTGAGATATTACACATGGTATTTTACTTCTACATTAATTGTCAAATTTGAAAAAATACGTTTTTTACAATAACAACTATAAATCAGGTAGGTCGGTCATTGTAGTTTATGTTGTTTCCATGACTACCAATCAACAAACTAAAAGTCTGTTACTTGTCACATTAATACATTCGTAAAAATGAACTTTAATTTTTTATTCATTGAATAGGAACTTTATCTACACTGTCAACGATATGCAGAAACATATCCAGATAGAAGACAAACCTTGCACACATATTTTTGTTCGTTGGACAGAAACATAGGGAAATATGAGGCTTTTGCCAAAATTAGAGAAAAATATGGCAGAAAGGTTTCAGAAAACAATTAAAAAAAACATTTTTATAACAAACATATCTGGAAAAAACACTATTTTTCTATATTTAACAGAAACTCAAGTAAATTTGTATAAAGCATGTGATAAAGTATAACAAAACTTAAAAGAACAGTATAAAAAATTCGGAGCATATCGCATTTTTCTTCGTTATTAAAGTTAATTTTTACGAATTTATTAATGTGACAAGTAACAGACTTTTAGTTTGTTGATTGGTAGTCATGGAAACAACATAAACTGCAATGACCGACCTACCTGATTTATAGTTGTTATTGTTAAAAACGTATTTTTTCAAATTTGACAATTAATGTAGAAGTAAAATACCATGTGTAATATCTCAATGGATTCAGAAAAATTAATGCTAATTGATTATGTAAATAACAAAAATTGCGCCCATAAGAAAAAACAAAGTTGGTTGTCATAAAACAAAAACGAATCGATCTAGCAAAAATTTGTGACCACCATTCGATTCGGCTTGAAAAGTTGCTAGGGCAATGTCTTTACACATTTAAAATATTTCAAATTCCAAAGGAGTTATAGACGATTTTCAAAAAACGCATTTTCCAGTTTTCCTAATTTTCTCGGATACCGTTTGAGATATTCCCAATTTCTCTTTGGATTATCAATAAGTATCAAATTTAGCAACTTTGCCAAATTTAAACCTATACTCTAGCTATTATAATAAGCGAGATCCCCATGGTGGGCCTCGAATTTGAATAACCCTGTATACACAAAAATTGCAAAACTTGTGGGGTGTAAACTGGACAATTTCGAAGACAAATGAGAAAAGAATATAACCATCTGAAATAAAGTTCTTGGGGAGAGTAGCCAACTATAAACAGATAGGAAAAGAAATGTAGACATCAGAAAAGAACTGGCAGTAACCAGCATTCATATAATAATACAAGAAGATGGGAAACAACGGGAAATAGCATGTAGCAAAAATGGAGGAGCAGAGTCAGTATACCCAAGCAAATAAGGCAATACAGAGCATGAGGAAGGAGATTCGTAGAACAAACTTGTAAAAGATGGAAGGATCACGATTAAGGAACGTTACAGACAATAAACCAAATACTTGCAAAAAGTAGAAAAAGAAATTTGATAACTATTAGGGTTCAATCGATATAAAAAAAAACTCCAATAGAGGTTCAAAAAAAACGAAACGTTGCCTTAAACTTTTTGTAAGTCTGCCCTAAGAACAAGTTTAAAAAAAACAATTGCACGCTTACAAGTCACTTACTTTTAATGAAATTATTTACAGCTTTTAGACGGACAGGCACAAGGCACACTTTAATAAATAGAAATCTATGCAAATAGGTATACCATCGTTTTTTTTTTTTCTTTTTAATTTAATATTATTAACATAAAACTATTTTAACGAGCAGGCAAAGTAATTTGATAACTAATTTATTGCTAAATTTATACGTGTAATATTAAGACGACTTTTTAATTTCCAAAAATCTAAATTATTACGAACCATAACATTTCCTTTAAGTTATTACGTGTTTTTTGCATAAATTTATAGAAAATTAGTCACCAGCAAGATTAAATTAAACACAAAATTGTAGTTTTGCTGATTGAGGAACTGCTAAGCAACAACAAAAAAAAAACGTTTAGCATAAAATTACCATACTGGCGCTATTATATTTAAGTAATTAAGAAATAGAATTATGGATATTTGTAATTGAATATCATAACGAAGTCACGTTGGACTCCCAGAATGAGTTATAGCAGTTTCAGTAATCTCATTTATTTCATAAACCAACAGACCTTATTAGTTTTCTTGCTCGCGGCGGTTCGATGTATACTTTAGTAACAAGAAAAATGTAATTCGTATAATGTTGAGGATGTAAATCCTCTTTAGCGGCAACTCTTCTTTAAGTTTTAAAAAATATGCGATCGTTAAAAATAACGCTTTAAATTAGAGGCTAAATTTTATTAATATATTACAACTAAATTAAAATTATCCCTTGTCGTTTTTACGACAAATTGTTTTACTTAATTTACATTAAAGCAATTAAAATTTTGACGTTTTTGCTAAAACCTATTCAAAAATAATATCCCTGTCTTATCATAAGAAATAGTTTATAACTGTTTTTTTTTTTATTTGAAAATAGTCCTAAAGTTTTTTGCATTTGTTTGTTACCTTAATTACCTATATTATCAAGGGTAATATACATAAACCAATACCTGAAAAGGTGAATTTTCTTTAAAGAATTGTTTGTCATTTCCAAAAATTTTACGACACAAAACGGGTAAAATTGTTATTAAAAATGAATAGGTAGAAATTTAGAAGGTTACTGTCTTACTCTTCTGTTGAATGTTCCAATGATAACTATGCACGTATTTCTGAATATGCTTGTAGGACAGGTGCATTTCGTAAATAAGTAGTCGCATATGCAAAGAAAGATTGTGCACAAACAATTTTAAAACATACATCTTTAATCAGGGCCGATGAGAGGGGGGCAGTGGGGCTCTGAGCCCCGGGCACGAAGGTAATTTAAGGGCCCAGGAGTCCACATACTTTTTTAATTATGGTGTATTAAACCAATAAACATACTACCTAAATATGAACAAATTTTGGAGTCTGTTGTCAAACAACAAATATTACAGTTTATTGAAGAACAAAATACTATCAGACGCTTAATCCGGCTTTAGAGCCAAACATTCATGTGAAACATCATTAAATCTTATGCTAACTGATTGGAAGCAGCAAATTAAAAACAACAAATACATAGTGGGGCTATTTTTAGACTTTAAAAGGGCATTTGAAACCATAGATAGAAATAGGCTGATTAAAAAACTGGAACAATATGGCATACGAGGAATCGAAAACAGGTGGTTTGAAAGTTATCTAACAACTCGCTATCAAAAAACTAAATTTAACAATACAGAATCAGAAATAATTATCAACACATTAGGTGTACCACAAGGTTCGGTTTTAGGTCCTTTACTTTTTGTGCTGTACTTAAATGATTTGGAACATAATATAAAAAATTGTATCTTTGCAGATGACACTTTAATCACAGCTTCTGATAGCAACCTAGAGTCGGCTATTAATAAGATAAATAATAACCTATAGGTTCGTTGTATCAGAATGGTTAAAAGTTAAAAAATTAAAATTAAATACAGACAAAACCAAATTTATGATAATACAAAACAGGTCAATACCGAATGATGTAAGCATTAAAGTTAAAATAGATAATGAAGAACTTGAATGTGTTGTGCAAATTAAATATCTTGGTGTTATGATAGACAATAAACTTAAATTTAACAGCAATGTGGATTACATTGTGAAAAAAGTTGTGAAAAAAAATTAGTTTTCTGGGTAGATTAACAAACAAACTTAGCCTTTCAGCAAAAATTACAGTATATATATTAGGTCACTAATCGCTCCACACTTCGATTATACTGCGCGAGTATTTTGTTCTTATGCAACAAAGGCGACATACATAGAACTACAGAAACAGCAAAATAGAGGAATTCGTGTTATTTTAAAATGCTCGAGATACACTAAAATTAGCAAAATGTTAAATACTTTAAAGTTGTCAAGTATACCTCAAAAAATTTAGTTTGAACATTATTAATTTAGGCTAAAACTAAACTGCTCATTGGTCTCAAATACCAGATTGCGCTGTTATAAACCCTATTAGGGACAAAAAAACATATTTTTAATGGAAAGGGACAGAACTACCCTCAAAATTATCAAATCTTTTATTATTTTATTTCCTCGTTAAAAGTGAAAATCGAAAATTTTAGCTTTTTCGACGACTCTAGTAAAAAAATTTATCATATTTTATCATTGTCAGTTGCGTAAAAAGGGGTATGCGAGGTTTACCGATGCATTGAGGTTCGAAGCCCTATGAGGACCTTGTACGTTCTACTGAACTAGATTTATATGTTGAAACTTTTAATTAAAAAAGACAATAGAAACTGATTGTGGTTTTTGCCTCTATAAAAACATGTGTGTGAAGCAGACAGGTGGGTCTTGGATCTACAAAAAACAAAGCATCGAAGCTAAAATGGCCGAGAAAATGGGCAGAAGACGCAAATTTTAATAAATCAGTTTTTTTTTATTATAATTTTATCGATCATATTGGTCAGCTACAGTATTATCTTAACTATCAAAAAATTAGAGAATATGGACAGAAGAGACGTACGGACTAAGACAAATTAAAAGCTAAACAAACACTTCTGTATATTTATCTTTAAATAAAAATTATATATTCAAACCAATTTATTAATGAAGTTTCCAATAGGTATATGTGTATGTTTTAGAGTAAAACAATAAATTATTTATATTGTAAAGAACGCTCAAGTTTATTTTTTTTTGTAAGTTATTGAATAATCCAGATCTGTAAGCGAAGTTTTTTTTATTATTTCCGCGGAGGTGGTCCCAATTCGGGTTCCTGTACTGCGACCTATTGGTCTATTGTACCCTCTGGTGATAGATAGCCCCTTAAAGAAGTTTTTAAAACACGCCAGGATTTTCTTTAAGAGTGTTTTACTTAACTCTTCTTGGTTAGCTTTTTCCATCCCTAGAAGTCTACGCCGATATGGTGTAAATCCTTCACACTGGCATAGTGATTCTTTTTCTTCACCACATCCTCTGCATATATTGGTCTCTGAGAGCCCCATTATGTAGAATGTTTAGCCCACAGTGTCCTGTGACGAGTCCTGTGGTTGCTCTGATGTCTGCTCTGCTCATCCTGAGCATTACTTCTGTCTATTCCTTTGAGACCATTGACAGGATAGCCTTAGAATGGGCTTGTCCTGCAACTTTTTTCCAATGAGCATTGTGCTCTTGTGTTAGTATGTCATTAAGACACCGCTTGGCTGTTCCATAGGATGTACCAACTGCGGGTTCTGGTCCGAAGAAAGGTGTCTCGCTGCCAATTTTGGCTAAGCGATCTGCCTTCTCGTTACCTGGTATATTAGTGTGCCCTGGGCACCATACCAGTACAAAAAAAATACCTTACAATTTGCTAGCAACAAATCTGGTGTGCCCCCTTCTACCTTGGTGTCTGTCCAAAACCATCATTAATAAAATAATTGGCTCTCGAAACCCTGATTTTTTTTGCTTTTCACTGTTTTCTTCGAACGTTGTAAATCAGGGAACATCAGAAAATTTTTCGCATAGGGGATCACGATTGGTAGTTACACCACTGATTGTGGCATATAGCATATAGGTAGACGTCCGTTCATGTTACTATCCCGTGATTATCTTTTATTTTATTTTAATATTAATGGTTCCAAATAGGTTTCGATAACTTTCAGTAAAATCTTCTTAATTGTTTTTTTATCAGTGTGACAAAAGACAAAGGTCGAAAATATTTACTATTATCTCCTTGATTCCCCTATTTTATCTTTAATAGTTTAAGAAATTTCATTAATGAAAAAATGAAAAGACAAAAAATGTAATTAAACCCTAATTCCTTATACTCTGTTATTAAAAAATCGAACGATAAATCACGAACGAAATTTATCGCTTTCATTTAGCAAGGAAATATTATCAGTGTCCTAAAATATCGACGCCATATAATTTTTAAATTAAATTTGGATTAATCCCCGCCTTTTGTAGGCGCTCGGCCTTTACTAAATACAAAATATTTTAATGGTGTTGTATAACGCACGCGGTTACGGACTTGGTTAAAAGGGATAGCAGAATATAAAACAGTAAATCAGTTCTGCAGCAGCGCCAGTAAATCACCTAGTGGCGAATTGTTTACCCACCCAGACACGTTTATTGGTCATCATTGAGTTATAGCCGACCGGGAAAGACAGCCGTTAACTATGATGTTTTTACTACGTCTTGTTATAACCAACTACAATATCGTTACATTTTATTAACAATGTTAACCCAATGGTTTACTTAATACTAAAACGAAATTGAAAAAAGATACAGATCAGTATATAAAAAACTTTTATAAACTTGGAAGTGTTTTACAATCTATACTCGACGAAGCTTATTTAAACTTTACAAGTATTTAGTTTATAAAATACAACACGAAAAATGTACCTTTTTCATTTTCAAGTGCATACGACATAACCTTCGACAAAATGATATTAGAATTCATGCACGCAGGGCCGCCAAGGGAGTACAAGAAAAGATAACAGGCGCAATGTGAAAATTAGAGACCAATCTGTTTAGCCCAAACTAGCTACAAACTAAACACAAAGATCCTAGAAAGAGGACTCACGTAGAATCAAAACTAGGAGAAAAACAAGCAGCTTTTAGACCAGAAAGACAGACGTGATAACAAATAGGTATATTATAAGAAATATAATAAAAAGGGAAAATAGGAAAAGAACTATACTCTTAACATTTATAGACTTAAAAGGTTTCGATACGGTGGACAGGAGAGAAATATGGAAAACCCTGAGAGAAATGGAAATACCTACCTAACAATTTAATAAACGCAATTAGACGCAATTAGACGCACATATCAGACAGTTAGAGCTAAAGTACAAATTGAAGGACAACGATCAAATGAATTCAGAATATATGTATAAAGGAATAAAACAAGGAGAGGCCTAGCCCATTATTATTTTAAATGTTCATCGACAAGATAGATAAACGAATAAAAAAAAAGGAAACAACTGAACACTGCAATACTTAAAACAAAATGCAAAAGTTAGTGAACGCATGGACCGAAAAAATCGAGGACATGAAAATGGCAGTGAACATAAATAAAACAAAAACCATGATCGTAAACGAAAAACAAGACAATCGGAACAACAACAAAATTAAATGTAAAAACATTATACTGGAAAGAGTAACGACATACGAATACTTGGAAAGCATAATTAGAGGATGGAAAAATAGCTGCCGAATTAACAAATAGAGCAAACAAATCAACAAAAATATATTACTCGTTAAACAAAACAATACTAGGACGCAAATACATCGACATAAAGGTTTAAAAAAATACATAATACGGTAACATTACCAACAATAACATACGCATCCGAAAACTGGACACTAAGGAAAAAAGATGATGCTAAAATTAAGACAATCGAAATGAAACATCTCAGAAAAATTGCAAGGGAAACTAAATGGGACAGAATAAGCAATGAAAACATTAGAGAAATAACAGAACAAGAAGCAGTAATGGAAAAAAATAAAAATTAAACAACTAAACAGGTATAACCATATAGTAAGAATGATACCTGACGGAATCACGAGAAAAATAATGGAAATTGGAAAACCAGCCAAAAAAAGAAAGAGGGAGACCAAGAAGAAAATGGATGTATCAAATAAGGGAATTGGGGTCAGAAAAGGGAAAACACAAGAAGAAAGGAAAACACTAGCCATAGATAGAAGGGCATGGTGGAAATTGACTCAGAACACAAAACCAATCTCCGACGCCTGAAAAGGCAAAAGGAGTCAAGAAGAAGAAGTCACGGGATGTTTAAAATGTTACACCAGGACTAAGTTTTATAAAAATAATTTGTTTTTTCAGAATAATATACTTTAATCGGTTTTTTGCACAGTTGCTGAAGGTGTGAAGGTGCGAGAGGTTTTAGTAAACTTTCAGAAATGAAGAGCTTCAGTAGATTGCCAATGCTGCAGAAAATATTAAACGGCCCAGCTTTGCTATCAATAGAATATGATTTGGCAATGAAAATTGCCACCTGTAAAGTGAGGAAACGGATGTTTTCAGCCCCCTGTGAAGGTGGGAAATGATTGAAAATATTACTATGGGAAACCTTTAAATAAGTATAAAAAATCTCCCTAATATCATTCTCCTACACATCTCCAAATTTAAGACATTTTTTAGGGAGGTAACCCGGGTCACAGGCCCGAAAATTTCTATCAGGAGCCCTGCATCCAAGATTGTATTTGATATTCCTTCTACTCGCACATACAAACACGTACTAAAAATTGTACAATAAAGAGCGATTATTGAAGGCCATTATTGTGGTAAAAAGTACAGAATGGCCCTAATTCGATGGAATACTATAAATTTGAAGGTTAGTCAAGAAATTTTTCTATAAAATAAGTATTATTATACAAAACTTACAATACTTCAATTTTTTTTTTCACTCAATCTAGATACAACTGTTTTTGTAGAACAAATTAGGGTCTAAAATACGCAAATCCTTGTTCATTTCGCCGTTTTTACATCTCTCGCAATAAGCGAGATGCCGAGGTAGAAATGTTCAAGCATTATAGGCGCAAATTAATACCGGGTCTTTAGTTTTCGATCTCCGAAGAGCGTATCTTGCCTTTCAAGAACGCGATAACCATCTTTGTTATTAATTACACACAATGGGGAGTCAATAAATACGGTAAATTAAAGTAGGCTACATACTATTTATTAACGTTATCGCCTCCTATCTCCACATATTACGATCACCGATTAAGAAGCTTCTATTTAATCTAATACTTTAATTTTTGATTTGTAGAAACAAACCAGAAAAAAATATTTTACAACAAATTAAGAATCTGTACGCCTTTGAGGTATAGGCAATAATGTTATTTAGGCAAAGGTACTTTAAACTGTTTTATCGAAGTAACACTAGAAGAAAATGGGACAGAATGGGACAGAATGGGGTATTTAACGTTTCAGGGCATATTTTACATCAAATAAAGCAATAATTAAATTTTTGTGATATCAAGCACTTTATTATCAAATAAAGAACTAAAAACGATGTTTGGATAACAATTTAGTAATAATAGTTCAGAAATATGGGTGCAAGAAATACCTCTTTGCCCTGTTTTGTCCCATAGGTGGTGAAAAGTGGGTCCTTTTTTTTACTAATATAATATAAAATGTAACTTTTTCTCTAATGGATAATATTTTTTACAATAAACACAAATGTGTACGGCATCGTCTTCATCACTTTCAAGCCCCGCACAAGATTTGTGAGCCCATTTTACGCAAAAGAAACATCTAATCCATCCTTCTTCAGAATAATCATGATAATATAGACATTCATCTTTTTTATCTGTTTGTTCTCTATTACTACTTAAAAGAGTTATGGAACGATTTAAAAGTCACACTTTTATTTATTTATTGTAGAAATACATAACATATTTTATCCCACAAAACTTTTGACAAATTTTCCTTGAAAAATTCAGCAATTTAAAACTTTAGTTTTAAACATAACAAGTGTTGAAACCGTTTGAACACTTTTTGTTAATAAAACTTAAGAAAAACAAGTGAGACCAATGGACTCAATTTTCTTGTACCTCATTTTTTAAGTGAGTATTTGAAAACTAATACATTATAAGCAATCGCATTATGGGCTTTTTGAATGGCAACGATTTTCGCTCAATATTATCAAAATTTACCGTTATCGGCCACATAACACCAAATTTTGGACGTCACCTAATTTTATACGCTTAAAGCGATCGCTCCACAATTTAGTATAATCAAAATTTTAATAATTATTACATGCACCGAGCTCGGTGGCCGGTTGGTATGCAACCTAGCGAGTAAAGTCGGGAGGCGTGGGTTCGAATCCCGCGGCCGTCTGTCATCGTAGGGGTTTCAGGTGGTTTCCCCTACCTACTATAGGCAAATGCTGTGACAGTACTTCCACCTACCCTCTACCCTTACTTACCTAATCCTAGTTCCCTTCTCTTCCACTTCGGTGATTAGCCATAGCAGCAAAAACATGCCGAAGTAAAATAAATCAGTAAAAAAAAAAAATTATTACATGTGCTCAGTAAAGTGTGACGACCTTCTCCTGAACGTTCCGCGAAATGGAATACCAAGAAATGAAACATTTTCGGAAACACCAACTGGTTTCTGAGTGTTTAACTGTAATTAGTTATTACGAGCATATTAGTGATATGAAATTTCCAAGCGTGCAATTTTAAAAATTGAGAGATTTAAGGGTTTCGTTTATTTAAGTGATTAATTTGGTATCGATTATTGTATTTTATCAAAAGCACGAGCAAGTAGAGCGAAGAAACGTCAACTAACCAGAAAGGGTCACGATATGTTGTCGCTAGAATCTGATCAAGGCCATGTCGAGGGAGGTTCGCGAGTCAAAAAAGGTTGGGGATCGCTGATCCAATGTGTGCTAGTGAAAGCTAATAACATAGTTAATAAAATATGATATCTAAATATTTTGTGATAACAACCAATGCTCTATCCTTTAAAATAAAAAAGTTACAGGGCTAGGTTGTTTTACTGGGACACCCTGTATATATTTAGTTTAAATAATTAAGTTATGTATTCAGTTCTCTGGATACTGGATTAAAAAAAAACACAGAAAATATTGCAGAGATGGGAGAGGAAAACTTAGAAGAGTGTTTGGAGGAAGGAAAACAGAACAAAGGTATGAGACGAGAACAAACATGGAAATTTATGAGATATACAAGGGACCAACAATTAAAAAGATTACAGTCGCTGGGTCACATCGAAAGAATGGCAGATGGACGAACACCAAAAATGATATCTTAGAAAACGCCAAATTCCAAGAAGAAGAAAGGACGACTGAGAAGATCGTGGAGAGAAGCAGTTCTATCAGACTTAAAAGAAAAGGGTATAACAGACTGGAAGACCAAAACCAAAAATAGGAGAGAGTGGAAGAGGATCACAGAGCTGTGGGCCTAAATGGCCTGTAAAAGAAGCTCTCTATATATAATTAACAACTTATGTTTGATTAAGAGCCCAGGACCTAGATAAAACATTTGTGTGTGTACAATTCGCTTGGTGTTCTTAAATTAATATTGCTTGGTCCCATTTCTTCAAGCTTACGTCAACTTAGTGTAAATAATCGCTTGATTGTTATTCAAATTCCATCTGGTGCGCATAGCTTCGTCGAAACAACCCAAATTAATTTTCATAAAAAAATCTATCACTCTAGATTGCCTACATTGTCGTAGATTTAACCAGATCATAGTTAAATGGGTTCGTAATCGCACCTTAAGCTCCATTAAAGCTGCGTATCATAATAAAAAGTCAATTATTTTCGATTAGTAGCAATTGTAATTAAGTATCTAATTACATCGGTACACCAATTTAGGTGTGCGGCAAGGAAAGGAAGTAGTTCGGGTATTGTGTTGTGCGAAAATTTGTAGATATCTCGCGTTTTGATAATCATGGGTTAGGAAATCTTAATGTCAGGGTATTGTTGGATTTAAATTTAATTTATCCAGCTGCCAACTAATATATAGGGGAGGGTGGGGCAAGATGACGTACGGGGCAAGTTGACGATCTCGGTTTTTAATATCATGTGCATGCACCAACCCTACAGTAACCCAATGTTTATAACCTATCTATAGTCTAGTTGTAACATGCGCCAATAAATGGCGCTTGCCTCAAACGCAGACGAGCTATATCAGAAAATGATATTCCCAGCATGCTGATGTAAAATTGTTAGTGTAAAATATAAGGGTTTTTACAAATACACGAGGTAAGAATCGAGTTTTTCCTCATTTGCTACATATTATAGACTGCTAGAATTGTGTCGATGTCTCAAAATATGTTCAATTATCGATAACGCGTTTAAGAAATTCAAAAAAAAATTAAAAGTTAACTCGGGGGCAAGTTGGCGGAGGCAAGATGACAAATTCGTCAAGTTGCCCCATTGTTATATCAACTTGCCCCTAGATGATTACAATGGTACTTAGGAAAATGTAGCAAACTCTTGCAGATGGTAAGAAACTATGTTAAAAAGACCGATCGCCAATCCTGGTCGAAAAATGCCTTAATTATAGCACTTCATGCTGTCGAGGAAGAAAATGTGACAGTTAACAACGCCAGCCAAATGTATGAAATACCCGAACCTACTCTTCGTATTTTAATCAGGCGTGCGATTATTTTCTTGTAAACAACCCGAGAAAAACAATAACCGACAGAGAAATTGGAAAACTGTTTGGGCAGGCCTATTTAAAATCTGCAACTGTAGGCACAGCAGTTAAAAGCTTAAAAAAATGTGGAATTGAACCATATAACCCTGGAGTATTCGACGACGCAGATTTCACACCTGCCTCAACAACCGGACGGGCTAATCCGGAGGTTGCTGATATTCATGAAGCATTAGAAAAACAACGGATGGAGATGCTGTGTAATGGTGCCTTTCCACGTGAGAGTAAACTACTCTCGATAGCAGCGTCGCCAAGGATACAGCCCCTGAGAGTAACTCGCGATTGGCTGTATCCTTGGCGACGCTGCTATCGAGAGTACTTTACTCTCACGTGGAAAGGCACCATTAAGTGACGACGACGACGAACCCCTAATTAACTTAATGATTACAAAGGACACTCGAAAATCAGATTCGCCGTCACCAAGTCCTGCTGGAGTACAGACTTTCGAAACGCAGAAAGATCAAAATTTACCAGGACCTTCTGGAGTACAAACGCCGAAGTCATCAAGAGCAGCGCATAGCCCTAAAACTTTTACGGAAATTAGACCATACCCAAAATACAACCGACCACAAACCACGAGATGGAAGAAACAGAAATCTTGTGTGTTTACCGCTACGCGAAACAAGGAGGAACTTGAGGGAAAAAAGAGGGCAAAAAGATGTAAAGCCTTATCCAAAAAGGGGAAGGATGAGGCATTAAAACGCTCCGTTTTCAAAAAGTCATCACCAGCTGAAAGTGCTACTGCGAAAAATAAGGAATATTTGTGCCCCGGCTGTGGAGGACTCTATTCAAAGCCTCCAACTGAAGACTGGATTATGTGTCTCCAGTGCTCTGGTTGGTGGCACGAATCATGCACAGATTACGAGGGTGAAGGTGCATATAAATGCGAAATATGTGCGTAATCGTCATCTTGCCCCAATATGTTCGTTATCTTGCCCCATAGGTGGGGCAAGATGACTAAAATACACAGAGTGTGTTTTTATTTTTTTCCTCAAGTGTTTATATGCTTTCTGGTTTCTCGCCCTTCCAGTTTGTAGTAAACTCATATATGTATGTCACCATTATATTTTGTTTTAAAAAAAAACTGTGCATATATTTTTTACTGACAATTTCCGTTAAGCTAGTCAACTTGCCCCACCCTCCCCTACATACGTTGTAATAGGTATCTAAGCAGTATTATGGAGAATCTAAAAGTGTACTTTATACAGGGTTCTCGTTTTTCGAGGGCCACTATGGGGATATCGTAAACAGTAAGAGTTACGACTTCGGTTAAATTAGGGCAAAGTTGTATATTCAGGTGCTTAATAATTTGACGCAAGCAGAACTTATCTAGCTCTTTTACTTTTTGAGATATAGGGAAAAAAGTAGAAAAGTGGATTTTTGTTTATTGCCCGTAACTTTTTCATTTAATGTTGAATTTGATTTCTGTTAAAACTTTTTCACGGCCACTTTTTGTAAGGAATCAGAAACCCCAATTATATTTTCCGTGCGACTTTTCGTTTTTTTAAAACCATCATCAGGTCAATTTTTTGTTATGGACGCTATAAGAAAAAATTGACCTGATGATGGTTTTTAAAAAACGAAACGTCGCACGGAAAATATAATTGGAGATTCTGATTCCTTACAAAAAGTGGCCATGAAAAAGTTTTAACAGAAATTAAATTCAACATTAAATGAAAAAGTTACGGGCAATAAACAAAAATCCACTTTTCTACTTTTTTCCCTATATCTCAAAAACTAAAGAGCTAGATAAGTTCTGTTTGCGTCAAATTATTAAGCACCTGAATATACAACTTTCCCCTAATTTAACCGAAGTCGTAACTCTTACCGTTTACGAGATCCCCATAGTGGCCCTCAAAAAACGAACCCTGTATTGGTGTACCTAATCATATTCTTGTAGGAATTTGAGGTGTTTGTTTGAAAATTACTAATTTGATAAAAGTTTCATCTATTTATAGGGTATTTCGGAAACTTTACAACAACATTACAAGAAACTAACCGAATGCAGTTTAAAAAATTAACCAATTTGGCCAATTTTCTGAGAAAACCGAATGACAAAATTTTTAAACCAATATTTTTTACTTGTTACTGATGAAAACTATTTGTAAATAGGTAATTTTTAAATAATTTTTGTAAATACCTGTAAAGCTATTACCCTGTTTTGAAAGAATATAGGAAGAGTAGACTAACAGAAAAGCCGTTTTTTATTGTTAAGTAGACTTATTTTACAAAATTTTAAAGCTTTTATAGTTTATTCTTGGCATTTAAATTAATTTATTCTTGTTATTTTGCCCAATTTTGCTAGTTTAACCGTTTCTGATTCTTATAATAACAAAGTTTTTCATTTAACTAGCTAGTTGACACTGTATAATTTTATGTGTTACAAAAAATCACGAATATATGGTTAGTTTGTGTTATGGATTCACAAATGTCCAAATAAATTAACAAAATATTAAATTAGAACAGCTTATTTGCTTATTAGGTCAAAGCGCGACAAATTTTAAGCTATAAATATCCTTAAAACGTGTTTTTTTATGTGCGGGTATGTGGTTTTGAAGAGTTTCGGATAAGAATAAAATGTGCCGCTACACTGCGATGACTGTTAGCGCTAAGATTTGGTAATTATGATTGGAAATTGTATTGTAGCTGCCGGCCGCAGTTTGACAGCGATTCTGCTATTATGAGAGTCATTATACATGATTACGCGTTCATACATTTAGTTATGATCCGCTAATAGCAGAGCGGAGCACAGATTCCATTCAGTTAATTAGATTTTGTAATTCAATTTTAGATGGTCACGAAATTTTACCTCTTAAAACAAAAACGAAACTATCGAAAAAAGCGCGCAATTTTTCAACGCAAAAACCTGAACTACATCATTAACTTTTCAAATGCCCGTTACTGTAAACTCATGCTAAGTTAATTATATAAAAGTTTTTATAGGTGTTTTACAAAATAGGTAGTTACTTAAAAGATAATTAATAACGTGGAATTTATCGGTTAGTACCAAGGGAATTGTTTTACCCAGCTCAATCACGGACAACCACGCCCCCTGATGTTTAGTTTATCATGTAACAACATTAATTAAACTCTTAAATAGGCATCGGTCTATTAAAATGCCAAAGTAACACTGTGCATATTTTGTAGTTCATATCTACATTTGTTGATGCGGTACCACGACACACTTAACTAAATATCTAAGACAAAAATTAATTTAGTGCGTAACGGCTTGAAAATTTTTGAAAACCATTTTAACCTTTAGCTGGACCCTGGACCACAACCTATCCTGTAAGAGGTTAGGTACGTGTTCATATTTAGGCTTAAATTACAGTAAAAAGTAGTTCGATTGCTTATTCAACAAGTGCAGAGCGTACAAAATATTTTTTCTGTGCTAAATAAGAATGAATATTTTGTAGAATAAATACAAAACTTTTGCGTGTTTTAAGCGCATTTTATTAATATTATTATAGTTAAACTAAATACGAATTTATTACGATAATAAGTAACAGACTTTCAAATTTTTAGTTTGTTGATTGGTTGTAATGGTAACGACATAAACTACAACGAACAGGCTGCCTGATTGATTTATAGTAGTTGCTGTTCAAAACGCAATTTCACGAATTTGACAATGAATGCAGCAGTAAAATACCATGTGTGTTGTGTGATACATCAATGAATTCAGAAAAAATATTCTATTTGATCATGTAAATGGCAAAAATTGCGCCCATAAGAACAAATAAAGTTGATTGTCGAAAAACAAAACCGGATCAACTAAGAAAAAGTTAGTGATTACCCTCTGATTCAGCTTAAAAAGTTGCTAGGGCAAAGTTTTTACACATTTAAAATATTTTAAAATCCAAAGGAGTTATAGTTTAACATAAATCATATTTTTCGGTTTTTCCTAATTTTCTCGTTTACCGTGTGAGATATTTTCAATTTCTTTTCGGATTATTATTGAGCACCGAATTTAGTCTGTGTAAAATTTATACTCTAGCTATTATAATAAACGAGATTTCCATGCTTAAACTCAAATTTCAAACACCCTGTACATTATTCTGTTTTAAATTCTTACAAGTAAGGGTCCCGCTCTGTTGTCGCTAGAATCCGATCAAGACTGTGTTTATTGCATCAAGAACATCAAAACTAAACGTTTTGCAAAGTTATACGTGCCACTGGCCATTTCCTTCGAAAAAATAGTGGAAAAACTGAAAATTTGAATAATAAAGGTAATGTTTGCGATCGCGTTGCCCATGAAACCGTCAGAGATAAAATCGAAACTCTTCTATTTGCCAATGCGCGCATCCTTTGCAAGTAAAATGGTGCAAAGTTTTTGAAAAAATCTTGAACGGTTCCGCGAAGCCCATCTCAGAAATCAGGGTGTAACAAAATTCTTAGTTAAAACTTTAAGAAGGTAAAGTAAATATCAAATAAAGCCGATTAAACCCAAAAAAATCTACAAAGAACAATTTTTCTAGTTTTTAATAAATGCCTCAGTCCTTCATTGCAAAACGATTTCCAAATTTTTTATACGATGACATGTTAATTAGCAAATTTCTGACGGGAGGCACGCAAAAATAAACGGGAAAAATATTTATTGAAACAAAAATAGTCACCAGTGTGAAACGGAACGGATTTAAAAACAATTGAAGGGCCTTTTTTTAGTCACCAATGTAAAAGGGGAAGATTTTTCAAAACAATTGGAGGACTTTTTTGTTTTCACCAGTGTGAAACAGGGGACGGGTTTCAAAACAATTGAAGGACCTTTTTTTGAGTCATCAATATGAAACGGGATGAAATTTTCCAAACAACTGGAGGACCTTTTCTTTTTTTATTTTAGTCACTAGTAAAGGGTGATACAGGAGACGGGTTATTTAAACGAGTAAACTAACATAAAAGTTAAATCTGATAAAATCAAATGTTAAAAAATAATTGAACGTGCAACATGCAGGGCCTTTCAGAGTAAATGCGAGGCTCGGAGCAAAATGGTTTTTGAGACTCTTCAAAATTAAATACTATGAGGGAAAAATATAAAATGTTAATGGTCGTTCGATGATATATGTTATAAAACTGTTACTTCAACTACATCAATAATATTATGTATTTTTTTTAACAGATCAAGTTATAAATTGAGGCCCCTAAAAATGTGAGTTCCGGAGCACTTGTCCCTCTTGTAGCCCTTTAAACATTTTGTAACAAACACCATGACCGATCTCTTAAAATAAAGAGGTTACAAGGTTGGACAGTTCTTACTGAAACACCCTGTATTACAAGAAAGACAGAGTGTCCAAACATCATTCTAACAAAAATAACCCAGTTCAAAAGCAAAAACCTTCAATCGATACCTTCATTCATCTCATATTGAAAAAAATATAACAACTTAAAATAAACGATGGGTTCTTACTCAAAAAAAAAACAACTGAAAAATAATCAATAATTTTCAGTATCTTGAAATGCATTCTGCAACGGGATACTTTTTTTACAAAACGTTGCTCCATTAAACAAAATTTCAAGTCATTGTACTGCATAATAATCTCATAACACTCATCCAACCTGCCATTAAAACAATTCAAAAATATAAGCTACCAGATGGTAAAAATGCGGGTAATTTTCATAATTGTAGATCAATATTCATTATACAATTTCTTCGCACTATGATTATGTTATTATTGATCATTATTTCTATCAACTTTTTTGTGTCTTTTGACTTTACGTTTATTTAGGAGTTTTCGTTTGACAACTCCACTACAACCGACGGTTTTACAAAAAAAAAAACTGGAACACGCATTTCTTGTGGCTCAATTATTTTAGGGTTTTGATTCCTGTATTAAAAGTCCCAGAGGGCGCTATTAGGTAAAAAATAAGATAATAAATACAGTATTTGTTACACTAAATATATGTTATTTTGCACTGTCATTAATTTATTTTATTTTGTCATGCGATGCTTGAGTAATTTTCTACCAATTATCGAAAAAGACGGACTTCAAAAAATGGAAGTGATATTTTTTTATTTATTTTACAAGTCATAGAGTATACAGAGAATTCCAAAAATCATTGTCACCTCATTTTCATACTTTATTTTACTTCTTATGTCTGTCTACTTTATCGTCTCACGACAATTGATACATTAAAACCTAAAATGATAGGCATACACTCACACACACCTTAAGCCGGTTCCACATCAATAAAAATTTATGTTGTATTTTGTATTTCAAATTCAACACAAACATTTGCGGCGCAAATTTAAATCTGGTTAAGTATTTTACCACGTAAATAGTTATCTTGTGCGTTGAACGGCCGAATCCACTTGTGCACGTTTGTTTATGCAGAACAATGCACTCAAAATCAAGTCCACATTGACAAGACTGTGCGGCGCAAATCTCTTTGAAGTTGGCTAAAAACCGACAGCGTGCGTTGTTCGTCACGAAATTATTTGCGTGCATTTCTATGCGGCGCACAGTCCACACCAACAAAAATTTCGACGCACACGAGCAAATTTGTGTCAAATACAACGCACAACGCAAATTTTTATTGGTGTGGATCCAGCTTTATAGTTTGTGGTGTTGCCTCCAATATAATAAAAAGTCTTAGATAGTTTATTGTATTGAGGCAGTATTCCTTTGTTTGTCAAATTAAAAATTACATAGACATACTATGTACTATGTTTTAAGTTCTTAATTTATGTATACAGGGTGTCCCAAATTCATGCATTTAGCATGGGGATTTCGCTTAAGAGCTTAAGAGCTACGAGGTCGGTTAAATTGAGAAAAGTTGCGAAATTAGATGCTTATCAAAGATCTGCAAAAATTTGAGAGACAGTCATTTGTCCAATTTTTGAATCAAATGATCTTATACAACAAAAAAACAATTTTTTGATGAAGTTTTGAATAAACTGTTGAATATTAAAAAGCATGTCATGAGAAAATCAAATTTACTTATTTAAAATCAATTACAGTATTATATTATAACTATAACACCTTTTATTTTCCATAATTGACGAAAATTATTTTAACAATACTCTGCAATACACGAAGGGATAGCGAATAAATAAATTAATTAAAAATGTACTACCAGAACATAGTGTAAATAGAAATTGCGAACAAAAGCACAAATATAAAAGAATTTCTAGCTGGTTGAAAATTATACAATTAATCACGATCATATTAATGTCAAAGTGGCAGTTTTAACAGAACAACAATAAAATTTTGATTGGTTGTCATTGAAACAACATAAACTACAACGACCGGCCTACCTGATTTATAATGGTTATTGTTTAAAACGTATTTTTTGAAATTTGACAATGAAAGAAGAAGTAAAATACCATACATCAATGGATTCAGAAAAATAAATGCTATTTGATTATGTAAATAGCAAAAATTGTGCCCATAAGAAAAAATAAAGTTGTTTGTCATAAAAGAAAAACGAATCAACCTAGGAAAGATTTGTGACCACCATCCGATTCGGCTTAAATAAAAAGTTGCTCGAACAATGTTTTTACTCATTTGAAATATTTCATACTTCAAAGGAGTTACCTATAGGCGATTTTCAAAAATCGTATTTTCCAGTTTTTCCTAATTTTCTCGGATACCGCTTGAGATATTTTCAATTTCTCTTTGGATTATCAACAAGCACAAAATTTAGCAACTTTGCCAAATTGAAATCTATACTCTAGCTAGTATAATAAGCGAGATCTCCATGCTTAAACTCGAATTTCAATCACCCTGTATAAGTTTTTGCACAAATAATGTTATGAAATTTTGCGGTTTTTGACATAAAAGTAACCGCTTGAAAAAGATGCAAATCGGCATCGAAACGTTGTGGTAGTAGGAAGGGAAGCATGTGTTTAATTTCCACGTTAAAACCCAGAAAACTTTAAAATTAATTATCAAAAAAAGGTAAAAATAAACCTAAACCAATTTTGTATATTTTATATACAGTTTATTTTTCAAAATATTAATCGTAAATTTCGGGCTTCGCATAGTGGGAGGTCATAAAATAAATTAAACTACAAGTTAAAAATTACAGTAATTAGCACAAGTTTTTCCAGACGTTGTAGAAATCCCCAAAAAAACTGATTTAATTTTATTTAATATGTGTTAAATTTCATAGTAAAATGTAACTAATCTTACAGATAATCCATCTACTAATTAGTTACTTGAACCTAAGCCAACTAAACCACCATAAAAATTATAATTTGTACAACAAAGTTCCGCACAATAAAAATCAGCCCAACATTAACAATTTAGAACGTGAAACATAATGCACATCAAATTAACTTTTGCTTCACATGTTGAAGTTAATAATTAAATAATAGAATTATCTATAACATGATCTAATTAATATAATAACCTTATTTGTGCGCTTTATTCTTTAATTTAATTATAATACGCGATGGGGAACAAGATAACAGACACTAATTTCCTTTCTTGCATAAATAACAATGAAAAGTAAAAGAAACCTATCATTATAATAAAATTGTTGTTTATTACATTAATATTTTCGTGTAAATCTTGCGCGCCACAGTATACTTACATGAAAAAAACATGCAAGTCAACAGTAAATCTTTTATATAAATATGCAAGGCCAAAGAAAAAAAAATGTGACAGGTGATTTTACAATGTAATTCAACGAAAGTTCTCAGCATAAAAAAGCATTTTACTTAAAAAAAAAAGCATTTTCTGTTACTTGGGCGTTAGTAGATTTACGTGTTCTTATCCAGGACCGTATCTAGAACATGACCACCCATGTACAATAGTATATTACACAACAAAAGATGTAATGGGCCCAAAAAAGCCCAAAACGTGATGATAATGATAAATAATAGTATATTACATAACAAGAGTTGTAAGAAGCATATTACGCACGAGTGGAACAGTTGCGCACGGTGCCGTGTAGCGGCGAGTGCGTATTTCCACGAGTGCGTTATTGCTTTACAACTCGTGTTATGTAGCTTACTTTTTCTACGATCACATAATACCTACGATTTTAACGGTTTTTTGGCTAATACACACATGTAATTACGTTGTCTTGTCAATGTTGACGTAAGCCTACTTTGACATTTCTAGACAAGTGCGCGTTATAACCAGGGCTCGAAACCGAAAAAAAATTTGGTTAACGATTAACCGAAATCGAGAACTTTATTTTTATAACGGTTTTTGTTGAAAAACCGGTTTTATTCGTAAAAAACCGGTTTAGTGTAAAAAACCGATTTAAATTATAAACCGGTTTATAAAAAACCGGTTAAATTAACCGATTTTTAAAATGATTTAGATCAGGAATGCAAAGTATGAAACGATATTATTTATTTATAATTTTAAAATAAATGTACAATCAAGAGTTCAGTAATGACTTTTGGTAAACTAATCGCATTTACTACAGATATCCCTGCAGTATTGAAAGGGTCAAACAAAAAAAGTTTTGTATCTGATTTACACCATATTCAATGTTGGAAAATCTCCACATTGCATAACATGTTAAAAATATAAAGTTAATAGGTACGTGCTCATTAAATTTCAGGCCCACAGCTGTTTTCAACTTTGTCTCAGCAAAACTTTGACCTAACTAACAAACATCTAAACAGCAATAGAATTTAACATTTAAAATGGTGATGAACAGAGTCAAAATCAACAAAAACGAATTTAGCCAATTGGTTGAGTTAATGTTGAATTTAATCACCACATACCTAACCCACATCTGGGAATTAACATTATTGTTGAACATTTTGTATTAATGTACATCAGTGAATTTAAAAAATTACAATTTATCTTACCTTAGTCTTCTGCATGGAGCTGCCAAAGGATGTCCAACTCGTGGTAATACTTGAGGATAAACAACGCTTATAACCACTTGTGGTAAACCTCCAGAAGTCCAATTCTACCTCCATAGTGAGTACTGCAAGTCGCCCATACCATCAGTCAGTAGAAAACACAAGATTCAAACACAAAACACTTCTCAAGTCACTACACTGTACATCTAACCACATTGTTACTCATTGCGAAAACGCTTGAAATGCCAGTTTTTGTCCATACCAAAAAAATTATCTACAAATTCAATATCTTGAACGTGTTTCAAAGTCAAAACATACTTGACATTACAAATGCGATTACTGGACTATGCAACTCAAACCATGAATTTTAAAACGAATGTACTTAAAAGCAGCAAAATGTGGACTTCTGAAAATGCGTACAATCGTGAGTTTGGAACCCCAAAAATATTTCTCACGTCTCCAACAGGGTCTACTAACACAAAAAATCACTTTTATTTAACAAAAATCGGAACAGAAAATGTCACACGCGCGCACCGCCATATTCACTCACGAACATATGTTTGCACCTGTTGGCCAAATTTTGAACTCAAACATTTGTGTACAAATTTAAATTATTCCGTTTACCGTGCAAATGTTTATTTACTGAATGATAAACGAAACAAAAGCTTTTTGTTTTCACTAATGCAATAATGTACGTTGATGAACATTTGTTAAATTTAGTTACATAACCGATTTTGAGTTTGACAATTAAATTATGAATATGTGACATAAATTGAAGGCAAAATTTTAACACTCGTTTATATTATATCAATTTATGTGTAATGTTAACGGTTCGATGGGCCAAAACTTTGGATACTTTATAAGACGAAATTAAAGTTAATAGTTCATTAAAGAATTGAGAGTTTTTCCGCTCACTAAAAATCCATATTTTTTAAGAGCTGTAGATACACAACATAAATGGCAGCAAATAACACCAGAATGCTGTGTATCTACAGTTCTTATAAAATATGGATTTTTAGTGGCATAATAGTGGAAATTGTGCCGATTAACTGTTCTGGTTGACAGTTCATACAGATTGTTTTGAATTTTCAAAGGCTACTACAGATATTTTAGGTAAAATACTCGAAAATAATCATAAGAAACGAAATAACTTCAAAAATATTATATTTAGACATAAAACATGCTTAACAACTTTGAAAGATAATTAAATTTTCTACAAGAAAATGTAAAAATATATAGGGTGTTCCATTAAAAAAAAATGACTTACATGCGTTTAAAGTTTAGTGAAATGGACCGAGTATAACCCTGTATGTTATTTTAAAAATGTAACTAGTCAAGAATCACTACGACACTATTGTCTAATAAATTACCAGAGTAAATTGCTCTGGTGTTCTTATGTTAATAAATATAAATATTTTTATAAAGGTCTGCATCTGTCAAAATTTTCAAAAAAACGTTAATAATTCAAAAACGGTTCATTTTAGACGTAAACAAGCTATAATATTTTTGAAAGAGAATTTAATTTTACATCCAAAAATTACATAATATACATAGTATTCCATATAAAAAAAAAACCTTGTTTGGTTTCAGAGCGCAAAAACAAAACACTGTGTATAGTTAAAAATAATTTTAGGTTATGTAGTAAAGGATTACAAACAACTTTTATATTATTATATTTTTTAAATATTATTACTAATAACAGAGCTATCGAATAATTCCTCTTGGCTGGGACACCCTGTATAAATTGCTTATGCTTACTTATATTTTTAAATGTACTGATGAATTTACTTATTTCTGATATTTTTCATGAATATTATTGATGATAAAAAAAATATTTGAATAAACTTATAATGAAATGCATTTTATAAATTACCAGTAGTAGTTTGTAATTTTGTATGAACTATTAATTTTGAAAATGGTTTAAGTCACTTTACACTTTACAGTAATGAAAAATGCCGATTCGTTAACCATTAACCGACCAAATCGACATCGTAAGAAACCGAGGCCTTTAAACGGCACTTACAAGAAAACCCGAATACCTCAAGGCTCAAGCTCCGTGGAGGTGCTCTTAGCAATACTGACGTCCCGGTCGGTCACTTGCTTTTTAAAAGTAAAAAATCTGGCGAGGAAAATCAGCGATTACCAAAACGCGAGAGAAGTTCTTTGATCAAAGATAAAGTGCTTCCATTCTTGCAACGCCAGTTAGCTAAGTTGAGTTTTTCTAACAGAGAGTCCCAAGAACGCAACCCTATTGTCGAACAGGCTGTCAACTGTGGCTGTCTTTATGGATATAACCATGCTAGTGTTTTACAGACTTATTTTGCATTTCAACCCTAGTTGTTGCCTCCTGTGATACCGTTGGCTGTTCCGGTATATCCTGCTATGGGCTATTAGTAAATTTTTAGATTTATCCTGCACATATTTGTACATATCTGTAAATATATTTGTTATTGATCTCACGACAACTTGTAAACTAAAAACGCGATAGTTTTATTGATTTGTTGACATGTTACTTTATTGTTAATTAATTTATATCTGGGACCTACAATAAATAATTGACTTAATTGACTTTGTGTTTGTTTAGTGCACATGCCATCGGTAAACTAATAAACAGTGAAGCAATTTAGTAACGAACAGTATTTCTTTTCTTTTGATATTTTACATTCCAGGTTTCATTTACTGTATTGACTAATACTTTTAACCGTTTCCCTTTATTTTAGTAACTATGAGATGCGAAAAAATACCGACAAAGTATTTAATTCACCATAAGCATTTGATATTTTTGGGGGGTCCCTATTTGCCTTAAGCAATAAATACAAAAATCGTGAAGACTGCGACCTCTATTGGTGACATTTTCTACTTATACCTAGTACCAGGAGCACATAAAGGAGGTGGCAAGAACGCTACGACATATGCGACTGGTACAACCAACGTGTTGAAAGGAGACAAATAGCGCCTTACATTTCTTAACTAGATATTAACATCCGACGTCCGATAGAAAATCCATCTCCTTCTAACTCATTAACAATGGGGCGTTCATTTGATGTCCGTATTTTAAGCATATTAACATTCGTTCAAGCATAACAGCTGATCTTCGATGATTTTAAAAAGTTAAATTTTAGCCTTAATAACGTCATTCCGGGTAAAATAAGTGATATTTACCGCATGAACTTAAATGATCTTTTAATAAATGCAAAATTCAAAACATAAATTGAGAAAAGTTCAGAAAGACAAAATACGCGGTAATTTCAAAAACTTAAAACTACTTATAACTTTTCTCATATCTTCGACTGTTTTTTAAATAACAGTTATTTGCCCTCAGTTGGTTGAAATAATGATTAAAAAGTTTTTAATGAAACTTTTGAATGGAATTTTATTCCATTTCCTTAAATTTACAATATTTTGGCTTCACTCTTTGGGGAAAATTTTGTACAATAGTGTGTAAAACTTTGAGCTGATTAAAATTTGTTTTTAAGTTTCATTTGGGTCGAACTATTAAAAAACATAACTCAAAATTTAGGGCACAGGGCGCCGTTTTTTTATTCCTGTTCCGACGCCAAAATACCCAGGCACGGAGCTGGATGCAATTGCAAGTAAATCATACCAACAAAGATAGTCCTAAATCAAACGCTAATAAATATGATACCAATGTACTTGAGAATCATTTCAAGATTAAATTAAAAAAATAACGGACCATTTTGTCATTATTTTAATCGAGATACATATTTCGATAACGATGATTATAATATTATTTATAACATCATAAATATTTAATATTGTCTGTACAGTTTAATAAAATGATACAGAAGTTAGTCGATAAATGATAATCAACTTATGGGCTTTCTTGTTCGTTTATCGTCGATCGGAATTTAATCCAGTTGCCAGTGCCACCTACCGTTTCGGAACATATTAACGAGAACCGCTTGGTCTAATAAGTTCCAGAGAAATTAAGCTCGTCATTATCTTATTAGTTTGGCAAAAACAAAAAACTTGTATATGAGACTACTAAAAAAAAATATCCTGCTTGTTAATAACCTCCCATTTGTAAAATAAAAGGCAATTACGTTGGACATTGAGGCTGTTAAGATCTGTTCATGATGATGCAAAAAAATTTGACAAGTAATAATAAAAAATAAGACATAAAAAATTGGCAATTTTTCAAAACTTCCACAGGAGTTTTATTGGTTTTATTCAATCAACCCAAAAACCGACTTATATTTTAAGCTTTTTTAATCATTAACAAATGATGGAGTCCGACAAAAATTATTAAGCGATCGAGCTTATTAATTGTTTTAAAGAACTTGTTCATTTGTTTGTGTAAATAAAAAACAAAATCTAGTCGTTTTGTGTTTTGTTTTCTTAAGCTACGATCGTCTTTTATTTATTATCAATGAGCGTTCTAGCATTGCACATTTTCACACATTTTTTCGGTCCCTATATTTAAAAAAAAATAATCTTGTCTATTAATACTTTCAATAATTGCTTAAAGGATAATTTAAATCAAAGATATACTCCCAAATATGTAAGTTTTCCATAGATTTTTAAAATAATTGCTAGTGTAATTCCCTTAGTTGTTATTAAGGGATAATAACACGCAATTTAACCGACAAGTGGATGCAAACATTATTCTATGAAAATTTGTAAGGTATAAAAAATGTCCTTTGTATTTACAGGGTTCTCGTTTTTCGAGGGCCACTATGGGGATCCCGTAAAGCGTAAACGGTAAGAGTTGCAACTTCGGTTAAAGTAGGGCAAAGTTGTATATTCAGGTGTTTAATAATTTGACGCAAACAGAACTTATCTAGCTTTTCTGGTTTTTGAGATATAGGGAAAAAAGTAAAAAGTGGATTTTTTGCCCGTATTTTTTTCATTTGATGTCGAATTTAATTTCAGTAAAAACTTTGTTATGACCACTTTTTACAAGGAATTAAAATTCCCAATTATGTTTTCCTTGCGACGTTTCGCTTTTTTTAAACCATCGTCAGGTCAATTTTTTCTTAAGGACGCTATATCTGATTTTAACGCCAATTTGTAGAGCATTTTATTCTGAATTCGACAATACTTTTTCCCCTATATCTCAAAAACCAACAAAGCTAGATAAGTTCTGCTTATTAAGTACCTGATTATACAACTTTGCCCTAATTTAAACGAAGTCGTAGCTCTTACCGTTTACGAGATCCCCATAGTGGCCCTCGAAAAACGAGAACCCTGTATAACTAAACGATTAAAAATTTAAATGTGTACTTTACAAAGATATACGTAAACCAAAGATGTAGAGAATCAAGGAACAATAAACTATTAACATAGTGACTCTTTGACTCAGAATATTGGCAATAATTTAACACAAAACTGAAGACACTAATCTATTTAGATTATAACAATAGTGTAATAATTTTGCCAACAACTTTGGCATAACATATACTTTGAACAGGCTCTACTCCTAATATAGAAGAATAAAAACTGACTTCGTAAAGTATGTTTTATATTTATACTACACTATTTTTTCGTTTAAGAAAATCGTATACGATTTTCTAGTACGGTGTCAATCAGAAATTAAAAATCTTGAACGAAAAATTCGTACGAAATTACTACCTGCGCTAAATCCGTCCAATTTTAGCATGCGCGCAGGCGTATTCCACTGTAACTGTATGACTGTATCTGACCGCATGTTATTTGTGGGTTAGGTTAACTGAAACAATCAAAATATGTTAAATACTACTTATTCCGTTATCCCTCACAATTTATTTTGTAGGAATAAATATGTAGAATGGAACAAGCGTTAAATATACGTTAAATTTGAAAATGATTCGCTTTCTGTTCTGTGATCAAATTGAACATTTGACATAAGTTACTCAAGGTGCCAACAAAATATGATAAAAGTTACTAAAAAGTAACCAAAATATATTGGAGTTTTCGTACGAAAAAATAGTACAATGCAAATGGTTCATATTTTCCATGTTAAATTCTTGAACGAAATTTTTGTATCAAAAATCGTATACGATTTTCTTAAACGAAAAAATAGTATAGTATAAAACAGACTTTTAAGACAGGTGAAATACTAAGCATTTATGGCATGTGACTCATACGAAACAGGAGTCGAAAGGTGTCAAATTCTTTGGAATCTAATCCCCGTACTAATTATAGATCATTAATGTTAACGAATCTATTAAAACCAGTTCGTTCGTTCGCATTCAATAACTTTAATACTCACCAAGACTCATGTCTTGGTGAGTATGGATTTATTTTTTAAATATTCATACAAAAAAAAAATATTTACGCAATGCATCTATGACTATCTTCAACAATGATCTAGTATATCGACAAAAGCCAAGCTGAAATTATTGAGAATTTAATAAAACTAGAACTTTTATAAAATTATTATTTTTTGCGCGTGCTAATTCATCCTTGATAAATATTCTGTCCAAAAACGGTAAATTACTTACAAGGGACGGTCATGATATTATGTTGTCGCTAGAATCTGATCAAGAGCATCAAAAATAAATGTTTTGCAGAGTTATACGTGCCTTTAAAAATAACAAGTTGCTTGTAATTATTAAACTTCTTTGTGTAAGTCTGAATAGATATACTACTAATTACTTCAGCATTACAATAATAATCAAATAACTTTAAAGAATATTGCAATAACTATGGATCACGAGTTGTTTTCGATGTCGGTGTAATAAACGCGGGAGTTTTTTTATTTCCATCTGTAGAATGACAACATGCGTATATTTTTGTAAAACAAGTCCCAATTTACCAGTGAAGTCTTCATTGGCATCTAATTGCCTCTGAATGACACAGCACTCTCTTGCTGGCTTTTAATATTAATCACTACGTTACTAGAGCGGCTATAATAACAAAAAAAAACAGCAACTAATAAGAAACTTTAGACAACAACACACAGATTTTAATGGCGATAAATGTATTCCAATTTTTAATATTTTGCCTTACTTGCTTTTTAAAGAATAACTAGCTAATCAAGACAAAAAGTTTAAGGTGTCTAATCCTAAACCCACGAAAAGCAGTATGTGGTGTAACTCTGTCTTGTTGCGACAATACCAGTAAAACAAATCAATTTATAAATACATTCATATTCATATTTTCTTACAAAATTTGTTCCTTGTTCATAGAGTATTGGTAATTTGCAAGTTTAAATTTATTTTTCTTTTCACAATTTTGTGAAGCAGATTAAGCTACTTCTAAGAATTTTGTATCTGGTAATAACGGGACTCGTTAGGTGTTATTTAGAACATTTCAGGTAAAGGGGGATGAAGTGCAATGCAATTGACCAATGGGCTTAATTAACTCGTTTCACAGTCTTGAGAATAAATTAGGAAATGTAAGAAATAAATTTTAGACTTAGACGAATTTTGAAAGTGGTGACAAGTGTTTACGAAATGGCTAAGCTTAGTGGAATTGAAACCCCTAGAACTGTAAGTAATAAAATGTAATGTTGGTTAGACAATTTTTTTAGTTTCTTGTATTTGATCTTTGGACAATCTTTGTAACGTTGCTTATAAATTAAAATCGTGTTTTTTTTTTTAAATACCTATTAATACGACTAATTATATGCTATATTTTGTTATAAAAGTTTAAATACAGGATGTTGCATGACCAAACGGCCAAACTTAAGGAGCATGTTCCTTGAGTCAATCTTAACTTAACATTTAAAAAATATGAAATGCCGCTTTAATCTTCTAAAATATTCATTTAACAACAACATTTATTTTCATAAAAGATGCGACGCTATCTTTTTTGCGCTTTATGGTATACTCGAAAGTTTATTAAAAAAAAGTTCAATATTAACATAAAAAAATATGAAATATTCTAAAATATTGATTTAACAACTAAATGTTTTTTTTATAAACGATGCATCACCATCTTTTTTGCGCTTTATGGTATACTCGATTTTGTTTTGTTTTTACGGTTTATTTGCAATGGCAACCAACCTAGTTATTTTAAATAGAACACCCTGTATACTGTTACATTGTATATATTATTACATTTTTGTATTCCTCCTTAAATGTACTTTATAAAATGCGAAAGGTCATATAGGCCAAACATTAACGTTTTTCGAGTAATTCACTTGTTCACAAAACCGTTAATTTTAGACCTATATGATGTTTCACATTTTGTGAAGAACATTTAAAGAGGAATCCAAAAATAATACGCAGGGTGTTTTATTTAAAATAACTAGGTTGGTTTCCATAGCAAATAATCCGTAAAAACAAAACAAAATCGAGTATACCATAAAGCGCAAAAAAGATGGTGATGCATCGTTTATAAAAAAAACCTTTAGTTGTTAAATCAATATTTTAGAATATTTCATATTTTTTTATGTTCATATTGAACTTTTTTTTTAATAAACTTTAAAGGTCTATAACTCGATAACCATCGGGTTTTGGACCATGGTTTATACAACATTTTTTGCTTAAATTGACTCAAGGAACACGCTCCTTAAGTTTGGGCGTTTGGTCATGCAACGCCCTGTTTTTGTTGGAAGCAAATTTAATTTTATCTCCAGTAATTTAGTACATAATTTCAACTAATATAATTTTTTTTACAGAAGGATGTCCCCCAGCGTACTCGGACGTCTTCAGAGAGCAGCGTCTTCAATGAGAACGGCGTCATAGACGATATTCCTGACGTGCAGTTCACTTGGCATCAAAGGATGTCAACGTTATCGCCTGAGGCTATGGAATCCCCGGACCAAATCGACATCATAAGAAACCCCTACGAGGCCTTTAAACAGCACTTACAAGAAAATCCGAAAACCTCAAGACTCAAGCTCCGTGGAGGTGCTCTTAGCGATACTGACGTCGTCTCCGGTCACTTGCTTTTTAAAAGTAAAAAATCTGGCGAGGAAAATCAGCGATTGCCAAAACGCGAGAGAAGTTCTTTGATCAAAGATAAAGTGCTTCCATTCTTGCAACGCCAGTTAGCTAAGCTGAGTTTTTCGAACAGAGGATCACAAGAACGCCACTCTATTATCGAAAAGGCTGTCAACTGTGGCTGTCTTTACGGATATAATCATGCTAGTGTTTTACAGACTTATTTTGCATTTCAACCCGAGTTGTTGCCTCCTGTGATACCGTTGGCCGTTCCGGTATATCCTGCTATGGGTTACTGGTAACTTTTTGGGTTTATCCTGCACATATTTGTACTTATCTGTAAATATATTTGTTATTGATCTCACGACAACTTGTAAACTAAAAACGCGATAGTTTTATTGATTTGTTGACATGTAACTATATTGTTAATTAATTTATATCTGGGACCTACAATAAATAATTGATTTAATTAAATTTATGTTTGTTTAATGCGCATTTTCGATTTATGCCATCAGTAAACTAATAAACAGTGAAGCATCAGTTAAGTAACTAACAGTAATTATTTTCTTTTGATTTTTACATTCAGGTTTCATTTACCTAATGACTAGAATATTTTCAAAAAAATACCCACGATTTCCCTTTATTTTAGTAACTATGAGATGCGAAAAAATACCAACAAAAAATTTAAATCGCCATAAAGAAATTGTTATTTTTTGGAAGTCCCTATTTGCCTTGAGCAATAAATTATAAATTCAAAAATCGTAAAGACTGCGACCTCTATTGGTGACATTTTCTACTTATACTTAGTACCAGGAGCACATAAAGGAGGTGGCAAGAACGCTACGACATATGCGACTGTTACAACCAACGTGTTAAAAAGAGACAAATAGCGCCTCGCATTTCTGGACTAGATATTAACATCCAACGTCCGATAGAAAATCTATCTCCTTCTAACTCATTAACAATGGGGCGTTCATTTGATGTCCGTATTTTAAGCATGTTAACATTCGTTCAAGCATAACAGCTGATCTTAAATGATTTTAAAAAGTTAAATTTTAGCCCTAATAACGTCATTCAGGGTAAAATACAAAATATTTGCCTCATTAACTTTAATAATCTTTCAATAAATGCAAAATTGAAAACATAAATTGAGAAAAGTTAAGCGTTACGAAACAAGCGGTAATTTCAAAAAACTACTTATAACTTTTCTCATACCGTCGACTATTTTTTTAAATAACAATTATGTTTACCCTCAGTTGATTGAAATAATAATTTTAAAGTTTTTAATAAAACGTGTGAATGCAATTTTATGCCATTTTCTTAAATGTACAATATTTTGGCTAGTCTTTGGGGAAAATTTTGCAGTTGTCTCTATATTACCTAAAAATTTTAAACACACCCTAATTAATGCATTTCCAGCAAAAGTTTGCTCAAAAGGGCCTAAAATAGCTCTTCAAAGTTTTCAAAATCGTTACAAGTGTACAATAACCTTGTATTTTTGTTGACAAAATTTTAAGTTTCGCAATGGTCTGCACATTTTCTAAAAATCTTAAGAACACCATAAGCAATGCATTTCCAGGTCATGTTTGTTCAAAAACCGCCTGAAACAGTTTTTTACAGCTCTTTTAAAAATATGTCAATGGTATAAGTACTCCTGCATTATTTGACAAAAATTTAAAAGTTTTGCAATGGTCGTTATATATATAGAAAATGTTAAATATACTACTACAAGCAATGCAAAAATCTCTTTAGTTTGTTTAAAAACGACTTAAAAAAATAGCTCTTCAAATTTTTAACTGTAATCCAAGTGTATAGACTCACATATTCATTTTGTTAAACTTTCAGAGCTTTGTAAAATGAAAATTGAACGTAGTATTTTATTTAGTATGATAAATGATACACACAGAGGTATAACACTTAATTAATTAAACATATCTACCGCTTCAAAAAAATTTCGGGTTGTTCAATTCAAAGTATTGAATTTTTCATAATTGATATTGTGGTGACTATGTAAAATTTATTGGGTTTCCATATCGTTTTAAAAATTATGAAAGGGTTCCCTAAATGCTTTACTTCATAAATGTCCAAGTCTAGGGGTATGTTCTGTTGGCTGGCTATACATTATAAATTTCAAAATCGTATAAGCTGCGACCTCTGTTGATGACATTTTCTACTTATATTTTGTACCAGGAGCACATAAAGGAGGTGACAAGAACGCTACGACCTATGCGACTGGTACAACCAACGTGTAAAAAAGAGACAAACAGCGTCTTGCATTTCTGAACTAGATATAAACATCAACGTCTAAAAGAAAACCCATCTCCTTCTAACTCATCAACGATGTAGCGTTCACCTGATCTCCGTATTTTAGTTTGTTTACATTCATTCAACCATAACAGCTGATCTTTAATGATTTTAAAAAGTTAAATTTTAGCCTTAATAACGTCAGTCAGGGTAAAATAAGTGATATTTACCGCATGAACTTAAATAATCTTTTAATAAATGTAAAATTCAAAACATAAATTGAGAAAAGTTCAGCATTACAAAACACGCGGTAATTTCAAAAATTAAAAACTATTTATAACATTTCTCATGCCTTCGACTATTTTTTAAATAACAGTTATTTACCGTCAGTTGGTTGAAATAATGATTAAAAAGTTTTTAATAAAACGTTTGAATGGAATTTTATTCCATTTTCTTAAATTTACAATATTTTGGCTTCACTCTTTGGAGAAAATTTTGCAATTGTCTCCAAATTATCTAAAAATTTTAAACACACCCTAAATAATGCAATTCCAGCTGAAGTTTGCTCAAAAAAGCCTAAAACAGTTACAAAAACATTACAAGTGTATAATAACCTTGCATTTTTGTTGACAAAAATTTAAAGTTTTGCAATGGTCTCCATATTTTCTAAAAAATCTTTAGAACACCACAAGCAATGCATTTTCAGCTTGAGTTTGTTCAAAAACTACCTGAAACAATTTTTTACAGCTTTTCAAAATTTTTAAAATATTTCAAGGGTGTACTCTTGCATTTTGATTTGACAATAATTTAAAAGTTTTGTAATAGTTGCCATATTTTCAGGAAATATCAAAGATGCTACAAGTAATGAAAAAATTTCAAAATCCAGAAGTTTATTTAGCTTGCGTTTTTCTTAACATAAATTCAAATGTTTTACAGTAGGTTTTAGTTTATAAAAATTGTAACGACACCCTATGCCTACGCCTTAACCTAACGATCAAAATTAGAGGAATATCATGGCCAACTTCATTAATAATCCGCTCAACTACTTGCTGCCTTATGAATGAAGCTGGCCATGGAAATACAGAATATGTAGTGACATCTATGGTTGAATAATGACTTTAAAGCAAAACTCTATACACTACGCAACACAGCAAAGTAAAGCTACCAAAAATCAGAGAAACCCTTGTGGAATTTTTGTCATCAAGTACACAGGGTGTTACTATTAGCTTTGCGAGAAAATATTCTATCAAAGGCTTTCTAAATTAGTTTTTTTCTGTCTTTCTAATTTAGGCTTATAATAAACCTAATATTTCCATGCAGACTTGTAGTTTAAGCTAAACCACGTTTAAATGTTTTTTAAAGCAATGTTAAAAGTATTACGGTACTGTAAAAAAGTAAATGACGCAAATTAATTAAATAAAACAAAAAGTACATCAGAAATTAATAAGTTTTATTTAATACAAAACACAAACTATTGTTTATAAACTATTAAACAATAATCTTAACAAAAATAATTCAAACGGCAACTATTTTAAGGCTTAAAAAACTAATACTACTGTTAACCATTACAAAATGAGTTTTTTTTAAACAAACCCAAAATAATTAAACAAAGTTGCCCTCAAATGAATTATGAATAAAAATATCACATTTGGCATTAAATATATATCACATTTGATATTTTACCATGTCAAAGCTTCATGATTGGAATAAAAACGATTTTCATCAGTTTTTCGTCTCGATGAACTCACACAGGGCAAAATACATATTAATTTAGCTTACACAGACCTTTTAGTTTACAAAAATAAACTAGTCGGTTTTGTGTTTTTAAAATAAAAAGAGTTTGGTATTTGTTTTGTTTTTATTACAATTATTAAGCCTTTTTGCAAAAATTGTTTTTACCTTCCACAAGATTTTTGAGAATCACACTCAAAATTGGTGCCAATATTTCAAACGATTGACATACCAGACGAAACAGAAGTAATAGACATAACTTAAAAAAAAAAAATTAAACTAAAACTGTCTACAAATGGCAAAAAAATCCTTAAAAGATATTTTTTTATGACAAACAAGTATGTGAACAGACTAGATTATTGCCACAACGTAAGCAGCAAACTTTTATTCACTTGTTTACCATTTCTTGTCTCTCGATGTTGTTTTGTTTTCATGAGCTACTAGATAAACAATTGATATTCAACTCACTAAAAGCAATTACATATTAAATTCTGCAAATTCATAAGGTTCAGTCTAAAAAATTAGAAACCATACTTCAAAAATGATCATGAAAAACTTTACCAAAAGATATTACTCTCATATTATTTGAATATTTTGATAAGGTTGTTACTTAAAGAACACACATTTCTGCCCGACCAGGAATATTATAAATAAATTGCCTACTGATTACTTAGTTTAAGAAAAAATATCAACAGTTAAAAATTATTCAATTTCGGTTTGGCCAAACATTTTAGTGTATGGCATACGTTTCCTGCCAAATACGGCTGGATGTAAAGCGCAAGCATGAATTACACGTTTGCAGAAACTAAAATTAAGGACAAAATTAACGGCTAAATTATTACGAACTTCTAACAAGTGCTGCTCCTTTTCTTCGGGGGCGAGTGTAACAATTTTTTCCAGTACATCAATACCACAGTCCGACTCGTCTGGATATAAAATTGAGCTGTAGCCAAATAAACGGAGTTGATCAAAAATGTTGATCGTTTTTTTCTGGCGTATCAGACGTTTGACAACCCTCTGACTATCAGCCGACATACCAGAATATGAATCTTCTATGTAATTGACGATAGCGCGACTGATACTGCGACAGAAGAAACGTTCCTGAAGAACAATATTTTCTGGAGGAAACCCATGAAACTCCTCCATTATTTCATTGAGGTCAAGATCACCAGCTAAATCGTCCATTTCCTTTGCTTTTTTATCGATGGCTGCTTGATAAGCGAGTTGACTTGAATAAAAATGTCCTTTGGACCAAAATGATGTTATGTTTCTTGAGCTACTTCTGTTCAATTCTTTGTGGTAGTTATGCAGCTCTGCAGGAGACATGGTCTGACTTGGCAAGCCCCTCATCTTGCAAAAATTGCTATTATATATAGTACGGCCATAAACATACAGAGAATCTTGACGAGGGTTGGTAATTTCTTCATATCTTTTGTTTATTTCTTGCACATAATTCTCAAAACATACTTGGTCAACGTATCTATCAAGAGCTGATGAATTCATATACGCACCCATGACATCTTGAATACTCAAGTTATCTGGATTTGGAAAATAATTACCACAATTACCCCATATAGCGCTACTAAAATACAAAAAATTACACAAACAAAAACTTGATTTAATATATCTTACTCTGATGTGGAATCAACACGTGCTGAGGTGGAATTAACACGTGCAGAAGTAGAATTAACACGTGGAGAAGTAGTATTCCATAGATATTTTTCAATTTCTGATACCTTGTACATTTTAATATGATGTGTAGGATGCAGCTTATCTTCCTTAACAATATTCTTCAAGTTTGTATGAGGATAGTTTTCGTTCATAATTCTGTTTGTATGATCCTATTGAAAACAAAGCAGTTTATTTAAAATTTATTAAACTGTCAATTAATTGCCATTACCAATGGTGACTGAGGTTTTTTAATTATTGGCCTTAATTGTTGTCCACAAGGAAGTGAAAGATATGATTTTTGACCCATTATTTTTTTTTCACGGATCCAATTCTGTAAATAATAAATCAGTTTATTAAAAAGCCTCGCGAAAACTAAAAGAACTATATGAATAAACTGCATCATAACTTTAATTTTCTTTTTTAAAAAACGGCAATTTAATGACACTCTAAACAATATGACATATGAAACAAAGCAGTCTCATGTAGCAACAAGATCTGCAAAAATGAGCAACTGCCAGAGTTTATACAAAATGTCTACTGTTTATTGAAGAACAAAATCCTTATTATCATGAAATCATTGCACACATTCATACATACCTGCTGCATCTTATCAAAACGATCGACGAACATTTTTCACTCCACGACAGGATACAAAATTTTTACGATTAATCCGCGGGCATTTATTTCCCTCGCGTACATTCGCCCATTTTTAAATTAACGGCCATTCCCGCCATTTTAAACAAATTTTTTTAACACTATTTCGTTAAATTTCTTCTTTACAGATAAAAAAAATGAAATGAAATAATAAAATTAAACTTTATTACACGTTTAATAACATAAATATGATAATAAATTTTTAATAAATTGATAAAAACAAAAATGCATTATTAATATAAATTATTCATCAAATCAAATTTTGAGAGGCATTACAAACTTTTTACGGACCAAAAAGTAATGCTAAACATTTTAAACATTTTAGGAAAAGTCGCTTAGTATTAAACCTGAGACAACATTACCCATTTTTATATTCATCCACAAAATGTAATATTTAGTTGTTTATTTTAATTAATTGCAAACTTTTAAGGTACATAAACATTACAATTTTTTACTAAAGACAATTAATTCTACCTAATATTTAACTCTTTATTATTTACATGACTTAAATGTTTAAAATACTCAGAAATTATGTAAACATCAGTAGCAAAATTTGAAAATGACTTAAATATTAAAGAACTTATTATTTACATAATGATCAAATTAGCAAAAAATACTTTTAAAACACTGGAAGTATTTATTAATTACTTAGCAAACTATTTTACCCAGATTAGACTATACTTCACAATTCAATTTGCTAAGTAAAATAATTTCTGTGGCTAATTTCACCAAGGATAGTATAAAATTACACAGCAAGGAAAACAAGACTAAAAATCTAAAAAAATTGAGCCTAAAGCCCTCTTCTAAATTGTCGAGCCTTAGTAATTTGTACTGACTTTTCCTGTCTATAGTCAGCCCTTAGTACAATTTAATTTTACAGTACTGTTGCAACTTTTTGGTTTTTATTCACTAAATAAAATAAAACAACACCATATTATATTAAAAATATTATTTACACAAAAAATAAATACAAAAATATCATTTATTTTAAGACAATTCTTTTAAAATTAATGAAAATTGCAATAAGCTTATCAATCAATTAGGTGAAAATACTATATCCATGTTACTAGCACTAGCTTCATTACTAGTTATATTAGACCCCGTCTCATCCATAGGTACAGCTTCTAATTCTTGTTGGCCTCTTCGAGCAGCAATAGTTTTTAACAACGCTTTTCCCTGTTCCTTCGTCTAAAAAAATAAACTGTTACAATCTAAGTACTTCTAACAGAAATATTACAGTACCTCTTCACACTCTAAACACTTATACGCATACGTATATGCGTGATCCAATTGCCCTTTATTTAAATGATAAGATGCTAAATACTGAAATGCATTATAAAATTCGTGTTTATCATCAAATGATCCAACTCTTTGTTCTTCTTCTTTAAGACAATATTCGGTATAAGCCGCAGCGGCATTATCAGTTTCGTTTAATTTATCATAAAGTCTGCAAAAAAAACAATCAATTTCAATGCGACCCTTCAAAAATTAATGTATCAATCGATGCTTCCATTTCGCTTTTTTTTAATGACAACAAACGTAAAAGCCCGAAATTGAAGCAGAGATCGGAAACCCAAAGAACTAATGTACACTTTGCACACTTACTTTGCAAGTTTGATTAAAGCCATTCCTTCTATATCACCAACGTTTGTGGCTTTATAGTAGCATTTGAGGGCATTCTCAATTTTTTCCAGCTTTTCGTATGTCTCGCCTAAGGCTATAATCATCCGACTATCGTTGGGTCTTAGTTGCTGGGCTTGTTTATAATAATACATACAGTAAAATGGCATCTTAAGGATCTCATACGTTTGCCCTAATCCATACCACGCTCTATAATCTCTACGATTAACTTCTGCAAATTATTACATCATCAGAAAATTTAAATTAAAAGCTTTTAATAATAGGTCAATTACCTAAGATAAATTCTAGTAAAAACTGTAAAAATATGTACAGGGTGGTCCAAATTCGATGGGATTGCATGGGTATCGCGCTTAATAGTCAAGATAGAGAAACGGTTAAATTACCAAAAATGTGCAGTTTTTTGAGACAAGCTCAGGATCGTTTTCAAAAATATTCTATCATTTCCGGTTTTCGAGTTATTAAATAAAAAGTGTTTTTTGTGATATTAGTAATGTGTTATCTCTCCGTTATTGTCGTAAATATCGAAAATATTTATGAAGATTATTTTTAGATATTTTTAAGTTTAATTTGATTATACTAAAAACAATTTTTTTAAGCTCGCCGTTATAAGGTTATGACACAAATTTACCTTTTTTTAAATGGGAGTTGGCTATGACCTATTTAAATTCCTTATTTTTTTCTCACTCCAAATATATAAGGGTTGATGTATTTATTTTCAATAATACGCAAGTTACGAAGGTTTTCTAATTTTTTTTAAAGAAAATCATAGAAGGCTGTGAAAAAAAAAACAAGGTGTAAAACCTTATAAAACTCATGTGGAACAAGTTACCAAGGTTTTTAAATTTGTTGTTGAGATAAACATGAAACATTTTTGAACATAAGATAATAGCAATATAGGGGAAAGTACCCATGAATGGGACAGTCCTTGGATGGGACATTCTTAATAAACTATAGTTAAACACAAATCTTTATGTACGTGCATAGATGGTAAATCGCGTACCTAATGTATGTAATACAATCGTGTTGTATACAACATGAGAACTTCGAAATGTGGTTGTACATTAGGTACGCGATTTACCATCTATGCACGTACATAAAGATTTGTGTTTAACTATAGTTTATTAAGAATGTCCCATCCAAGGACTGTCCCATTCATGGGTACTTTCCCCTACTACATTACTGCTGATTCCGACTATGTTGTTGTTCAAATATTTACAATGCTTATCTCAACAACAAATTAAAAAACCTTGGTTACTTGTACCACATGAATTTTGTAAGGTTTTACACCTTGTTTTTTTTTCACAGCCTACTATGATTTTCTTTAAAAAAAACTAAAAAACCTTCGTACCTTGCGTATTATTGAAAATAAATACATCAACCCATATATATTTGGAGTGAGAAAAAAATAAGGAATTTAAATAGGTCATAGCCAACTATTGCTCCCATTTAAAAAAAGGTAAATTTGTGTCATAACTTTTAAACGGCGAGCGAAAAAAATTTTGTTTAAGTATAATCAAATTAAACATAAAAATATCTAAAAATAATCTACATAAATATTTTCGATATTTACAACAATAACGGAGATATGACACATTATTAATATGACAAAAAAACACTTTTTATTTAATAACTCGAAAACCGAAAATTATAGAATATTTTTGAAAACGTTTCTGAGTTTGTCTCAAAAGACTGCACATTTTTGGTAATTTAACCGTTTCTCTATCTTGACTATTAACCGAGATACCCATGCAATCCCATCGAATTTGGACCACCCTGTACCAGAAAAATAAATTTGAAGATTATTTTTTAAACATTTTTTAATTACTATTTTAATCTTTATTCATGAACATAAAATTACACAACACTAACATATCTGTAAATATTGAGAATTTTTTGTTTCCACAAATTTCAATTAGAAGTTTTTATTAAACGTACCTATAGCTTGTCTATAACTCTGTATAGCGGCGTTCGTATTTTTCATTTCCATATATTCGTGTCCTAATAATGTCCACGCCGACAAATACTGCGGGTTTAACTTCAGCGCCCTTTGAAAATACAAAACTGCTTTCGCATGATCTGAACGTAAGCTGTAATAATTACCTGGGGAACGACATCATATTTTTAGGACTCATGTTTCATTTTTGTAACAAGCAAACATTACATAACTAAATAATAAAATTAACTGAAACCATAAAAAACATCACAAAATAGAATAAAATATGTCAAAGTGAATTCATTTTGGATATATTGCTTAATATTGAAATTTGATTAAATAAAAACAGTTGCAGAGGATCAGAGCTGTTTGTAGTGATATTCAGATGTTTTCAAAAATGCATAGGTAATTTGATAAAAGCAGAAAACAAAATGTTTGTGACTAGTAATAATTTAATTTCACATATAAACTCTTTTTTTCTCGGTGCATAAAGGTATGTCAGTTAACTTTTGCTTTTTTTGTGGGCGTCAATACTACTGCTAAATCAAGAAAAAATAGCATAGCACGAAAGACAAATATATTACAGAGAACATCAGAACACAGCTCTCAGTACGTTTTATAGAACTACTTTTTATCTGTTTAACTTACCTATAACACAACAAGTTTCTACCCTATATTTATCAATATTTACAGCCGTATGTGCTAAATCAGCCAATTCCGTCTTCATTTCCTTAACATACAGTAGATTCGAGTAAGTATCGAGATTATCCAGTCGATATGGATCCATTAAAAGCAAATCTTTGAATGTACTAATAGCTTTATCTAACTCTAAAATAAAAATAAAAACATGTTAACTAGCAACATAAACATTTAAAAAAATTACAGAGGCTTGAATTTTGAATTAACACTTACCTCTACGATTGTGATAAGCAATAGCCATCTGTGCTATCAAGTAGGGGCTTTTATCGAAACCCTGAAAATGAAGATTCAAATAGATCTGTAGAGCTTCTTCGTTATTCAATTGCTCAACATACGCGTGAGCCAGGAAAAAAGTCTTCATCCAACAGTCAGGAAATGACAATACACTAAGCTTATTTTTATCTGGTACTAATAATGCCAATTCTTGCCACGCACCCCAATGGAAATGTTCTGCATTAACTGCTTCAACAAACATATCGATAGCCAAGTTCGTTAGATCGAGTTTTTTTAATATCACCCCGTATAAATACAAACAATAGCCGTCAAGTCGCTTGTGGTAATGATCTGCTTCTAGAATGGCACATAAATCACGCAACACACTATTTTTGGCTGGATCAGGAGGAGAGTTTATATCAGTCATATTATCTAGCTTCTTTTTCTCAATCGATAAGTAACGAGCGTACAAATGTAAAAAGCGAGGTTTCGGTGTTTTACAATCTTCAGTGAAATAAGCGCATCTATCATATTCTTTGAGCTCAAAATATGATTTAGCAACTAAATATGTTTCATACTCATCATCATAAGGTTCTTTAAACTCAGGATAATTATCTTTTTTTAATTTAACATGAGCAATTGCAAAATTCAATTCGGATAACCACTTCACACTATTATATAAGCATCTTGCTGAACAATCGTTGATTGATTTAAGTAAATCGTACTTAATTTGCAATAAATCAAACTTTTTCTCAGTTTCTTCCATTTTAAATAAATTTATTCCAACTGTGTGGACATGCAAACAAATTAGTTAGGTTAGGTGTTGTTTGTGGAGGTTAAAAATGACAGTTTAACGTAACCTCACTCTCACTACAACGCATTTTAGGAAGGAGTCGCGTGCTTGGAAACGTGGAAAGTAAAAGAAACGCTGTTTTTACATCGAAATAAGTTGCATTATGACTTTGTACGCATGGGTAAGTGATCTAGTTATTGTAAATATTGGATATTTGTGTTAATGTAGTGGTTTTGATCCAATATGTTGATACAGGGTGCCAATAATTATGGCCAACTAGGACTTGGGTACAAATCAGAACAAGAAGTTGAACCAAAAGAAGTTTCTTTGGTAGATTCTGGTATATCTGCCGAAAGTATTGTTGCAGTTGCTGGAGGGGCTGGCCATACACTGATTCTAGATACTAATGGACATGTATATAGTTGTGGTTGGAACTCGACGGGACAGTTGGGGCGATCGGAGGAAACTGTAAAATTTGAGCTTGTTGATATATTGAAAGAGTTCAAAATCATTCAGATCTCTTGTGGGTGGGACTTCAGCACTGCTGTTTCCGAATGTGGTAAATTATTTGTGTGGGGTAACAACGGGTACACACAGTTGGGGCTGAGTAAGTCGATAACATGTACGGGTATACCATCAAGGATACAAGTATCTCAAAAAATTGCTACTGGCTTTCAGCAAGTGAGCTGTGGACTGCGACATATGGCTGTGGTAACAAAAGACAAAGGGTTGGTGGTTGCTGGGTCGGGAAATAAAGGGCAGTTGGGCTTGGGAGATAATTTTAACGATAACAGCTACATAAGTATATCAAGAGTTCCAGAACTTGAAGATATTACATGTGTTGCGGCTGGACAACACCACACTGTAGCTCTTCATGCTGATGGTACCGTGTTTACATGGGGCGATAACAAGTTCTGCCAGTTGGGGTTGGAGTCAAAGGTTTCGCAAACGTTTGTTCCTAGTAAAGTACTCTGTGACGAAAACCTTGATAAGGTGGCAGCAGGTTGGACTCACAGTGCTGCGCTAACTAAGTCAGGTGAAATTTACATGTGGGGCCGAAACTCTTACAGTCAGTTGGGCACACAACGTACAAACACACACGTTCCTGAGAAGCTTTCTTCTTTGAAAGACGTGCAGCAGCTCAGTTTGGGTTCAGAGCACAATCTGGCTGTTACAGTCGATGGGAAGTTGTTTAGCTGGGGCTGGAATGAGCATGGAAACTGTGGAACTGGAAACACCAAAGAAGTCTCTAAACCTAAGCAAATCCTTACTAAACGTAAAGTTAATTTAGCTGCGGCTTGTACCGGTCATTCTTTTGCTGTTGTGGAATAACACTTTGTTCTATGTTGTATATATAATTTTGCATTTCTGATTTATTGATAAGTATTTTTATAAGGAATATGAATTCATTGTGTGTAATCTGATATTTTTAAATAAAGCATGTGAAATTGGTATTGATTTTTCTCCAAGTAACATAGCTACACCTGGCCTTTTGTTTGTATTGACAATTTCTTAGTTGTCATTATTAACAGCTACAATGTTAAGTTCATTACGTTCTAAAAATCTTAATTGGTAAGTAAATTTGTTGTATATTCATGTTTAAATTACATCAATATTCCAGTGGTATAGGCTAAATTTTCCTAAAGGGGTCCATACCTTTAATTTCTAAGTTGTGTTTAGAGAGCTAAATTTAAATGTAGCCTTATTAAAAAACAAAATATACACACTTTAAAGAAATAAGAAGTGGTAAAAAATTGCTACAAATAAATTAATGAAAATTTTAAGCCATATTTTTAAAATCAAAAAGAAAGCTAAATGTTTAACTTCTATTGCAAGCAAAATTCAAAGCCACAAATATTTCAATATAAAAGTTGATGTTCACAATATCTTTAACAAACAATGAATGTTTTGTAGCGAAGCAGAAGCAAAATTTGCCCAAGACCGAATATTATCGGTAGAAAAACATCTAGCAGAATTTTGCCATGTATTTAGCCAATATGCACGCAAAGTTGCAAGAGTTAGAGACAAAGGAGACGAATTCACCAAGTTCGTGCTTGCATATTCTAATTCTGAAGAAATTAATAAGTCGTTAAGCGATGGACTGGCAAATTTTGCAGCGACTTTTTCTTTCATCAACAACTATGGTGATGCTAGAGTTCAAAATATCGATAACAAAGTAGTGAATGAGTTTTCTCAGTATGAAAATATTTGTAAGCACGCTAAAGAAGAAGTTAAACAAATTTTTATATCTCGAGATAAGGAAATAAATAGGAAAAGACACTTGGATAAGATTCGAGAAAGAAATCCCAGAAATAGACAACAAATTGTGAGTGTTATTTCGTAATTTAGCAGCAATACTTTTAGAAATATAAAAAAATGTGCCCGTCAAAGAAAATAAATTTAGACCACTATTTAATTTCGGCAAAATTATTCTATTTTTTAGGTTCAAGCAGAAACTGAATTAGTTAAAGCTACAGCTGAAGTATCAAAAACAATACACAACTTGGAAGAACAAATAACTATATTTGAACGACAAAAACTTCACGATATCAAGACAATACTATTAAATTTTATATGTATAGAAATGAATTATCACGCAAAATCTTTGGAACTTCTAACAAAAGCATATCAAGATGTCAACAAAATAAATGAGGAAGACGATTTGAAGGTATAGTTTTTATTTTTAAAAAACATAATACTACTTTATAAAATGTAAGCAGCATGACATTTTTTGTAGGAATTTAAAAATGCTCTTCGTATGCCCGACCAAACACCTAGTACTAAAAAAAGCCTTTTTCGCAATTCTCAGTCACTAGGATCCCTGAATACTCTTTTTTCTTCTTCAAACCGAAATCGATCACCTGGGATACCCAAAACATTGCAACAATCGTCTGCACAGGATCTTTCAAAAAGTGCTGAAACGTTGGATTCTATGAAACAGGACATAGAAGATTCAATAGAAAGTGATTCTGAAAGTATGGATGAAGAAAATTCTGAAAGTTCTGAGTCACATGAAAATTCATCTCCTGTGCCAGCACCAAGAAAGTTTTTAAAATAAGTTTATTCGATCAAGATAACTTTCAAACCATTAAACTTTTTTTTAAAAAATGTTTATTAATTTCATTCTAAAATAATACAGAGTTGGGAATTATATTATGTTAATAACATTACAAGATGCTTCCAAGCAAGGCTGTTTATATATATTTTGGCTCCAACATCACAGCCCTGCTTCCAAAAAACAATTTTCATAATTAAACAAATAAATTTGTACAAGTGCACTGTATAAATATTGTGCTACAAACTAATAAATAAACAATAAATTATGTACATTTATTTTTCTGATCCCTCTACACCAGCTTGGGTCATAAGATCGGCTATATTTTTTTCTAAATCATCGATTCTGTTACCCATTTCGTCAATACGAGATAAAATTTGGTCGGACATATTTTGGAATTTATCTTGGATTGTTTGCAACAAATTCTGAACCTGCATAAAAATATCAACAATAAATCACTACACAAAAAGGTACTACACCCACTGATTTTGTGGTTAGTAAACAAAAAATTCGACTTACATATTGCGTTAATTCTTGTACATTTTTTGGATCACTTGTATTGGCTGTGGTGTATGTTTCACTATCATTATTCATATCAATTTTGTCGTCAACCATTATTACTTATATTTTTCTGTTCTTGAAAACTCAACGTACAATGAGCTGTGTAGTGGATTTGTTTGGGTTTTTTAGGTAGTTTGTTTGATCGAAACACGGAACTGATAGTGTCAGGTACAAAAGATTGCGTGCTTATGTAAATAATTTTTATTGATAGTAAAAATCAATCAACATTTTCGACTAATCTCTACAATTTTCGGCAATATTTATTTTTTTAGTGATTATTATTATTATTACTTATAAAGTAGATGCAAATGGCTGTCCAAGTCAAATACTTTTGAGCTACTCCGATATATGAACTTGACATCTGTAGTAGGTGTAATGTTGCAACCTAACCCCACATTGAAATGTCAGCTAGACATGGCGTAAATGCACACAGGTGTTTATTTCCTTTTAGCCCAGTAGATTAGAAAGTAATGTTTTTATATACAAACATTTACAATGAATCATAGTGAAAATATATAAGAAAAAAAAAATTAATATGCTTAGTGTTTTATGTGTAATAACGTTTAGTGCTCAAATTTTGGCAGATAATTTTTCTAGAATTAATCTACCCACAGAACATTTGCCTTATTACTTTGCTAATTACCCTAAAACATCAGAAGAGTGTAAAAATGATCCAGAATGTCCATACAAAGATTATTTAGGTGAAGACAAGTGTTGGGGGTACGAATACAACTGCAAATGGGATAAGCAATACTCAATTCCGTCCTGTCCTGGTGATCATAAGGGTTGGGTGAAGTCAAAATTTGATCAGTTAAATACATTTTATACTCAAGCTGATTTTGGATATGTTAAGCAACAACTAAAAGAAATGAAAGTATTATGTGAACCGTTATTTTCAATCGACAGTTCATTAGAATGTTCAGATCACTTAAGATTTTGCAGAGGACGAAATATAATGATAAATTTTACTTCATTAGCAACTAGAAATGAACCTCTTAGGTATAAAATGGATGTGTTGAAAGAGGGAGATATAGGTAAGTGGCAAATATTGTTGGAGGATTCTAGTTTAAACAATTTTTTCAATAGGAGGTTATTGTGAGTTCCATAAAGACAAACTAGAAGAACAATTGGACCATATAAGTCCTTTACAAAGTTGGGGGCCTGAACTACGTTATTTTAAAAGCTTACAAAGGCGACCAATTGTTGATGGCGACTGTGATATTATAATCGAAAAACCTACATTTATTATGAAAATAGATGCAAGTATGTGAATTTTTTTAAATACCTTATAAAAATTATTAAGAGTTTAATATAATTTTTTAGCAGTTAACATGTATCACCATTTTTGTGATTTTTTGAATCTCTATGCATCGCTACATGTAAATGCTACACATTGGGATGCATTTACAACAGATGTCCACGTATTAATTTGGGAATCATTTACATATCATTCAGCATTCGCACAAACTTGGGAAGCATTTACGGATAACCCCATATGGGATTTTAAAACATTTAGGGGCGACAATGTTTGTTTTAGAAATGTAATTTTTCCATTACTACCCCGAATGATATTTGGGCTGTATTATAATACTCCTATTATTTATGGTTGTGAAAAAAGTGGACTCTTCCATGCTTTTTCTAAACATGTTTTACATCGATTAAATATTCCATTTAACGAACGTGTAGATAAGAGAGTTCACATTACGTTACTCTCGCGTGATACGAAGTACAGGAATATTATAAATGAAGATAGTCTAATAGAAGCATTGGAGAAAAATCCAGATTATTTAGTACAAAGAGTTGTTTATAATAGGCATGTTGACTTTAAAAAACAATTGGAGGTAACTAGGAATTCAGATGTTTTAATTGGAATTCATGGTGCTGGCTTAACACATCTTTTGTTTTTACCGGACTGGGGAGCTGTTTTTGAATTGTAAGAATATTTTAATTTTATTTGAAAACTTTTTTATTCCTGTTCCTTTCCACTGTATAATCTGTAAACATCATTTATTTTTCTAAAGCTTATGTATACTATCAACATTATAAATTGGAAACATTATGAATAATTACAGTGTTCTACCTAATTCATTTGTTTTTACTATTTCTAGATATAATTGTGAAGACGAAAACTGTTATATGGATTTGGCAAGGTTACGCGGATTGAAATATATAACATGGGAAAATAAAACAAAATTGGAGCAAGAAGATGAGGTACAGCATGACATATTAATAACTTTAAAAAATGAGACTTGTTTGAATTTGTTTTCAGGGATCGCATCCAGATGGAGGTGCACATGCAAAATTTACTAACTATTCTTTCGATAAAGAAGATTTTCTAAGGTTAGTTGAAAAGGCAGCTAAACATGTTAAAAATCATCCTCAGTTTAAAGAAATGACCGAGAAGGTTAATGATGATGAAGAAAAACAAATGGCAGAGAAGATACTTGATGAAGAAAAACAAACAGAAAAGAAAATACTTAACGATGAAGAAAAACAAATGATAGAGAAGATACTTAATGTTGATGAAGAAAAACTAACCGAAAAGAAAATACTTGACGATGAAGAAAAACAAATGACAGATAAGATACTTAATGTTGATGAAGAACAAATGACAGAGAAGATACTTGATGAAGAACAAATGACAGAGGAGATGCTTTATGATGAAGATAAACAAATGATGGAGGAAAATGGTAATGATAAAACAAATCTAATAACAGAGAAGATTGTGAACAATAAAGAAAATCAAAATGATCATGATGAATTGTGACTTAATTTATTCAATTAATTTTCCTCTATCAATAATGTGATTGATCGATCAAAATGAATTAAATTATTTTAATTTTTAGAACTAGTGAGTGTAAAAATTGTTTTATTTAACTGTCAATGCTTTTTATAACTGCACAATTAAAGTGGTCTGTCGCTTTTTAGACCAAAATTTTATTTCATTATGGGCCATTTTAAAACAAAAAAGCACTTGAACTAAAATATATTTTTTATATTGATTGTTACCAATGATGCCATTGTTTTTTTTTTATTAGGCTACTGAAACTTAATTTTTATAATTATATTTTGAAATACATTTTATAGTTATAGACTTTTTTGGGACCTTGGGTGCAATTCAAACTACTTGGCTTAAAAAATGCTGTATTGCTGCATGTATCATGAATCAAAGTGATATTAACAATTAAAAATAACAGTATTAAGTATTTTATAAAGTTTATTATGTAACTGATACCACTAAAGTAAAAATAAATACATTTCTACGACTAGTTCGTTCTTTACTTAACAAATCCACACATATGCATTTGGAATGTTTGTTTGTTTACAGTTTTAATTTAAGTTTTTTATGATACATAGTAAAAATTACAAAACAGTTAATGAAAGTGTATCCAGTGATTATAACTAGGCTCATAAACGGCTGAACCGTCATAGTATCAACGATAATGTTTATATATCCTGTTAAAATATTCGCTAAGAGAAAGAAAGCAAGTCCGTTATAACTGATTGCTTCAAAAACTATCGGAACAGGTGCAGTATTCATGATCTTATTTGCCGCAAATATATATTTATGAACCACTTCACCCATAAAAAAGATGTTAATCTGGAACACTCCGATAAACATGATCCATATACAGTATCCGGAATTTGCCAACCGTCGTGATATTCCAAAATTTTTCTCCAAGACTCTTGTCGCCCACATTAAAACTGCAGCTCCTATCGATAATTTACCAAATAAATTCCACTTATTTCTTGCGAAATTCTCATTTTTGATACCGATAAAAGCTCCAAAAGCTACCGACAAGAAATATAAACCGACATAACCCAGAGCCGATACAACCCCTTCCCTATTCGCCGTAAGAAACGAGTTACGTTCGATATTACTAAAAACATATTGCGCTAGCCCTAGCTGTAAAAGTGTTTCGTGAACGAACAATAAAAAAGCCCCAGTGAACATAGCATATTTTATAGGAACTACCGTTAATACAAGCGAGCTTAGTACTTTTAACATGGCTAAAGTAATAAAAAAATTCCAATGGAGACCATATTCCGAAACAGGTACGTGATAATCGACTTGCTTTGTGATGAAAAAACGGGCCCCGCCGATAACAAACAATGGAATTGTACTTCTAAAATTTTTCATAAGTGAATTTTTGTGTCCCCTTATTTCAGGAGCGACAATACCGTTAGAGAATACAAATAAACCAACGCCTACATCCATAAGGCTATAGCCGTATGTTTCAGTCTTTGTGAAATATCGCGGAAATACATGAAAGTCGACAGCCAAAATAGCTATGACCGATATTAAATTAATCGAGGATCGGACGTTAGTTACGAAACCGCGTTTGACTTCGGCGGTCACTTTCGTTCGAGTTTTTTCATTGGGCTTTAGTCTTAAAACGATAAAACACAATGTCACACTGATTACAAATAATGCAACTGTTACTTCATTCATGTACGGTACTAATACTGTTATGCATAAAATTATTGGTATGATAAGTACAACGAATTCCAACAAAAACTGTTTAATCCCCGATGACTGTTTCTCTGATCCAGTAGATACCATGATCATGGTACTTAAAGTAGCAGCCAGAAACGTTAATAAAAAGGGTGGAATAATGACGCTATTAGTTTCGTAGGCTGATGTGCCATTCGAGTGCATGAACTTTTCTTTCATGTCCTTATATTCCATTTTGAATTTAGCGCTGAAAATTAAGGACAGAGTAAGGTTAAACAGAACGCTTGCTTTTAAGCGATTACAATATTACTTTTTCTTACAAAGAAGTTATTAAACTATTTAAATAGAGCTGTGGTTCAAGTTTTATTTCAATTTTTATTATTCACATGATAGGTATTGGTGTTAATTGCAGAGATAACGCTGTATCTAATCTACCTGCTTTACTTCCGGCGGAACCGGAATATTCATTTTCGATCGTCTTGAACAGTGTTTTTTTAAAAAGCTAGTCATTTTTCCCGCCCAACTTTTCTTTTGCTTATTAACGGTGGGGGCTTGGAAAATTTTTGTTTCCTCTAGAGGAAGTTTGTTAGGTGTAGAGTTGGATATTTTTGAACAAGTGTTAGGTGGTTTTACTGACAATGATAGAGGATTGCGGACAGAAGAAGATTGCCAGCGATTGTTGTTTTCGTTCGTTTCAAGTCTTACACAACCAGCTTCGATGGTTGATTCAATATCTGGAAATTCATGAGGCTTATCAAAGGGATCCCAAGAGGACAGAGGAACTAAATATTCATTGCCTTCACAAGTAGTGGCGGTTTTGTTAAAACAATCCGTAGATTGTCCAATCACTAACGTAACTAGATTTACTAAAGAAGGACTTTCTCCTAAATGTGTTCCATCACCAGGAATTGCTTCATCATGCAAATCCCAGTTGTTCTTTACGCTCCTATACTGAAGCCCTTCTCTTTTCACCCTTACAATAGTTATTTCAGAATCTGTAGGGCCTATACTGGTGACGCTTGATTCTCGGGTTAAATTTTGTTCATTTTCTTCGTTCAAACAGTTGCGTATTTCATGTACGGTGACATTTTCTTCGTTCAAACAGTTGCGTATTTCATGTACGGTGACTTTCTCTTCATCTGAACTTTTTTCTGATGCAGGTGCCGAATAAATACTTCGAGAAGATGTTCTGGAAGAATTTGTGCTAATATCATATTGCCCAACTTTTTTTCTTGCATCAATTACGTCTTCAATTTGCTTATCAGTTTCGTTGTAAAGATTTGTATGTTCTGTATTAATCATATTCACATTATAATTTTGAAATTTTAGGCACCAAATTTTCAACAATCAAATTGCAGAATGACAACAGCATTGCAAACTATAAAATTCCCTAGATTATTGACGTTTTGGTAAACAGTTTGACAGTTGTGAAGTGGAGGTTATTTGTGTTATCTGTTGTATTTATGCATTTTATGTAAATACTGAGTAATGTAACAACGTGAAAATTATTGTAGTAGTATTGACCTTTTGTTGCAAAATCGATATGGAATCACATATATCTTCAGAAGTTAATAGTATGGACGAAGAAACATCGTCGATTTTAAACGATGATGATTCAAATTGTTTTGATAAAAAGTCAGAGTTATACTCTGATATGAACAGCTACGATGAAAACGAAGATACCCGGTCGGAATTAAAATTTGATGAAGGTAAAATATTTTATAAACTATGCCACCGAGATAATAACTTGGAAATTTTAGCTTCAGAGAGTGAAGCAGAAAAGTTGAAAAGGCAGCGAATCGAAGAAGCTTTGCAAAAAGAACATTGTGCTCTAGAAGTTTGGCAAAAATTAGCTATTGAGGATTATGGTTTAGTGAATGGTACCGTTATACTATTGGGCTTGCTTTTTGAATGTGAACTTTAACGAAATTTTGTAGATAATATGAGGCGGAAAGTTTGGCCACTATTATTAGAAGTTGACCCCGATCCTTCCGAAAAGGCTCCATCGCTTTCTGAATTGTCGCAACATAGTGAATATAGTCAAGTAGTTTTAGATGTAAATAGGTCGTTAAAACGGTTTCCTCCAGGTTAGTTATTTTTATAATAATAATTTGCTTCATGTTAATAACATCATGTGTTTGTAGGCATTCCTTATAAACAAAGAGTAGCGTTGCAAGATCAATTAACTGTTTTAATTTTAAGAGTCATTATGAAATATCCACATTTACGATATTATCAGGTATGTTCACTTGCCTATTTTAAGTATAAGATGCTAAATTTGAATGTTAAAAGAGTATAGTAGAAATTTCGCATGAAAAATAATATTTATGTAGTTATTAAGTTGTGTATATTAAACATGATAGTCAATGTTCATTGGGCAGAAGTTTTAAATGCTTAAGGAGCTAGGCCTTGTTTCAATTTAACGCTGTTAGTGTCCTGTTACACAAGTTTTTCCACTTGCAAGCTCACATCTAGCAGTGTCAACAAATGGTTGTTGAAAAAATAAAAGAAAAACAGCAATAAATTTTGTAAGCATTTTGTTTTAATATATTGTTTGTACGAAGTTATTAACTAGAAATGCAGTTATCAGCAATTTTTTTTTTGGAAATTAGAATATGTTGGAAATATCCTTAAAATGAGTTTGAACTTTAGTAATAAAATTCCAGATATTTTGGCATTAAAAATATTTTGCATTTATACTCCTTGTTGCATCAATATTAGGGTACCCTGTATATTTATTTAAGTATGGTCTGCGTGCTACTGATAATTTATAGTTTTTTATTGATTTTATTCTGGAACCATTTTTGCAAGACGAAACTCTCAAAGACATTTTAATTCATTGCATTTCAGGGTTACCATGACGTAGCCATAACATTTTTATTAGTAGTTGGTGAAACGGTAGCTTTTAGAATTATGGAAAGATTAAGTACTGACCACCTTAGGGAATGTATGGAACCGACAATGGAGCGAACTTCCTACAGATTAAATTACATGTACCCAATTTTACAAAAAGAAGACCGAAAATTACACGACTTTATGGACAGGTCAATACAAAACAAAGTAAATGGTAGCACGGTTGTTAAATATATTTAATTTTAGAGCAATGGTTGGAACTATGTTCGCGCTTCCGTGGTATTTAACATGGTTTGGACATTCGTTAAACCAGTATCGGGATGTAGTTCGACTGTACGATTATTTCCTTGCAACTCCCCCATTGATGCCGTTGTATGTGGCTGCGTCGTTGGTCATCTACAGACGGGAAGAAGTATTTGAAGCAGGCTGTGATATGGCGAGTATACATTGTCTCTTGTCGCAAATTCCAGATGATCTAGATTTCGACGTTATACTGAAACGTGCCTCGAAGCTCTACAAGAAATATCCCCCTACCAAATTGGAAAAGGATGTTAAGGCGAGGGTGCAAAGAGAGTACGTATTTGCTTTTAGTTACGTATTAAAAAAGGTCCTCGAGCTTTTTAGGGGTATCAAAATTTTGTTTAGCGCTCGTCCTTACTTTCGCTTGTTTCAGTTTTTATTTACTCACAATAAGCACAAGTATGCGTAGTGTATATGCTTTCTTTCTGTATATAGCTTTTAATTTTAGTCTAGTTTTCGTATTTCGATGTGTGAATTATTGCTTTTTAATAAAACTGTTTGCCGTTTCTTCTTTTTCTGTTTATCCTTTCTTCTATTGGCTTACTTAGGTACGCAGATTTAAGCTTTTGGTTGTGTGTTAGGCTGGCAAAAAATATCTTTCCGTCGATTTTATTAAATACAGTAATATCCAAACATTATATTAAATTACCTTAATAACTAATAGAATTATTTGTACATTAGCGTTCAGAATAATATATTAATATAATGATTAATAATTACAAAAAGTTATATACAGGGTGGTCCAAATTCGATGGGATTGTATGGGTATCTCGGTTAATATTCAAGATAGAGAAACGGTTAAATTACCAAAAATGTGCAGTTTTTTGAGACAAACTTAGAACCATTTTCAAAAATATTCTATCATTTCCGGTTTTCGAGTTATTGAATAAAAAGTGTTTTTTTTGTCATATTAATCATGTGTCATATCTCCGTTATTATTGCAAATATCGAAAATATTTATAATTTTTTTTTTTTAGATATTTTTATGTTTAATTTGATTATACTAAAAACAATTTTTTTACGCCCGCCGTTATAAAGTTATGACACAAACTTACCTTTTTCTAATTGGGAGCAATAGTTGGCTATGACCTATTTAAATTCCTTATTTTTTTCTCATTCCAAATATACAGTGTGGCTGGTTTTTCATTGTCCAGCTTATATCTGCTGAAATATTAATATTACCAAAAAAAGTTAAATGAGAAACTTATTAAACAAAAGCTGGTCTACAAAATGGTGCTAAAAATGTTGTTCCATAGCCTACCAGTTTTTCGGAAAAATATCCAACTTTTGTTTTTTAAATAGAACACCCTGTATATTTTTACAGAATCACATTCTAAATCAATTTCTCTTCACAATGATATTATCATAAGTACCATTTTGCTTTTAAATTATGCTCAATATTTCAAAAAAAGAGAATTATTATAGCCGGCTGTGGAAACAGCACAGCATATCAACTTTTTCATTATTTGTATAGTCCATTTTTCTTAATTATAATTACACTTATTTCTGTCTGATTTGACAAGTGTTTGCTAATGTAAACAAATTTGACAGGTATTTGCAATAAACAAAACAATATCACAGCGACTATAATATTTCTCTTTTTTTGAAATATTGAGCATAATTTAAAAGCAAAATGGTACTTATGATATATCTTTGTGAAGAGAAATTGATTTAGAATGTGATTCTGTGAAAATATACAGGGTGTTCTATTTAAAAAACAAAAGTTGGATATTTTTCCGAAAAACTGGTAGGCTATGGAACAAAATTTTTAGCACCAACTTGTAGACCAGCTTTTGTTTAATAAGTTTCTCATTTAACTTTTTTTGCTAACTTTAATATTTCAGCAGATATAAGCTGGACAATGAAAAATCAGCCACACTGTATAGGGGTTGACGCATTTATTTTCAATAATACGCAAGTTATGAAGGTTTTTAGTTTTGTTTTTTAGAGAAAATCTTAGGCTGTGGAAACAAAAAAAAAACAAGGTGTAAAACCTTATAAAACTCATGTAGTACAAGTTACCAAGGTTTTTTAATTTATTGTTGGGATAAACATCAAAGATTTTTGAACATAAGATAAACAGCAATATACTACATTACTGCTGATTCCGACAATGTTGTTGTTCAAATATTTACAATGTTTATCTCAACAACAAATTAAAAAACCTTGATTACTTGTACCACATGAGTTTTATAAGGTTTTTACACCCTATTTGTTTTTTTTTTCACAGCCTACTATGATTTTCTTAAAAAAAACAAACTAAAAAACCTTCGTAACTTGTGTATTATTGAAAAAAAATACTTCAACCCTTATATATTTAGAATGGGAAAAAATAACGAATTTAAATCAGGGCATGAAACCGGTTTTTTAAACCGGTTTAAAAAACCGGTTAACCGTTATTTTTTGTCAGAAAAAGTGATTTTTAACCGAAACCGAAACCGTTATTTTTAAAGGCAAAAAAAACGGTAACCTTTAACCAAAATAATAAAAAACCGGTTTTTTTAACGTCTTTTTTTAAATAAAAATTACGATGAAAAATACAAAATCCGTAGTAAATGCGATTAATTTACCAAAAGTCATTACTGAACTCTTGATTGTACATTTATTATAGAATTATAAATAAATAATATCTTTTCATACTTTGCATTCCTGATCTAAATAATTTTAAAAACCGGTTAATTTAACCAGTTTTTTCTAAACCGGTTTTTTACGAATAAAACCGGTTTTTCAACAAAAACCGTTATAAAAATAAAGTTCTCGATTTCGGTTAACCGTTAACCAACATTTTTTTCGGTTTCGAGCCCTGATTTAAATAGGTCATAGTCAACTATTGCTCCCATTTAAAAAAAGGTAAATTTGTGTCATCTTTTAAACGGCGAGCGTAAACATTTTTTTTTTGGAAAATTAAATTAAACAAACATTTCTAAAAATAATCGTATTAAATATTTTCGATATTTACAACAATAACCGAGATATGACACATTATTAATATGACAAAAAAACACTTTTTATTCAATAACTCGAAAACCGGAAATGTTAGAATATTTTTGAAAACGTTTCTGAGTTTGTCTCCAAAAACTGCACATTTTTGGTAATTTAACCGTTTCTCTATCTTGACTATTAACCGAGATACCCATGCAATCCCATCGAATTTGGACCACCCTGTACAGTTATGTCACCATTAGATATTAATTATAAATTGGATGGATTTTGTAGGATAATTTTTTTTCTAATGAATACCAATTAACAAAGAAATACTAATACCATCCATTCTTGTAATGTTAAACCCATTACAAATTTCTTTCCATATTCGTTTTGAGGGTAGGGAATTTTAAAACTCATTTAACAGAGCCATGGTTTACAAAATTTTAGTAAAAAACTTCTAAAATCTATTAGATAATCTACAGAAAATAAAACAGTGAGTGGTGATGAATTCGAAAACTCTTGTGTGTTCTGTGATGTAAAATAGGCATTTCAATTTGCATAATATAAAATTTCCATTGTTTTTGTTATTGCAATTAATTGTTTGTTTTTAATACCGCATCCGGCATTGTTTGTAATTAATATTGTATCAGATAATTATGTGTTTATGAACTTTATTGAGGCCGCAGTAAGTGTGAGGTAATAATAATAGCATTATGGTTATTGCCAGGAAGTTTTTGCATACGACATAAAGTTATTTGGAAAATATTGCTAACAAACATTTTAATTGCTATAGAATGTTTTAATATTTATACACGGTCGTTTTGGCATAGAAAAAACAAGTATAATGTGACGTTTAAGTACAAGTAAAATATAGAAGGTTTTGTTTCAAAAGCTGTAAATAAATTGAAGTGATATACCGGGTGATTCAGTTTGACTGTCGCGCCCCTATAACTTTTTAGTTATTGAAAATAATCCCAACAAACCTTATGTTTTTGGAAACGGCGACAAATTCTCTATTAAATGTTGTGCATTTGTTATCTCTACGATGACGTATGTCAAATCCGTAATAGGCAACTGTTTTTTTTTAAAATTATATAGTATACATTTTTTGGTTGATTCGGATAGAGAATTTAATTCTGAATCCGACCATGTATTAAACAAGTATGCATACATAAGAAAATTTTCGAGAAAAATCAGTTCAAAGTTTATTCAAATTATAGCAAACAGTCTATTTAACATAACAGAAAACGATCAAATCTTAAAAATTATACTATAACTATCAACGGAAATGTAATAAAAATTAATTTTTAATAAAAATAAAAACAAATAATAAACGTCGACATAAAAAAATTAGACTTCCAAACACAGTTGTCCTCTATGCATAACTGCTTTTTTTTAGAGTCTAAATTTTTTATGTCGACGTTTATTTTTTGTTTTCATTTTTATAAAAAATTAATTTTTAATACATTTTCATTGATAGTTATAGTATAATTTTTAAGGTTTGATCATTTTCTGTTATGTTAAATAGACTGTTTGCTATAATTTGAATAAACTTTGAACTGATTTTTCTCGAAAATTTTCTTATGCATGCATACTTTTTTATACATGGTCGGATTCAGAATTAAATTCTCTATCCGAATCAACAAAAAAATGTATACTATGTAATTTAAAAAAAAAACAGTTGCCTATCGCAGATTTGACATACATCATCGTAGAGATAACAAATGCACATCATTTAATAGAGAATTTGTCGCCGTTTCCAAAAATATAAGGTTTGTTGGGGTTATTTTCAATAATTAAATATTTATAGGGGTGCGACAGTCAAACTGAATCACTCGGTATAGAATATTTTTTTAAAATTATGTAATATTCGATTAAATTTTAAGAAATTATGGACGCAAAAGTTTTTTTAAAAGCTTTGCCGCAAGGAAAGAAGGTGGTTATCCCTAGGGCGCTATAATTTTGAAATTCAACTGTAAGAAAAAATAGTTAAAAACACTACACGAAAAAACAATTGTTAAAATAGGTGAAAAAACAGTTGAAAGTAACAAAAAACAGTTGTTAAAAGAGATGAAAAACAGTTGAAAGTAACAAACAGTTGAATGAAAAAAGTCTTTTTAACTTCCAAGGCAAAAATGTTATTTATCCGTTTTTAAAAAGCAGTTTGTCAATAGATAATTTTTTAGTTAAATTTTTATAAAAGTGGAATATGTAGATTTAAAAAAAAATTACGTTCCGTGATGCTCCTAAAATTTTTGTGGTTTTGTAGTATGTCAAAGTATAGTCAATGCACTGGCGTTGCTACATTTTTGTGTTTTAGGGCTAATGAACGAAAGCGAGACGAAATGAGAATACGAAAGAGACTCAACAAAAACGGACCGGTTTGGGTAAAGATGCGCAATTACATCCCTGATTGGCTTATGCTTCATTACAGGAACAGATACGGCTTGCTGTTTGCGACAGCTACGATACTGTTTGGTTTTTATGCGTACCTAAAGGCGACGGAATCCGGAATCATGTTTTTCAAGTAAGTGCTTATATCATTTCGATAAAGTTTGCAGCGCTTTTTGTCTTATAGGGGAGGAACGTGGAATACCTGACAGTTACCCGTTTCTATATCGATAAAAACCATGATGCATAAACGGTTTTATACATGCTTTTAAGTTACGGAAGTGTGTTCGTTTAAGTATTGTTCGTTTTTGTTATGTAGAAACTAGCAATAAGACAAATTTCCCATTGTAATTAAGTATGGCTGTTTGATGCTGTGGGCTCTTTATTGGTTAATTAATGTTGTTTATTATTGATTTATTAAGAATAGAAGTGATCAGAATGCAGAAAAAATGGTAATGTAATTTCGTTCAATGTTGATTAAAATTTTTTAAATTAAGTTTTGTAGGTATTTGTGCAAAACTAACTTTAAAAAAAATTAAAACTCACACGCCCCCCCCACTTATTAAAATAAAGGTTATAATATGCCCCTTTTTCACAAGGCAGCTTATTTTTAACAATTTGTTTATCACAATGTCTTAGAAAATATTTAAAAACAAAAGGCTAATTCCCATGTATGTTTTAAACAATTAATTATAGTTGACCTTTGATTAGGAGGGGCACCAGAAATTTATTGCTGTGCTCATCTTTAAAAACTTCATTATAGTTATTAAGAATTAAATATTATTTAACTTTTAAAAGAGCCATTGTTACATTGTATTATTATAGAATATACCAAAAATGCATTTATTGATATTATAAAAATATAGCTGCTTTATTTATATTTATGATTAAATCGGTTTTGTATGATCGCATATGTTAAAAGACAAATGAATCTTATTTAGAAATTTATTGTAAAAATGTGTATTATATTAAATAGGTTTCAAAAATGTGGCACCTTAGCATATTTTCGTACTTATTTGCACCAAAATCGGTGTAATTAAATAAAAGTTTTGTGTTGCAACTTTTTTGTTAAATAAAATTAAATATATATTGTAAATAATTATTTGTGTGGAAAAAAAAAACGAGTAGGCAATAGAAAATGAAATATTTCTCAATACATTTCAAATTGTTTCGCAAGACCATTGAAATCTGCTTTATAAATAAAAACTTTGTAATGTTAAAAAGTAAAATTAACTGTTTTTAACGTTTATAAAAAAATTGCTAGTGCTGTATACCGTTTCACACATAAGTTAGTTCTTTTGTTTTTTTGAGATGTTTAGGTAGGCTCATATATAAGAAAAACATTTGCAATAGCTTTACAATTGTTTACAAACACTTGGTGAACATTTGATGTATTTGAAGAGCAGTGTAGTGTATCGACATTTTTTTTTTATAGAGTATATTTTTGTTTAATAATGATTAATAAATAGTTTTCAGAACTGGTCTAGTCGTTTTGATATACTTTGTGAAAAATTTTTTGGTTGCTGTATATATTCAGTGCATCATCGAAAGAATATGTTAAATATTTAGTTACCGTATCTTTTAAGTAACGAATGTATGTACAATATTGTTGTACGGGTAAAAAATCGATTTGAAAATAGGAAAAAGAGCATGTATTTATATTATATTTTTTTATAGTGCTGTGAAATAAGTTTTTTTCTGTGTTTTGTGTGCAATGTTTGATTTAAAAAAAGAGAAACAACTATAAGACAGTGGTGTGCTAATTGACGATTATAACTTAAAAGAAGTATACAGGGTGTCTCAGATTACATTTCCAGCATGAGGATCTCGCTTATTATAAAAGATACAGGTTTGTTTAAATTAGATGAATTTTTCTTTAGGATGAGAGGAGTCACAATCAATTTTTAAAAGTACAAAATTCGTCGTGCTTCAGATGTTATAGCAAAAAATATGAAAATGTCGAATTTCTTTTCTCTCATAACTTTTTTGGCATAATCGTTAAAACATATTTATTTGTATTTTCTTAAGGTACTTTTTCATGGAGAATGTAACTCCTATTTTGGATTTTTTTTAAACACCTACTATCGAATTACACAACAATAATATGAAATTCTAATAAATGATACCGCAGACACATAGTAACTGTTATTTGACATTTAATTAGTTGTTTTTTGTTTTTATTTTCATAGATAGCTTGATAAGTCATGGGTAAAATACGTTTTTTTTTTCATTTTGTGACTTATTTATAAAAATAGGTATAGCAAGTAATATCTCATTTAAACGAGAAAAAAAAGCACATTTAAGTATTCCATAGCCAACTTCGCGGTCTATAAGAAAAAATGAAATTAGGGGTAATATCTCGAAAATAATAGGTGTTAAAAAAAATCTAAAATGACAATTACATTCTCCATTAAAAAGTACCTAAAGAAAACAAATAAAATTGCTTTAACGATTAAGATAAAATAGTTATGAAAGAAAAAAGAAATTCGACATTTTCATATTTTTTGCTATAACATCTGAACTGCGAGGTATTTTGTACTTTTAAAAATTGATTGTGGCTCCTCTCATACTAAGGAATAATTCATCTAATTTAAACAAACCTGTATCTCTTATAATAAGCGAGATCCCCATGCTGGAAATGTAATCTGAGACGCCCTGTATACAGCGTGTATCACTACCACTATGACAATATTGCACAATGTAAGAGATTAATATTCGATTGAATTACAAAAAGTAACATCCATACCTTATATTAAGCGAGATCTTCATAGTGGCCCAAATTAAGTGGTGGTACACTGTGTACAGGGTGGACTAAATTCGAATGTTTTTAATTGCAAACATCACTTGTTTACAAAATCATGGCAAACTGTGGTAATAAAATATTCACAAAATTAGCCATATCTTGGTTTTTGTTTACAGCTCCTATACGAAACTGTATATAAAAGCCGAAAAAAGCTCTTTCATATAAAGTCATGGCCTACTAGAGTTTTCATCTAAAAAAATAGTTTACTTCATACCTCAAAAAAATTTTAAATTGGTTTCTACATTAACCATAAAAATGTTTATTATAAACCTATGTAACATTTAATTATTTTTAGTTAATAAAGAAGTTACTAATAAGTTTTTAACAACAATGAAATTTCATTTTTCGCTTATAGTGATATAAAAGAATCCAGTAAAACAGTGTTTATCTTAAAAAAATTACCCAAACGCTTAAAATCAGAATTTTGCCAACTATTATCCTAACTGAGATACCCCGTAAAACATTCGAATTTGGTGGTCTATTTTCGATGCCCATACAGGGTATCTCGGTTATTATCAGAGATAGAAAAAAATTCAGTACGTAGTGTCGATTTCTTCTTTCGAGAGAAATTCATTGCCGTTAACAGATTTTTGATATCTTTTTAAAAAAATCGAGTTTTGGCACTTTTCAAAAATGTTAAATATCTCGCTTAAACGAAAAGGTAGAGAAAAACTTTAAAGACATTTTTGGCATTGGTTTTTGTCCTTAGTAAGATAGCGATGTTCATTTTTTTTTTACTCATACGAATATTGATATATTACATCTAACTTTCTTATTTTAAATGGCAACCATGGGCAAATTAAATATTTTTAAAAAGTGTAAAAAATAAGTTTTTGATTTATGTCAAAGCCAACTATGGTTGCCATTTAAAATAAGAAAGTTAGGTGTAATATATTAATATTCGTATGAGTAAAAAAAAATTGAACATCGCTATCTTATTAAGGACAGAAAACCATGCAAAAAATGTCTGTAAAGTTTTTCTCTATCTTTTTGTTTGAGCGAGATATTTACATTTTTAAAAAGTGCCAATAATCGGTTTTTGGCTATTTTTCGAAAATTAAAAAAGATATCAAAAATCTGTTTGCGGCAATGAATTTCTCTCGAAAAAATAAATCGAGACTACGTACTTAGTTTTTTTCTATCTCTGATAATAACCGAGATACCCTGTATGGGCATCGAAAATAGGCCACCCTGTACACTATTTTAAAAAAATATTTTTTTTGTGCATATCCAAAATAATTATATAATCTTGTCGTGTTTAAAATTTTGCACACCACTGGCATAACAGGGTGTTATACAAAAACAAATTGCATAAATCATGATTTTTAAATGTCAAATCATTCCATCCATGAATTAATTTCTAACCGAAGCTAATAAAACTGAATTCCCAAGTTATTAAAAAAAAAACTGGAAATTCAGCAAAATTAACTTTAGAAAGGGCACTGCCAGTTTTAAATATTTTGGACTGTATTCATCTGAGTGTACCCAGCTGCGATTTATCATTTGTAAAACACCCTAAATGTTATCTGCATGAATTAAGTTTCCGTACTTTTAGCAAGTGATGGGCGAATTTTTAGTTCAATAAATAATTTCTATACAAAAATTAGTTTTATTTAAATTTATTAGTATCAAGTATCACATTTTTATTTATTAGGTAATATGAGGAAACGCAAAACGATAGGTTGACATTTTCATGTAAAAATTCATTGTTTTAATCACATTAGCGGTTCTTTAACACTTTATGGCCCCTGTGTGGTACCAAATCTCAAAGATTTTGAAACTTCTGCTTGAATATTGATTTTTCACTGATAAAACAATTGGCGTATTGTCTAAAAACTTTTTAGCACAAGTCACAAATATTGAGATTCACTTACATAAAAAAGCTTGAGACTCAAAAAAATTTATGGAAGAATTCGGAAACTGCAAACTTGTTTTAGTTGAAATATCACCTTGTTTTTTCCTAGGTAGCTAAAAATATTGCACAGATTTTAAAGAACTTTCACTAAAATGCAATATCTGCTCATCTACCAATCACAATGTTGTTTAAAAATTATTTAACACAAACAATGATAAATTATAGGGAATTTACTAGACTTGCTATGTACGCTAGTACATCTTTATGTCTTAAAATAGTCATATGATCAATTTTTGGCAACGGCTTATAATGTACCGCTTGTGACTGCATTTTTGTCCAATGTATACAACCTTCTAGTGAACGACGGTTCACTGTACCATCACCATCCCCGTATATTAGTGTAGGGCTCCCGTCTAACCACGTACCGGGTTTATAAAACAATCTAAAAATGATAATAAGCAACCATTAGGTTTTTTGTGCATAAAATTATAAGTACCTTTCTACGGTATCGACATCAGTCCCATATAGACAGTGAACTTCGACTCCAGGGGCTGTAAAATTTAACTGATATGGTTCCGTGTCTTTCCTCATTTCCCATCCATCAGGAAATTGTATATCCCTATAAGAAACAATTAAAATCGAAACTTTTGCACTTGGAAATTGTTCGTACGTGAAATATTCCTCTAAATTCGACAACGAATAATTTTTTTTGCTGGTTTCAACGAAAACTTCATCCATTTTCCAGAAATATTTTGACGGTATGAGCCACGCTAAGCTTGGAGATGTAATTTGCTCCTCCCTCATGACACTTTCGCGGAGCGCGTACGATCCTAAATCGTCCCCTAAAATGGAACTTTAATTACGACAAAAAACGTATTAAACTATCGAACGCGGGGCACTGTTAAAAAAATTTTCAATATTAAATGAGTTTTTTAAACAACACTACTATTAATAATAGCACAATTTAACATCCCATATTTTTTCAATGCGAAATAACACTTAAAAAAAATTATTTAAAATTCGTACGAACATCTCTGATCTCTAAACTTGTTTTGAAAAAATTTTTACACCAACTTTCAATTTTTCTGAACAGAAAACACATTTGAACTTCTGACTACAATAATTTAAAAATAGCCTCTGTATCTATTATCTTCCTAAATATTATTTAAAAATATATTAAAAAATATATTCACAATTAATTGGATTAATTCATAAACATCACTGCAATTCAAGGTGGCTTAACGTAAAATAAATTCCCATAAGTTCATTTGTTTTTTATTTACATAGTTTATTATCAAGGCTGTTTGTTAATATTTATCAATGTTATTCTGTACGTAAACAACGTTTGCTTTATGTCATTTTTTCAGTGCACATGTCTTTGATATGATTTTGTATTATGTATTAATTAATATTAATTATACGTCTGCAATGTGATTTATGGTTTCATTGTGATTATTATTAACAGGGAATATCAAATTATTTCACTGTTATCACCGTGTCATCTTTTTGAAATATCGTTCGATTAACAGTGGGCGAATCATTATGTTTTAACAATTTAAATCAATCCTCCTCAGGTAATTACAGTACAATAATGCTCTGTCAAAAATGAGTGAGTTATAATTTTTTAAATTAAACAGTAGTAATGTAAAATTAGCTAAAAGCTAAATAAAGATTTATTATTATTATTAAAATGCTGCACTTTGTTTTTTACACCCGATAAATATTTTGTTTTGTACACTGACATGACTTAAATATTTGTGTAATTAAAACAATGAAATGCAATTTTTCTTACCAACTGCGTACACTTTAATAGCTTTTACAGATCCTCCATAAGCTCCAGATAATGAAACTAACGATCTGATGTATTGGTCTTTCCAAGCTTGCGTTTGTTGATTCAAAAAGTATAGGGCCATGGGCCCCCCCATTGAGTGAGCTATAATTATTATACGCTGCTTTTCATTTTGTATGTAAGTGTCTTCGATTAGCTGCTTTAGTTGTACAAAATATTCTTGATTTTCATCTAAAATAAGTACAACATAATTAACTTTAAAAAAAATTCTAATTGTATTATTTATTTATTAGCCTTAAAGTATTTGGTTAGCCAAATAAAAACAGATCAAACTAAATTACAATGAAAGTAAAATATTATTTACCCACATTTCTTGAAATTAAAAAAAAATAAAATATTTAAACGTCAATAAATATATATAAATGGTTACACGTAGAATCTCCGCCCCCCTTTTTCATAAAAAAGCTTTAGCGCCCTCCTCACTTTTCGTAACAATCTAATTTAATAAATACTGTTCTGATATATAATAATTTTTTATTGGGCTACAAAACAATATACCGTATTCTGTATAAATAAAGTTCTTTTTGTTTGTTTGTGTTAAAAAATGACATTTTGGTAACAGCTGAGCGCCCTCCTTGCAATAGCCCCACAGGTTGGAAACCACTGGGTTACAGCATTGTTTAAAAAGCAGTGAAAAAGGGCGCCGAAAATATTTTGTACTCTTAAACGAAAGTATTTTATTTTTCAGTGATTAAAATGGTCAATAAAACAATTCATTTTACGAAGTTTTTTCGTGATAAGATATATGAATACAATGCTTGTCTTTAATTATTTTTATCATTCAAGCATTTAGTATTAATTCAGTTATTATCCTAGAAGAGTCTTGAATAAAACGTCTCACATTGAAAACTGTTTATGATTTTTGATCACATATTCTGAAATCCTCCACACAGTAAATTACTGATAAGTTTCATTATCAACAGTTGAAAATAAACTGTTAATGACCGTGTAACATTTTACAAAATATCCTGGGACATTTTTTATAACAATCTGATCTTGAAAGAAATGAATAACAATAATTTAAAAGTTTAAATAAAATATAACCCGCAAATTTAAATCAAAGCGCATCAAGTCATCAATACACCGCAAATCTAGATTGCTGGTAAAGCAAAATAACAAAAATGTAAATAATTACGCCGATAAAAATCTCCAACGTCAATGATGTCAAATGTTAAAAACATGTTATTTGTTTTAAGTGTACTTAAAACGTTTTAAGGCTTATTACGCTTGGAAACAGTAATACATTGTTGACAAATGTCCATAATTAGTGTTTGGTATAAAAAAGTGCTTTTAATTTATATGTACCACCTAAGTAACTATTACTTCGTATTCTAAATTTAAATCATGAACTTATATATTAACTTTCAATTGTTATGTAACAATGTAACTGGATAGTGTTTTGTTTTTCCCGAGTTTTCGACCATTGTTGTCTCGTTCGATTGTTTTTTTTTTTGAACATATACTTACTTGGTGCTTTCCGGAAGTCGTAAGGTGCTCCTTTAATTGAAACGTTTCTTTGATATCCCAAACTAACTAAAACATCACCGATATATTTGAAATACGCCCCCGACGAGGCATGACTAGGGTCAAGCCATTCGACGCTCTCCGACCCGCCAAAACCCGGAATCCGGATTTCAACACCTGCCGCGTTTGACGTCGTTCTCGTGACGTTATCATAACGCAGTTTGATATTGTCAATCCAACAATCGATTACAAGCGGCACCAACAATTCTAGATTTAACCAAATATTGAAATAATCCGACGTCTTTTCGCAAATGTAATGTACGACATTCGGTTTGTTTAATTTTGCTTCTACTTGTGAACCACCGTCACCGGGTATGAAAACGACAGGGTTGAACGCACCACGTGCTAACGAAATTGATATGGTAAAAACGTAAAGAATTTGGAAGTTCGATTTGCCGAACATTTTTCCCGCACGAGATCTCGAAAGTTACTCGCTAATCTTTTGTCTTTCGTTCATCACAACCGCCTAAATTGCATGATCAGCTGATCTCGCGAAGGGGCAAAAGGTTCGACTGACACAGACAAACATGCGTGGTAATGCTTCGTGGATACATTTAAGTAATGTCGTACGATTCGAGAAGGTCAGTTCAACAGTGAATCAAAGAGCTAAGGACAATCGCTTTAACGTACCGATAAACTTAACAATAATATTTTTGTTTATAAAAATTCTTTTCTTTGTTTAGCTGTACTCAATAAATGACTGCGATAATGAAAACAAATATAGTAAAACTAGAACATTTATTTTTGGTAACAAATAAATTAAATAGACGCGCTTTTTTTTGTTAAAAGCAGTATTGAATAATGCATAATCAACAATGATGACTTATTGATTTTTAACAGGTATAATTAATTACCTTTCAACCTGTTTATAAAATACATTTTTACTTTTATCACCATGCTATAAGTATTTAATAACCAACGTGAGATGTAGCTTCTAGTATAGTGGTGCTGCTTCTGCTACTCGCTACTAGAGTGCATGACAGATATTAAAATTTCACGGATCAATTTAATTTTAAAATTTAAGTTTAGCTAGGACAATACAGTTTTAGATAATTTAGTTATTAAGAAATGTTTTCAAAAAATCTTTTAGGAATGAATACAATTAAATAGACTAATATATATATTACTTAAAATTAAAATAGTAACGTAAACGATATGTTTATTCTTTGCTCACTATTTAATAGTTTTGTCTTCAGTGCTGGATTTTTTGAGTCTAAAATAATTTTAAAACACTGAAAAGCAATACAAAATTAATTGAAATATTAGTGTAGGGTATATTTGTTGTTAGTTTCTCAGAAAGAACGAGGTAATTTAAAAGGACCTTTTTCAGACGGCCGTGGATGATATCAAAAAGTGTTTTATTTGCACTTTCTTTACATCGTTGGATGCGCCAGTCTTTAAGCTACATTTTGAATACCGAATCAAAATTTTCGGTTGGCTAATAACGGAGTTACGAATTTTTTCGTAGACCGAGATGTTTTTATTTTCCGAGCGGTATATTGCCGGGTTCTCGTATTTCGCACTTTTTTCAGAGACCGTTAGAGATAATTTCAAAAACTTTGCACAGCCCTACTGGCAAAGGATGCGTGCATCAGCAAATAACAAACTTTGATTTTTTCCCTACACAGTCTCATAGCCAACGCGATCACAAGTATATGACCATTTGAAAGGACTTTTTTTCAGACGGCCGTGGATGATATCAAAAAGTGTTTTATTTGCACTTTCTTTACATCGTTGGATGCGCCAGTCTTTTAGCTACATTTTAAACACCGAATCAAAATTTTCGGCCCGCTAATAACGGAGTTACGATTTTTTTTGTAGACCGAGATGTTTTTATTTTTGCGAGCGAATTCTCGGCATATTGCCGGACCTTTTTCAGACGGCCGTTGATGATATCAAAAAGTGTTTTATTTGCACTTTCTTTACATCGTTGGATGCGCCAGTCTTTTAGCTACATTTTAAACACCGAATCAAAATTTTCGGCCCGCTAATAACGGAGTTACGAATTTTTTTGTAGACCGAGATGTTTTTATTTTTGCGTGCGAACTCTCGGCATATTGCCGGACCTTTTTCAGACGGCCGTGGATGATATCAAAAACAGTTTTATTTTCACTTTCTTTACATCGTTCGATGCGCCAGTCTTTTAGCTACGTTTTAAACATCGAATCAAAATTTTCGGCCCGCTAATAACGGAGTTACGAATTTTTTTGTAGACCGAGATGTTTTTATTTTTGCGTGCGAACTCTCGGCATATTGCCGGATCTTTTTCAGACGGCCGTGGATGATATCAAAAAGTGTTTTATTTACACTTTCTTTACATCGTTGGATGCGCCAGTCTCTTAGCTACATTTTAAACACCGAATCAAAATTTTCGGGTCGCTAATAACGGAGTTACGAATTTTTTTGTAAACCGAGATGTTTTTATTTTTGCGAGCGAACTCTCGGCATATTGCTGGACCTTTTTCAGACGGCCGTGAATGATATCAAAAAGTGTTTTATTTTCACTTTCTTTACATCGTTGGATGCGCCAGTCTTTTAGCTACATTTTCAACACCAAATCAAAATTTTCGGGTCGCTAATAACGGAGTTACGAATTTTTTTGTAAACCGAGATGTTTTTATTTTTGCGAGCGAACTCTCGGCATATTGCCGGACCTTTTTCAGACGGCCGTGGATGATATCAAAAAGTGTTTTATTTACACTTTCTTTACATTGTTGGATGCGCCAGTTTCTTAGCTACATTTTAAACACAGAATCAAAATTTTCGGGACGCTAATAACGGAGTTACAAATTTTTTTGTAGACCGAGATGTTTTTATTTTTGCGAGCGAATTTTTAATTTTTTGAATAACTTTGTAAATTAAATTTCAAAATAGTTGAGACAAAGGGCAATATACTAAGAAAAATAAACTCATTAACATACTAAAATTTGAACAAAATCGTAAGAGCCGTTTTCGAGAAAAATTTTCAAAATTTTTAATTTTTTGAATAACTTTGTAAATTAAATTTCAAAATAGTTGAGACAAACGGAATTATACTAAGAAAAATAAACTCATTAACATACTAAAATTTGAACAAAATCGTAAGAGCCGTTTTCGAGAAAAATTTTCAAAATTTTTAATTTTTTGAATAACTTTGTAAATTAAATTTCAAAATAGTTGAGACAAACGGAATTATACTAAGAAAAATAAACTCATTAACATACTAAAATTTGAACAAAATCGTAAGAGCCGTTTTCGAGAAAAATTTTCAAAATTTTTAATTTTTTGAATAACTTTGTAAATTAAATTTCAAAATACTTGAGACAAACGGAATTATACTAAGAAAAATAAACTCTATAACATACTAAAATTTGAACAAAATCGTAAAAGCTGTTTTCGAGAAAAATTTTCAAAATTTTTAATTTTTTGAATAACTTTGCAAATTAAATTTCAAAATAGTTGAGACAAACGGCAATATACTAAGAAAAATACACTCATTAACATACTAAAATTTGAACAAAATCGTAAAAACCGTTTTCGAGAAAAATTTTCAAAATTTTTAATTTTTTGAATAACTTTGTAAATTAAATTTCAAAATAGTTGAGACAAACGGCATTATACTAAGAAAAATAAACTCTATAACCAGTAGCGGACTGGGAAATTCAACCGGCCCGGGAAAAACCTGCTAGACCGGCTCCCAAAAAAAGAATGACCCAAAAAAATTTAATTTTAAAATGTTGTCATATTTAGATAATAATAAAATTATTTCTAAAAAAATTCCATGTTCAGTCTCATTATGCTCTAATGAAAGTGAATTAGTAGATTCCTGTGAGCCCGAAAAGCTAAACCCCTTTTTCCAATTAGTTTTACATCTATAATTCTTTCCAATACTTGCTTGCGTTCAAGAGCATTTTTTTTTTGACGTAAGCTACCTTCATTTGAGAATATTAAACCATAAATATCTTTACTTTTAAGTTTAAGCATATGCCTGTAAACACAATTTTCATGGATCTTATTATTTTCATGTTCTTTAACACGTTGCAGAGTATGCTTCCTTCATTCCATTATTTACAAACGAACATTCGTTCTTATCACTGTACGTCAAGCACACGGAACAAAATAGAGATTCTTTTTCCAAACAATATGATAACCATCGTTTGTTTATTTTATCATCTCTGTTAAATATAACATTTGCCTTCAATGGCAAATAAGTTAGGTCACCAATAGTTGTCTGACAAGGATGTTTGTTAAAAAAATCCTCAAAATTTGCACTTGTTGGTTTTGTGAAATAACTAGCTGATAAGCATTCAAAATGTTTGTTATTTGATAAGTTAGACTTGAACATGAAGACTGCGAAGACTTTGCGTTGATAGTCGACGTTTCAATTTTGTCTGTTTCAACGGGGCAGATTATATTGTCTTCGTTTGTCGTATTGATGAGTGCAAATCTTGATCAATGTTAGATTTTTCAACATCAGGTGCACTAACTTTAGAAGTTAAAGCAAACAAATCGCGGCCCCAGAGCTACCGGCCCACCGGGATTTCTCCCGGTGTCCCGCCGGCCCTGTCCGCCACCGATCTATGGTAAAATTTGATAATTTTGTTTTCAGTGTTGGATTTTTTGATTCTAATGGGGCTAGAATGTGTTTTAAAAGACTTAGGAAAAAGGCAAACGTTTTATTAACAAATAACATTCAAAAAAGTTTTGTTGATTCAAAATGTGCTAAGGAAAAGCAATAAAAAATTAATTGAAATATTAGTGTAGGGTATTTTTGTTGCTGGTTTCTCAAAAAAAAAGGACGAATGTGCTAATAATAATTGTTTTCAAATATTTTAAAACATGCATCTGGTTGGACAAAGCTCGATTAAAGTTAACGGCTTCGTCAATTTTAAACGTGCGTCTTGTAATCTGCCAGTTATGTTGGTGTGTATAAAATACTCAATGTAAAAGCTTAGTCGATGATATTTTTATTATACGATAGTGTCTTTATCCTATGTATTTATACAAAAGATTATCCTATATTAAGACCTGACACTGTCTATTAGCATATAATGTGTTTAAAAATATGCAATTGGGACTTGTTTTTTATTAACTGGTACCCTAACTACCAATTTATGCTTTCGTTAAGGCGTAAACTGGTGGTATAATTTTGATTTTTAACGCTCTCAGTTGGTGGTTCACGAAATAATCAACACACACTCACTTGGGGTCTCTTATGGTTTTAAACTTACCATTTACAATCGATATATCGTTTTATTTAACGATTTTTGTGTAGTTTTACTACTTTGGGCCAGTGACACTGAGAAATAAATGCGCTTTTTTAAGTGCGCCATAAAAAAATTGAAGCTAACGATAGCTTTTGGTTAAAAAAAGATTGTTGTAGCTAAATGGCTTGACAAAAAAATTTGAGTAATATATTTAGCGAAAATGTGGGCATAAAATAAAAATAGGAATTTCTGAGCTTTTGCATTAAAAATTTGAGCTGTTAAAATTTCACGCTTCCTAGGTTTATTATGAAGTATTTATAATCTGGTAATATGTAGTTTATAACCAGGGTTGATAAAAATCATGATTTTTTTAAAAAAATCAAAAAAATCGATTTATTTGATTTAAATCAGATTTTTTTGATTTAAATAAAAAATTTACCATATTATCAAATTTAGTGACATATTCACATGCTATTTCTGTTTTGTGCTAATATATTTAATAACCAATATATTTAATTCATTGATGAATTTTTGTCAAAATGTAAAATTAAATATAATGATTAAGAATTTTGAAAAAATCAGTGCTAAATGGTGATGTTTAATTAATTATATACAGGGTGAGTCATTAGTGCGGGATCGGTCGATTGTGGCTAAACGGCTTGAGATATGAAGTTGATTCAAATGCTATTTTATACAGTTTTTTTCTAAACACAATAAAAATATTTTCAAATATACAGGGTGAGTCACCTTTCTGGAACTAATAGCAACTTTTATATTTCAAATACAACACCCAATTTTTTATTTAATATTTTTGACCGCCTTAATTTTAGCTTTGCATCAATATAAAATACTACAGGTTTTTATACGGCGTTGTAAAAAAGAAATAATTTTCTAAATTATTCAAGGTTTTAAGTCTTTATTTAAAAAATTCTCCCGAAGTTATTATTTAGCCACAATCGACCGATCCCGCACTAATGACTCACCCTGTATATAATTAATTAAATATCACCATTTAGCACTGATTTTTTCAAAATTCTTAATCATTATATTTAATTTTTCATTTTGACAAAAATTCACCGATGAATTAAATATATTGGTTATTAAATATATTAGCACAAAACAGAAGTAGCATGTGAATATGTCACTAAATTCGATAATATGGTACATTTGATTTAAATCAAAAAAATCTGATTTAAATCAAATAAATCGATATTTTTGATTAAAAAAAAAATCATGATTTTTATCCACCCTGCTTTGTAGAAAAGTTTTTGATTGCTCGCATAATGTTCTTCCATTCTTTTCCCAAAGTCCTCCCAAGTCTTTGCTTTTGCTTCTAGCACAGTCCGTTTCGCCTTTTCTCTTTGTTGTTTATATTTCTCGTAGTCTGTTGGTTTGCTTGTTGTCACGTATTTTTTCCATAGTCTTTTCTTTTCCTTTGCTTCTCTTTTGTCTTCTTTGGTCCACCAGGCAGTTTGTTTCCTATTATTACTATTACCCTGTTTCATTGTCCCACATGCCCTTTCAGCAGACTTGGGAATAAGTCTTTTTAAATCTGTCCATAAATGCTCCAAATGCTTTCCTTATTCGCTCCCTTCGCGCTTTTGCTTCCCTGTTTTTATATAATCTTGAAAGTTTTGTTGTATCTCTTTCACTTTTAGTTTATACTCCTATGTTTTTATTTTTGTTATATTTTTCTTTTAATCTTGTTCTATTATTTCTGGGTCATTTTGCCTTATTTGCATTGCTGCCATAAGTAGATAATGATAACTGCCTATTTCTGCCCCCCCCCTTACCGGTATACTCTAGCATTCATGACTGCTCTTTTCTGTGCTCTACAAGAATACAGGGTGTCCCAGTTAACTTGAACAGCATGGGGATCTCGTAAACGGTAAGAGATACAGAGTTGGCTAAATGGGCCAAAATGATCTATGATTCAAGAGCAACTATTCTATGAAAAAAAAACTTGAAAAAAATTTACAGTTTTTGGGCTATTCGTAAAAAACAAAAAAATGACGTTTTCGATTTTTGCTTATAACTTGCTTATTTAAAATCATACCCAAAATATTTTTCGACATTATTAGGACACTTTTTTGCGTAGAATTGAAATTAGTTAATAAATTTTACCTATCTTCATTTGTTTTTGTTATTTTAACATCAACTTTCTTATTTTAAATACGGGTCGTAGTTGGCTATGACACCATTAAAAAGAGATTTTTTTTCTCGTTTCATTGATGTATGGGTTGTTAGGTTTATTTTTAAAAATAAGCAAGTTATAGCAATATTATTGTATTTGTTAAGTTTAATCAAAGCCGCCATTGGAAAACAAAACAAAACATCACATAAATAAACTAGCTGAACTTAATTAAACACAAATAAACCTAAATAATTTAAGAATTTTTCAAATTACATAATAATTTATGTTTTTCCAATTACTGTCACTATTGAATCTAAATTATAACATGCGTTCAAAGTGTAGCTCACTCTCCATGTGCAATACAAATTTGAGATCTGCACATTGTAGGTAATAATGTTTTTCTAACGATATTTCTTTTTATTTGATAAACTTTTGTTAAACTATCCAATCTTAATTTTGTAATTGTGTTCAGCTGTCTTTTTATGATTAGCTGTTTTAAGAACATTTTATCAAGCAGAAAGTAATATGCATAAGAAATAATTGTTATCTACAAAGTGCAGATCTCAAATTTGCATTGCTCATGGAGAGTGGGCTGCACTTTGAACGCATGTTATAATTTAGATTCAATAGTAATAGTAATTGGAAAAACATAAATTATTATGTAATTTGAAAAATTCTTAAATTATTTAGGTTTATTTGTGTTTAATTAAGTACAGCTAGTTTATTTACGTGATGTTTTGTTTTGTTTTCCAATGGCCACTTTGATTAAACTTAACAAATACAATAATATTGCTATAACTTGCTTATTTTTAAAAATAAACCTAACAACCCATACATCAATGAAACGAGAAAAAAAATCTCTTTTTAATGGTGTCATAGCCAACTACGACCCGTATTTAAAATAAGAAAGTTGATGTTAAAATAACAAAAACAAATGAAGATAGGTAAAATTTATTAACTAATTTCAATTCTACGCAAAAAAGTGTCCTAATAATGTCGAAAAATATTTTGGGTATGATTTTAAATAAGCAAGTTATAAGCAAAAATCGAAAACGTCATTTTTTTGTTTTTTACGAATAGCCCAAAAACTGTAAATTTTTTTCAAGTTTTTTTTTCATAGAATAGTTGCTCTTAAATCATAGATCATTTTGACCCATTTAACCAACTCTGTATCTCTTACCGTTTACGAGATCCCCATGCTGTTCAAGTTAACTGGGACACCCTGTATAATCGATTATTGACTTTTCCTTCCTACTTTTTACCACTCTTGTGTATTTATGAATATTTTTGTATTTGAATCTGCTATTTATTATTAACATATTATTTTCAAATAAAAATTCTATTAATCGCCTTCCATTGTTATTTAATTGTTGTAGCTTCATATTATTATAATAGTAGGAACTACCTTTGACTATAATATCCTTCAAGGGTACTACTGTGCTAGGCATCTAAAAATCTATTAGGGCTAGGTACTGCCTAAAAAACTGTAAAAGGATTCCATAGTAAAAATAAATTGGGTATTACTGCTTATAAATTTACCCTCAAAAGAATGTTTTGAACGCCAAATTTTATTTACACCGAAAAATTTCTCATGTGATAATGTTATGGGAAAATTCATGAGCAAACCTACACTTAACACAAGACAAGTGTAAAAGAATGCATTGAAACCCGAAAGTAAAGAACGAGAGTCACTCGAACCTTTCAATCTTCCAGGTTGACATTATTTACCGCGTCGGCTTCATGAATACGTACGGTTGAAGTCGTTTGCGCGATCTTTCTATACTCGCTTCGGTCCAACGTGAGGAATTTTCGATTATGGCCCTTAAAATACACAAGACTATTATTTAAATGCAGAACAATACCGTCTGTACGACCATAATCTCATGTCTGCGAGATTACTTGATATTTTGAACAGTCCACAGATTAAAAATAATTTCGTGTTTACGCTTTTTTTATGTTTTTTTCATTCAAGCCGACTCGGAACACAAAAACGTGATTATAAAAGAATATTTTTTAATTAAAATCAAATGTGTAAGGAGTACTAAAGCGTATATGCGTTTCTTTACCTTAAGGCGTTGAAAGCCGTTTAGTTTTACAATAATTCTACAAATTCTAGTATATAAATCAATATGAGATTAATATTTACATGAGCACAACGCTGTAAATCAATGTAAGACTTCTTTCTCTCATTTCCTTTCAACTTGCGAGGTAACATTCATCAACTCTTCTCACTAGCTTAATGCGTTTAAATGTTTACCACATGTATAACCTTATGTTTAACTTAACTGAACTAATTACTTAATTTATTTGATTTTAAGTTCGATTATACTTCTTTTTAAATAATATCAGGTTGTGAAGATTTTTCTTGTACTCATTTTAGTCGTTCCACTGTCATTGTCAATGATTTAATAAGGCAACAAAAAGCTCCAAAAAAATCAGAAAAAATGTCATTTTGATTGCAACCCCTTATTGATTATTGTCATTTAGCCAAATTTAATTGTAGCACGCCATGATGTAGGGCCTGCATGCATAGTCCTAACGCACGGTAAGCAAAACGCACACTTGTCTAAAAAGATCAAAGTAGCCTTAGGTCAAACTGCCTGAATGCGTAGAAACTGAGTTATAACGCACGGTAAGCAAAACGCACACTTGTCAAAGTAGGCTTATGTCAAAATTGATAAGACAACGTAATTACATGTTTATATAAGCCAAAAAGCCGTTAAAATCGTAGGTATTACGTGATCGTAGAAAAAGTAAGCTACATAACACGAGTTGTAAAGCAATTACGGCCAGTGATTTCCAACCTGTGGGGCGCGCCCCCCTAGGGGGGCGCGAGTCTATCGCAAGGGGGGTGCGCAGCTGTTACCAAAATATAATTTTTGAATACAAACAAACAAAAAGGACTTAATTTATACAGAATATGGTGTATTGTTTTGTAACCCATTAAATAATTATTATATCAGAACAGTATTTTTATGAAATTAAATTGTTACGAAAAGTGAGGGGGGCGCATAATTGTTTTTATGAAAAAGGGGGGCGGAGGTACAAAAAGGTTGGAAACCACTGAATTACGCACTCGTGGAAATACGCACTCGCTGCTACGCGTGCGTAATATGCTTCTTATAACTCTTATTATGTAATATACTATTATGTTGCGTTTAATTTCACTGGTTCAGAGTCGTTAATGTCGACAGATATTTTTCGTTGTCATTCTTGTTTAATAACACTTTTTTCGCTCATGCCAACCTTTTTTATTGCTGTTTATGGTGTTTTTTTGACTGAGAATCTTGGAAAACTGTTGTGAATTAGTTGCTAGGGAATTATTTTAGTCACTAGGATAATTTTATAAAGATTATTATCAACGTTTAGTACATTCAAATGTAGTTTAATTTTTTTTTTATAGCTTTACAAATTTTTTATAATTTCCAAGTGCATTTTTTTGGTAAAAATTTAAAAGTTTTGCGTTCTACTTCATAGCAAAACTCCTAAACACACTTTTAGCTATACTTATTAATCTTCCATATAAGTAATAATAAATCATTTACCAACAAAACTGCAACGTTTTGTATCACTTAAACATATCGAATGCAAACGTTTTAACATTACTTATTAAACCCATTTGTATAAATATTAAACTAACACACACACAATCGGTCAGCTTAATTTTCAAGGAAATAAGAATGCGATTTTTTGATAAATAAATGCCAATGTAATCGAGAATGTGTTATACATTGTCGAATTCAGAACAAAGTGCTCTACAAATTGGCGTTAAAATCAGATAAAGCATCCATAAGAAAAAATTCACCTGATGATGGTTTAAAAAAGGTGAAACGTCGCATTGAAAATATAATTGGGAACTTGATTCCTTGCAAAGAGTGGCCATGCATTTTTTTTTACAGAAATGAAATTCGACATCAAATGAAAAAGTTAAGGGCAAAAAACAAAAATCTATTTTTTTACTTTTTCCCCTATATCTCAAAAACTGAAAAAGCTAGATAAGCTCTGTTTGCGTCAAATTATTAAGCACATGAATATACAACTTTACCCTAATTTAACCGAAGTCGTAACTCTTACCGTTTAGGAGATCCCCATAGTGGCCCTCGAAAAACGAGAACCCTGTATAACAACTTCTCGAACAACAGGGACCTCAACATTTTACACCGCCTAGCGGCCTGAAAAGATATAAAAGTGCCACTGTTTACAGTTAAGAAAAGCCGATAGATAACATCTTGCCACGGAAGACTCTTAATTGATTTCCCATGCCATGATTACTCGATATTTAAAAAGAAATTGATAACGATCGCACGTGGAATGAACCTGTCTGTCCGTATTGTTAGCTAGTCAAGATTGCGTGTTGAGTGTGAAGAAATCGTGGTGATCTACTGCACTACATTCTTCTATGTGTTCATTCGGGATCACGACACAATTAAATACGCCTGTTGCTTATTGTTACTAAAGAAATTAACCTCTATTATAAAAAATGGAACTGAGAGAAACATTTTGGGATGAACTCAAATTCTAGATTCTTTACTTTTACACAAAGTTGCGAAACAAGTATTTAACTCTCGTTAGAAAGTATTTTCTTATTTTTTACGATTTAAGGAAAATTTATTATTCTAAATTCGAATGTTACCGTAATGGTTAGCGAAAATCTGATATCGGTCTTTTGGGCTATTTTTTTGAGAAAAGAATGCTGATGTAATCAGATTTTTTTATATACGGTTCCGGAAAAAAACGCGAAAAACGAGGTCCTTATAAAAACTGTTTCCCCTGTTAATTAAACGCCTATGCAGGTTGCATAGATTTAGTTATACAAATATAACACAACTTCTCAAATCATAGCGCTTTTGCAGGGGTTTCGTTTTTGACGTTTTTCTCCGGAATCGTTTAAGATTTTTTCAAAAACTTTGCAACATTTTACTGGTAAATTTCATTTTCTTCATAAATAAATCTTTATAAAATTTAACTATTTAATACTACTATAATTTAAACGCCAAGACTTTTGCAGGGAACTTAAGAAATATGCTTTATTATATCACCTTGTAATTAGGGCTTATACAAAAACCGTTTTTTGAAAAACCGGTTTTCGAATACCAGTTTTTCCAAAAAACCGGTTAAAACCGGTTTTCGAATAGTTTTAAAAAAACAATTAAAACGTAATAAAATAATTTATATTTCATCATTTTATAAAATACAAAACAAATTTCAAATAAAACCAAATAATTTTATTCTTGAGGCTTTCGCGGCCGTTATCCATAATACAATCTTGGTTTCCGGGTTTGGAACCGCGTCTTCTATATTTAGAAGTAGTTGACGTTTCGACCATTGTGTCTTGGTCTTTTTCAAAACGACTAATTTGTGAGGGATGTTGCTGGGTTTATATATCCAGCTTGTGGAGGCGTGGCGTTTCGCTTGATGGATTTGTTCTGCCTCAGTGATTTTGTGATGACTGGTTTCCAGATGTTTGGGAGTTGTATGCCTGTGTCTCTGTTGTAGTGTTTGGGTTCTTGATAATAGATAATAGATAATAGATAATAGATAATAGATATAGAAGACGCGGTTCCAAAACCAAATAAGATAACAAATAAAAATAAAATTCTAAACTTCCAACAAACCATAAATAGCATTTTTATTTAATTTGCTTTTTTCTTTAGAAAATGTGATTTTAAAAAACACAAAACATTTACGGAGTCATGACTTAATCTGGTTCGTATTTGAGATACAAAATTACCAGATATAGAAAACACTGCACTGGTTCGCTGACTATTGAGCTGGGTCTTAATGTTTTTAAAGCTTGAAACAGTTTGCCCAAATTCTTTATTCTTTTATTAGTTCATTCAAATACTTCAAATTCCGCCTTTAATGAAAAGAACAATGTCTTGAAAGCAGTGGCGTGCGGTGGGTTTTACTGTAAGGGATGCTGTCGAATATAAAAAAAATATCCTTAAAAATTTATTTAAATCTTCATCACCCACATATACCTACATACTTGAATCCCGTAAAATATCATGACAACGTATTATTATTAACTTGTACTACCAATAACTTGTAATAATCAGAAAAACTTTTAATTTAAAAAAAAATGCAACTTCTTACTAGTCTGTTATAATTCGTGATGAACATAACTGCGAGAGAAACTCTCGTATTTTTAACAAGGCTAAACACAATTGTAACTGATAATAAAAAAAGAAAAAAATAGAGATATTCGAGCTCTGCAACTTATTAACATAAAAAAAACTTTTATTGTACAGACACTAAAAAATTTCAGAGCTATGACGGTTTTAAAAAACTCTCCACTATGCAGTTGCATGTTGCATTCATGTTTAATTAAATCGAATCCAACAATAAACGCTAAGCGCGAACACAATACTAGCGCATTATCGGTGATCGGTGAATGCGTTATTAGCTGTAGATGCTGTTTTTAAAACAGCATCTACAGCTAGTGTATAGCTCCAACTGATACTTAATACGCATGCGTTAACTTCTATATCTCTATTGCTACAAGTCCAGCCCCTAGATGCGGAGCGCTACACCGCATTCACGGCCTTAAATGAGGCAGTCAGACAAATGGGAAATATTATAAGATCTTTTTCCCCTTAACTTTAAAATGTAACTTTTAATGGACATAATAGTTGAACAATTACTCTTTATAAATTAATTTTAGAAAAACAAATTATATATTAAATTAATGTATGAAATAATTCAAAATGTTAAGGGATGCGCCGCATCCAACGCATTCATGGACTGCACGCCACTGCTTGAAAGAAGAGATGGGGAAATCAATTCTTAGATTTATCGAGGAACCTTTAGCAAAAACAGCAAATCGAAAAACCCTTAATAATATCTTCATCTTCATCGAAATTTGTTTCCAATTCTATAGCAGAATTTGAGTAAATTCTAGATACTATTTTTTACGATAACTTGACTATATCGGTTCTTGAAGCCAGCGTAAATACGTTTGATTTTTTTGTAACAATGTTTTTTGGATTTTGCAAATGAAGCAGAATTGTAAAGATTTTTATGTAGGTAGTTATTTATTTTTTACGTGTAAAATCTAGGCTCAAAACCCGGTTTTTTAGTTAAAAAAACCGGTTTTTCGAATACATATTTTTTTTCAAAATAACCGGTTTTTCTAAACCGATTTTTAAAAACCGACAAACCCTGCTTGTAATATCGGTAGAAAATAAAAGTATTTTTATTTCTGACATATCTTTCTTTTCCTTCTTCTACTTCTTCTTCTTATTCTTCTTAATTATCCTTCTTTCTCCTTCATTCTCCTTCTTTCACCTTCTGTCTCTATTCTCTTTCTTCTATTTCTTCTTTACCTTCATCTTGTTCTTTTTCATCTATCATAGTTTGGAAAGTATAATTCGTTACGATATAGGGATATCTGCTTCTACTTGTTTTTATTCCAGCTGCTCTTTTCGGCGTTCTTTTTTGGCCTTCCGATGCTTCTTCTACCTCTTGCTCTGTAGGGGAGACCGGGGATGAAAGTAACACGGGTAGGTTGTAACAGTGCCTATAGTTTCCATAATTTTTGTTATATATCGCCCTAAGCGCTTGTGCAATGTCCATTTACATCCACTTCCCTACCTACATTGCTAGTTTTCATTTGTCATAAAGGTTAAGTTTTTGCCAGCCAGATTCACTATTTTCCGCCTAAAAGTTACTGCGTTGTCTCATCCATCGAGTGACTTCTAGGCGATCTCTAAAAGAGGAACAAAAAAGTACCTACATTATTTTGTTTTAAATTTTGTTGGCTATTGGTGGATGCAATACAATTTGACGTTAGAATCGTGGTTAATTGTGGATTCCCTCCAATTTGTTTTGTGTACACTTGGGGTCAAAAGTAACAAAGTGTTACAACCAACCCCAATCAATGTTTTCACTTGCGAATGTTCACTCTAAGCACATAATTGGTGGTTTTCTTCGTAGATGAGAACATACAAAAGTTGTCGGAATAATTTTCCAATTTGTTGTATCTTTTTGTTTCACATTTTTAAATATTGATAATGTTGGCAAACCTGGTAAATGCAGTCCCAAATTATTAAATTATAAAACTCGGTACCTATATAATATCGGAATATGGGAAATGTATGTAAAGCTAAATATTTTTTTAAATAAAGCATTTCAAATTATAAAACCTATCTAAGTTGGTTAGGTCTGGTACTTTTGGTTTGCCTACCAGCTGCTATTGTTGTATTCTATTACCTTAATTTTTATAACTTATCTAAAAACAAAGCTTTAACCAACCTGGCCCGCTTTTACTAATTAAATGAATGACGGTCAGGTTAAAGGTCGGTTAGATTTTTTTTTTAAAGAAAACAAACAGTAATTATGATCCAGAGTAAATTTAATAATTTGGGACCGCCCTTACGTGGTATGCCATAATGTTCACTTATCATTTTGTATTGTACCAAAGACATTTTTTAATTTTTTCATTCTGCTAATGTGTATTTTTGAATAAAATATTAATTTTGTTGATAAATACTAATATATTTACCCACTACTTATGAGCTGTGTAAATTATTTTGCCGTTACAACATACCCCGATCATTGTTACTTTTAGCCCCAACGTTGAGGTTGGAAGTAACAGCTGTCTTACTACAGAAAAAACAAATGTCTCACATATGCTTTACGAAACAAACGAAATAAATATCTTGGAAGCAAGACAAATGTCCAATCTATCACTAAACCAATTTGGATGTAAAAATATTGTTATACTTTATGAGAAATTAAATAAAAACAAAAAAATGTTACTTTCATCCCCGGTCTCCGCTACTCAAGGAATTGCTTGAGCAGTCGGTGTTTGCCCGTTCTAATAATGTGGTCGTACCACTGTTGTTGATACATTTAATTATTTTAGGCTGTAGTAGTTCAGTTCTTTTTGACGACTGCGCTTTGCCTTTCATTGCAGCCACATATCAGAAATCCAACTTCGGAATTTTAAATTCGTCTTTTATTCTGCTTTGTTAACACCCAATTTTCACTCGAGCACAGCAAAGTAGGCTCTGGCACTACTTTATAAAATTTCGTGAGAGTTTTATGTTGCACTTTGTTTTTAAAACCCGCTTAACAGTTTTAATCTACGCCCTTATATTTTATCCCATTTAATGGCATTTGTTTTACAAATCTTGAAGTTATGTTGTTTTAAAGAAACAACAAGAATTTATTTCCAATATTGTTTATTTGCATAAAGAGCGATTTTCGATATGTAAAATTGTAACAAGTAAGTTGGACATCTTTATTTCTCGTAATTCTACCGATATGATCTGAAGGATACGTGGGACTATAGAACTAGACAAGTCCGTGGGACGTATGTGTGTATGTGTATGTATATGTTTACCTATATATGTTAAAGCTCGCTTATTTTATTAATTGGTCTATCACTCTGAGCGTAGGTTAACCTTTGCTGATACCATTTGTTATTATAATAGTCAATTTATGTGTAAATATGCCAAATTTAAAACATTTCTTGTCTCATTATTCTTTAGCTTTTATTATATACATCTTTTTAATTCAAATTCCTCGACAATCTTAAAAACTAACAGAGTACAGGTGTGGGTTGTGCTAATACAACCGTTACCATCAATGTTAATGCAGATATACAATATATATTTTATACTTTTAGTGATCAATTTGACACTTAACATTTTGAAAAGTAATTAATATCATATTTTATTGCTTAATATGCAAACAGAGGTGAACAAAGTTTCGCCTTCCAGGAAACTGTGAATGAAATAGACAAAAAATACCGCGTGTTTATTTATACAAATATTTTAAATTGTTGTACAAGTTTTTTTCATCGATTAGGTGCCATAAAGAGGCGTATAACGAAAACAAAAACAGAAATCCTGCATAAAATTTTCTCACGTACGTCGAGTGTGTGAAAAGTAAGTACAAAAACAAATACGCCTCGCGTATTTAAATAAAAACAACTGAATGCTTACCCCACCTATTTAAGAACTTGTCTACAAGTGTGAATATTTTAGAACTTAATTTTTTTGGATTAAATTATGTAAATTTAGCAATGTTGTTATTTTAATGAGCACAGTTACGACTTGAACCTGTCGAACAAAACAAAACGGTGCCAAACATCACAAGCTCACACAAGCAAGGCCTTTAAGTAAATTCCAAACTGTGAAAAGTCGTATTTTCATAATAAAAGAACTACCACAGTTCAAAAATGTCTGTTTATTGATAAAAATTTATACCGTTATTCAAATACATTTTTCTATTCTTTCTGTTAAGTTATCCATAAAAACGTTTAAATGTCGCTTTTAGTTTAATAGTTTTATTTTAAAACATCCTCAAAGACTATTCAAGTAAACTGCAATCTAATCAGAGAATAAAAACATCTCCAAAAAGTTTTAGGAAATAAATGCAATTTAGTTCTGGCAATGGTTGTTACCAGCAACATTTAAATATTGTGTTTCTCTTCTTTCGAATTTCTATACAAGTTGTTACTTCATCAGTACAAAAGTACAATACATAACAACAAAAGAGGGACGGATAACTAACCAACTAAAATTTTAATTAAATAGAAACATAAAAAAACAACATCTTAAGTGATTTGGGCATCTAGTGGGGATGGAGGATTGAAGACAAACGAAAAGAATATGGCTAGCCAAATCTACACAGAAAAGACAAAGAGGAAGACCGAGGAAAGCATGGAACCAAGTGGTGGTTGAATGTCTGAAGGATAGAGGAATGACCTGGAGTGAGGGGATGAGGAAGGCAAGGAACGGGAGAGAGTGGACAGTGTTTATTCATGAAACTGGTTGATGTTTTGTAACGTACCTTAACACCTTCGGGTATATGTATAAGGATATGATTAATAATAAAATAAAAAAATACTTCAAACCCTTAATTATGGGAAATTATAGGAAATCTATAAAACTATAATGTCACTTAAAAACACAAAATCAACAGGAGAGGATGAAATACCAACAAACCTCTTAAAACATACTGCCAACTTAATATCTGGACCTTTGAATCACATCATAAACCTTTCTTTAAGAAATGGCATATTTCCAAACAAACTAAAATGTGCAAAAATCAAACCTATCTACAAAAAGGGGGATGTAAGTGACATAGGAAACTATAGGCCCATAGCCATACTCACAAACATCAGCAAGATATTTGAAAAAATAATCTACAACAGATTTGAAAATTACTTAGAACACTATTGCATAATAAACAACGCTCAAAATGGATTCAGAAAAGGCGAGACAACTACCCGCGCTATTTACATGGCAATCCGAAATGTACTTCAATCCCTCAATAAAGACAAACACACCATGGTCATGTGCGTTGATCTCTCAAAAGCCTTCGATAGTGTTGACCACGAGATACTACTAACGAAGTTAGAACACTATGGTATACGAGGGACCGCCCATAACCTTATAACATCTTATCTTTCGGAAAGAAACCAACACGTTGCTGGAAAAGACTCGTCAGGTACATTTCTAAAATCCAACAAAAAGAAAATCAAAAAAGGAGTCCCGCAAGGATCATACTGTACACAAATGATCTTCCAGATTTTGTCAAAACTTCCCTTATACAATTTGCCGATGACACATCTGCTATTATTAGTGACTCGGATTCCAAAAACTCCGAACAAAAACTCTTTGACTGTTTAGGCCAACTCCAGCATTGGTTTACGTTAAATAATCTAACCTTAAACGTCAATAAAACGCAAGTTATAAAATTTTCACAAAGTAAAATAACCTCCGACTTAAAATTTGAAAATAATTCCACAAGTATAAATGTTGTTAATAAAATATCTTTTCTTGGCTTATGTATTGACTCTAGACTGGACTTGTCATACCACATCGAACACCTGTCACATAGCCTGTCACGGTACCCTTTTGCACTAAAAAACCTAAAAAAATTGGTCAATGCAAACGCGGCCAAAACTGCATATCATGTAGGTACCTATATGTCGAATCTAGGTTACGCTATGCTATAATTTTTTGGGGTAACGCTAGTGACTCAGAACGCCTCTTTATTATACAAAAGCGATGTATAAGAAATATATTTGGCCTTAACTACCGAGATCACTGCAAAGAAACTTTTCGTGACAACGAAATATTAACCTTTTACAGTCTATTTATCCTCGAAGCCATCCTTTTCGTTAAAAATAATGTAGATCTATTCGAAGAGAATATAAGAAATCATGCAGCCAATACCCGACATAAAAAAAACCTTAAACCCGATTGTTTCAAATATACCTATCTTCAAAAAAATGTTGCCTCCACAATTATTGCTATATATAATAAATTTAACACATCACCTGAGAGTATAATAAATCTTCCCACCCGCTAATTGAAGAAGAAATTAAGAAAAGTTCTGATTTCTAAAGCTTACTATGGAGTAAGCCAATATTTAAATGATGCTGACTTTATAAAATGTTTTATTTAAATATCATTTTTCTGTTTTTTCTTTTTTATTAACTATGTATATTATTTGTAATGTACGTAAATTATTATTGTGACAAGTTCTACACCTTTTTTGGGATATTCAGAACAAATGAAGATTATTATTATTATTATTATTATGTTTATAATTTAATTATATGTAGGTACATCATCCGATTATAAGAAAAGTTATAAACTGTGAAAAATATTATGGTGACTTGGTGACGATAAGTTAAAAATGTTATTACATATTATGTAAAAAGCAAAATTAGCCATGATTTTTATGTAGATTCATGTAACTTTTATAAAGAAAACTCCTGCACACTTCACTGAATGTTGCCAAATTTATACCTGTCTAATGCTAAAAACCCCAGTTACTGTACTCGAATTTTTATCAATCTGTTTATGATAATATCAAAGTCAATAAATCCATTTATACAAATGACCAACTATGATTTTTAGATATTGTTGGACCAAATGTTTTAATATTGGCCGCTTAAATAACATTCGACGTCAAAAAATTCCTTCTTTATTAAACCGGTCCGTGTACATTATATCTGTTCATTTAAACACTAATCTGCCACTCAAATATCTTTGTAAAATGTGGCAAAATCCGTCACGGTTCTTAGTTTTTCATTCACACCAAAGTCGTGCAAGTGCGAATATCACACAAAAAGAAACAACATTCATTCAGCAAACCTTATTGTAACCTAGATTAAAATTTTGGAAACGTTTAAGCTTGCACAATCTACTAGTTCTTCGTTTTTTTGTTACATTTTTCCTTAAAGTCGTCGAGAAAAAGATGTACAACTAGTAAAGGAAAGAGTCGAATAAAGAGACCTGTGAGGACGTGTTAATTTTTTTTAGATTGCTCCAGATCCAATCCAACTGGGAAGTGTTTAAGCGTAAAATAGATAGGTGACATTTTTAAAATTCCTCACTAAAGTATATATTGTGTGTTTAACAATAGTACCTTATTCTATTGTCAAGCTACAACAACCCAACCATCGACAAGTGCAGGTTACATACAATTGTTACAATGATTTCTTTAGATTTTTTTTCTTCGGGCATTTAAAAGCTCGCAGCGTTTGAAACAGCGTTTAACAAAACACTTCAGTAATTCACAAAAGAGCTCAAATATTTTCAAACATACTAAATTGAATTCGAGCTGTATTTTTAGTATTAAAAAAATATTTTTGTAGAAACAATTTACAACACAAATAAAAAATTCTTGCGAAATGTTATTTTTGATGTATTTTTAGGAACATCGTCTTAATATTTTAGGTTAAATGTTTTGATATTTACTATGATAATTTCCTATACTAGCCAATAACCTATTTTAGGGTACTAGCCGTTTTGAATTATGTATTTGTTTCCTATCTGAACCACAATTAAAGTTATCTGACCATTTATAATATTAATTAGCTTTTGGAAAGGTTGTAGTGGCCTAACAATAATCTTTTTACTTTAATTTTTGTCACAGTAAAAAAAAATATATGAACTTGGGATTCGCACGAGAATTGGCGTAGCGTGGTTATATTTTCTTATAGGTTGTGTTGTAAAAGTTTATAATAAAACTGTAAATTCATAGTTATGGGATTAGATAAGCACATAGAACAGTAAATTTATTTGGCTTAATTTATTTGTCATGTGTGCCAAAGTGATAATATTAAACGTAAATAATTAAAAAAATCAGGCAGGTATTGTAAAAGCAATTTTATTTTTATATGTAGGTAGTTTCTTTTATGTTCTCTGTAAGTTAAATAGTTTAAGTGTCTACCAATCTATCTAGTTATCACTGCTTAGAAATTTTCTTAAGGTATTCAGTATTTCTTTTGCATTGTATCATCAAGACATGATATTTTTAATAAACTTAACGATCTTTGTCACTCTATTTATACTATATACAGGGTGTTTCCGTGTTTCAACGTTTTTGGGTAGACAGAGGAGATAATTTGTGATATTTTTTGCTAATAAACCAATGGTCGGAAATGCATCCACTCGGAACACAATACGTTGTTGTGTGTGGCGCTCGCGCTGCAGACTGCTATGGGGATTGACCCCCTTTTCAGGCGTTAGAGGTGCAAGGATAGTGGGTAAGGATATGGATAGTCAAGGATGGGCAAGGATGTGTGGAAGTACTGCCACAGCATTTGCTTTAACTTTAAAGGAAACCAACTGAAACCTCTACAATGACAGTCGGCCCTGGGAATCGAACCCAGGACCTCCCGATTACAAGTTAGGTTGTTTTACCAACCAGCTACCGAGCTCGGTATCCCTTCGGAGCTACAGTTTGAAAAAGCGAAAACGTGGAGGCCCAATCGCATGGCCTGCTCGGTCACCAGATTTGACTTCATCAGATTTTTTTTGTGGAGGTATTTTAAAGAGCCTTATTTATGAAACTTCAGTAGAGTCCGAGGAAGATCTGGTGGTGCATTTGAACAGGTCCAGACGATGCAAGGAGTCTTTGAAAGAATCAACATAAACTTATTGCGTATCGTTGCACTACTTGTATCGAATGCTAGGGCTTCTGTAGTATTTGTTGTTGTTTTTAATAGGGGCTAAAAACGAAAAAAATTCCGTTCGTTTCTGTTCGGAACGAAAACGAAATATATCGTTTTCGTTCTTTTCGTTCTAACCGAAAAAATACTTTTTTCGTTTTCGTGAACCGTAATAATAACGGTTAAAACCGGTTTTACAATATATTTTTTGTCGTCAAAAAATCATTTTTTTTTGTAGTCACCACAACCCTCTATAAATACGATAACAATATTTGCGTCTCCACTAAAATATAAACGATGACGATGGGGTTTGATGCTCACGGACAGCATATTTTAGACTGGCGAACCATCGCCATATTAAATTTACCAAATCGTTTAACACATTAACATTTAACCATTTTATTAAGTTTAACACCCGTAAGGTGCAAAAACACAACGTGATTAGGTTAAATTAGACATACGATCTTTATCTAAAAATATGAAAATATAGCAAGTGCTGTTTTAAATTTGTTTTAGTACTAAAAATCTATGCATTTGAATTAAATAAGATCCTGCTGTAATTATTTAAAAAGACAAAAGAATAAATTCAAGTGGATAATTTACTAAATGTTATAAATAAAAAAGATATTAAAAAAAAACCTAAATTAACTTGAAATATACTTTAACTTTATAGTTTGTACATACCATACAATATACATTTTCACATTCCGTTAAATCTTACTAGCAACACATCTTCCAATAAATCTTCTTTTACATTAGTCCTTTTCGAAGTAAGAATAAATTTTACTATTATTATGTCTAAACGCAAATAAAACATACACATTAATAATATACAGGGTGACAATAATCTACATGTGTTGTATGGGTAACTTTGTTATTACAAGAGTAACAAAGTCGGTTAAATTAGCAAAGTTGGGCAGAATTTCAAGACGAATTTAATGCCATTTTGACATTTGGTCTACACCTTCAACTTTTTTAAATATTTTGAAAAAACCAAAAACAGACGATTTTTTCAATGGTAAATAATTCCACAGCCACCTATGTTAAAACCAAAGTGTGAATTGATTCCTTTAGATATTTTTACGTAGAATTATAAAAAAATATTTAAAAAGTCATAGCTCACTCGATTTTCGAGATATAAGCCAAACTTGACTTTTTTTAAATGGCAACCATAGTTGGCTATGGGTTCATTAAATAGCTTATTTTCTTCTGATTTCAAAAATGTATGGGTTGTCATATCTATTTCCATTAGTTTTCTTACAATTTGCAAAAACCGAAATTATTACTAAATAGTATAAGGGTGCCTTGGAATTGGACAAGAATGTCATGTTTTCTTGCTTTATATCTAATCATCAGAAACAATTGAAATTACTAGTAAAATAATTTAATTGAACAATAACAAATAAAATACTTCGTGGCTAATATTAATAAACTACTAACATAATAATTAATGACTAAAATTAAATTAAAAATTATAATAATGCTTCAAAGTGGCCACCATTTTCTTGAACACACAGTTGACACCGTTTTAATATTTCACTTTGCACTTTTAGTAAAGTATTATGTCTGATTTCTGCTACAGCTGCTCTTATGTTGGTTTTCAGGTGATCAACACTATGAGGCTTTTCTTTATAAACTTTATCTTTAATAGTTCCCCATAGAAAAAAATCAAGAGGCGTTAGGTCCGGAGACCTGGGAGGCCATGCAATGGGACCTCTGTTACCTATCCAGTTAGGAAATTTTTCTAATAAATAGTTTGATACTATTTGTGCATTGTGAGCTGGTGCTCCATCATGCTGAAAGTAATTCAAATTTTGAATCAAGTTCAATGGAAGATCGTCCAACATTTCTTCTAATTGATTTTGTAAAAATAACAAATAGCGCTCTGAATTTAAATTTTCCTCATAAAAATAAGGACCGAGTATTTTTGTACCAAGAATGGCACACCAAACATTGATACTAAAAACATGTTGATCACGTCTTTCAACCGTTAAGTGTGGATTTTCCCTCGCCCAGTAAATATGATTTTTTCTATTAAATAATCCATTGTTTGTAAATTTTGCCTCGTCAGTAAATAAAATTTATTGAGAAAAGAGTTCGTGTCTTCGACTTTCTTCTACGAACCATGTAGCATAGTTTAATCTTCTATCCAAATCTGTTGGGTACAACGTATTTCCAATATGATGATGATAAGGATTAAAATTATTTTGTTTTAAAATTATTCTTGCTTGTTCTCTGGATACGTTACACTCAAGTCCGATTTCTCGTACAGATGCAGTTGGTTTAAAAGTATTGTATGCCAAAACAAGTACCTCTGTATCTTCATTAAAATTTATTTTGGCATCTTTTGGTTTAGAAAATGATCCATACTGTTTTAAATTAGCTTCGAGTTTTGCAAACAATCTTTTATCTGGCTGCCTTCTTTCCATGTATGTTAGTAGATATAATTCCGATGCTGCGTTTACATCACGATTACAACTGTAGTAGCAAAATAACATATCATTTTTTTCTTCACTCGAATAAGCCATATTTTTTATTTTTTAAAACTTTTATCACAAATACTTAACACATTCACATCAGTAATTAGCAGCAAAACAGAACTTAGTTTGACAACTAATTTAAAAAAAACAAAAAATGCTCTCCAGTTCCAAGGCACTCACATACTATTTAGTAATAATTTCGGTTTTTGCAAATTGTAAGAAAACTAATGGAAATAGATATGACAACCCATACATTTTTGAAATCAGAAGAAAATAAGCTATTTAATGAACCCATAGCCAACTATGGTTGCCATTTAAAAAAAGTCAAGTTTGGCTTATATCTCGAAAATCGAGTGAGCTATGACTTTTTAAATATTTTTTTATAATTCTACGTAAAAATATCTAAAGGAATCAATTCACACTTTGGTGTTAACATAGGTGGCTGTGGAATTATTTACCATTGAAAAAATCGTCTGTTTTTGGTTTTTTCAAAATATTTAAAAAAGTTGAAGGTGTAGACCAAATGTCAAAATGGCATTAAATTCGTCTTGAAATTCTGCCCAACTTTGCTAATTTAACCGACTGTTACTCTTGTAATAACAAAGTTACCCATACAACACATGTAGATTATTGTCACCCTGTATATCCAATCAAGTGTATATTCTATGTTGATGATCTAAATAACAAATTAGAAATAGAGAATATCTGTACCGTTAATTGTGTTACACAAAATTGCAAGTATAAACAATAAAGTTGTTAATACATATTCACGTAAATATATGGAGAAAAGTGAAGCTCACTTATTTCAAGTGAGATTTTTTACTGCCTCGTGGAGTCTCCCCAGCACAGAAGGTAAATTCGCGTTTGTGATTAACAACTAAAATTGAAATAGCGACAAAATCGGTTAAAACCGGTTTTGGAAAATATTTATTTCGTTTTCGTTCTTGAACGAAAAATTTCGTTTCGTATTCGTTCTTAAAAAAATTTCGTTTAACGTTTTCGTTTTCGTTCCGTTCGCAGTCCCTGGTTTTTAATTGATTTGTTGTTAGAATTACTAGCATGAAAGAGGACATCGGAAATGACACAAGCAATGAAAAAGGACATGCGAAAGGAAATAAAAGGAAAAAGGAAAACACACAAAGACCTCAACTCCAGAAAAAAACGCCAGAAAAGAAAAAAAAAAGTTGAAGGAAGTGGAAAATGATTTAAACAAGATAGGAATTGTTAGATGGAAGGAAAAACCAAGAACAGGGACCTATGGCGAAGAATAAGGGAGAAAATAATGAAGTGATCCACCTCATAAAACGGATCTAGAAAGCATTTATGCCCCCACAAGGGGAGTTAAGTCATTATATTATTATTATAATTAAAATTTCCAGTAGCCTTAACTTTACGTGCGCAAGAGACAAAAACTTCCTCCTTTTTTAAGGAATTTCAAATGCTATTATACATAATTTTTTAGCATCTACGCGCTAGTGCATTGTTGCAAAACTCCTTTTTGTTTTAATAATAAATAGCACCCGCCTGCAGGTTCAATTACTCGGAGCAATAATAATGATCTAGATATAAGCACCGATCTGCCAATAATTTAGTGCTGCACCTACTCTAGATTAATTCGAAGATGGCCATGGTTCAGAGAGCGCGTCTTATTTAACGCTACTTAGAGATGTCCAATAGGCGCAACCACTCCAGTGCAGAAACACAATAAGGTAACTTGACATCTAGCCACCGGTGCATAAACAATAGCTACTATAGTCCAATATTTCTGATGTTCCATATAGTAATCCGAGTGGAAACCCCGTGGCAAACGCCAGCCATCAACGGACCGCACAATTTACATTAGGAACGAAAGTTTAATCAATTTTTAATATGTGTAATTGCATCATATAGGTAGATAGCACACCTTAAAATAATAATACGGGAGTTGATTCATGGCATTGTTATAATTCGTGATGATTAATAACATTTGTCTCAGTGTTTGCGTGTGGCTGATTCCTTATCGATATTGTCATCGCACTATAAGAAGTTGGCCAAGACTTGCGCCACGCGATTTTGCTCGAATAATACTTTTTGATTAGAGAAACGCTGAAAGAAAAGGTTAAAATAATTACGTTTTGAATAATTTTGCAACGCAACTGAACTGTGCCATTGTTAAATATTAAATAAACACTAAATACTCGGTAATGCGGCCCCACATTATATTAATAACGCACCCACTATTATAACAATATCAAATCACCGATCCACATATCTATGATGGAGTTGAGAAATATCGTACAATCAGATACACAATATAATAATTAACAGAATTCATCAACTTTTTCTTAAGGTTCATTAAAAAAAAAGAAGTTTAAGTAGAAACATTTAAAATTAAATAGCTTATAGCCGACAGTGACATTATTAATTTACGCACAAAAAAATCCTCTTTTGTCTCCGTCCCTAAGTAAGCAGACATTTGTCTTAGACACAAATGACACCAAAAATTTAATTAATTTAATTGTGTACTTACATTGTCTTACACTTGCAACTTAATGAGATATTAAAGTCAAAACAGTAACATTTGAATTACTTAAGTGAAGAAGGAAAGAATACTTTCAAGAGCTTTTAACTACAAAAGAAGATAAAACTAGAATTGAGGAGAATGATTATATGCCGGATAATATGAAAGAAGATGAGTACATAAACAAAGAGGAAGTTGTAGAAGCAATAAAACACCTAAAGCAAGGGAAATCAGCTGGACATGACTGTATCACACCAGAGATGGTAAAGAATTTAGAAAATGAAGGAATATACATAGTTACACAATTATTAAATAAAACATGGGCCCAAGGAGAAGCACCAAACGAATGGAAAATTGGAATAATAATACCAATATTTAACAAAGGAGACAACCGAAACTGTACAAACTATAGAGGGATCACACTATTAAGCATTATATCGAAAGCCTATGAGTTCATACTAAAGAGGAAACTGGAGGAAATAACTGAAAAACAGTTAGCGGAAACACAAAGCGGATTCAGGAAAGGCAGAAGAACACACGACCTCATCTTCACCGTGAAACAATTAATGGAAAAAAAGAGAACAAAAGAGGCAGACGTATACCTACCTGGCATTTTTAACCTGGAGAAGGATTCGATAGAGTGTCACAAAAAACAATTAGGGAGGGATTAAAACGTAGAAATATTAGCCATAAACTATTAAGAGTATACAAAGCCTATACAATTATACCAAAAACTACGTGAGAAAAGATAATCTACAATAAAAAACTTTTGACATAAACGATGGATTAAGGCAAGGACGTGTATTGAGTCCGACACTAGGGGTGGGCGATATCCAAATTTCGATATCGAATATCGATATATCACCCACCCCTATCCGACGCTCTTCATATTAGTCATGGACGACGTCATCAAAACTAGAAAGGTACATATAGGTTTCAATAACCTAATGCCAGCGTACTTGTCAGAATGTGCCTTTGCTGATGATTAAAAAAATTAATTAAAATTATGGTTAAATGTGAGATCAGTCAGTGATTGTGAGTCTCTACAAAATGACATTAACAATATATATCAATGGAGCATGGAAAATAAGTTGCACTTTAACATTGCTAAATGCTCGGTGGTATCATATCACAGGAAGCATAGTCCAATAATGTTTCAGTATACAATGAAAGATATTTTGATGGGAAGGAAAACGAAAATTAACGATTTAGGAGTTATGTTTGACCCAAAATTAAATTTTGCTGAACATATACGTAAAAGTATAGAGGCAGCACTTAGATCATTGGGGTTCGTATTGCGGAACACTATTCACTTTAAACATGTTAGCTCTTTTTATTTTCTGTACAATTGTTTTGTGAGAAGCAAATTGGAATATGCTTCTGTCATATGGAATCCTTTTTATGAAATCTATATAAAACAAATAGAAGCCGTTCAAAAACGGTTCGTACGTTATATAATTTTTAAACAGACTGGTCTTTATCCATATTTAACATCTTATAAAACTATGTTGAGTGAATTGCAGCTTATATCCCTTGAGCGAAGACGGTGTTTGCTGGATCACGTGTATATTTTCAAAATCGTTAATCACAAAGTCTATGTCACTATAGATCTATTAAATAAAATTTCCTTTTTAGTGCCTCGATCAAACAGCCGTTGGGCTAGTACATTTTATTCGAACCAACCTCGTACTAAGTTGCTTCAGGTGTCACCTTTGTACAGAATGTGTAAGGTGGCAAATATTTTTTCAGACATTGATATTTTTTATAATTATTGTAGTGTTTCAACTTTCAAAAACAAAGCTTTACTGATTTTACGTGCACCAGTTCCATATGATGTATTTTTGTATTAATTAATGCACATATATTTATTTGTAATATTTTTTTATGTTTTGGCTGATTAATAAAACCATAGTTATATTATGTATTATGTATATATTAGGGTTTCTTTCCCGGTCCATTTTAAGCTATTTTATATTTCCCGGGAAATGATTTCTGTCCCGGGAATTCCCGGGATTTAAAAAAAGTGTTGTTTTCGTTTATTTTGTGCTAAGATATTTGTAATACTATCATAACTTATCAGAATTTCATACTTAAAATGTCTTTACTAATAGTAAATTATGGAAAAACTTCAAAATAATTTTTCTCTTTTAGTATGGCGCAAAGAAGCCCGGTCTCCATTACAAAGTTAATATCTTCAAAATACTTTTACAGTTTTATTTTTGTGTACCCTGATAATTCAAAGCAAAATAGCTTATAAATGAAATTTTATTGATAATAACGATGTTTCTTTGCTGCTAGATGCTCTCAAGACAATTTCACCTATATCAATAAAGACTGAGAGAGCATTTTATGCAGCTGGACTTTTTGTTAATAAATTAAGAAAAAAACTAATTGACTGAAGCACAGATCACCTTTGTTTTCTTAAATCACATTACAAAAATTCATTGTAAAAATTATATTATTGTATTCATAAATATGAAATTGCAATAGAAAGGTTATAATTCCCAAATGTATGTTTCTCTCACCAATATTATTGAATTATTTGTAATAATCATGGAGCAAATGCATTACATATATGACTTGGAGTTGTTTTTAAGTAATAAACCGCTCCCTTAATTTTTTGGGTTATTAATTTTAAAATATTGACATAATTTATTACATCCCGGGATCCCGGGAAATCCCGGGACAAAGGCCGATTTCTTCCCGGAATCCCGGGACAAGCAAAATGGTCAAATATGAGAAACCCTAGTATATATCTAAGGATAGATTTGTATGATACAATTAATTGATTTTTCTTAATGCACACATTTATAGTACCTATAATGTTACATATATTATTACGTATATTATATTATTGTATATCGCCCTATGATTGGGGTTTACCCCTGTTGGGTGTGATTTAATAAATAAATAAATAAATAAATAAATAAATAAATAAATAAATAAGATGATTTGTGCCTCAACGAAAAAGGTCTAACAAGAAAACTTATTGGTGTGGGAAAAAGAATCAAAGAAAAGGAAATTAAAGATTAACGCGAACAAAACCAAGGTTATGATGATAGGTAAAGAACAAAAGCAACTTAACCTAGAACTGAACCAGGAAAAAATAGAACAGGCGGAAGAGTATAAATATCTGGGAATTTGGATAGAGGGAGAAGGTAACAAGGAAATGAGATAGAAGAAAGAATAAATAGTGCACAAAAGTATATCATAGTTTAAATAGATCGGTAATAACAAAAAGAGAAATAAGCTGAAAAACAAAAATGGCTATTTACAAGACCAACCCTGGTGTATCGAAGTGAGAGTTGGGTATTAAATCAGTCACAGAGAAGCAGATTACAAGCTATGCAGATGAAATACTTAAGAGCAGTAAAGGGCGTCACACGTAGAGACAGAATAAGAAATGTACAGATCAGAGAAAAACTAGATATAGAACAGTACATAGTGTAATCAAGAGAAACCAGCTTAAATGGTTTGGACCCATCAAGCGAATGTTAAGTAAGTGGAACTTCATAAACTATTATGGAATGTAAAAAATATCATAAATTATTTTAGTTTTCAGTTTTGTATGTGTTTTATTGTGCAGCTAGTTCGTTAAAGTTATGTTTTGTTTAATAATTGCAAACCTCACTTGTTTACGAAATCATGGCAAACTTTGATAAGGAAATTTTTACAAAATTGGCCATATCTCGGTTATTTTTTGCAACAAATAAATAAAACTATATATTTTTAAAAAGCTAAAAAATTCTCTTTCATATAAAGTCATGGCCAACTAGGGTTTCTATATAAAAAAATATAAGTTTACTTCATATCTCGAAAGCCAAGTTTGATAAAAAAAATATTAATCGTGTTAAAATCTGTTAAAATATGTATAAAAACCTTCATAACATTTTGTTCTATTTTAATAAATAATGAAGGTATAGCAAATTTTCAAAAACGATGAAATTTAATTTTTCGTCCGGAGTGCCAAAATGGATTGCGATATAAAAAATCTGAGTACACAGGCGCTCTTTTCCCAAAAAAATAGCCTACAGACCGAGATTAGATTTTCGCTAACTATTACGGTAACCGAGTTACCCCGTAAAACATTCGAATTTGGTCCACCCCGTATATTACTTCAAGTACTCAACTTTTGCAAATCTTGATAATATAATAGAGCACAATTACCTTACCGCACCTGTCTCAAGAAAAAAGTAATGATCTTAAATGATGTCTTCAAGTAAAATCCATCGTGATTATGAAAGTATCCATCGAGAATTGCTCTGCATTATAAGCAATAGTTCGCTTGATCACAATATTATTGTTACTCGGTTGCTTTCCCACCGATACTTCCATTCATTCTACTAATTGGTACTGAAGTCTGATTGATTTGTTTTCGATTTAGATTATCTTTATTTGATTATTGTATTTTATTACTCGTTATGTTGTTGTTGAATTTGCTCCATTCATATTTTACAATGGCATAAAAGTATTGTGAAGAACTATATTTATTTTTAATGATGATTTACCAACTTGGTTGTACTTGACTCGAAGACCGTTACAAGGTTTTGCACAATACTTTAATAATTTTCGTAAATTAGTTGCTGTAGGCGTAGCTCTTGTAGCCTAGTTCTTTTGGAATTAATTAACATTTTTATGGTGAAATTAATATTTCGCTGCAATTTTTTAATTAAAAGGATTTGCATTAATTTTTCGCTTCAGTTGAGAGGACCAAATTTGATTAAATGATGGAATTTCGATAAAATTTCGCCTTAATCGACCGCTTTCAGATTATAATCTGCTGATATTAATCTTGCTGTATATTTGTTAGTACAAAAATATTTTTGTTTTAAGAAGTCGATGGTTGACTTTCACAGAAATTGGTTTCAAAATGTAAAAAAAAATTACTGAAAAGTAAGAATGTGAATAAATAATAAAAAGTATAAAACAACATTTTTGTTTTATTTCTTGTGCCTGTTATAAATTTATTTAGTTTCAAAAATAGAAACATTAAAAAATAAAAATAGACTAACTTTTTCTGATAATTAAAAAGTTATTTTGCCAACTTTCAACATAATATTCGCAAGCGTTGGGAAAATATGTGTCCTGGTCTGATTTTAACAGATTTATAGCTTGTTTATAGTGTGCTATTAAATAACTATAAAGATGGAGCAGTAAAATAACGAACGACACGTTAAATTAGGCACTATTAATTAAAAAAACATTACAATAAATTTTGAGGCGAACCAGTTTTTATAAAGACTCAATTTTAAATGCCCCAGTTTTGCTTGGCGTTTCTGCAAAGTTGGGGTCAGTTTCTTACTTTAATAATCTTTGGAAATATTTAGTTTTTAGCTTTTAAAAACACGAAGCGTGAACCAGTTTTCTAATATATTTAAATTTTAACTACGCGCCGATTTCCGAAAAATAGTAGTGAATATACCGGGTGTTTTAGAGATCATTACTACCTTAATTAATTTGTTTTGTTTTTTGAGTTATTACCCCAACAAACCTTATACAGTGAAAGCTCTATATTCGTTATTAATCATATCCTGGGGGACGGGCGAATAATGAATCGGACGAATATGGAATCAATTTTTGCCATAGGAATTACGTAAAAGCGTAAAACTGAAACAATTGTTAAAATGTAGTGTTTTTTCCGGATATGGTGGTTATATTTATAAATATGTTTTTTTTTTATTGTCATCTAAAACCTTTCTGCCACAGTTTTGGCTAAAGCTTCATATTTTCCGAAGTTTCTGTCCAACGTACAAAAATATGCGTGCGAGGGTTTTCTTCTTCTGGATACGTTTCTGCATATCGTTGACTTGACAATTTAGAATTCCTATTCAACGATTAAAAAATTAGTAGCATATCGCGTTTTTCTTCGTTATTAAAGTTCATTTTTACAAATCTATTAATGTGACAAGTTATGGACTTTCAAATCTTTTAGTTTGTTGATTATTTGTCATGGAAACAACATAAACTACAATGACCGGCCTACCTGATCTATAAAGGTTATTGTTTAAAACCTTTTTTTTTTAAATTTGGTAATGAATAAAGAAGTAAAATACCATGTGTGATACATCAATGAATTCAGAAAAATAAATGCCATTTGATTGTGTAAATAGCAAAAAATGTGCCCATAAGAAAAACTAAAGTTGGTTATCATAAAAAAAACGAATCGATCTGGGAAAAATATGTGACCACCATCCGATTCGGCTTAAAAAATTGCTTCGGCAATGTTTTTACACATTTAAAATATTTCAAACTCCAAAGGACTTGTAGACGATGTTCAAAAATCGTATTTTCCGGTTTTTCCTAATTTTCTCAGAAACCGTTTGAAATATTTTCAATTTCTCTTCGGATTATTATTGAGCACCGAATTTGGCAGCTTTGCCGAATTTAAACCTATGCTCTAGCTATTATAATAAGCGAGATCCCCATGCTTAAACTTGAATTTCAATCACCCTGTATATTTATTTTCATTTTGAATTTTACCAATTCCTGGTTAACAGTTTCTAGGTTAAGTAATTATCAAATTACCCTAATCTTTGAAAACGTGTTTTCTTCTAACGTTTATTTTTCGTTACTCTTCATGTTTACTTAACACTTTTTATTTTCCAATATTTGTTGAAATACTGAGTTATTCTGATTTGTTTTTGTACCCACAAATATGTCAACCGGTTTTCATTTATCACAACTGTTTTTCTTGGCCTGCTGAAATCTTGCATATGTTGTTATTTTTCTCGAAAAAATTGCACCGGAACTTTCAAATTTTCGTTTTACTAGAAATTATAAAAGTACAACTTTACACTAGAAAAATGTACCGCCTTAGCTCCATTTTAGCTAAGTATTATTTATGTTAATATATCGCTCACTTAAAAATCTAAAAGACTAATAACAAGTTTTGTTAACATACAAAGGTAGTGAAGTATAAATATTTCGATTAAAAAAATTTCATAAGGTTTTTAATCCGTTAAAAATGATTAAAACACCATTCCTCGTATTAATTACAGTAATTTCTGTAAAACTTCTAATTTATAACATTATCAAACTGATAGTTAAGGTTTTAATTAAGTACTTGTTTCACACTACAACAACTAAGATATTTGTGCTATTTTAAACTGTAACTAATAAAACGGGCGGTAATTATCTGTCGATAAAACAACAACACTTGTAATTTATTAATTCGTTTTTGAATTTATGTGTTTATAAAGCATGAAATGATTTAATTGGTTCTCTATATAAATCATCATCTAATTGACTAATTGGTCGTTGAAATTCCTCAGTTTTGTACGTCTTATTGTTACTTCAATGCTTACAGAAGATTATGTACGTATGTATGTCGGTGTGAAAGCAGTAAATAAGTCTAATTTTGGGTTTTTTAAGTTTTATAAAAGTTGAAAAAATTCCTACATTTTTTGGTATCGCTTCTCGTGGCAATTTGTAGAGAGAATTACCTATTAATTATTTTCTTTGTCCGTGTGTGCAACAATTAGACAAACAGGAACGACGCAGCAAGTTAGAAATAAATGTCACAATTAAATGATTTTGGTTGCATTTATATTTCTGAATTTATAAAGAAAAAAAGTAATGCGATATTAGAAAACAAACTGACAGATTGGGACAGCCTCAAGCTATGTCTTGAAGAGAAAATCAATCTATCGGTACCGTTAAGAAACGAAAAACAACTTGAAGAAGAAGTAGAAATCTTCAATAATAACATACAGCAGGCTGCGTGGAAAAATACTCCCAAGATTAAGCGCAGAATCTCGGGTAATAACTACACAAACGAAAGAAGAGAGTTGATCTCTGAAAAAAAAAACTAATAAGAAAATGGCAGCAATCTAGATCCCCTCAAGATAAAACAAAATTGAATACTGCAGTCAACAACTTAAACAAATTAAAAACGATTCCATAAATGCTTACCTAAAAGAATTAACAAATGATAGTAGCACTGACTATTATCTATGGAAAGCGACCAAACCACTAAAAAAACCAATCGTGCAGATTCCGCCAATAAGACAACAGGATGGAAAATGGGACCGAAATAGTGAACAAAACGCCAAAACATTCGCAGATCATTTAAAAAAACATTTCAACCAAATGGAGGAAACGAAGAAGCTCCTGATTGGGAAGAAATCCTACAAGAAAACAATAAAATCAGACTTACAACACCTAATGAAGTAATTACTGAAATTAAAGAAAATATTTACCCGAAAAAAAAGCCCCTACGTTTGATTTAGTTAGGGGAAGGTGGTACATATATACTGGGACACTTTTTTTAAATTTTGCGTAACTTTTGAACGGCTTAATTTGCATACCTCAAATTGATATGAGATATTCATATTGCTTTAGTTTATCATTGCATATACAAAAAAATATTTAAAAAAAATAAAGGTACACAAATAGAGGGACTGTCCCACTATACACTACTTGTCCCTACGTAAACCACCCCGTGGTACATTGTGGGACAGCAAAAAATATATATGAAATAAAGCATAAGTAATAAAAAAAAAGCTTAATTTTAATTTTTTATTTTAAAAACTTTCACTTTTCATGGGCATTTAGACATTGTACTTTGAAAAATCAAACTAAAATTGAAAATATTTCTTTGTTTTTTCAGTGCCCCCAAACGTAATCGGTGCGCTTAACCTACACAGAATATTTTCTTTTTCAACACAGTCTTTATCTCTGTTTTTAGAGAAAGAAAATCTAAAGTCGGAAGTCTTTTTCAGAAAATTTATCTGATTATCATCATTGTCCCACAATGCACCATGTGATCAATTTTAAAAAGCAACGATTTAATGAAAAACTTGAATGATTATTTTAAGTTTTAACATTGTACATACATTTAATATACTGTAAGGTACACCTACGCCAAATTTTCTAATTGTTGTTAAATAAATAAAAAAGTTTTAGCACATAAACTGAATAACCACAAAAAAACAATGCGCAGTTACCAAACATGCCTCACATGTGCAAGTCACTATGACATTGTTTACGACACATACTGTAGACAGGATATAATGGGCTGCTTAACCGCTATTTTGATGTAAACAAACTTCAAGTACGGGGTAACAGATGGCCAAAATCTCTGTTGTCCCACTATATACCATGTCCCAGTATATACCATCTTCCCCTACTGGTGAAGTGCTAAGACATTTTCCAAGGAAAGCCATAGTAAAACTGACCACCCTAAATTTTGTTTCGTTCGTCAATGAAAGCTAAAATATAAAGGAAAATGTTGCAAATATTATTGCTTTAAAATACTAAAACTATCGTTGCACCATTAAAACGGGCAGTTTTGGCTTGCCGCGAGATAAATTGAAGGATTAATGGCAAAGGTTTAATATTCATATAAATTCAATAAACACAATAAAAATAATAGCGCCCTGAAACCGCAGCGGTCGGGCTTTAAAGGTTATAATTTTTTATCTGTGTAAAAATATTATTATTAATCAAACTGGTCGGGCCCCTTTCGCGGAAAGGCCCGTGACAAAAGTCTCAGATGTCATACCCTCTTGCCGGCCCTGCGTGTACTGTTCAAATGATAAACCTCACCCACAATTTTCTGTTTTTCTTAATTACTTTTTCATCTTTTCGTCGTCGGCTATTAATATTTAAGTTGAAGTTTCATCTTCATCGGTAAATACTGATTATTATTTTTTTATATTACATAATATGTCATCTGCCAAAGTAGGGGAGACCGGGGATGAAAGTAACACGGGTAGGTTGTAACTGTAACAGTGTTTATAGTTTGTTTAATTTATGTTATATGTAGCTCTAAGCGCTTGTGCAATGTTCATTTACATCCACCTACGTTGCTAGTTTTCATTTGCCATAGAAGTTAAGTTTTTGCCAGCCAGAGTCACTATTTTCCGCCTAAAAGTTATTGCGTTGTGTCACCGGTCGAGTGACTTTTGGGCGATCTCTAAAAGAGTTACAAAAAAGTACCTAGATTATCTTCTCTTAATCGGTTCCTCTTGTACCTTTCGGTGTCGAGGTATGGTTTTCTATTTCTGTATTATGTTTCTCCACTCCTGCATATCGTTAGCTAATTGTGGCACATCTCTCCAGCTGACTCCTTTTTCTTCTAGTCTCTGCCTCACTTCTTTTTCCCATTTTATCCTTGGTCTGCCTCTATTTATTTTTCCCTCCATCTGCATTTTCCATCCTATTTTCGCGTATCTACTTTCTGGCATGCGTAGTTAATGTCCAAGCCATCTTAATTGATTCGTCTCCATCTTTTTCTTAATATCTGTTACTCCTAGGTTATTTCGGATTTTTTCGTTACTGATTTTATCGATCAGTCTACATCCCTCTATTCTTCTCAAAAATCTCATTTTCTGTGTCTGTATTCTTTCTTTTTGTTTTTGAGTTAGTGTCCAAGTTTCTGAACTGTACGTGAGGATGGGTACGTACACTGCATTAAAAACTCGCGTCTTCGTTTCTTTTGATATTTCCTTCTTACTTATCAAGCATTTATTAGTGGCGTAGTAAAATTTCGTCGCTGCCGCTATTCTGTTATTCAGATCTTCCTCCAATTTACCATTTTCTGCAATAATTGTTCCTAAATATTTAAAACTTGCTACCTGTTCTATCTTTTTTTGGTCTAGCATTATTGTAACTGGTTCATGATTTTTCGCTATAACCATAACCTTTATCTTTGTTATATTAATATTCATATTATATCTACTTAATGTATCTGCCCATACGTCTAGATTGAATTGCAAGTCCTTTTCGCTTTTAGCTAATAATACCACATCATCTGCAAAGGCTAATTCTGTTAAGGATAGATTATTATGTTCTAAATTTTGTTGGCTATTGGTGGATGCAATACAATTTGACGTTGGAATCGTGGTTAATTGTGGATTCCCTCCAATTTGTTTTGTGTACACTTGGGGTCAAAAGTAACAGTATTACAACCAAACCCAATCAATGTTTTCACTTGCAAATAAATATTCACTCTTAGCACATAATTGGTGGTTTTCTTCGTAGATGAGAACATACAGAACTTGTCGGATTAATTTTCCAATTTGTTGTATCTTTTTGTTTTACATTTTTGAAAGTTGATTATGTTCACTTATCCTTCTATATTGTACCAAAGTTTTTTTAAAATTTTTTCATATTGCTAATGTGTATTTTGGAATCAAATATTAATTTTGTTGATGAATACTTATATATTTACCCACTACTTACGAGCTGTGTAAATTATTTTGCCGTTAAAACTTACCCCGATCATTGTTACTTTTAGTCCCAACGTTGAGGTTGGAAGTAACAGCTGTATTATAATAGAAAAAAAATCTCACATGCTTTACGAAACATGAAATAAATATCTTGGAAGGACGACAAATGTTCAATCTATCATTAAATCAATTTTGATGTAAAACACTTGTTATACTCTCTAAGCAATTAAATAAAAACAAACAAAAATATAATACTTTCATCCCCGGTCTCCTCTACATTTGCGCTAGTCAATTGTCTGAGGCCGTCCCTGCCCACTGCGATGTTATTTATTCGCAGTAAAACAATATCGGTTTTTAATGACGGCTCATTCAGCGCTATTCGCCGTTTTTAATGGCATTTCAGGTATTTGTTAGCGATATTCGTTTTACATCATAAACGGCTAGATTGAAAATATTTAGAAATCATAACTGTTCTTTATAGAGATGTTTAATATCATACACCTGCTTATTATTTTTCAAAAATTCCACTGGTCTCGCATTACATTTCAAATATTTGCCTTAATTGATGCCCAGTACTTCCTGAAAATACATTATTTATAGATGGCGTGAAAAATTTATAACATGTTAAGATTATAAATCGCCGTCGAATCGCGGTAGCCGCAACTGTTATCATATGTCAACATTCATGGCTTATCATGATGCGCTTTCAGAACCAAACGACTTGTAGCTACGCTAGTACTCTAATAATGTTACCAGTTGGTAATAGCGATGTAATATTATTATACTCGCGATTCCTCTGCAGGTGGTGCTCGGAGGCATTGAAATATAACGGACATATTTATTTTTATTGGTGCTGCCAATCTTTCTCCGTTTACTATTAGATTTTATTAAAGTTATTTTGAATTTATTACCGCCTTTAACTGTCACAACGTAACAACGTGTTCAGAATCGCATAAAAATTACAATTTATTATAATATCTTAGGAATAATAAATAACTGGAAGCTTTTACTACAAGCTTGAATACAAGTGTATTTCGTTTCTTAAAAAAAAAAAAAGTTCGTTCATAACGACAGATAAAGGAATATAAAACAGCTTGGATTAAACATCTAGAAAGAATGGATAACACAAATGTCCTTTATTTTTAATTCACACCCTAATAGAGTTTAACAGTCTTTGCGACCAATGAGCAGTTTAATTCTAGCCTAAACTAATAATGTTCAAACTTCGTCTAAGGTTTACCTAATAGTACCTAGTCCTTAGTTTGCTAATATATTATAAGTACACTAATTATCAACGTGCACACTACCGCACAGTCTCTGCTTTTTAACCTTTGCTTAAACTAACTCAAAAGGTTTAACCCTTTTAAGTCTTCTAACTAATTCTGTAGTGTCCAGGAGCTGGATCGCCGTGACGTTTACATGTTGATGGAGCCTTTCTTCGTGGCTCTTGGCAATTTTTTTAAATGATGTTGGTTACAGTGTCAATGTTGAGGTCCTGATGTATGTCACTACTTGTATTTACGCCATTACAACAGCGTTTCCATACTTTTGGCCTACCCTGTATAACAGCACATTTAATGAAAAAGTATTATTTGAAATTCGCCCTTTTTTTATTTGTAATTCACTACATTAATTTGTCAATATACATATCTCGAAATATCATTTTTAAGTAATATAACGCTGTTAATACTTTTAAGCAGTTTTGCAGAAGTAATGTTTTGTATTAAAAAAGACAAACTATTATAAATAGCTTCAGAATTATTTTTACTTTAAATAGAACATTGTAACATATCATACTTTTCGTAATTTTCGTAAGCCATTTCGTGTTTTTAAGGTACAAAAATAAATACAATCAACAATTAACGTGATTGTTTCTGTCAAATTGTCGTTAAAACAACAGAATGACATAAGCCTACTACTAGAAAAAATAAAATATGAAAAATTACCAAATTTTTGCTATAATGTAAGGAAAATTAATAAATCGACCCCATATGATATATATCATTGGAATGGGGAAAAAATCCTCTTTCTCGTATGCCACGGCCAACTACAGATTCTATTAAAAAAAATACAACTTTATGTAACAACTCGAAATTCGATTTTTTTTTTGAAAAATTGTCTACGCCACTGCATTCTCGTCAAAAAAGTGCCTGTAGAACGACAAAATAGTTTTTTTCTATTTTCATAAACAAGCGAGATATGGTCATAAAACGAAAAGTCGAAAAATCGAGTTATCGGCGACAACTCGAAAACAAAAGACGATAACCAATTTTAGTTTTCACCACTAACTTTTTCACGAAAAAAGAGATGGAGGAAGCGGGATCCGTTTTATAGTTACCGAGATTCCCTATTAAAACATCGAAATTTGCCCACCCTATACCTACTTGTGCGTTTTTGAATAAATATTTAAAGCTTTCGTATCTTTGTTTCGCCAGTAGGTGATTATTTTTTTAATATAAAATAACGTAAAAACAACTGAGAATGTACATAATGAGCAGTGACTAAAATAGTACCTACCTATCGTAAAAAACAAACAATCTGAACTATCAAATTGTTTTGTAACTTCGAATTACAGAGGACCTACGTAATTCAAAAGGTTTTCATTCTATTGCCGCCTGAATTTGAAATTAATGAGTAGATAATTTAAAAGAAAAAATGGAATAAAAGGTCGTTAAAGGAATCTGTAAAAAACTTAAAAATTCAAGTCTAAATCAAGAAATGTTTGCTAGATATTATAGCTTGAACTCCAGTCAGTTTCCATCTGTTATTACAGTCCTGAATCCTTCTCTGCTTGCAAAATTAATACCAATATCATTTACGCAATCGAAGAGCAAAGAGTAGGAGAATCTTCACTTAAAACACACCTACAAAAAATTACTTTACAGACGTAATAACGGTTAATTTTGTGTTAAATATTAATCCATTTCTGTTATAAACTGGTACGCCTATGGTCTATCCTCCATACGATAAATATCGAGAGTTTTTTTAATCCAATATACTTTCAATCTTAAATTAATTCATGCCACACTGTAACACATAAAGGTTCTATTAAAAGGCGTAACTTTATAATGTCTAACTTTATAATGTCGCTATTATTCAAACTATAATAGAGGATGATTCACATTATAAACAAACCGACATCGACATAATTTTAAGCTTCACGACTATTATCACTATTTGGGTGCAGTAGAAAGTTTATGACCTTACTTAAGTCATTCTATCGTTTTATTTTGGACCAATTCAGAGTTTTTATCTGAAATATTTAAGATTTCTAAAAAAGAAAGACATATTATATATATATATATATATATAATATCCAAAAATGATTTACTTAGCCCTTAATTTGTAAGTTGTTTAGTGTTTAATTAAAATACTTTAATAAAAGTACTTTTACTAGTTAAATTTACCAAAAGTATTCATTGTAAATTAAAGTAGTTTTCAATTCAGGTTTCCTTCGTATGCGACTGTTGATATCTCTATGAATTATTTATTAAATATCGAAGTAGATGTTTAAAAACTCTTACCTTTGCGAAAATTATAATTTTATATTGTATCGATTGGTCAAATTACTTCTCCATCGAACACTTTTCTTGTTAACCTTATGTTGTCCATTCGTAGTATTCCTTCTTCTATTTTATTTCTTATTGGTTTCACATTTAAATTTTCTTTGTGTGTTGTATTTCTAATTTCGTCCAATTTGGTTTTATTTTCTATTTTTGCCAGGAATTGCATCTCGGTTGCTTCTAAAGCCTTTTTGTGTTTTTCTGTTATGGTCCACGTCTCCGAGGCAAATGTTAGCATAGGCATGACAACTTTTTTATGTATGTATTTCTATTTTTATTTCTTTCGGGATCTCCTTTTTCCTTAGGAAGGTGTTCTTAATGCTATTGAATAGTCTTCCTCCTTTTTTTCTTCTTTCTCTGACTTCTTCATCGATTTTTCCGTCTTCTGTTTTAGATTTTCTCCATTCAGCTCCATTTGGTGTTGTTGTGTATTTTTTCCTATAATCATTGTTTCCGTCTTCTTTTGGTTTATTTTCATTCCAAACTTCTCAAGTGTTGTTCCGAATATAACCGGATTTTCTTTTAGTGATTTTCCATCCTTCGCAAATATTACCATGTCATCTGTATAGCAAACTTCTGATACCGTTATTTTTTCCATGTTCCAATATCCCACTTCTTATTTTTTTACTTTCTTCTTCGCTTCTTTAATGGCTTCATCCAGGACTAGCGTAAATAGTAGAGGGCTTAAAATGCAGCCTTATCTCACTCCTCTTATAGTTTCAAATGTTTCCGATTCTTTTTGCCTCGTTCTTACATAGTTTATTGTTTTTTTTTTGTATAAGCTTTTTATTCCTTTGATCAGGTTTTTTAGCTAATTTACCAGGAACCGAGAAGGGGGATCGCCTAGAAAAAGTTGGCAGGGGGGCACCTTTCTTCGGTCCAGAACCTGCAGTTGGTACATCCTATGGAACAGCCAAGCGGTGTCTTAATGACATATTAGCACAGGAGCATAATGCTCATTGAAAAAAAGTAGGACAAGCTCATTTTGGCTATCCTGGCAAAATGTATCCAAACAAAAGACAGACGAAATGCTCAGGATCAGCAGAGTACATTAGATCAGCCACAGGACTCGTCACAGGATACTGTGGGCTATACAAACACTTCTACATAATAGGGCTCTCGGAGACCGATATATGCGACGAATGTGTTGAAGAAGAAGAAACTCCTCTTAACGTACTATGCAAGTGTGAAGGATTCACACACTATCGGCGTAGACTTTTGGGGATGGAAAAATCCAACCAAGAAGAGTTAAGAAAAACACCCTTAACCCTCAACTACTATCGACGGGTCAGACTGACCCAATGAAATGTTAAATGCTTTGTATTTTCCTAATCACAACCGTTATTTTGGTGCCCTTTTTAGTATTCTCACAAAAGATATTTTATTATAGATTTATGTAATAATTCAGCCAATCAATTAACAGTAACCTGTAATAAACAGCTGACGGGCCATTCTGACCCGAGGGTAGTAGTTATGAGATTACTTTCGTATGCGATTAACAGAGGTTCTGTGAGACTTACGAAGTGTTCTCGTTTTTCCCCCCGTAAAGTTGATGAAAATTGTTGAAGATGAGCAATTTTGGGACGATTTCGCAGAAGAAATTGTGACTGATGAAAATGAAAATGCGCTTTGGAATCAACATCTGTCTAGATACAAAAAGAAGCAGTTCGCCAAGTTCTGGATTTCGTTTCTGATGATGACTTTGAAGAAGATGCAAAAGTTTTGAGTGACCACCATACTGAATCAGAAGTGTCCACTGATTCTGATACATCTGGAGATGATGAAACTTCTTCAAATACATCTCGGCAATGTTTCGCGAGATGAAGATGGGACCAAATGGCAAAAACTCCTCCTACAAAAGGAAAAACTTTGCAATCAAATATAAAACGATCTGCCAGGAGTTTGCATGGTCCTGCTAAAACTAATCCGCCCCGAACGCCCATCTGTGCCCGGAAATACCTTTTAGATGACGCGATTCTGGGAGACATTCTTTTATATACCAATCAACGTATTCAACAGGTGAGAGAGAAATACAGGAGTTTCAAAAAACGCAGACGGTCTCTCCTTAAGTTCAGACCTATATTTACTGATGACCTATCTATGGATCTGCCAATTTATAAAAAAACGGCCTACAACTTTGCGAGCCTTTTCTGTGCAACAGAATTCGATATCCGAAAGTACCATTTAATGTTCGCTTGATTGCTTCCGATATTACAAAAATTCCGATACCGACGCATCCAGGGAACCACCTGAGGGCCAACAAAAGTTAAAACATCAAAAAGGAAGAGATGCGGGGTTTGTTCTAGTTCAAATGTTTTATTCCTATTTGTGGACAATGTGCAAGAAATATTTGCCCCAAACGTATTACCTAAGTTTTTTCTCAACGTTTATAATTTATATTAGTAATTCCTTGCAATAAAAATGATACTGCCAATTAATATTTTTTTTTGGATAGTAGTTACGTTACTTTTATTGGGGGAAGTACTTGAGGATTAAAAAATTCTGGAGTTTTTCTAAAACACAGTACTCCAATAAGGGGCTATCACCAGAGGGTACAATAAACCAATAGGTCGCAGTACAGGAACCCGAAAGGGGGCAACCTCTGCGGAAATAATAAAAACACCGCTGCTACAACTTAATTTTTATAAAAAAATTAAATTAACTTTCTTAAACATGATTTATTTTGTATCAAATTAAAGCTTATTATCAGCTCATTACTTTGGCGTTTCAATATTTTAAAACAAAACAACACGACGATATCTATAAAAAATAAAAGGTTTTAAACACCGGCAAAAATTTTGCAGTGAGCTTTATTTTCATCTTCACAGCGTACATCCCATGTGATTCACGTTTGCAACCTAAAAAAACGTTATGTAAGTTTAAGGAACAGCGTGTGAAATCAATCGTCATAATTCACGGACGTAATACTTCTCAAACTTTATGGTGCGCGATGCATTCCCAAAGCATTAAATCAAAATTGACTTGCCTCGGCCGCAAACCATTGTAACACAATCAAGTAATTGACATGCAAAGTTTTTTTCTAAATGTAAATTCGGCGTTCACGCGTTTTCATTGATCAGCGTGAAGTGTAAAAACGAGACGAAGGTTAAGTTTACCATGACTGTAACCGCACGACATTTTGATAGTCCCAACAATGGCTACAAATGTATTGTTGATCTATTCTACAAATTTATAATAATGTTGCAACATTGTTAGACGAGAGGCATAATCGCCGCGTGTGGTCCTAGGTCTATATACCTTTCAGGGTCTCTCTGCACTTGCCAGTTAAGTATTGCACCGAATACAGTGGCGTAGATATGATATGTCACGACACAGAACGATTAATTAATCAAAAACGTGAGCTAAATCGGTTTTTCAAATTTGTTGTCATAATTATCTGCTTGGTGATTTATTTTTTCTTGCAGCGTCTTATTAATTGCAAATTAGAACGGAGTTTTCACGTTTTATTAGATATTGGGACGTTATGGTTCACCAGAAACCGTACGCCATTGTCTATCAGAGATCAAGATGTTATTATTTAAGTGATAAAGTGACTATTGCTTATTACAAATACAGAAGCCATTGTCTGTTAAAGATCTAGATAACATTGTTTAATTGATATCAAGAGGTTTATACCTATCAGAAGTCAAGGCGCCATGGTTTATTGACTAATATAAAAGTCACTAGTCCCAAACAAAAATTGAAAAAATATTGTTTATTACACAAAAATAAAACATACTCCTAATATAAAGTTGTCCATCAGATATCCAGAAAATATTGATAGTACTACAAGTATGAAGCGCCATAGTTTAACTGAAAATTTCCTTCACCTGTGAAATTTGCGTTTTCAACAAATCACTAATCTTAAATCTTCTAGAGATTACCAATAGGACCATTATTACACAGCAATAATTTTACATTCCTCTGTCAGATGTTGATCCTCCTGTCAAATTTGCGTTTTCGACCAGTAACAAACTTAGATTTCCTAGAAATGACCAATAAACATAATCATACATCCTTTCGCAATTAACAGATTTTCATTCGTTTATTGGTCGTGTCTAAGAAATCCGAGTTTGTGATTGGTCGAAAATATAAATTTGGAGAGGGAATTGAATATTTTGGTCTTGATAAATTTTTGACGAATTTCGGCGACCAGTAGCGGTACTTTAATATAGATTAAACCACACCCCTGACGCACTACTCCGACAGTACTTGTATAATTTGACATAACATACATTTAATTTGACAGTTAGGTTAGATGAAGGAAATTTTCTGACAAAATATAACTCGAGCATTGCAAATAATCTATAATTTTTGACAAATCTTCACTCATGCAAGTAGAATCAGAAAAAAATCACTCGTGCACTTCGTGCACTCGTATTTTTTTCAGCTCAACTTGCATTCGGACCTATTTACCAAAAATTATCGATAATTTTCAATGCACTTGTTACATTATTTATTACTATTGATAATATGGCAACATCTTAAAATAGGCGTTTGTGGAAGCAAAAACTACGAAATTTGACGTGAACTTTATCATGTTCAGGTTAATTTTTGGATTGTTTAATTCAATAACTATGGTACTTGCACATAAAAGAACAATTTGTTTTGTTGCAGTTAGGCACATTGGTGATTGTGAATTTCCGACTTTTTTAAATTCTCGAGATTTAGAAATTTCTTTTTTAGCAATTTCGTGAATCTCGCGAGAATTAGAGAATTTTATTAAATTAACCAAAAATTACGACCATGTAGTAGTTTGTATAGAATGACGGGATAGTGGTCCTTAGGTTTATAAAGAAAACTCTTTACATCAGCTAAATATTTCGGATCTTTATTTGATCCTTCATCAGTAGCTGAATTTTTGTTGGAAGTTGATGATGAATTTCTGTATCTTGTTTCCTTCTTCCTCGATCAAACCATAAACGTTCTTTAATGAGTGCGTTATATGGTTTGGGAAGACCTTGTTTTTTCGGCATTGAAGGAGACAACAATATCTAAAAATGATCTTCCCATTTTTTTTTCGATATTCACAGCAATAACGGAGATTATAAATATGACAAAAACCAGTTTTTTTCCAATAACTCAAAAACCGAAAATGATAGAATATTTTTGAAAACAATCCTAAGTTTGTCTCAAAAAACTGCACATTTTTAGTAATTTAACCGTTTCTCTATCTTGAATATTAAGCGAGATACTCTTGTAATCCCATCGAATTTGGACCACTCTGTGCTGCGATTAACAGGATTAACAGGAGTTTTTTCTTAAGCAGGGGTCCACAGAGCCCTTGGGGACCTGTGGAAAGATTTCCAAGGGTTTGAGAGCTTTGATGGGAAAAATTAATTTATTATCTTTATTCTTACTAACTTTTAACTGAAATCTAACCGAGCTCGGTGGCTGGTTGGTATGCAACCTAGCGAGTAAAGTCGCGAGGCGTGGGTTCGAATCCCGCGGCCGTCTGTCATCGTGGGGGTTTCAGGTGGTTTCCCCTACCTACTATAGGCAAATGCTGTGACAGTACTTCCACCTACCCTCTACCCTTACTCACCTAATCCTAGTTCCCTCCTCCTCCACTTCGGTGATTAGCCATAGCAGCAAAAACACGCCGAAGTAAAACAAATCAGATAACAAAAAAAGTCTTTGAAGCAGCCTTCCAACACAAATATAAGTTATCTATCTTAAAATAACTGCATGTACCACAACCGTTCCATTAAAATAATTGATTTTCTGTCAAAAACACCGAGTCTGCAACCTTCAAAGCCGATTAAAGTAACCTAAATGTCAATTAAAATTTTCAAAATAGTTTTTCGGACACTCGTCGACACAATATAATTTAATTTAGGCAGGCGCGGCGCTCTTAATAAAAATATAAATTTTCGTCCAAAAATTATTTGAGATAAAAATTAACCAAAATAGTGCAGATATATCCAAAATTGCTCTCTTTTTCCAAAAATGTAAAAATATACGGTGTGTTCCATTTAAATTAAAAAAGTTAGGGTTATTTCCGATATAACCGGAAGTGAAATAATAGTGCACTTATGTTAAAATAATCTGTTTTTTTACACATATTTTACGTCTAAAATCTCATTTATCTAAATTTAAAACTAAGGAAAAAAAGGGGTGTACCAGAACTCAGTGACACCCGGTATATGAGCACCTAACGTACATTAATATTTTTATCAGAATGAACTCCTTTTATTCACGGTGTTTTTAATTTATATAATAACCATCCGAGTAGGATCATTAACATCCATCTATTCATATTAAAACCAAACGTGTTCTTACACACTTATTGTATAACCTAAAACAAATTCCATTAACTTCCATAAGTCGTGGTTCTTTATCGTTTTAATCGAATTCCTTCCCGTTATATATCTCGTGTATTAGCGGCATAAAAGTTCATCTGCTTTTACGCTTTTATCAGTTCGTGAAATGTTTTTTTATTAACCGTTCCTCTACTAGCGATACAAGATAAAAGGCTCCTGGTTTCGTTGAATCTCGTAAGTCACTTTATACTCTCATGTCTACAAAGCGGGTCAGTGGCATTTTAATATCGTCGTGACAGTCGGAAAAATGCAAAACAAATGAACTGATATGTCAAAGCACTTGCTACATAAGTCTCGGGAATTTGCATTAATCAAACATAATATATCTAGATGGATGCAAAGTTGGCTGTTCCGTTTGTTACTTAAATTTGATGTAAATTATGTCTGATTTACATATGAGCTTAGGAATAAGCTCCTAGGAAACTGAAATGTGCATGACAGTAAGAGAAAACTGGCCTCAATGTACAAATTAGAATTTTATCAATCCATTATGTTTAGGGTTTATACAAAAACCGACTTTTGAAAAACCGGTTTTCGAATATCAGTTTTTCCAAAAAACCGGTTAAAACCGGTTTTTGAATAGTTTTAAAAAAACAATTAAAACGTAATAAAATAATTTATATTTCATAATTTTATAAAATACAAGATGGTTTACCCGGCGTTGCACGGGCGATTACAATTTTAATTACTTTTTTAACTTGAATAAAGCCAATAATTCCAAATCATACACAAATGACATACTCTGATCAATCATCTTTTCATTTTCTTATAATTCCTTTAAAAATAACTATTTATTGCTTAAAAATTGAATAATAACTCAAATTTATTTTCTTTCGTCTTGTTTCAATTAAAAATGTACTAATAAAAATAATACTTCATGTACATTTATTACTAATTGTATACAAAACAATCTTTACTTGTGAAATACACCGCGCCGTATCGTGTTATGACCAGGTATTTGCCGACGTAAGATCGAATCCCGTCCAAGTAATTTTTTTTTTAAATTGGTAATATGTGCTTGTACTTAAAGTTTGGCGTTAGATCTGCAAGGTCCTAAATAGTAATTGTGCAAAATTTGGTCCCGATCGGTCAACGGACCTAGGATTCTATAGCGAACAAACAAACAAACAAACAAACACACAAACAAGCTCTTTTATATATATAGATAAAACAAATTTCAAATAAAACCAAATAATAAGATAACAAATAAAAATAAAATTCTAAACTTCCAACAAACCATAAATAGCATTTTTTTAATTTGCTTTTTTCTTTAGATAACATGATTTTAAAAACACAAAACATTTACGGAATCATGACTTAATCTGGTTCGTATTTGAGATACAAAATTACCAGATATAGAAAACACTGGTTCGCTGACTATTGAGCTGAGTCTTACTGTTTTTAAAGCTTCAAACAGTGTGCCCAAATTCTTTATTCTTTTATTAGTTGATTCAAATACTGAAAATTCTGCCTTTAATGAAAAAAACAATGTCTTGAAAGAAGAGATGGAGAAATCAATTCTTAGATTTATCGAGGAACCTTTAACAAAAACAGCAAATCCAAAAACCCTTAATAATATCTTCATCTTCATCGAAATTTGTTTCCAATTCTATAGCAGAATTTGGGTAAATTCTAGATAATATTTTTTCCGATAACTTGACTATATCCATCGGTTCTTGAAGCCAGCGGAAATACGTTTGATTTTTTTGTAACAATGTTTTTTGGATTTTGCAAATGAAGCAAAAGTGTACAGATTTTTATGTAGATATTTATTTTTTACGTGTTAAATCTAGGCTTAAAAACCGGTTTTTTAGTTAAAAAAACCGGTTTTTCGAATACACAATTTTTTTCAAAAAAACCGGTTTTTCAAAACCGATTTTTAAAAACCGACAAACCCTAATTATGTTAAGTTCATACACGGATTACCTTACAAATTTACAATAAAGAAAATCAGTTGTTTTCGAACAATTTTTAGGTTGGAAAATATATCTTTACTGGCCTAGGCCAGAAAGTATCTGGTTGCCATGGTGATGAGTTGTCTTTATCGACCTAGGCCGGAAAGTAGCTGGTTGCCATGGTGATGAGTTGTTTTGTTGATTTGCGCTGTCAAACAAGCGTCATTATACCACCAAGCGAGTTTTCACCTGTAGTTTGTTAAGTCATTGTTTAATTAGGGATGATGACGACAGTGATTTTGGTGTCAGTGGCGGACGCAGAAAAAATGTTGTACGGAACATACCCGCAACTGTCTTTACTGGACTCGTATGCTTCCAGGGCTCACCTACGGCTCGTCCCGCAACTGCCTACTCGTCCAGTAAAGTACCACTTTCCGGTCTTTTGACGTAAATAACTATTGTAACGTGTAATTAAAGTAATTGACAGGAATGACCATTATTTACGATAAGAACCTATATTAATATTGCAAAAAATATTTTTAAAGGAAAATTTATGGAGATTTTAACGATCGTATACAAAAGAAACTCGAATATCAAAAGAATTAAATGAAACATCGGTTTTGAAAATCAGGGCTGTCTAAACAAGCTTGAGCGCCCTGGGCTAAAAAAATTGGTGCCCGTATCACATGGGATTGAGCAATAACTAAATAATATGTAATTAATTAAATAACTATCAAATCAAAAACAAAAGTTTTAAATTGGTATATCAACATTGCACATTTTTATTTAATTTAAAAATATTTATAATACAATATAATAAAAATACACACAATAAAAAAAAGTTTACAAAACTTCCAATTTAATTCCTTCATCGGCATTTACTTTCTGGAAACTTATTTATTTCACTATAATAAACAAAAATCAAAATGTTCTTTTTTGAAATCGTTAATAACTCGGTTATACTTGATGGTACAAAACTATTTTTGGGAAAAAAGTTTTAGATTTTTTACGCAGTGTACCTACAATGAAAACGTTTATTTGTTTCAATTTTGTTTAAATTCATGGCATTCTTTAAGCTCCATAGGGATTCTTTTCATGAATGTTATTTGTTTTGAGCCTAAATATCAAAATAAATGCATTAAACCTTTTATTACCGGAAAGTGGAAACAAAATGCATTTTCATGAGGTCCTAGCTAACTATATAGTTTTGATTTTAAATAAATGAAATTTTAGACATATGATATATGCAAAAAACCGGGCTTTTTGAGCCGTTGCACACATTTGTTTCACTTCCGGTTTCGCCGGAAATGACCCTAACTTTGTTATTTGAAATGGAACACCTTGTATATTTTTACATTTTTGGAAAGAGGAAGTGAATTTTGATACAACTGCACTATTTTCGTTAATTTTTATAACCTCAAAATTTTTTTAAAACAAAATTTAGTTTTTTATTAAGGGTGCCGTGACCTGCACAAATTGATTTTTATCATGTCAACAATTGTCCAAAAAACGTTTTTGTAAATTTTAAATACATTTAGGTTATTTTAATCGGCTTTGAAGGTTGAGAAATCGGTTTTTTGACAAAAAGTCAATTTTTTTAAATGGAATCATGCTGGTACTAGCGGTTATTTAAATAGAGCATCTTCTAACGAATCCATCGATACCAATAACTTGTATTTTTATTAAGAGTCTACTTTAAAAACTTCAAACTATTGTGAAAATTTATTAAGAGATCCTGTTAATCGCAGTACACTGTGCATAACTACAACAAAACAAATGATCGTTGTTTTATGTTTAACTACTATAGTCATTTAATTAGACAGTCTAAAAATTTTGGTAATCATTTTTACATAATTAGATTACCGCGATTAAGAGGATCTCTTAATAAATTTTCACAATAATTTGAAATTTTTGAAGTAGATTTGAATAAAAATACAAGTTATTGGTATCGAAGGATTCGCTAGAAGATGATCTATTTAAATAACCGCTAGTACCAACAGGGTTCCATTTAAAAAAATTGACTTTTTGTCAAAAAACCGATTCCTCAACCTTCAAAGCCGATTAAAGTAACCTAAATGTCATTTAAAATTTACAAAAACGTTTTTTGGACAATTGTTGACATAATAAAAATCAATTTGTGCAGGTCACGGCACCCTTAATAAAAAACTAAATTTTGTTTTAAAAAAATTTTGAGGTTATAAAAATTAACGAAAATAGTGCAGTTGTATCAAAAATCACTTCCTCTTTCTAAAAATGTAAAAATATACAGGGTGTTTCATTTAAAATAACAAAGTTGGGGTAATTTCCGGCGAAACCGGAAGTGAAACAAATATGTGCAACGGTTTTTTGCACATATCATATGTCTAAAATCTCATTTATTTAAAATCAAAACTAAAGAAAAAAAAGGGGGTGTACCATGAACGTGTGACACCCGGTAGAATGAATCTATAAAAAAAAAAATAAACGCTATAGAGTGTAATTTATTCAAGAATTAAAACAATATTGAAACAAATAAACTGTACCTACGTGAGATTGGGTACGTACACTGCATTAAAAACTCACGTCTTAGTTTCTTTTTTATCTCCTTCTTGCCTATCAAACATTTATTAGTGGCGTAGTCAAATTTCGTCACTGCCGCTATTCTTTTATTGATTTCCCTCCAGTTTACCATGCTACATGCTTTATCTTCTTTTGGTCTAGTATAATTGTAACTGGTTCTTGATTCTTCGAAAAAAATCGAAATAACCTAGTGGTAACAGATATTAAGAAAAAGATGGAGACGATTCAATTAAGATGGCTGGGACATCTACTACGCATGCCAGAAAGTAGATACGCGAAAATAGGATGGAAAATGCAGATGGAGGGAAAAAGAAATAGAGGAAGACCAAGAATAAAATGGGAAATAGAAGTGAGGCAGAGACTAGAAGAAAAAGGAGTTAGCTAGAGAGATGTGCCACAATTAGCTAAAGATAGGCAGGATTGGAGAAACTTAACACAGAAATAGAAAAGCACACCTCGACACCGAAAGGTACAAGAAGAACCGATTAAGAAGAAGAAGAAGAAACAAATAAATGTTTTATTGTACAGTGCGTTTAAAAACTTTTTTACCAAAAATATTTTTGTACCATCAAGTATAACCGAGTTATTTAACGATTAAAAAAATATGCCCATTTTGATTTTTGTTTATTATCTAGTGTGCCATGGAACTTTCTTAAAACATTAAAGCATAACTGAATAGGTCTCAGAAAGGGGAACAATTTGTCTAATTTAAATTTCTTTGTAGCTCTTAGGGTAAGTCCGGGATAGATGCCCCAACGGCGAAGATGCCCCATCAAAATAATTTCGTTATTAACGGACAGGTTGCGCTGGCTTTTTAAGGGTTGGTTTGTATTGCGTATGTACTAATTGTGTGCAGTGCTAATTTTAAAAGAAAAAACCTTATTCGGGCAAGTTATTTTTAAAAATTCATTTTTAGAGCTCACAAAATTTATCACTATGGTTTGCTTGTACACGCATATCATGATAAAGTACTTTTATCATTGTTTTTGTAGTGCAATACATTTAGGCATACAATAGGTTAGTGTTCGTGAAAAAGTACATAAATTTGATATTTGGCTGGGACATCTATACCAGACGATAGGGGAAGATGCCCTACATGTGTTGGGTGTGGGGAAATGTACACAAACACAAAATGGAATGATGAGTGGGTTCAGCGCATGCATTGCAACAAATGGTCCCATGAAGACTGTTCTAAATAATAATAATAATAATAATAATAGGCTTTATTTAGTTATAAAAGAAACTATTTATACATCAATCTTTACAACTAGTACTTCAAATTAAAATTGCAGTTTTACATGGGTCTTGCAACCTTCTTTAAACGCATGCAGATTAACAGAATATTTTAATTCGTTTGGTAATTGATTAAATAATTTTAGCCCTTTGTAATAGAGTGAGTTCTGTGTACTACTTTTTTTACATTTAGGCAGTCTAAAATGTTCTCTTTGTCTTGTTTCATAATCATGCTGTTCTTTGTTGTATATCAGATATTTACTCATATATCCTGGCATCATATTGTTTATACATTTATATATTAGAACCAAAACGTTATACACTGTATTTTGCCATATATTAAGGAACCCCAACTTATTATGCATATATTTAATTTTAGTTAATTTAGAACACTGTAATATGATACGCAAAGCTCTGTTTTGCTGCTTTTGTAATTTTTTCAGATCCCCCTCATTACTTAGAAATATTATGCTACTGCAATAATTAAAGTATGGTTCTATTATTGTATGATAGACCAATATCCTAGCTTCAAAGTTTAATTTATTCGATATTCTCCCAAAATAACTAATTTTTGCACCAACTTTTTTTACAATATAATCTATGTTCTTTTTAAATTTTAAATGATTATCTATAATTACCCCTAGGTATTTAAACTCTTCAACTATCTCTACCTTATTATTATCTATAAATACGTTAACATTTGACATATTGCTGAATTGTGTACTACCTATTACCATGCATTTTGTTTTAGATACATTCAACTCCAGTTAATTAGCTTTAAACCAATCTGTTACTTCAATTAAATCTTCGTTTATGACATTAACTGTTGTTTGTAAATCTTCACCTGATACCGAAATTAACGTATCATCTGCAAATATAAATATATATATATGAAAATCTTTGTAATTTGTGTGGAAAAATACTGACAATAAAAAATTAATTGTTGATATGTTTACTAAACATTTAGTTTCTGTTTATTAATTTATAATTACATAATATTTTCGTAGGGGCATCTATACCTATACTAGTAGGGCATCTTTGCCCGACAGTTTGGTGAAGATGGCAAATGCTCATATTTTAAGTTTTTAATTATTCGAGTCATATAAGTTTATAACAGTGTAAATTTTCTTGTTTAAATAAAGTAATATACAAAGAGTTATCATGCAAAGTAGTTACAACCATAGTTTTTACTCCTTTGTCCAGAAAATTTTAGCATCTAAAAAGGTGGGGCATCTATCCCGGACTTACCCTATCGTTTACGAGATCCCAATAGTGGCCCTTTTATGTGGACAACCCTGTATATTATTCCGAAAAATTATGCGAATATAAAACAAACGGGCATTTTATATTAATTTATTAAAAATACAGAATGATATATGTACAGTTTACGATGAAAATACTGGGAATATTCTAATTTGATTCTGATAAACAGAGTTTGTTGAAACTAACGGTTATCACACGAACCAACATACATCTTAGTTTTCTACAAATGAAAAACTGGGTTAGCCCAAGAGATATATAAAGTCATAGGGCGTATATAATCGTGAACTTCTATTAATTTTCCATGTAAGTCTCAGCCGTATTGGTAATAAAACAGCAAAAATTGCTAGAAAACTGGTATTGCGGTTCCATAATAGCGAAGAGTATGAAATGTTGTTTATGGCAAGAAGTGAACTGCGTATAACGCACTATATGGCTTCTTCTATAAGCAAAAATATGAAAATAAACTTGGGAGTACACGGACGGAATACACCTGTTTGGAAATGTATAAGTCACATGTTTTATTTATTTAAAGTTTTTTGTTTTTGCTTATGCTTATGATAATACACAGGGTGATTGGTTAGGACCGGGCATTAAAAAGATATGAAGAATGAAAAAGGGTATTGATCTGAAATTTTGGTTATGACCATAATGGTATATGATCTGTTAATTGAAAATATTTTCAAGATGGCAATACTTCCGGAATTACCGGAAGTTGACGTCTACTTTCTTATTTCAAATACAATGGTCTATGTTTTATTGCATGTTTGGATTTAACACGTTATATTAGAGGGACTTTTAATAGCATTCCCTATACCTAAGTGCAGTCGTTTTTAAGATTTTTTGACGTTTTAGAACATTTTTTGATTTTCATCGTGATGCTTAATATTATCTACCTCCATTATTTTTAAAGAGAAATCCCTCAAATTTAGACTATGCATAGAAGAAACCTTGGAGTTCATTTTTTTTTTTTTATAATTTCGTGATTAATACTGGTCCGGCTGGGCCAACCATTAATTTTTCTATATAATAAAATGGAAATGTAATAAAATGAAATTGATGAGGATGAAATGATTACTTAATACTAGAGTTCACCCATCGGTGTCCTGAAGATGGCCGACGCACTCTGATTCACTAATAAACTAATCCTACACTAAACAAGTTCAAACGGTTTTTGTCTTCAATCTTCTAACCAACCCATGGTTGTCTAGCAGTTGTATTGCCTCTGGGTTTATGTGGTTTTGCAGTCGCGTTGCGTGTTTTTTAGCAAAGCGTTTAATTTCGCTAGATACCTCTGGAATACAGAGATCACGATGAATGTCCTTGTTTCTCACGTACCATGGCGCGTCAACTGCGTTACGAAGAACTTTGTTTTGGAATACCTGTACTTTCTTGATGTTGCACTGTTTGGCACATCCCCACAACTGAATGCCATAAACCCAGACAGGTTTTAGTATCTGGTTATAGATAATAATTTTATTATACAGCGATAATTGGGATCGTCGTCCTAGAAGCCAATACAGTTTTCTGTATTTTATACTTAGCTCTTCTTTTTTTATTTTTATATGTGGCTTCCACTAGGGTTTCTCATATTTGACCATTTTGTTTGTCCCGGGATTCCGGGAAGAAATCGGCCTTTGTCCCGGGATTTCCCGGGATCCCGGGATGTAATAAATTATGTCAATATTTTTAAATAAATAACCCAAAAAATTCAGGGAGCGGTTTATTACTTAAAAACAACTCCAAGTCATATATGTAATACATTTTGCTCCATGATTATTACAAATAATTCAATAATATTGGTGAGAGAAACATACATTTGGGAATTATAACCTTTCTATTGCAGTTTCATATTAATGAATACAATAATATAATTTTTACAATGAATGTGATTTAAGAAAACAAAGGTGATCTGTGCTTCAGTCAATTAGTCTTTTTCTTAATTTATTAACAAAAAGTTCTGCTGCATAAAATCCTCTCTAAGTCTCTATTGATGTACGTGAAATTGTCTTGAGAGCATCTAGCAGCAAAGAAACATCATTGTAAACATCAATAAAATTTCATTTATAAGCTATTTTGCTTTCAATTACCAGGGTACACAAAAATAAAACTGCAAAAGTATTTTGAAGATATTAACTTAATAATGCAGACCGGGCTTCTTTGCGCCATACTAAAAGAGAAAAATTATTTTGAAGTTTTTCCATAATTTACTGTTAGTAAAGACATTTTAAGCATAAAATTCTGATAAGTTATAATAGTCTTACAAAGATCTTAGCACAAAATAAACGAAAACAACACTTTTTTTAAATCCCGGGAATTCCCGGGACAAAAAGCATTTCCCGGGAAATATAAAATAGCTTAAAATGGACCGGGATCCCCAGCTTCCACCTCAGTCGCGTGTCGAGAGTCATGCCTAAATACTTGGCTGTCGTTTTATTCGGGACGACGTTCCCATTAATCGTTATTGGAATTTGTGTAAGTTTTTTATTCGTAAAATATATGTGAGCAGATTTTTGATCATTCAGTTTTATACTCCACTCGCTCATCCAATTGCTGATTCTATTACATGCATTCTGCAGTTTTATCGCTGCCTCTTCTGTATCTTTACCTACTGCCATGATTGCAGTATCATCTGCAAATGTGGCTGTTGTAATGTTTTGCAGTTGCGGCAAATCATGTGTGTACAGTAAGCAGAGGACTGGGCCCAGGACGCTGCCTTGAGGGACTCCTGCTTTCACTTCTTTCAGTGCAGAATATTCATTTTCTTGTTTTATTCTAAATAATCTACCTGATATGTACGACATTAACAGTTCTACATGATGTTTTGGTAGTATTCTGTTAAGTTTCAGTATCAGTCCTTCATGAGAAACCCTATCGAAAGCTTGAGCCACATCAAGGAAGATGGTAGAGCAGATTAATTTTTCTTCTAATGCCTTTTCTATTACGTCCGTTATCCTGTGCACTTGGTCTATCGTAGAGTGTCTGTGTCTAAAGCCGAATTGATGGTTTGGTATTAGCTTTTTCCTTTCTATTGCGGGTTGTAGTCTCTTTAGAAACAGTTTCTCGAATAACTTGGAGATGATCGGTAAGAGTGATATAGGCCGGTACGATTTGGCTTCATTTGGTGGTTTGCCTGGCTTTTGTATCATGATAACTTCTTCTACTTTCCAGGAACTAGGAACGTGTCTGAGTCTAAACGCTGCATTTATTAAATACGTCAGCATGACTATGCCTTTCTTTGGGAGTTGTTTCAAAATTTCACCGGTGATAAGATCAAACCCTGGAGCTTTGTTGGGATTTATGTTGGTCTTAATTTTTTTGGCCACTTCTTTGGGAGTTACTAGTTCAATTTCTGTGTCTTCAACGTTTTCAGTTTCGTGTATATAGGCATCAGGGTGGATCTCGTTACGTTTGAATATTTCGGCAAGGTGATCGGCAAAAGTTTCGGCTTTCTGCTGATTGTCTCTTGCCCAGGTGCCATCTGGCTTTCTTATTATTATTTTTATTATTATCTACCTCCATTATTTTTAAAGAGAAATCCCTCAAATTTAGACTATGCATAGAAGAAACCTTGGAGTTCATGCTGGAATTTTTCCAATCGATGCATTACTTACAGGATGTCCAAAATTTAATTTTCTTTTAATACAACTTCCACTAAAACTCGTTTTTTTCAAATACAATGCCCAATTTTTTTTATAATTTTTGAATGCAAAATTAAATTCTGTTTCCTATAAGTTTTCTATAGGTACTTATCTGCAATAATTTTCGAGTTATTAAGAATTTTTAATAACGTCAAGAGAAAATTGTAACATTTTTAAATAGTAAGCTTTGGAAGTGATAACAAATGCCAATATCAATAACTGTCAACCACTTTTATTGCGTTTGTCTGAAGTATCCAAGAAAATGGAAAATAAAGAGTATTCAAACACGCATATTTTGAATTTATTTTATATTCATGAAGAATGTCAAAAGATTATTGCCGTGTGTTCAATAAGAGGTATGCTCATTTGACTAATGACCAGACAGACATTTCAAGGAATAGAATCAAATTTTTTTCAGTTTAGAAGAGTGAAATCTGCTAGTATTCGACCTAAGCGTGTGACAAATAATGAAACTAATGAAGTTAACATCCTGGGATATTTTAATGACCATCCTCAGCGGTCAATTCCATCGGCAGCGCAAGACTTGGGTTGTGCTGCAAAATCATACCGAAGCAAAATAAATCAGATTAAAAAAAAAACATGTGCTGTACAAGTTACATTAAAATTGCGCAACTATTCGTTAGCACTTTTAATAATCTTTGTGATACTGTCCATGAATGTAAAATAAATTCAAAATATCCGTGTTTGAATTTGATTTTCCATTTTCTTGGATACTTCAGACAAACGCAATAAAAGTGGTTGACAGTTATTAATATTGGCATTTGTTGTTATATCCAAGAGAAAAAAAAAGTTTTCGATGAGGTCTAGCCAACTATGGTTTCCATTCAAAAAAATGCAAGTTTGTAATTGGTCTAAGAATTTAAACAATATTGAAACAAATGAATGCTTTCATTTTACAGTGCATAAAAAAATCTACAACTTTTTCCCCAAAAATATGTTTGTACCATCAAGTATAACCGAGCTATCAACGATTTAAAAAAAATGCTTATTTTGATTTTTGTTTATTATCTAGCATGCCATGGCATGGAACTTTTTTAAAACATTAAAGCATCACTGAATAGGTCTCGAAAAGGCGAACAATTTGTCTAACATAAGTTAAACTTGTTTGTAGCTCTTACCGTTTAGAGATCCCAATAGTGGCCCTTCTATGTGGACCACCCTGTATATAGATGACAACTGTCAAATAAAAAGTTGACAAATTAAAAATGTTCTGCAATTTAAATCCTACACCTCTTGTTTAGTAATAGGTACAAAATTTACTTTTTGTCCATCCAGGACTGATTGTAAATAATCTAGGGGTTGAAAAAAAGGGAGTGAGGTTTTTGTTGTCGAACACTGTATATATCGATAAATTTACGACTTGGATGTCATCGCAAAATTAAAATGTATGCAACTATAAATTTTTTTTATCATCAACATTAACTGTTAATTGCGAAAGCTCAACCTGATATAAACGTTATTGTAATTTAATCGTTTATTTGATATTTACCAAAACTGTTTAGAAGAAAGCGCAATAAATTAAACAAGTGTACGAAATTTAAAGCCTATAAATAAATGATAAAAATCTGCTACATCCCAGTTTTTTTTTTCTTGTTTGCGTAATACATCTCCATTATTAAAGCGTTCCAAAATTGTTTATGGGCATAACTTTTTAATTATCATCATAATTTATTAATTCAACCTTCTTAATCTCAATACACATACGCATTTTTACGAGACGTTAATATATTAATCCGTTCCGGATATATAATTTTTCAAAGCGCCAGCAACTCGCGGACAAAATTTTGGATGCCGTAAAAACGGCCACCATCAAGATAAGCGCGCAACCGTAGGCATTGCTTTCTAATAAGCGACAATTTATAAATGGGCATCGTATAATTGCAATTGATAACGATATTGATAAATTACATGGAAATGGAGATGAAATGATAAAGGAATACAAGGAGTAGTTGTCTTGTTTTGTATGCGTACGTGGCGCAGAAGCCGACAGACACCCGATGAAAACAATAAAATTAATGCCTTGTTCGTTCAACGCGTTGGATAAATATAAGTATCATTTTCAAGGTTTAGCTCACGGGAAAAATATTCTTGGACGTTACAAGACAGGTAAAATCTTCGCTAGTGTAATTCATGATGGAAATCTAGTTGGGGAGGCTTTCTAAAGAACACAATTAGGTCAATAAATTATCTTCTAATTAACAAAAAACAATGTTATTAAGTTTAAGGTGAAACTTAAAGTAGGTATATGAAAAGTTTAGAACTTTTTTTTATAAGATCGTCGAAACCAAGTTTCGGTGTAGCAAAAAAAGTTCGACACCATTAAAAAAAGTAAACCGACTCAATAAAATGTATAAAATAAACAAATACTCCCAGTCAGGTATACAGGGTGTCCCAGATAACATTTCCAGTATGTGGAACTCGCTTATTATAAGAGATACAGGTTTGCTTAAATTAGAGTAATTATTCCTTAGTATGAGAGGAGCCCCTAAAGGCTTAATTCGGCACTACATAAAAGTGAGAATTTAGGTAAAAGTACCTATAGAACAATAAATAAGTTTATTTTTATTCATTTAGTCGTGAGTCCTACTGTAAGGTGTAGGACTGTTGAGTTGTGTTGTGCTGACTTTTTTCCATGTTTTTCTGTCTTGTGCTAGTCTTTTTATGTCTTTCCATTTGATGTTTCTATCCGCTGCTGCTTTTTTAACTTCGTCTTGCCAGGTTTTTCTCGGTCTACCTCTTTTGTTTTTACCCTGTGTTCTTGCTTCATATGCTCTTCTGGTTAACCTTTCTTCTTTCATCCTATAAATGTGACCCAACCATCCCAGCTGCCTTTCCTGTATTTTTGTTTCAACCGATTTTATCTTTAATTGTTCTCTATATGTTTCGTTTCTGATTCTGTCTTTTTTGGTTTTTCCTTGGATTTTTTTTAGAAATCTCGTTTCTACTACATTCACTCGGCTACTATTTTTATTAGTGAGTGTCCACGTTTGACTTCCGTATAAAAGTGCTGGAGTTACTACTTTTTTGACCACTTCCACTTTTGTTTGTTTTGGGACTTTTCTATTTCCAAAAATAGGAACTTGGAATACCAGAAGCATTAAAGGAAAAAAAGAAGAAGTGGTGGAAGAAATCATAAAACATAAAGTAGAGATTTTAGGATTTAAAAAAAAGGGAAAGGTATGATCAAAATACATAGGGGATATTGGCTGATTTGGACAGAAGTAGAAGAGAACGAAGGAACGAAAGAATGGGTAGGATTAATAATAGAACCAAACAGGCTGACAAATATAGTAGAGGAAAAATACATAAACGAAAGAATACTGATAGTGAAAATAAAACTGATAAATGAGGAATTATGGCCATTAATAATAACAAATGGCGAAAACGAAGATGCAAGTAAAGAAATAAAAGATGACTTTTTCAAAACATTACAGGAAGTATTACACGAAGAAGACAATCGTATAATAATTATGGGAGATCTAAATGGGAAAGTACGAAACAATAAAGCTGGAATATAGAGATTAATAGGAAATGAAGGAGAGGAAGCTAGAAATAATAACGGAGAGAGAATTATAAATTTATGCATAGAAAATGATTTAGTTATCACGAACACAAAATTCAAACATAAAAATATTTACAAATATACGAGAGTGGAACATAATAGAAATGAAAAATCAATAATTGACTACTCTCTAATAAGTAAACAGAAATTTGGTCTGATAAAAGATGTAAAAGTAACAAGACAAGCGGAAATCGGTAGCGACCATCACTTATTAAAAATGGAAATAGAAAACCAAAAAGAAGAAAAACTAAACAAAATAAGAAAGGTAGTAAAGGAGAAAATACAGAGCCACAAACTAATAAATCCAATAGTAAGAATGAAGTACCAAGAGATAATACCTAAACAGAAAATTCAAGGAACCAAAAGAAGAAAAAGAATTGGAAGATAACTGGAAAAACCTACACAGTCAATTGTTGGTCAGGTGTTAGGGATTGCAATACCGGGATTCGGGATCCCGGGATCCCGGTCGCTTTTTGGTCTCGAAAATCCCGGGATTTTAAATGTAGAATCCCGGGATTTTCTGGATTTAAAAATTTTAACTATAAGTACATTCTTTTGTAAAAAACATTGCTCATAGTTGGTATCTACTGAACGCGAATATGTTAAACGATGCAATTTTGCAAGTTTAAGCTTGTTTATGTCGCCGCTCGCCGTCTTATGTATAATAACAAAATTTAAAAAAATTCTTGTACTAAGATAATAATCATCCTAATTTCTTTAATTTTTGTTTCTTATACAACAGTATATTTTTTAAATTTTTAGTGAATTAAAGTTGTGCTTTGTTTGAGTTTTTAACAGTTTCAGCAAATGTATGTATATGTAATTATGTATTCTAATGTATAATAAATTTATTCAAATATATTTCATTTATTCAAATGTTATATCTAATAGTTTGATTATTTTTATAATAATAAAACATAATAGGGTAGGTATGTATATATGTATATATTTTTCAATTATTATTAACAGAAATTATAGAGGAAACAAATTAAGTAAAAAGTTAATAAAAATAAATGATAATTACTAAATTATTCAATATTTATGTAAATCATTTGCAATTCTAAAAAAAATTATATACACTGCATTAGCTTCAGTTTTTAAGCAAATACTTCGCATTATATATAATCCCGGGATCCCGGGATTAAAACAACTTCAATCCCGAAATCCCGGGATCGTAAAATTTGATCGGGATTGCAATCCCTATCAGGTGTATAAATGTATGAAAAATAGAGGTAATTTATTTTCTTAGCGTCCCTTATTGCAAGACCAAGTTTTGCTCATTGCCATAACACACATCTGCATTGGCACTGTGTATAATTCTTAAAGTAAGGGTCAGGTTTAAGTCAGTTTGAGTTTTTTTTAAATAACGCCGTATAAAACGAGTGGCAATTGTTACAATAAAAGGGTGTGCGGTGGAAATGTCCAAAACTTGGTCCTATAATAAGGGACGTTTATACGATCAATTACCAACCGAGAGATAATACAAACTGAACTGTCTATTTACTTGACCCAGATTTATCTAAGTATATTCAGTCATATTATCAAACGTCTGGTTGTTCTTAAGCACTTAGCTAAATGACTAAATTGTTGAGACATATAGTCAACTTCGAATCCGTTTTGTAAAATTTCGCATTTACTCAAATGACGAGGGATTTGATAAAATAACGGATTATTTGACAAATACTAAAACACTTCAATAATTTATGTTATATGAACAACATACCCAATTTTAATTTCCACATTATTATACAGCTATGCGGAATTCCTGATCCTAATTGGATATGTCACCGAGGGAGTGTTTTTGAACACCCTTCAAGATCTCTAGATGTCACAGTTTTGGATTTGTATTGCGTAGGGATAATACAACAGGAAGAATTTTTTTGCCTTAAGCCTTTGAGTTTGTGACAAATCTTGCTCATTTATTAATGCCGATGATGAGTTATAGACGATTTTCAAAAATCGTATTTTCATGTTTTTCCTAATTTTTTGGATACCGTTTGAGATATTTTCAATTTCTCTTCGGATTAATAATGAGCACCAAATTTTGCAACTTTGCCAAGTTTAAAGCTATACTCTTGTATATGCCTGTCCCATAAACAGAGAGAACAACAGTATTTTGTGAAACCCTTTGACCTCTTGCATACCGAAGAACAAAGCTATAAAATCAAATCTCATCACGTAAAAGTTTCAATTTAACTTAATAATTTTTTTAATTATGTTAACTAAAACGCGAATAAAATTAAACTTCTTGAATAATATAGCTATTACTCCTTCAAAAGTCTGATGAAAATTAAGTCATGCCAAAATAGTCCAGCATTTGTTAAAGCAAAATACATATGAAAGAGAAATACTAAGATGATTATTTTTTACCTGCTGTTCTCTAGATTTAACTCAATAAACTCAAATATAGAAAAATCCTAGCAAAAATCTTTGTAATAATATTAGATTATAAAAAAAGGCTAATTAACTGTTTCACTTTTTTATTTCACTGCCCGCAAGTAAAAGTGAAACAGAAAAGAATTAACAATGACATTATTATGCAACAATAATGAAGTTATTATTACGAGAGCTGTAAAATATTAATAAATTTCTTGTAGTCAGTCTGACATGAAATATGTGCCAGTCATATGCCAAATAAGTTTCATTTACAAAAGTAATTTATAACGATGCGAGCGATACCCAAACCGCGCGTACTTGATCAAGTGAAAAGGTCGTTCGCTATCGGGTCACGATTTCAGAAACAAAAGACGGCCGATTAAAACAAGTGAAGCACGGACCTTTAATACGACACTGATCAAGTGTGGCCGTGATATTCGGCATAATATCACCGATTTTTATTTTTTTAATGCGCCCTATTACCGCTGGCCCGTTGGCATGATTCAAATAACAAGGCAAAAATTAAGTTTGATTTATGTGCAGTCGCGAGGACTGTCCTACAATTCGATACGAAACAAATGACGATGGTTACTTCCACATTTCGTTTGTTTTCACGTTCATTAATAAATTCCACGAAATTAATTCGAATTTCATTTTTCAACTCAAATCAAACTTTAGATCGTTTAAATATACATTACATGCGTCATATTAGATTATTTAAATAACTATGAATAATATATGTGTGTGCGTTTATATGTGAATGTTTGTTTTCAACGTCAGTTAAATTAAACAACTTTATTCAGTGATTTATTAACACCTATCTTGTAATTTATACCGTTTATTGTATTGTAATATGATCGATTATTTATTATTTTGACCTCTAACATCAAATTTTTCTAAATATCTTCATCGATTACACATGTATAACGTAACACACATTACTATCCGTATTGAGATATGTACGTAAATCTATTGTACCTTTCTATTGCAACGAAAAAGTTTGCGTGCTGACAAATAATATGACATAATGAACGATAATGTTGTTGTTGTTGACAGTAACATTATAAAAATGGTTTTTGTTGCTTTTAGACGATTTTTTAAAATTATGTTTTAATTTAGTAATATATTTGGTTGTATAAAAACAAATTTGAACAAATTGGTTCACTACTGGTTAGAATACTGTCGTTTCATAAATAATGGAATTTATAATAACATCAATGTTGTTAAAGCACCGGTTTTTTACCTAACTTAACCTAAATAATGATTTTATTACGCTGTATCCTACACAAAGGTTGTAGTAGTCGTTGGAAGCTATAATATTATTTTAAATTCTAGCTGACGCACTTTCACGAAGCAAAAACTTCTATTGCAACTCTTAATTAAAGTATATACTGAAGGTTAATTAAATAAAACTGATTTTTTCTGTACATCACTGATAGATTGTCTAATATTTTTGTAGTTTTTGCTGGTAAAATTCAAACATCAACAGATTTAACCTCAGAGCTTATACTTCCGTGTCAATTATGAGTGCTAGTTTCACAAAACACCAGATGATGATCGGGGGAGGTTGATAAAAGTTTTTTTTTAATGAAAATAACCTATTACTTTAATTTTCATTACTTATTTAAAAAAAAACAAACTTTAAACCTGACCCCCTATTGCTGAACAAATATATGACGGTCAGGTTAAAGGTCGATTAAAGTTTTTTTTTTAACAAAACGAACGTTATTTGTGATATCTTAGTTCACTTGACCAGGACGCCATGACGGTATCCACAATCTGAAGATTTCAAAAACAAATTCTCCTTTGTACCACCTAGTGGTCATTTAAACTTCGTATTTGTACCCTAAGACGAAAACGTTATCCAAAGGGCCAATTATCTCTCCTTGCAAACGGGTCAATTCACTTCTTGGTACGCCACTGATTATGACATAAATATCTTTACAAATTGACAGAGAACCGATTACTTGGTAATGATTTTCAGTCTCTAGAATTTAATAAGTTATTTTTAAAACATGAAGTGCCCCAAAAATTATTTACACCTCAAGTAATCCATTTGTTGTTAAAAGCACCACGAACAGACCTAATATAATAATAATAAGTAGGAAAAAGTGTCGTACAACAGCATAAAGAAATGTTAGATTTTAATATTATTTAAATTCAGCTTTTTTTTAAACAGTAGGTACTAGAATGGTTAAAAATCAAAACGGGATAGTAAGTGGTAATATCTGTCAAGCCTTGTAAACGTTTAAATGTTTTTCCAAAAGCATGTCAAGTATTACTAGACCATGAAAACAAACTTTTTTTGGTGAGAGTACCTACCAGATTTTTTGGCTTTAAAAGTGGACATTATTCAGTGTCTTTAATAACGTTAAAATTTTCCAAAAACTCTCATTTAGATTTATTAAATAACTTTTACAGTAAATAAAATACAAATTATCTTTAATAGCGCGAATTCATTTCCCATGAAGTTTCGTTCTAGTTTTATATGATCCGACAAAAATATTTTCAACGCATTCTTGTGTGAAAGCTTCTTGGCAGATTCACCGAAACCAAAGTTATATTTCACCTAAAATTAAAACACTGCTCTCAAAAAAGTTTTCTACATTATAAAAAAATCGAAGGTTTAAGTTTTAAAAGGTGCGAAATAATATCTACAAATTTTCCCAAGTACATTTTTTAAATTAGTCATTGGTAAATTAACTACACTTCCTTAAAGCTACTAGTTTAATATTTTTTTTTATCAACAATTTATCCTTCCGGTTCACAATGTTTACGTTAACCTCGAACTTTATAAACCTAATTTATTTTCATGTTTATAGTAATTGTTAATAACTTCGTCTAATAAGTTCAACCACCGCTATTTTTGGTTTTCAGCTGTTGCTCTACATTTAAAAAATTCCCATAATTTACTAAACGTTACCCAATGAACTAAATAAATTGGGAAAAGTGATTTACTATTAGCTTGATATTTTAAAATAACCTTTAAGAACCAATAGCTTCACGCTCAATTAAAATTTTTCTTTTGGGCAACGGTAAACACTCGCTTTTGGTAATGTACTCGCTAACTGGATATTTGATGAGTTCGTATTTTGTTTTGGTGGTCCAGTTTACCAATCTATCATTGTCTAGAACCGCTATCCACGGCCGGCCGCGACAAACCGAACGATACGGGTATTTATTACAAGTTTACTTGATTAATTGATAGAACAATGGACTGATATTGTCAAGTGTAAGTATTCCATGGCCATCTATAACTTTTATATAGTTACGCCTAACCCAGCCTCGGAATTTGTTTCGCGAGGCCATTTTCGGTAGATCCTTAATAACAATTAAATTTTTATTGCACTATTTGTTAGCCGGTGTCCACCTCAAATTTAATAAATCCTTAGGGTTTATTGGTGAGCAGGTTTTTTTGTTTAATAATGCACCTGTCGGCTAAATGTCAAGTGTACACCTACAAGACTGTTATTGATGGAGACTAATCAAATTTGTGATATGAGAATTGTTTTAAATAGCTTTTTTTACGAACCTGTTATTGCGAAAGTGTATGAACTTGCTTGTAAACAAAAATGTGTAAACAAACTCAAACACTCATGTTTTCTTTATATTAGTTGTTCATTTTCTATTAACTTGCACACTGTTTAATCGTTAAGGCAGTGTTTTCTAACCTGTGTGTTAAGTTTAATAATAATATACTTAACAATAATAAAATAAATTGAAGTATGTTTTCAAAATGACCTCATTTTTTTTTTTGTAAACACAATTTAGCTCTTTTAATAATACATACTTCTTTTATAATCTCATAGTAATCTGTTGTAATCTTTAAATATTTTGTTTTAATTAAATATTCGATTTAAAAAATTACAAATTTCATGTTATTTTTGTTATTCGTTGGAACAAATGCGTAAAATAAATTGGTTGTTAAAGTAATTTTGTAATACTTAAAAGTCGACTTTTGTATTGTTTTTATTGTATAAGTATTTAGATTTAGATAGTCTAGTAAAAAAACAAGATGTACCATGATTGTTAGACGAGAAGCGGCTTTTTAAAAACTAATAAATATTGATTTATTTTTGATTTAATGTTTTACTGTTATATTAGTTAAAATTTTCGTTAAAAGACAGAACTAAATTGTTTTTTGTTTCATGGCAATCTTTAGCTTTGTAAGGACTTTTTGATGAATTTTCTTTGTTTTAAGCCTAAATATCAAAATAAATATATTAAACTTTATATTATTGAAAAGAGGAAGAAAAAAATGCTTTTTTATGAGGTCATAGCCAACTATGGTTTCTATTTAAAAAAATGCAAGTTTGTAATTTATCTAAGAATGTAAACAATATTGAAACAAATGAATGTTTTCATTTTACAGTAGGTACCTACGTAAAAAAATCTTCAACTTTTTCCTCAAAAATATTTTTGTACCATCAATTATAACCGACTTATTAAATTAACGATTTAAAACCAATGCCCATTTCGATTTTTGTTTATTATCTAGGGTGTCATGGAAATTTCTAAAAACGTTAAAGCATCATTGAATAGGTCTGCTAAAATAGAACAATTTGTCTAATTTAAACTTCTTTGTACCTAGCTCTTACCGTTTATGAGATCCCAATAGTGGCCCTTCTATGTGGACCACCCTGTATCTGTAATTTTAAAATACCCTGTCTTGATCAAAATATGATTTTGATAATATCAAATTATATACAGGGTGTTACAGAAGGAATAGTAAATATTTTAAGAGCTGGTAGGATGGACCATTTTGAGTCATAAAGTTTATATAAACATTATTGGTTAGGAAAATACAGCTGTTTGAATGTTAACCTTAAAAAGCCTCATGCAAGGTTGATTATTGCATTTATTGATTAAATAAATTATAAAACACACGAATAATTAGCAATAGTTCAAAGTTGATGTACAAAAATCCCACCAACTTCAATGCACTCTCGAACTTACTTGACAATACTTCCTATAGTTGCACTTTCTAGTCGTCAGGTGACACACGGATTTACATAATGGCCAGAATTAAGTAACGCAGCCACTGAGCCCCTGCAAACTAAGTTAAAAAATGTGTGAAAATTAAAAATAAATTCTGTAAAAGACATTTTCGTAATCAAAGAATTTGATATCGTAATAAATAATTCCTAATATGTCCAGTTCCTATTTCTTCATCGCCTTTAATCTGTTTGCAGCGATACGTTTATACTTAGCGATAATATTTGTCATAAACATAATAATAAAGCGAGATACGGCAATCACAGTTAGTTTAAATGGATGGCACACTCTGAAAAACACAGAAGTGCTATCTGCATCGTCATTAATATGATGCAGATATGTATCTAAGTTGGCTAAGCCGCTACCGTGCATCTGACAAGCGACGGTCATGACAAATGACAGCGATGGACATTTTTAATTGCTTATTTGGAACGAGGCACGACTTTAAAGCCTTCGCAAGGTGTTGGGATTTATGGACACTCACGAGAATTGAGCGAGTTTGATGGGTTTTCGGTGGATTAAGACGCCTTTGTTGCCTCATAATGTGTGTGACACGTTTGGCCAACGTAACACTTGATTTCCTTGGACTTGAACCTGAAGTTATGGATTTCAGTCGAAGTTTAAAGATCACTGGCACCATAAAAACAGGGCAAATAAATTTTTAAAATTGTAGGAGTGTCTTGCATAAAATTAACTTTGAACTTTACCTCAAGATATTTGCACGAAAAAACCAAATTTCTTATTCTGATCGCCAGCTTATATAAACACAAGGCATCGCATTTAATCACCCATAAATCAAGTTTATTTATTTCTCAACATCAACATTAGAAAAATAAACACATGTTTGATTGTCACCTGTTTTATTGACTTCGAAATGGCAACTATATTACAGTTATTTTAATTATTAGCATTTTGAATTAATAAATCTTTTAGACAAAACAAAAACAAACAAACGAATCGAATTCGTTTAAGTATGTACAGGGAGAGTCAACTAAATAGGTGCGCTTTTTAAGTAAATGTCAGCCAGATCATTTTGTATAAGAAAACAATTGAAAGACAGAATTTTTAAAATATTCGTAGCTACTAGGTAAATAATATACATCAAATATCCCATCCATTTAAATTTTTTTAAATTTATAGTAGACTATAAGGCAAGATTCTGTAAAATAGAATCGGAAAGTGTTTGACAGACTCTGAAGAGCAAAACAGATTCAGACCTGGTCCCTCGTGCATAGACAACATATTCTAAAACAAATAATACAAAAACGAAATGCACGTAACCTGGAAATGCATTTGGTACACATTGATCTTTAAAAGGCTTTTGACAGTGTCCCAATAATCCTGGCAGGTGTAAAAAAATAGGGATATTTTACCAATATAAAAATAAATATTGCGAAAAATGTCAGGAGGTAATTCCTTAACGAAAATTAAGGGCCTTTTATATATATTTTTTTTCTTAGACGTTTCCTTTCGGAGTTACACCCCCCTAAGGGAAAGCGGTAAAATTAGGTTTTTACTTTATTTCTCACATTTGGATAAAGGTAAGATAATGCTATTTGGTAGATGTTTTGTACTTATTAAAAGGTTTTCCATAGTAAAATTTTCAATAATCTCCCACCTTCACAGGGGGCTGAAAAGTGCGACCACTGTTGGTTTTGTTAACAGAACTTTTTGGAGGGTTAAAATTTTGCAGTTTACAATTTTTTTTTGAAAATTTGATTTATTTAGAAACTTTTTTATTCTTTAGTTTTTTTCTGAAAAAACTAGTTATTAAGTAAAAAATAAACATGCACCATTAAATTAATATTCCAATATAAAACGATTCATTATGGTAGTTACCATGGTTTGTTTATGTTCATCTTGGGTAGAATTGACCGGCGTTTTCGTGTTGTCACATCTTAAAGTTCAAAATGAATAACATTTGTCAATTTTATTCAATATGAATCGTTTTATATTGAAATATAAACAAATCAAAATGAATGGTTTTTTATATACTTATTGGAATATTTAATGATGCATGTTTACTTATTTTATTTTTTACTCAAAAACTGTTGGTTTTTTAGAAAAAACTAAGGAATAAAACAAGTTTTTAAATAAATCAAGCTTTCAAATAAAATTTGTAAACTGCAAAATTTTAATCTTCCAAAAAGTTCTGATAAAAAAACCAACGTACTTTTCAGCCTCCTGTGAAGGTGGGAGATGATTAAAAATATTACTATGAAAAACCTTTCAATAAGCATAAAACATCTACCAAATATCATTCTCTTACATTAATCCAAATTTGAGAAATATAATAAAAACCTAATTTTAGCGCTCCGCTTTAGAGGGGTGTAAATCCGAAAGGATATTTTATATAAAAAGTCCCCTCTTAATTTTTGATAACGAATCACCTCCCGAATTTTTGCGCAATATTTAAGAAACACCCTGTGTGTACACACTGTACAGCAAATGCAAGAAAACATGACCAGTTCAGTAAAAACAGGACAATACAGACGATAAAAGTCACAAAAGGATTGAGGTAAGGCTGCTGTTTAGCACCTACATTGTTTAAAATCTATTTAGAAGAAGTCCTAGAAAGTTGGAAGTTACGGTGCAAATCTATGGGTGCATCCATCGGAGAAGAAAATATATATAGCTTGCATTTTGCTGATGACTAAGTTATCTTAACGCAAGATGAGATAAATTTGCAATACATGCTACGCAAGCTTAGTGAAAAATATAGTAAGTGGGGGCTGTCAGTTATTACATCTAAAAGTAAATATCTGGTAGTTAGAGAAAGGGGACAAAATTTAAAGTTGATGGATACAGGGTGTAAAACTATCAGATGACGGCCGGAATCAACAAGAAATATTTATCAGAATTGCACAAGCTAACGCGGCTATACGGCAGCTGCACGGCATGCTCTGGAAGAAGAACAAAACCAGAAACATAAAATAAGAATGAATAAAACTATTCTAGAAAGTATTGCTATTTATCATTTGGATAATTAACAAAAATGACGCTTCTAAGATACAGGCGATGAAAATGAACTATTGGAGAAGATGTCGTCAACTCGCTGGGAATGATAGGGTAAGAGATACTGAAATTAGAAAAATTGGAATTGATATTGTTATAATAGAGATCATTAAAGCCAAAAAATTAAAATGGTACGGATTTGTCCAGATAATGGGTAAAACACTATAGCTAAGTAAAACATTACATCCACCAAACTGCAGAGAGAAAGAATGACCAAGAAGAACATGGAAAAACGAGGTGGAAGACTAGATGAACCGCAATAAATGGAAACTAGACTGCGAAAAACGGCGATTGCTGTAACAAATTCGTATCTACATATGTGTTTAATTGATAGTATTTAATATAAGTGCATACAGAATGAGCAAAAATAGTAAAAAGTTTGATATATTATTGGATTATTGGGGTGATTCAACTAGAAATATAAAAAAGTTTAATTAAAAACCTCTTAAAACGCTTAAACTAGTAGGAGGGGCGGAAAAATGTACCTTAATTTTCCATTTTTTCATTAAAATTTCACTACGATTTGTTTGTATTTTAGTAGTAATATACAGACTAATGAACAGAAAAAAAAACTGTAGCTGCGTTTATAATAAACAAATACTTTTATAAACCTATCAGAAGGAAGCGTCCAACAGACTCTTAAACAAAGCAATTAAGAAAACGTGCTATCAAGAAACTGCTTTAAATATTTGAATAAAATATGTTATTTATGTTGTTTTTTAAGAAAACGTTGTAGCAATAATCGTATAACAAAGCGGTTTCGATATTTTAAAAGCTCTTATCTTTGCGTTGAAACAATGGCAACATAAAAATTAGTTATTCCTAAATTTGGTGTCGAGTTAACGACATGATCTTGTTCCTACGCATAGGTCAGATAGTTCGATCAAGATAAGGAGATTAAGTATTGTACCATGCAAGCCCGATATCTATTCAATGGGCAATAGAACAACGCAATCGAGGTAGCTACCTGCCCATATTAGCTCACTTACATCGTTTAGCTTTTAGCTCTACAAATTGATGCGATCCGCGATTCACTTAATGTCCTTTAAGGATTTGCATATTTTTACATGAATATTATCGATCGCTTGATGGATTATATAAATAGAACGAGTTCTTTGTGTTAAAACAGATTAACGAGGTCGTGATGTATTGTCGCATCGCTTTGGAACTTGACCGAGGACTAAATCCACTTGAGCTAGAGGAATCTAAATCTTAAAATTCCAAAACGTCGAAAATTCATGAATCTCAACATTGTGAATCCAGCACTACTTTAATCGATCTATTTCTGGAACTGATTCAACCATTTACGGCATGAGTTTTTGAAAATATTTTGTTCCAAAACTTTTATTTTTTTTAAAGATCTAATTTTTTTCCGAAAAAAAAAAGGAAAATTAAGGTACATTTTTCCGCCCCTCCTACTAGTTTAAGCGTTTTAAGTAGTTTTTAATTAAACTTCTTTATATTTCTAGTTGAATCACCTAAACAATCCAATAATATATCAAACTTTTTACTATTTTTGCTCATTCTGTATGCACTTATATTAAATACTATCAATTAAACACATTTATGTAGATACGAATTTGTTACAGCAATCGCCGTTTTTCGCAGTCTAGTTTCCATTTATTGCGGTTCATCTAGTCATCTGCTGTGAGGCCTTTACTTTTCATTGCTTCTTCCACCTCGTTTTTTCATGTTCTTCTTGGTCATTCTTTCTCTCAGCAGTTTGGTGGATGTAATGTTTTACTTAGCTATAGTGTTTTATCCATTATCTGGACAAATCCGTACCATTTTATTTTTTTGGCTTTAATGATCTCTATTATAACAATATCAATTCCATTTTTTTTTTCTAATTTCAGTATCTCTTACCCTATCATTCCCAGCGAGTTGACGACATCTTCTCCAATAGTTCATTTTCATCGCCTGTATCTTAGAAGCGTCATTTTTGTTAATTATCCAAATGATAAATAGCAATACTTTCTAGAATAGTTTTATTCATTCTTATTTTATGTTTCTGGTTATGTTCTACGAGGGCGTATTGAAAAGTAAGGTCTCCAACGATGCCATTTCCGAACGCGAGTTGCTAGGCGAAATTTGACAACAGCGCTGCATTCCTTGGTTCCCCCACCACAGTGTAGAACCATCCGCGAGACCTTGGAACGCTAGGTCGCTGCGTAGCAGCCGTTTAGGATGGGGCTCCCGCTTAGCTCGCCCGCCAGGTGCGAACTGCGCTCAGTCATTCGATTTTTGAAGCAAAAAAGGTTTCTCCGATAGACATTCATCGCCAGTTAGTGGAAGTATACGGTGCGAATTGTATGGACATAAAAAACGTGCGGAAGTGGTGCCGGGAGTTTTCTGAGGGCCGGGAAAACGTCCACGATGAACAGCGGTCGGGGCGGCCGAGTTTGCCGGAATCAACGGCGACTCGAATCGACGAGATGGTGCGCAATAACCGGAGAATAACTCTTCATGAGAAGTAGCCACACTCTTCATTAAGACCTTCCCTTATCCCGTACACTTCCACTAACTGGCGATGAATGTCTATCGGAGAAACCTTTTTTGCATTCAAAAATCGAATGAGCGCAGTTCGCACCTGGCGGGCGAGCTAAGCGGGAGCCCCAACCTAAACGACTGCTACGCAGCGATTGAGCGTCCCATGGTCTCGCGGATGGTTCTACACTGTGGTGGAGGAACCAAGGAATGCAGCGCTGTTGTCAAATTTTGCCTAGCAACTCGCGTTCGGAAATGGCAAGGTTGGAGACCTTACTTTTCAATACGCCCTCGTACTTCCAGAGCATGCCATGCAGCTGCCGTATGACCGCGTTAGCTTGTGCAATTCTGATAAATATTTCTTGTTGATTCCGGCCGTCATCTGATAGTTTTACACCCTGTATCCATCAGCTTTAAATTTTGTCCCCTTTCTCTAACTGTCAGATATTTGTTTGGGTATTCTTTCTTTTTCCATTCTTTTTATGTGACTCTATTCATTGTGTCTTTTCCACGGTATCTATTCCTGTATCTTTTATTTCCATTCTTAGTCTGATTGTTTCGTTTCTTTCACGGTCATATATTGTTATAACGCAACATCTACGCTTCGCCAAAAACTGTTCGCTACTGATCTCACTCTATTTTTTTATTAATATGTTCATAGTCCAAACTTCCGACCCATAGGTGACACAATGTTCAATTAACGATATGAACGAATGTATCTTTGTTTGTTTACCAATGTCTTTATTCCAAAGAAGCGAATTTATTTTAAAAGTAATGGTACGCCTTTTTTCTATTTTGTTCAAGATATCTTTCTCGTCTCTCCCGTCACTCGTTAAAATTTCACCTAAATATTTGTAGACTTTTGTATTAGTTTTTTTTTTAATTTTTTTTTTATTTATTTAAAATTTGCAATGCACCTAATCCAATAGATTAATAAACATTTTAACTTTAACCTAATTTACTACGTTTGTGTTTGAGTCTGGATGTCGCCAATGGTCCATCCTAGTCACTATTACAATCTACACTACACTACCGTGGCTACATAGCACTGTACTCTGCTTTTGTACACTTTAAGTCTACACAAGTTCAAACGGTTTAATCCGTTTGAGCCTACGCACTAGTTGTTGATTATCGAGAAGTTGGAGCACTTCAATGTTGGAATGTCTGTGGAGCCTCTCCTCATGGCTTTTGGCAGCTTTTTTAATTTCTTCCTGGACAGATTCTACCTGGAGTTCCCGGTGTAAGTCGCTGTTCCGAACATACCAAGGGGCATTTACTATGCTTCTTAATACGCGGTTTTGGAATATTTGAAGACAGTTTTGTAGTAGTAAAGCGCAAAAAAGATAGCGATGCATCTTTTATAAAAAACAATTTGTTGTTAAATCAATATTTTAGAAAATAAAAGCGGTATTTCTTATTTTTTTTATGTTAAAATTTACTTTTTTTTTATAAACTTTGAAGGTCCATAACTCGATAACCATCGAGTTTTGGACTATGGTTTATATAACATTTTTTGTTTAAATTGACTCAAGGAACATGCTCCTTAAGTTTAGCCGTCTGGTCATGCAACACCCTGTATATCTAGAATGAATTTTATTTTTTTCCATTGCGCTCCATATTTTACATGCGGGGACGCTGTTTATTTAATATTACGCTAAATTAATCGCATTTTTGTCCTGTGAAATTTTTATAGTGGTCTGTATTAATATTAAGTGACTCACCCTGTCCATTGTTTTAAAGTTTAGAGAAAGGTCGAACGCAGCCTCCCGATACTTTTATTTTAGCAATAATTTACTCTGATTTAATTGACTGCGTACAACGTGTACGGTAATAAAAAATGTTGTATTGCTCGTGGTCCGTAAGATCTCGGTTTATCCGTTACATTCGTGTTTGACATTTCTCACCGAAGTAATTTTTTTTCTTTTATAGTCCGGCCTGTCAAGTTAAATTGATTATTTTCGTCATCCGGGTGAAATATTTATGTATGGGCAGGCTTAAATACGATGATAACAGTGCTCTGCTAAACTTTTACTAAAGCTTTTAGGAAATAGAAACAACTGGTGCGGTATTTTTTATGGTAAAGTCGCCATAAAATAGACACATGAATGGGCATTATGAAAAAACTAGTTATTTTTTATTTCGCTGACACACGCGTTGACATCAGCCGCGTCGAAACAAACGAACTAAATTATAATGGCATTCTGGCACGCGAATAACAAGTGTTTCATTCCTTTTTTTTCTGGAAAAAACACACTTTTTTAACGGAAACTAAACGCCTGTAAATAAATTTCGGGTGACAACTACAAGACTTAATACTGGAGGACGAAATCTCGTCAAGATACAAGAACTGGTGAGGTATCGTATTGCAGACACTTAAATGTGGCTCTCGGCTACGGTATTTGGTGTAATTTATCTTTAAGAGTTCGAAGTTGTTAACATTTTTAACTGTCGAACTTAGAATATCGACTGATAGCGAAAGTTTTAAGTGGGTGTTGATTTGTATGGCCCACACAAAAAGACGTGTTACTAAACTACCTATGTTCAGAAATCTGCAAAATTTAACATCGGAATGTTTTTATCTTTAGCTGATTAATTTATCACTGCGGTTATGTAATCGATTATTCTTGGACAGGTTCTTTACGCATACAATATTTAAACAATAACACAACAGACATAACAATCAGAACTGGAATTTAAAAATCCGCTTATTTAAGAGCAAAATGCTTTTTTGGGCACTATTTTAACGCATGGGTTTGTTTTCGAATATTTTATAACGTATTTAAGTATAATATTCATTTTAATACCAATTAAAAAAAAGCTTGCAAATGAAAAAGCTGCAATTTGGAATAAAAATAAATTTAGAATAGTATTTTTTCCTAGATATTGTGTTCTTCTTTTCAAAAATTGGTGTTGAAAATATGTAAATCACTGATTTGAATGAAAATAATACATATGGCAACATTGTCATTAGCTGTCATCTCTGTTTTTCTCGTAATTATTTCTAGTTTGTGTTTTACGATACCCAAAAGGTTGCAGCTTTGTTTACGAACTGAAGGCTTTCAATTCGAACAAAAATTGTAAATACCCAAGTAAAAATTGTTGATAAAAAAATGTCCAAACGCAAAGCAATGTATGCAATGTTGCCAACTTTTTTTTCCTTTAAATCGTTCCTGAGGCCATAGGAAGCATGGTACAACATTTTCGTATTAAGATTTTCGACTTAGAATTTTACGAAGAACATCGCCACGTGTAGCGCTTCCGCCAATTTTTACACACCCTGTATAGGGATATCCTTAACGATGCAAATTCGGTTAAATTAGACAAAATGATTCTATTTTAAATAGTTACTCAAAGATACTTCAATGTTTTAAAAAAGTTCATGGCAAGTTAGATGTAAATGACTTACCGTACAGCCTGCATGCATAGTAAGCAAAAAGCACAGTTTTTTTAAAAGAAATGATCAATGTAGACTAACGTCAAACACTTCCTGCATGCCTAGTAAGTGAGTTATAACGCACGGTAAACGAAACGCTTACTTGTCTAGGAATGTCAAAGTAGGCTTACGTCAAAATTGACAAGACAACGTAATTACCTACATGTGTATATTAGCCAAAAAGCCATTAAAATCGTATGTATTACGTGATCGTAGAAAAAGTAAGCTACATAACACGAGTTGTAAAACAATTACGCATTCGTGCGTAATATGCTTTTTTCGTTATGAAAATTGGTCTCAAAATAATCTTTTGTCGAAATTCTTTAATAAACACTCTTTATGATGTTTTGTATACAAATTGAAATCACAGTATTAAATCAAAACAAAGCAACTTTGTCCTGCATCTCAGAATCTGATTAATATAATATTTAAACAAATGATTGTCTACTTTGTAGTTTGTAAAAGTGTGTACAACTTTTTTTTTCCAGCAGTTTCTAGAGTAATTTTAAGTTTTAGAGAATTAAAAAGAAAGATGTCTAGGTATTAGCTAATTTTTGAAAATAATTATACATAATTAATTTGTTTACTGAGAAGTTCCATTAGGTTTTTAATATACCCTTGCATTTTCTTGACTTTATGAAATCTCTGGTCTTAAAATTGTATGATTGTGTTTTTAACTATTAGTGTTTGGCTGCTGATGTGTCAATAGACACAAATAACAACAAATAAGAATTTTGATAAAAACACATACCTAATTTTTTAATTATTAAATAAGAAAAAAACATCATGAAATAGCAAAATACAAATTGTTATAAAAAGGAGTATAATAAAATTTTAGTATTTTTAAATTATAACGTAGGAAGATTAGAGTTTCTACATTTTAGAGTACAATTTGCTTATTGAACGGTATGTTTAAAACGCTTCGTTTAATTGTTTTTTGCACGAAGAAACTAACTAAAATTAAAATTAATTCACAATAAACCAATAAATTGAATGCATTAACCAAAAAATCTTATGAATCGTATGTAAAAATCAGTAATTGACCCGATTAATAGGCAATCAGACAATAAGCTACTTTGCTTTTCGGTGCATCCCTGGTGTAAATTTAAAAAATGTAGCAAAAGATTCTGCAGTCCTTACGACCTACATTCGAAAACATTCGAAAGCAATCATCCAAGACAAAAACTTTTATTAATCAATTTAGATATATTAGTTTTATTTAAAACGCGAAAGGTCTTTAACGTCTTTTGAAAATAAAATGTTAGCTTTCTGTCGATATATTTATTAATTATTAATTAATGAACCAATTAACTTATTTTTATTCGGATATATTTTAGATCTTATTTAACTGTAAAATTAAAAAAAAAGTTGCAAATGTTCTTTAATGAGCGATTTTTGGTTGACTGGCTAGAAATATTTATTTGTTACTGTTAATTACTACTAAAATTAAGTCAAATTAAACCGTGTTAAACTGAAATGTAATTAAGTTATTGTTAACTTGTTTTGGTAGCTACATAAATCTAAATTCATTTCAATGCCGGCAATTTATTAATTTTGTGTTTCAAGTTGAAAGTTAAAGTAGGTGTGTGGGCAACCTTTTACTTATATTGAAAAAAACGTGTTAACAATAAAGCAATCCGGCCTATTTCTGAAAGTCATCAACAAAAAAATGTACATTTACTTCACAAATTAAGTTGTAGTCTCCACCCACACAAGAATTTAGATTAATTTTCAAGGAAGTAAGCAAAGAAATGTTGCCTAAATAAAAATTTCACAATATCGTGACTAAAACAATTACATTTAAGAATTCCGGCCAATAATTAACTTGAACTTGGATGAACTGGAATGACGGTCATGATCACATTTTGTTACAAAAATAGCGTTTGATTTTATTTGTAACGGTTTTTAAGAAGGTTTCTCTTAGAAAACCATATTTCATATCTTTCTGTGCCATCATATCTGAGCGGAACATTATGGAAACGGCACAGATTTTTATGTATATCTTTGTATTTCGAATAGTGATAGTTGTCTAATTTTAATAGGCTTTATCCTTTAAGTATAACAAGTCCGAGATACGCGTATATGGAAACGCGTAATTACGATAACGACGGCCTACGGAAATTATTGTTATTTGTACATTTTTATGTAAATTTCTTAAAGGCTACGCGACAACATTGTGAAACGAAATCGCAGGCCTATACAATTTTAAGGAGGTGACGAATTGATACATCAAACTTGGAAACATTAATTATTTGTAAACAATATCAGTTCATAACTTTTTACTGATTTAAATACGAGGGATAAGCAAAATATACTGTGATTAAAAACACAGTTATTTTAACATTTTACTTTAATGCTTATTTACGTAACAAGACCGGAAAGTGGTACTTTACTGGATGAGGAGGCAGTTTCGGGACGAGCCTTGGCGAGTCCTGAAGGGATCAAGTCCAGTGAAGACACTTTACGGGTATATTACGTAAAATATTTTTTCTGCGTCCGCCATTGACACCAAAGTCACTATCGTCACCATCCATAATTAAACAATAACATAACAAACTACATGTGGAAACTCGCTTGGTGGTATAATGACACTTATTTGATAGCTCTAATTAACAAAACAACTCATCACCATGGCAACCAGCTACTTTCCGGCCTAGGCCGGTAAAGAGTTGTTATTACATGCCAACCAGTTACTTTTTGGCTTAGGCCAGTAAAGTATTTTCCAGCTTAAAAACAACTGATTTTCTGGCTGGACGCAGAAAATATCTTTAAACGGACCCTCTTCAATAACAACACACTTACCATTTTTATTTCAGTCTTTAAAAGCTTTAAATGAATCTCTTTTCGGAATACAGTGGAAACTCAATATTTCTCATTCATCCGCTCCTATGGCACGGACGAATACTGAATCGGACGATTATAGAATCAATTTTTTTTCTGCAGAAATTAACTGAAATTGAGATAATTCGTCCCCAGCACCGAATCTGATCATAAATTTAAAAAAAAAGTTACCAGAACTCTATCTTTACTGAGAAGCGATGGTGGCAGAAGTTGAAAGAAGAAAAGGAATGTGCTGAGAAGGGGATTTAGCAAAGAATTTGTTCAATGTTGGCTGTTTTTTTTTAAATTTTGCGACGAATAATGGACTTTTGGACGAATATCGGAGCATACTTTTACCAAAAGAATTTGACGAAATAGGGGCTGACGAAATGGAGGTTCCACTATTTCAAAGTCCATAAAATAACCAAAAGTTGCACAAGTCAAGGCAGGTGAGCATGGTGGAAGCTCTTATCATTTGTTTTTTTTTTTAGGTAAAATGTGGAGAGTTAAAGCTGCCTTATGAGAATACCCATTATCGTGATGGAACATAGTTTACCTCTCTGTAATTTTACTAACTACTTAAGTCAAAAATTTTTCTGTGTGCCATTTTTTTGGTCATTTTCGGAGCTCCGCTCATCTCGAATCCACACATGACTCTCTTGGCGGATACATACAACGACAAGCGGAATGCAATGTTCAAAAAACCCTACAGTAAAACTAAAATCTATTGTTCAAAGTTTTTCCCTTTATGGGAAAGTAAATAATTTTTTAAAATTCTAATCCATGTGATCTTTAATAAACATAAAGATCCCCATACACATTGGAAATCGGCCGCGAAAGCCTACAACATAGATGAACTACCCTCCACGGGGAGGATATTCAACTCAAAACCAAGATATTTGAAAAGTATCGATAGAAACTGGCAAAGTTACTCCAGACACAAATAATTCGCCAGTTGTTGTTTAACCAACAACCCTGAAGATGTCCCCGATAAAGAAGGACGAAACGTTGGTTATGAAGAAACCTTCGACGCGGTTCCAACTCGGAAACAAATTATACACATTGGACATCGGCCGCGGAAGCCTATAACATAGATTAACTACCCTCTACGGGGAGGATATCCAACCAAGATATTTGGAAAGCATCGACAGAAACAGGCAAAATTACTCCACACACGAATGACTCGCCAGTTGCTGTTTAACCAAAATCCCTGAAGATGTTCCCGATAAAGAAGGACGAAACGTCGGTTATGAAGAAACCTTTGACGCGGTTCCAACCCCGAAACAAACTATCATATTCTATGTTGTAGGCTTCCACGGCCGATGTCCAATGTGTATAGTTTGTTTCGGGATCTTTCCCAATAGTTAGTTTTAAATGTTTATTAGTCTTTACACTGTAATTTAAATCGATTAGTTGTATTTTATTTGGAAATTGTTTTGTAACAATTCGGTTTTCTCTGATTGAACACCGGCAATTGATTAAAATTTCAATGCTCGTAGTGTTTGATAGTTTTGTTGAATAAGGCAAGTACAGATTAATCGTTAAGATATATTTTTTAGAAAAGACCAAAAGGGTGGAACAGTAAAGTTGTCAAAAATGACTTCAATTAATTTTGATTTGCAACGTGCCTAAATTTGAGTTCTATTTTCTATTTTGTTAAAACGAATAATACTTTTGTTGTTTCTCTGCAAGTAATGTTGGCATTTGTAACATTGTAGCTACGTACCTTAACGTAATTATGGTAGGAATAATAATATGTCAAGGAACATCTTTATTTATAATCAAACTATAAAATTTGCAAGGCACTAAAATCTCTTGTCAAGTGTTAAAGTGTACAGTTAAGTGTAGTAAAGTAATTCAAATGATAGCTAAAAGAACAAAACCGCGTCCAATCGTCTTTAATTTTTATGCATCTTTAAATTCTTATCATGTTATTGCAACACTTTAAGAACAACCACATTCTCAGCAGTAAAATAAAACTGTAACGTTTATGGTGTCTGGAATTGCTTTCTAAATTACAGAAAACAAAAAATTGCCATATAAATATAATTGACAGGAGCTTGCTGTGAAACAGGTTTGCACTTGTTTTTGCGGGGGTGCAGATCAAGGTGGCCGTGATGGAAAGCTTGCGCATGCGTTTGATTAAATGACGACCGCGACCTTCTGGCGCCACGGCGTTCTTGATATCCGAGCCACACACATCACCGCAGGTTACCGCTCGGTTTTGTTTTTGATGCGCGCCGCTGCAGGATAGTGAAGTTTATTAGTACAGGTTAGCGTAGCTTTGATACTTATTACCGACTTACTAGTTCCCCGGTAATTATTTAACCGGTGGATGCGAAAAAGTGCGCGATAGTTTTTGTAGTAGAACGTCCATTCATAAATATCTACGACTCGCTCGCTGCGTTTTTGATACAAACTTGTAGGGATGACGATTTATCTTATCTAAGGGTTTTACTTAACATTCTCTGGCGGTTGGAAGACTTCAAGAATGGCACATACAGAGCGACCCCACTAAACTGATAAGAAATTCGTATCTTAACTTAACTTTTAACGATTATCGTTTACCATTTACCAACACGTTCTTCAGTGCCGCCCAGCGCTCTGCTATCAGTACTTGGGAATGTCTGTTCCAGAAAAAACAGAATCAGATTAGATTATCAACTAATATACGGTGTATCCCTTAATGTATGTTTTAACAGATGATGTATCCAATCAAAGAAAAACTAATCCAGATAATTCTACTTCTAGGAAATCAAAGTTAAAAAAAAAGATGCGTTCGCTCAATTTCTTATACCGCATGTAGACTGCGGGCCAATACAGAACTATGCTGGCCACCGCTAGAAACAACGTCTATGCAAGATAAACCAAAAGCTGAACCTTCGATGAGAACATGGAATGAAATACTGGACTTTTTTTATTCCTGCTTATTTTAGCAGAAGTCCCAATAAGTCTCTTTGATCGTCCACTGAAAAAGAAATGGGAAAAAGTAGCACCCACTTGAACACAACTCTGTCACTGGTTTGTGGTCAGGTTCAGGTTGCTCTTTTTTATTCAATTTATCAAATGCTTCTCTCATTGATTTTATTTTCAATGAGTAGACTTATCTAAATAAGTTTCCCAATACACCATGGTTTATAAAAATATAATAATATACATTAGAACCTTTATAGTCGCCCTAGACCGTTCTTAAGAGATGGTCGAATACTGAATCTGACGGATATAGAGTAAATTTTTGCCATAGGAATTAATTAAAGTTGAAATAATCTGTTCCCGGCGCTTAATCTGATACATAAATAAACAAAACTTTAACCAGAACCTAACCTTTAATGAGGAACGAAGATGCAGATGTATATACAGGGTGGTGAACTTTTTTTGTAGCAGGACTTTAACAGTCGAACAAATACTCATTTTAAAGCGAATATTTTATAATTTTATATCAACTGGGTCCATAAACACTTCATGTTAAAGTGTTAAAGATACAGGGTGTTAAAATTTTCGAAAAAATATCGATAATTTTTAACCGTTTCTCAACCAGTAGATATGTTTAAACCAAATTTGGTATACAGCACCGCCTTACAGGTTACCACATTAGGTGAGAATTTCCCACAAGCAACCAGTGGCGGAGTTGATGGGGTTCAGTTTCCATACATTTTATAAAAAGCTATTACGGCCCTGTTCAAAATTAAACTTAAACTGGTTTTTGAGTAGAGTATTTTATTCTAAACAAAAATGTCTCTTGACTTTTCTTCGTATCTGCCAATGAATGGACTCAAAAAGATGAAACTATTAAATGTATAATAAAGATTTTTTGCCATTTTTGTTTTCAAAAAAAGTCATTTTTTTTCAGTGTTCATGAAAATACTAAATACTTGCAATTATAAGCATAAAATTTAACAACTTTTCAAATTTTAAACCTGTGCTCCAACTTTTATAATAAGCGAAATTTTCATATTGATACTCGAATTTCTATCTATTCTTTGTAATCAGTAACTGCTGTTTCTTGAAATTATTTGTCGTATGTCTCCCAATATTTAAAATGCATTATCCGTATACTAGAAGTATTCAATCTTATGTACCAATACAATAAAATAGTAAATTTTATAAGTATAATCTTCTTCTCCATTTTGTCCGTCCCACATTTAACAGATTATTCTAATGCTAGTACTTTACCGTACATTTTGCACTTAAACGCTGTTTATACCTTATTGAGTGCTGCACACAATGTATCGATAAATAATAATGAATCCCAGCAAATAAGTCAGGACAGACAGCTTGATGATACAATAAATACAATTTAAATTGATTGGCTGCGAAACTTATCTACCTTGTACGTACATAACTGAGGGTATTATTGTTTTGTAATGATTTGTTTTCAAGCAAAAGTAAAAATCGGTGCAAGATACATTGCCCAAGCGGTTTGATTGACCTAAATGTACGTATCGTGTTTGTACAAGGTGTCACAAATGTGGCAATGCCGTTATTTATATTCGAGTGTTTAAGTGAAATTTAAACAAAGTCGTTGACAATTTTTTGAATGACAAAACTGAAAAATGCAGCAACAATGCGTTTTGTCACGTTGTGTAGAAATCGAATTACATTATGACACAAACGACTTTACACAGATAGACCAACATTCAACATGGGACAAGTGCCAGATATTTTGTTAAATTACCATATGCAAATAAACTATTGGTCTGCACACATGTTCTGTATCCACCACTTTGTCAAAATAAGTTATATAATAAATAAGAGCTTTTAAAACGCTAAATTGTAGTGCAATACCATGTAAAATCAACTTATTTAATTGGTTTTCATTCGAACACAAACATTTTCAGTGTAATATTTTTGATAAAGTTGGAGGTAACTTAAAATAGTCATGCAAAATTTTAGGGAAAAGATGCAATTGCAATAAAACGCATAATTAAGGTCTGGCGCCATCATGCAACTATTCGGTTCTTCAACAGTTTTATCCGCGAATGGCTAAACCGCTCTCCCATACGCAAAACTAAATCAGGAGTCACATACAGGCGAGCACACAAGCAACCAAATTGTTTGGTTTCAATATGGATTTCTACAAGTTAGTTACGACGTGTACTTTTGAAATGATAAGGAGGACGAAATTTAAACCTGTACGACAGAAAACAGTTGTACGAAGTCGCGCAATCGTTTAGTTTGTGTTAAGACACAAACTGTTTAGTTGTCGAAATTTACAGGTGTACATTAGTTTTATGTAAGCCCGTTGCCATATAAACGAATGGTAATGACTCCCGCAACCAAACTGTTGCACAACTGATAATTGCATGTCAGCGTCTAGCCTAAAATTGTGGTTCATAAATAAAATATACTGAAATAAAATTTGTAAATGAAAAGTAACAGTGTCGAGTCCCATAAGCCAAAGTTTTCACGAAAAACACGAGCAATTAAAAAAAAATTGATTTCGAGTGATATTTAAGAAGACTTTTACGATCTACATACTCAACAAAAAATTAAAAAGTGCGAATGAACTTAGTCAGACTTATTTTATTGCATAAAACCACCATAAAGTATATATTTCATTTATAATATTTTGTTGCTGTTTTATTCCAAATTTTCTTTATTGTGACTTCTCTTTAATCCGTGCCATTTACATTGTTTATATTAAATTTCTAATCGCTTATTTTTTTAACGAATTAATGTCTCTAAATTGGTCAAGCTGGTAATCTTTTTTTTTGGCAAAATATCATAAACTGCTCCATAACGTATTTTTGTGAAAAACTGACAATTAATTGACAAATAACACTATAACTTTAAAATGCACGGTATATAGGGTGTTTCATAATTGAATGCTGATCGTTAGAGGTATTACCCCTTGGATGATTTTAAGAAAAAAAGTTCATATCAATGTAGGTCCGCAACCGCCGTATTTTTGAGATACAGGGTGTTAAAAGTTGAAAAAATATCGGTTTTTTCGTAATATCGCTTTAGATATTTTTTTGAATTTTAATAGGTAGGTACTAACTAGGCATAAAAACACATTTTTTTCGGAAAAAAAATTGTTCTATTTCTACCAATGGCGTCCGTACTAACATGTCCTTGAATATTTTTAATGAAAAAAATGATATGCCACTGTTTTTTTTTTCAAAATAAATGTCATTTTTATAATTTTACTTTATCTCTTAGTAAAAATGGCCTCTTGACTTTTTTTTGTCCGACGAACGGTTTTCGAGTAAACTTTTAACATCCTGTATCTCAAAAATACGGCGGTTGCGGACCTACTCGTACATTGATATGAACTTTTTTTCTTAAAATCATCCAAGGGATAACACCCTTAAGGATCAGCATTCAAATATGAAACACCCTGTATTTTGTTAATTTATGTTATCATGTTATCTAATTTAATGTCCTTTATTGATAATTGATCTATCTTTTTATACAATTTTTCTTGTTCCATTTAATATTCTAATTATGTACAGATTCATACTACTACACCAGTAGGTAAAAGATGAAATTTTTCTTTAAGAAGCAGCTAAAATAGATAACGTTTTTCTACTGCCAAAACAATGCAGATACAGGAATAAATGAACGAGGCGAAAAAAACATTTATTTTTGATGTTCTCGATGCAATAAACACAGCCTTAATTAGACTCTAGCGACAACATATCGTGACCCTTCCTTGTGAGTAAAATTCAAATAACGGAGACAGGCCCGGACTGGCCATCTGGCAGTACGGGCAAATGTCCGAAGGGCCGGTGCCCGAATGGGCCGGTCTAAGCTACAGGCTTAATAATAATTTCGGCCCTGAAGTATAAGCGCAAAAATTATGATAAGAGGTATAACATTTGCCCGTATAATACGGGTCGTATTCAATCTTGATATTTTTCTGGGGCTCCACAATACGCAATAGCGTCGTATGTTTGATCGCGCCACTCGTGCTTCAGAAATAGTCCCGATATTATCCGAACCTGACGCATAGCTGTAAATGGCGTGTGCATGTGTAAATAGTAGTTTCATAATTTGCTTATTTTATAAAACACATTGTTTAATAAATAGATTCCTAATAAATATATTGATGCGAGTTTATTATTACCATATAAAGCTTTTAGTGGGTAGTAAAAGTTGATACATGGTCTAAAACTAATTTTAAGATGGAAAAATATCAATAAAAGTTCATATGACACTAGACTTTAGCGATTTTAGAAATATTTGCAAGAGTAAAGTGCCCGTATTTTAGGTTTTCAAAAAAGTTTTTTTGGAATTTTTTTAAAATTCTTAAAATAATAGCACTTTACTCTGGCAAACATTTCTAAAATCGTTAAAATCTAATGTTATATCAATTTTTATTGAATTTTTTTGAAACTTAAAATTAGTTTTAAGTCATGCACCAACTTTTCCTAGGAATAAAATTTTTTGAGAAACCGATAATAAAAACCTTTTCCATTTGTTGCAGATTTTTTGAATGTTAAAATCACTTCAGAAATAAAAATTGGAATTTTAACATCAAATTTTACAGTTGGTTTTATTTTTAATTCTAAATAATCTTTCCCAATGAGGTTTTTTTGTAACTCTTCAATAAGGGCACATTACTCTTGTAAATATTTTTGGAATAGCTAAAATCTAGTGTTGTATGAATTTTTATGAAATTATTTTCATCTTAAAATTAGTTTAAGGTAATGCACTAACTTTTATCAAGAACTAAAAAAATTTACAATAAAATTCATAATAAAAAATTATTCCATTTGTTGCATACTTTTTGAATGACGCTGAAAATATAATGTAATGTGAAAAATGAATAAAGTAGTTGTGAAAAGGAAAAATAATAGTTTCTTAAAAAAAAATCAAAAACATTAAAAGTTCTTGATTTTTTAAATTTAAATGAATGATTATTGATTTTTTAAATAAAAACCAAATTTTGACCAACCCTGGATGTGGGCCTCTATAATTTGAATGCCAGGGCCGGTTTTTGTACCCAGTCCGTCACTGAACGGAGATAACAAATATAAGTGAAATTTCTCTATAGTTATAGTTAAATATCTCAAAATAACATACAAGTGACTTATGCCACTTTCAAAATAAACGGCTCATTTATGAATACTTTGACTGTTGCCCTATAAAACGCAAAAGAGCACAAGTTATCACTTCATCAATCATATCACTGCTTGTTGCGTTTTTTAATTACAATTCTATACGTTTCGTGAAAGTGTTAGAACATGTAATGGGTAAACGTACGAGTCGCACAGCTACGAACTGAAATGATAAATTCCCGGTTTTGAAACTGATTAAAAGGCATGCTTACACCCAGTGGCACATGCGCCAAAAAGAGAGTCTGTTTTAATAAAAATTCAACTACAAGCATAACGCAGCCGAGTTAATAAATAACATCGCCATATCGGTAAATTGTAACCTAATTTACTTTAAAATGTCAAGAAAGTGTTTGAAGGCATGTGCCTGTTACTTTTCATATGGACGTAGAAAAATATAAATGGTAATGTTCCTATCTGTAGTTTATTTACACACATTGTTGCTGCAATTACAATGTTAATGTGGTCGTGAATTATTAACTATTTACAATAATTTGACGGCTTATTCAAACATTGACACTATTTTTTAGTAATAACAATGAAATATATTAAACATTAATCTAGGCATTTTAGTTTAGTGCAGGGTGGATAAAAATCATGATTTTTTTAAAAAAATCAAAAAAATCGATTTATTTGATTTAAATCAGATTTTTTTGATTTAAATCAAATGTACCATATTATCGAATTTAGTGACATATTCACATGCTATTTCTGTTTTGTGCTAATAGATATATTTAATATCCAGTATATTTAATTCATTGGTTTAAGAATTTTGAAAAAATCAGTGCTAAATGATGATGTTTAATTAATTATACACAGGGTGAGCCATTAGTGCGGGATCGGTCGATTGTGGCTAAACGGCTTGAGATATGAAGTTGATTCAAATGCTATTTTGTACAGTTTTTTCTAAACAACACAATAAAAATATTTTCAAATATACAGGGTGAGTCACCTTTCTGGAACTAATAGCAACTTTTATATTTCAAATACAACACCCAATTTTTTATTTAATATTTTTGACTGCCTTAATTTTAGCTTTGCATCAATATAAAATACTACAGGTTTTTATCCGGCGTTTTAAAAAAAAAAAAAAATTTCTAAATTATTTAAGGTTGTAAGTCTTTATTTAAAAAATTCTCCTGAAGTTATTTTGAAGTACAGAGTTTTAATTTGGTATGGACATGCAGAAAAAATTTCTCTGTTCGCTCGATATGAAAAATTTGAATCACACATACAGGAGTGTTTATAAATAGGTGGCAACTTCCATGATTTTCAAAAGCTCGTAACTCGATTTTTTCAAAGCGAACCCCTGTGTTTTTTTATGTCATCGAATTCGTCTTTAAAAGAGATTCATATTTTGTTAAGTATGTCCTATATACCCAACACTCATACTTTTCGAGATATTCGACATTTTTCTTCAAATCGTTATTGAAGCAATAGAGTGCCGTGGAAATTTAAAAAACTGACTGTTCACTTCGCTAATGTCAAAAACTTGTCATTTATTTTTTGAATTATTGCATTTCCACAATGAATATTACTTTACAAGAGCAAATTCATATGGTTTATTCACCATTTCGTGTATTTAATTACTAATAGTAATACAATTTTGTTTTATTATAAATATTATACTGTATCTACTCATATAATCTGTGATTTAAATTGATAATTTAAAAAAAAAAATCACTTGATTTAATTAATTCAATGATTTTTAAAAAAAAATCACTTGATTTAAATCATGATTTAAATCGTGATTTAAATCAATTGATTTAAATCTGCTCAACCCTGGTTTAGTGTAATATTATAGAGGGTGTATGTTTCAACATAAAAAAAAAACATGGAAATCTCGAAAATCCTGAAAGATAGGAGAATGATTAAATTAGCAAAGAAGTGCATTTTTATATGCACATTATGAATTAAACTAAAAGTGCCCATATTGCGCCCAGTTCCTGAAATATACAAAAAAAAAAAAACGAAAAACGTAATTTTATTTTTTCCTCTATAACTTTCTTATTAGTAACATAAGAAATCTGAAATTTCGTATTTTAATGTAACACAAAAAGCCTTATCCATCTGAAATTGTCAAAATTAACCCAGCCTCCTTAGTTTTTGAGATACGATAGTCAACTTTTTTATTTCTCATGGACGCCACATTTGATTTTAATGATGTCAATGGGCGTTTACACAAAAAAATAAAACTTGATAAAATATTTTTTAAATGATAATCTGAGCTATAAAGTTTATTCTCAACCACCAAAAATTAAAAAAAAATCATCCAGTTCCGAGAAATAAATTTTTAAAATGCCCTTTATATTTCAAATTCTGAAACGCGCTGTGATTGGCCGTGACGTCACTCTCCGCACAGTCCATGTGCAGCGGACTAGTTCCTATGCATCGCATAATGACAAGTTGTTATAATATTTTAATATAATATGTTTTTTCTTTTATTAACTATGTATATTATTGCAATGTACGTAAATTATTATTGTGACAAGTTCTACACCTTTTTTTTGGGATATTCAGAACAAATAAAGATTATTATTATTGTTATGTTAGGCGCGAAGCGCGCGACGAAGACGCCGCAGGGGCGTACTTTGGCCGTCGATTGTAAATAATAAACGTAATCGAACAACAATTACAATTTATTATAATGAATAAAATACAAACAGTACTGCCTTTTAACAGTATTAGCAAAATAATGATCTCAAGCCAACCCCGAGACCCCTCAGGGTGGCTTCACAACAGTGTTTTTAACATAAACAAATATGACATTCCTGGACCAGGCATATTTGTGTTCAAAAATTCTTTACGTATACAGTATTGCGAGAGGTTTTAACTAGTTGTTAGTTTAGTGTATATTTCATTATAAAACAAAGCAAATGTGTAAGTAAATTAATTATTTTGTAGAAATAATTCGATATTATACTAAGGTCATTTAACAGGTGAAAATATGAACAAAAAGTATGTTTCAGTTTATTGTTTAATAATAGGTGATTGTAAACATTAAAAATATGTACCTACTACTCTTTTAGTCATAGCTATATCTAAAAAACTTACAAAATTATTCTTAAATTCGAGGTAAATAAAATATGGCCTATATACAGGGTGAGTCACGACGGACGCGTCGGAGTTTTATGGCGAACCCTTATTGACTTACATAATCTAACAGCGACAGAAATTGGAAAATATAAACCGTTTCGCCATAAAACTCCGACGCGTCCGTCGTGACTCACCCTGTATAATAGTAGATAATTAATAAAGTTGGTTTCTCCTGTTGTTTGATTATAGGTTATATAAACGAAAAGTTGCTGGTTTTCAAACAGGTTTATTCGTTGCAAATTCTTTTTTTTAAAAAAGATCCGACATGTTTCGCCAATGTTATTTTATCGTCATCCTCAGGGCTAAAAATTATATTATATATACTTATAACTTATTATAACTTATAACTTTTCGTTTATTTAATAGTAGATAATGTTCAATTCAATGATTCTACTATATTAATTTACACTTATAAGTTTTGAATGTTATCAGTTTTATGCTTAGATCATATAAAAAAAGGTATATGGCTTTTTGTAAAACAAGCACTGTTAGTTCAGTATAAATATAATACAAATTTCATAAACGAAGCAACAGTGCTTTAAGACTAATCAGCATTTTTAATCAAACATAAACATGCACCAAATAGCATACTACAAATAAGTATTGTTTAAAACTGCAGATTTTTTTGTTGGAAAGTAATAGGCTGCTTCATATTACATATTAGTGCCATATGATTAATGCTTAATGCTAATGATAATGCTTAATGATAATGTTTTTCACTTTAGTGTATTTTTTTTTGCATAAATACTATTTAATATATTTTTTAGTTTATTCAAATTTTAAATGGTCTTCGCAACAATATAATTTAGTTTTTTCGCTTACGTCGGAAATACAACGTCTTGCTGCATCAAACCATTTTTTTCTTTTGGTGGAATTTTCCGGAACAGCAAAAAACAATTTTTCTGGGTTTTTTGTAGAAGTGGTCTTACATTCAGGCACAAAACACCACTTTCTGTACAATGACATGGTTGCGTTATATTTACACAAGCACACGCGTGATTTGCCTCACCGAGTACGTACGGAGTGTGACGTCATTTCTCGTGCGCATTGTCCAAGCCGTTTACGGCGCAACTTGCCGCGGGAAAACTTTAATCGTTAATAATAAATAAACGAAGTTGATTTAAACCATTTTAACTTCACATACGATATTCTGAACACCAAATCTATCAAATTCTGAAGAAATTAAAAATTAGTGTAAACGCCCATTGACGATTCTTATTATGAATACAATTAATATGAAATTTTAAAAATATGTACATAACGGGTGTAAATGAAGTGTGGTACTAGCTTTTTATAAAATGTATTAAAGCTGAAGCCCCTCAACTCCGCCACTGGTTCCTTGTGGGGCTTGAAATTTTCACCGAATGTGGTAACCTGTAAGGTCGTACTGTATACCAAATTTGGTTTAAATATATCTACTGGTTGAGAAACGGTTAAAAATTATCGATATTTTTTCGAAAATTTCAACACCCTCTGTACCTTTAAAATGAGGCGTTTATTGACCCGTTGATATGGAATATTCGCTTTAAAATGAGTTTTCGTCAACTGTTAAAGTCCTGCTACAAAAAAGTTGACCACCCTGTATATAACATGATCGTGTAATATGTTTTTGGGGATTTACCCAAACGTCGAGCAGCAAATGAACAAATTTTAAAGCAGGTAAATCTCCAAAAACATTAATATTTATAAAAATAATACTCACTATAAACTTTTAATTTTTTTAAACTAATTAACACTAATACCCTAATATTTGCATGGGAAGAAATTGTTCTATCTGAATTACAATAATCATGAAAAACTACTTTTTCGGGCTTGTGTTTTGGCAAAATTTTGAATTAATTCATCCATTTCTATTGTAGACGCAATTTCATGCTCTATAGAGATTATTTCTAGGTCTAGAAGTTATAATGTTGAAAAACTCCTTTCTGAATTTGCTACCGATGCCGCAAAAATTCTCAGAGCAATAAACACATTAGGAACACTATTTTCTATTTTTGCAAATGTGCATATTTAGGTATAATAGGACATTTAATTTTTAATAGAATTTGTCTTGATATTATTTGCAATTTACTACATAAATATGTTCCGGCAATCTCTAGAACTATCATGTTTTAGGTAATTTTCCAATGTCAAACGTTTTTTAAGCAGTTCTGATAAGGTGATTTTTTGTAATTCATATAAAAATTATAGAAATTTTAAATTTTTGTTTAAAATCCATTATGGTTTTATCTCCTGCAACATCACAAGCTGTTCCTTTTTCATTCAAAATTAGGCATTGCACTTAATCCTTAGCGATGTTTTGCGCATCTGTTAATATGTTTTTAAACTTATTTCGTTTTTTTATAGTAAGGCAGGCACTCCCGTGCCTTGGCGTCCCTAGGCAATCGCCTGGATTCGCCTAATAGTAAAACCGACCCTGCAAACATTTAGACCAGAAATGTGTCATTTTGATGTTTTTAACAAAAGTACTTGACTTTTTATTTTTGACAAAAGTATTGGTTGTGTAATAGTTGTTTTCTATAATTAACTCATTACCAGTGTAAATATTACAATCAAAAAATTAAATTTCTAAAATTTGATAAGTCCTAGACAACTATGTAAAAATGATCTACAGTGCCCTTTAGAAGTAAGAAAGTTAGTGAAGAAAAACACTCAATCTTATCGACTTAGCATTAAGTTTAAGACCTTTAAATTTAGAATAAACATTTGTGTAAGGACGTTTTTTTTTCAGATTTTACGAAAATTGTTGCAGTTTATCAAATTTAAATCTATGTTAATATTACTTAACATGAATTCAAAATGATGAATTGCCTGCATGTAAAATTTGATTTAAAGTCTCTGAGTGGGTTACGTTAGCATAAAATTACTTGGGACATAAAATGTTTACAGCTCACGATTTATATGAAACTCTAAGTGAAATTTAACTTTTATGTTGCTTAAACTGATTTATAAGTAAAATTAGACAACAAGACAATACATTTATGAAACTTATCGACAATGTTGTAAGAAATTACAAGCCAGAAGTGTTTATTGAAATAAATTACTCAAAATATACCGGGTTGAAACAATATCACCCTTTTTTCTTAATTAATTTAAGATGTATGAAATATGCACACATAAGTTGAATACGACAACACACTAATTTTATCGATTTTTGCATAAACTTGATACAAATTTGTTATTTCAAATATAAACCGTACATATTCAAAGTTTTTTAAAAGGACACTGACAAGGAAGTGTCACGATATGTTGTGGCTAGAATCTGATTAGGCTGTGTTTATTGCATCAAGAACATCAAAACGAAATGTTTTGCAGTTAAAAGTGCCACTGGCCATTTCCTTCGGAAAAATAGGGACAAAACTGAAAAGTTGAATAATAAAAATAAATTTGTGATCGCGTTGGCCATGAAACTGTCAGAGACAAAATCGAAATTCTTCTATTTACCAATTCGCGCATCCTTTGCAAGTAAAATAGTGCAAATTTTTTGAATTTTTTTTAACGTTTCCAGAGAAAAACGCGAAAAACGGGGCCCTTTTAATATCATCATCAAAAACTTCTTTCAAAAAAGATCTTCAAATCAGCTCCTCTCACTATGAAGAAAGCAGTGTGTTGATACAATATCAGCATATTTTTTTTACATGGGCAACAAAACCGTTTATTGAACCAACTACGGATGGGGCACCGTCGGTACATATACCAACACAGTTCTTCCATGAGAGTCCTTTTGTTTCTAGGTACGATGACAAAATATAGAACGCATATATTCCTTTGCTTGTTTGAGGCAATTCTTTGCAGCAGAAATAGTTTTCTTGAATTTCACACTCATTGACAAATCGTACAAATGGTAATATCTGTTGACTCATAAACTTGGATAGAAAAACTTCTATTTTTTTAGTTTATCACATAAAACATCTTCAGCGTCATGTGACATTTCATCAATACGTCGACTTATTGTATCTACTGTTTGAAACGGGAACATTTTCTATTTCTCGTACTGCATCTTGTCCAAGAATTTTCCCCACTATAATTTTACATGCTGGCATGATTAGGTTTTCACCAATTGTGTGACTTTTTTTTGTTTCTGTGCAATAATTTCTGTTACCAAAAAACTAGCTTCCTGAGCTTTCTCGCTATCACTGAATTTATTTACAAAAGTTGTACTGTTTATTTTGAGATTTCAGGAGCATTTTTAAATATTCAGCACTTTTGTTTTCCATATGACTGTGATTTTTCGTAAAGTGTCTGTTTAATTTTGATGGTATCATTGCTGTATTTGAAGTTGTTTGCCACAGACAAGGCACGTTGGAATAGGACAACCTGGTTCACCAGTCCATGCAAATCCTCTTTTTGTTGTAAAGACGTACCTTTTTTGTGCTCCTTTTTGCACTAGTGCACTGAAATTTGTCAGGACAATTTGATTCTTCATCACTTACTTCTTCAAAATGGTCTGGATTCTCTGGAGTTACCTCTTCAAAAATTACCACATTGCAAACGGAAGGAACAACTTTGAAAACACAGAGAAAAAAAACACACACACACTTATTAACTTATTGTAAACGCTATAGACCGTGCTTACGTCCGGTTCTAGTAAATCCGCCACATATAGTTTTTGTGTACGTGTCTATATTAACCAAAAAAAGGCGGTTTCACATTCGAGACGTATAGACGTCGACAAATATATTTCTTAAGATTATTTTACCCATAAACGATATAGCAGATTATTTACTTTATTATAATATCTATACAGGGTGTAGACTCGGATCACGCAACATAGCGATTTCAATGGTAAAATTTTAAAAGTCGAATTCTTGCTCCGCTAATTATTTTAGAAAAAAAGTGCAAATACGTTTTTTGTAGAGAAAAAAATTCTGTATCCATAAATGTAATCAATATTACTTTTTCATTTTCCAATAACTGAAAATTATGCAAATTAAAAAACGCGTTTGGACAGAAATCTGTAGTGCCTTGGAATTATGGTATGATAACTGCCCAGCCTAATGTCACTTATACTGTCACTTTGACGCGAAATTCATTTTTAATTATCCTTTATACTTTATCAAACATCTATTTTACACAATTAGTTATGTTTTCATTGCAAGATATAATAAAAATGACAATTAAGAATAAACTTCAAACGTCAAAGTGACAGTAAGTGTTAGTAAGATGGGCAGTTGTCGTAGCATAATTCCAAGGCACTACAGATTTTCGCGAAAACGCGTTTTTAATTTGCTTATTTTTCTGTTTTTGGAAAACGAAAAAGTAATATTGATTACATTTATGGATACAGAATTTTTTTCTCTACAAAAAACGTATTTGCACTTTTTTTCTAAAATAATTAGCGGAGCAAGAATTCGACTTTTAAAATTTTACCATTGAAATTGCTATGTTGCGTGATCCGAGTCTACACCCTGTATATAATTTAAGAATATGTCGTACGTATACAGTAAAATTGCGAATGTAAAACGAAAACAAAAATAATTACATAAAATATGATTAGTTGATTCCAGGGGTTTGGAGCGGAGCTCGGAGCTGGAGCGCGGAGCAGTGGAGCAATGGGTTTTTGCCCGGAGCAGGAGCGGAGCCCGGAGCAAATAATTTTGATTGCTCCACTGCTCCAGTTTTTTTTATGTAAAATTTTAAAAAAAACTACTTTTGTTTCCTTTTTTCAACGTTTGAAGATCAATAATCTGTTTTTTCAAACATTTATTTAACTTAACTTGTTTGTTAGGGTCAAATGTTGTTATTTTTGACCATCTTCTACATATCCGATAAAAAGAAAACTTTGTTTTTAAAAACAATTTTTTTAAATCAAAAACTTTTTTTTTAAATGTTAACAATATTTGGAGCATGGAGCGGAGCTGGAGCGGAGCTGGAGCGGAGCTGGAGCGGAGCTGGAGCAGGCATCTTGATGCCGGAGCGGAGCAGGAGCGGAGCAATTAAAAAATTGGACTGCTCCAAACCCCTGGCTTTATTCACCAGTATTTCTCGCGGCTCCCCTAGCGCCTTCTCGCGGCACTCCAGGGTTTCTCTGTACCCCGGTTGAGAAACGCTGCTCTAGGGAGACTATTAATGATTGGGTGTGTTACAAATTGTGTTTGTCTAAATGAGAAACCAAAGAAAAACGCAGAGAGAGATAGATTTTCTTCACATCAACTAGACTACCATCCATATTCTTGTAACAAACTATTCGTTGTTAAAAAAGCACTAAGTTTAGTCCATTAAGCTTTTATGGAGCACACATTTAGAAGACGAAATTACACCTGTGCCATTCCCACGTGCACAAACACGCTAAAAAAAGCGGTTGACCTTTGACGTCGTTATCAAACATAATAAACAACGAAACTTTGCATGTTTTTGCAATCGAGTGCAGTGAATTAGAAAAATATTTGGGATAACTGTAAAAAATGTAAAAATACAACAGTTGTGCACCTGCAACACGTCTTGATGGCCAACTTGACCTGACCTTACACGACCATAGAGCGGCCAACTAGATCTTGATAGCTAAGTCGTGAATTTTTAGGAACTCTAGAAAAACATTGTTATTATTCTTAAAAAGCACGATCTAGACGGTTTACTAACCGGTACAGTTAAAATACACAACTTCTTTTATCATTGCTCATATCACAACGGTTTTGAACAATTCGTGTAGACTCACATAAAAAAATATCATAACGTTTTTTAACGGAATATTTTGTTTCGTTCACTTATTAAGCGCTACATTGCTATGCTTTGATTTATTTATAGTAAAACGCCGTGTGAAATATTGATTGACTTTGCTGAAATTACAGCATCAGTTGGCAATGAAATTAATTTTGATAGTTTTCTGCAATAAAATGTTTAAGTTTTGGTACCCTATTTGATTTATTTAAGGCAATATTTTGCACTTTTTATTCATAAAATTGAATTTTTAATCAAATCGAAAATTATCTCAACTTTCGATTTAAAAAAATTTGCATCAAATTATGTTCAAATTATCCATAAAATTTATTTACAAACAAGTGGAAATTTAATTTTTTAATGATATTATAACTTCAAAAGTCTAAGATTTTTGAAAGAATTGAATCGTTGATTGCAAAAACATCCTAAGTCCATTTAACCTAACCTTTGGAAATATAAAAAAACCTGTTTAATTTGTATTAAAATTTCACAAAAAAATCAAACGACATGTGTTTTTGAATATCTACTGATGATGTGTTATTTAAAATGATCCATTTCAATTCTATATTTTTTTAAATCACTTAATTATTCCAATTAATAATAAATGGCTTTTGGTTGTTTTTGCAATTAATGTAATTTTAGTTTTGAGAATCCCTTTATTTCAAATTAATATACAGAGTATTTCTTAAGTATTGCAAAAAAAATTCAGGAGGTGATTCCTTATCGAAAATTAAAGAGGGTCTTATAAAAAAAAAATTCCTTAGACGTCTCCTTTCGAAGTCACTCCCCCCTAAAGGGTTTTTATTTTATTTCTCAAATTTGGATATGTGTAGGAGAATGATACTTGGTAGATGTTTTATATTTATTAAAAGGTTTCCCATAGTAATATTTTTAATCATCTTCCACCTCCACAGGGACTGAAAAGTGCGATTTTCTTATCAGAACTTTTTGTTGGGTTGAAATTTTTTAATTAAAAATATTTTTTTTAAAGCTTGATTTATTTAGAAACTTTATTTATTCTCTAGTTTATATCGTAAAACCTACCGTTTTTGAGTAAAAAATAAAATGAGTAAACATGAACCATCAAAAATATTCCAATATAAAACGATTCATTTTGGTGGTTGCCATGGTTTGTTTATGTTCATGTTGGATAGAATTGACGGGTGTAATGCATTTTAAGGTTAACGCGGCGACAACGCTATAACGCATTTTTATGAGCTATTAGTAATAAAAAATAGTAAATTTTGTGTTTGTGTTTTGTTTGTGGGCCAGTTCAAATTTTTTTAATGTCCCTTTATCACTCCGAACAACCGATCACAGGATAAAAATGAATTGGGAAGAAGCATTTCTGTAGTACTCAGAAAAGTTATTTTGTTGTTTTTGACAAGTAAATGCAGCCTCACTTTCCTTCATTGTTCACCAACGGCAGTCAATTTTATAACTACTATATATAAACCTCAAATCTGCACGGAGTCAGAGCACCCAACGTAGAGGTTAATATGTCAAACATTTTTTTAAAACCTCTTTTTGCCATACAATGTCCTTTTGAGGGCAATAAGTACTTCATATGGTTAATTAGAACATGGAGGGAAGAATGTCAAACATAAATGTCAAAAATTGCCAATTAAAACACAGGTTAATAAGCAGGTAGTCTGATTTGTATATATGTATGGACTGTTGAGTGTAAAAACACCAAAATTCCAGAACTTGGGTTATTTTTGCACTCAACTCGTTGCCGTTAATACTTTTTATCGTTTAAACTTCTACAAAGGTCTTCAGACTTGAGATTTTGGACTAAGGTTGTTTTTGCAATCAGCGAATCAATTGAAAAGTATACTTATTCCAAGCATTTTAGTTAAATTGTAATGCAGAAATAACTCATGCAAGTAAAATAATTTTAGTTATACTTCATTTGCTAACGGAAAATAAAGTGATGTTGCGATATTTCGTTAAATTTTTCTCAACCTCAACCAATGTCTTATTAATCCAAGTGAAAAATAAAAATCGTGTTAAGCTTTTATGATACCACATGTACATTTTGTATCAGATGTTTCATGTTCAACAGAACATAATATTAAAACAACATGAAAATTAAACTGTCTGCTGATCAATTGTATTACTTTATAAAAGAGCAGTAAATTGTCGTTATGGAGGACCCAACAATGCTGGTATATTTCGAGTTAACTGATAAGATCAGTTTAAAAGTTTAGTATCATTTGGTAGGATGTCGGGGTAGGGTTTCAACTCCCAGATGACGTTATTTAACGTGTAAAACTCATATAAATACAAAAAGACTCACTTATCGCGTGCCACAGCTTCGTTAAAACATTGTTAAATCAAGAAATAAACAAAGCGAATGGACAGGACGAGAAGAATGTAGAATGAAGAAATAATTAGGTTAAATTATTAAGCTTCTCTGTATAAACTGCTCATAAATTTCACTTTTTAACTATTTTTGATAATTGTGTTGATAGGACATACATGAGAGGGTACAATTTAAATGAATACGAATTAAAAATCTAAAAAAATGTAGGTTTTAAGACGTATGGTGTTTAATGTTTCAAGGAAGAAGGCGAAAAGTAGCGAAATCTATAACAAGATTTTGTTTATTTGTTTGTAGAATAATATTTTCGGGTCTAAATGCTATAAAATTGCATTTTAAACAGGGTTGAGCAGATTTAAATCAATTGATTTAAATCAAGTGATTTAAAAAAAAAAATTATCAATTTAAATCACAGATTATATGAGTACAATATAATATTAATTTATAATAAAATAAAATTGTATTACTATTAGTAATTAAATACGCACGAAATGGTGAATAAACCATATCAATTTGCTCTTGTAAAGTAATATTCATTGTGGAAAGGCAATAATTCAAAATATAAATGTCAAGTTTTTGACGTTAGCGTAGTGAACAGTCAGTTTTTTTAATTTCCACGGCACTCTATTGTTTCAATACCGATTTAAAAAAAAAAAGTCGAATATCTCGAAAAGTATGAGTTTTGGGTATAGGACATACTTACCAAAATATGAAGCTCTTTTAAAGATGAATTCGATGACATAAAAAAGACAGGGGTTTGCATTTGAAAAAATCGAGTTACGAGCTTTTGAAAATCATGGAAGTTGCCACCTATTTATAAACACCACTGTATGTGTGATTCAAATTTTTTCATATCGAGCGAACAGAGAAATTTTTTCTGCATGTCCATACCAAATTACAACTCTGTATTTCAAAATAACTTCAGGAGAATTTTTTAAATGAAGACTTAAAACATTGAATAATTTAGAATTTTTTTTTTTTTTATAACGCCGTATAAAAACCTGTAGTATTTTATATTGATGCAAAGCTAAAATTAAGGCGGTCAAAAATAATAAATAAAAAATTGGGTGTTGTATTTGAAATATAAAAGTTGCTATTAGTTCCAGAAAGGTGACTCACCCTGTATATTTGAAAATATTTTTATTGTGTTGTTTAGAAAAAACTGTATAAAATAGCAATTGAATCAACTTCATATCTCAAGCCGTTTAGCCACAATCGACCGATCCCGCACTAATGACTTACCCTGTATATAATTAATTAAACATCACCATTTAGCACTGATTTTTTAAAAATTCTTAATCATTATATTTAATTTTTCATTTTAACAAAAATTCACCAATGAATTAAATATATTGGTTATTAAATAATATATTAGCACAAAACAGAAATAGCATGTGAATATGTCACTAAATTCGATAATATGGTACATTTGATTTAAATCAAAAAAATCTGATTTAAATCAAAAAAATCTGATTTAAATCAAATAAATCGATTTTATTGATTTTTTAAAAAAAATCATGATTTTTATCCACCCTGATTTTAAATATGTAAATCCATTTTATATTGGCATGTATTCTCAAGGAATGATTAAACAGTTCAATAATGCATCTGGGACCGTACAGGCTTTAATTTTTGTTTTTTTACAACGTAATTTTAATGATAATTGAGGGCGCTGTTAGATCGTACAAAGATGCAAATATGCATTAACATATTACTGTAAAGTTTAACTGGATGCTTGAAACTTTCATTGAGTTAATTTTTGTTGGGTTACTATGATAAATTATGTAATTTTTATACAATTTGTTATTTAATTGAGCCTGTTAACCAAATTTTGTGTGTGCATATTGCCTATATTGCACGGTATTTACACCAATTTTAATTTTGGTCGGCTGACTTTATGAACTGAAACTTATAAAATAACGACACTGTAAAAATACGAAATATACAAATTAAGGGTGTTTGATAAATTAATAAATCTTTTTGTTTATTTTTTATAAACCTTACAGATTTTCTTAAATATGAGTACAAAAATATGTGTGCGAGAGTTGTCTTCTTTCTTGATATGTTTTTGCATACCGTTGACTTGACGATATAGAATTCTTATGCAATGAATAAAAAATTCGCAGCGTATCGCGTTTTTCTTCGTTATTAAAGTTCATTTTTACGAATTTAATAATGCGACAAGTAATAGACTTTCAAAACTTTTAGCTTGTTGATTGGTTACCATGGAAACGATGTAAACTACAACGACCGGCCTACCTGATTTATTGTTTAAAACGCATTTTCTCAAATTTGACAATGAATAAAGAAGTAAAATACCAAGTGTGATACGTTAATAGATTCAGAAAAATAAATGCTATTTGATTATGTAAATAGCAAAAATAAAGTTGGTTGTCACAAAAACAAAAACTAATCGACCTAGGAAAAATTTGTGATCACCATCCGATTCGGCTTAGAAATTGCTTGGACAGTGTTTTACACATATGAAATATTTTATACTCCAAAGGAGTTATGGGCGATTTATAAAAATCGTATTTCTTAATTTCCCAATTTTCTCGGGTACCTACTGTTTGAGTGTTTGAGATATTTCCAACTTCTTTTCAGATTATTAATAAGCACTGTAGCAGCTTCGTCAAATTTAAACCTTTACTCTAGCTATTATAATAAGCGAGATTCCTATGTTTAAACTCGAATTGGAATATAGGACTAAAAAAAATTTGAAAAGGGATTATTTTTAGTCTGATATTTAAAAGGATTTTTTCAAATTTAAGTTATGTAATTTCCGAATCAACTATGCAAAAACAAATTGAGACGCTCTGTATATTACACTATTACTTCGTTATTAGTGAAGTATGAAAAAATTCTAGCTTATACATATGCGTTTGTACGTATTTTTGTATAAAATTGCCGAACGAAAAAAACTATTTTTTAGGCTGTTTATATTCTCAAAATACTTTATTTCCTATGGTTTTTTGCTGTTTTGTCTATAAGAAAAAAAGAACAAGATTCGGAAAACAGGGATTAGAAATAAACGAAAACACATAAATAAGAATTGATATTTAAATTACGCTCATTAAATAATTTTAAATTGACTTCATAAGGTTTGTCTGCCTGTCTGTCGCTATACAGGGTGGCCATAATCTACATGTGTTGTATGGATGACTTTGTTATTATAAGAGTTACATGGTCGGTTAAATTAGCAAAGTTGGGTAGAATTTCAAGACAAATTTAATGTCATTTTGACAATTCACCTACAGCTTCAATCTTTTAAAAATATTTAGAAAAAATTAAAGAGAGGTGATTTTTTCAATATCAAATATTTCTATAGACACCTATGGTAAAACCAAACTGTAAAATGATTCCTATAGATAATTGTACGAAGAATTAGAAAAAATGTCTAAAAAGTCATGGCACACTCGGTTTTTGAGATATAAGCCAAACTTGCTTTTTATAGTTGACGATGGGTTCATTAAAGAGCTTATTTTTATCTGATTTCAAAAATGTATGGGTTGTCATATCTATTTTTATTACCTTTCTTAAAATTTGCAAAAAACCAATTTAAATAGGTAATTTAACCGACCATGTAACTTTTTTAATAACAAATTTACCCATACAACACATGTAGATTATGGCCACCCTGTATAGAATGAAGGTTTTATGTATTTTTTTAAATTTACAACAGTCAAAGACTAAAGATAAATTATTGTGAAAGCGGTTTATTTATAAAATATGGTAAGCACATTGATACCGTTGTTAATTCACTTTTTAAAAGCAATATCTTATAATTTTTTATAAAGTTTGTTAAGTAATTTTAAAATCTAGAAAAATACATATGCGGAGATTTTAAAATTAACTCATTTTGAAACGAATGACTAACTAAAAAATAATATTTTTTGCGTTTTTTACTTAAAATTGATTTTGATTGACTAATTATAAATAATTTAATAAAAAAAATTACCCACCTGTGTTTTTATAAATGACTTCTAAATCGCTTATTTTCAAACAGTTTTAAATTTAGGGATCATAAGCACTTTATTTTGACAGTTGTAGTGCAGCGTTTTTGTATAAATGCAGTTCTTATATTTTATTATTTCTGTGACACGAACCAATAATAGGAAGCTACACCGTAATTGGCATCATCTGTTTTTCTCCACCTACAAAACTACCGAAAATTGAATGCCCGAAACATGTGCCCAACAATAATACAACAGGTGTTAACCAATTAAGAAATATTTTTAAAAATACAGGTAAAAACGAAAGTAAAACAAAGCAGGCCGAAAACAATAAACCACCAGTGACCGTCGTTTTTGGGCAAAACAACTGCTGTCCAATTCCAAATTAGATCACAGATGGCTAAGCGCGCGTAAGGCACGTGACGTTACGTCATAAATTACCAGGACCAATTACAAGAGCGACTAATTAAATGATATGTCATAACGATTTTACCTTTTTAATCTGTAGGACTCACTTTTAAATTTGCCGTCTCTGTTTTGTGTGGGAGCGCAGGTAGGACGAACCGAGATAACAAAACAGACCTAGGATATTTTTAGAAACCAAACGGAACATGCTGTGTGCGGTAACCTATGAGAAATGGGCGACGCATTAATTATTTTTAACGAATTTAAAAGTGTTCGCTTTGAGAGGGGTTAATTCGAAAAAATATTTGGGATGCAACAGATGCCAAAGAGTTGAATTAGATTACACCAAGTTGATAATCGGATTGGGGGTCTGGGACAACATTTCGCCTACATATGAGCCAATTATTTTAAAAGTGCCATAAGTCACTTATGTTATTTTGAGATATTAAATGTTTTGCATTTTAATGTGCATAAAAGTATTTATAATATTTATGCCAAGTATCGAGAAATTTTACTTGTATTTGTTATCTCGGTTACTTATATTTTTCTGTGTACATAATTTCGCACAGACATTAACGAATCGCCATTTTTCATTAATGTAAAGTGACTTAAGTCACTTTTAAAATCAATAGTTTATAAAAACCAGTGACTTGTGTTGATTTTGTTGGAGGTGTTTTAAAGAAATGATGTTTGATAAGACTATTTTAAAAAATTTATCAGTCAATTAAAGTAATTTTTTATAGCGTACCTACTCCTATTTCATTATAAGTTTATTCAAGTGTTTTTTCATAATCATTAGTATTCATAAAATAAATAAGTAATAAGTAAATTCATCAGTACATTTTAAAATATAAGAATCAAAGGCAATTATTAACGAGTTAGGTGTACCACAAGGATCAGTTTTAGGTCCAGTTTTATTCAATATTTACATAAATGACATTAAGCAGACAGTTAAATCGTGTGACATGCATTTATTTGCAGATGAGACGTTAATTTCGGTATCAGGTGAAGATTTACAAACAACAGTTAATGTCATAAACGAAGATTTAATTGAAGTAACAGATTGGTTTAAAGCTAATAAACTGGAGTTGAATGTATCTAAAACAAAATGCATGGTAATAGGTAGTACACAATTCAGCAATATGTCAAATGTTAACGTATTTATAGATAATAATAAAGTAGAGATAGTTGAAGAGTTTAAATACCTAGGGGTAATTATAGATAATCATCTAAAATTTAAAAAGAACATAGATTATATTGTAAAAAAAGTTGGTGCAAAAATTAGTTATTTTGGGAGAATATCGAATAAATTAAACTTTGAAGCTAGGATATTGGTCTATCATACAATAATAGAACCATACTTTAATTATTGCAGTAGCATAATATTTCTAAGTAATGAGGGGGATCTGAAAAAATTACAAAAGTAGCAAAACAGAGCTTTGCGTATCATATTACAGTGTTCAAAATTAACTAAAATTGAATATATGCATAATAAGTTGGGGTTCCTTAATATATGGCAAAATACAGTGTATAACGTTTTGGTTCTAATATATAAATGTATAAAACAATATGATGCCAGGATATATGAGTAAATATCTGATATACAACAAAGAACAGCATGATTATGAAACAAGACAAAGAGAACATTTTAGACTGCCTAAATGTAAAAAAAGTAGTACACAGAACTCGCTCTATTACAAAGGGCTAAAATTATTTAATCAATTACCAAACGAATTAAAATATTCTGTTAATCTGCATGCGTTTAAAGAAGGTTGTAAGACCCATGTAAAACTGCAATTTTAATTTGAAGTACTAGTTGTAAAGATTGATGTATAAATAGTTTCTTTTATAACTAAATAAAGCCTATTATTATTATAACCATAAGTAATTTATATAACGTATTTCATATAAAAGTTTATTCATGTATTGAATCTTTGTCATTAATATGATGAAGACTTTAGACATTTCATTTTGTTTTAAATTTTTAAAATACCTGTGGTAAATTGAGAGTAGGTACATAGAAAAGCAAATCCATCATTGTGCTTTTTCAAAATAATTGTGTTTAACAATAAAATGTCTATTGACGACAATAGTAATGCTTTTGAAAGAAATTGCAAGCAAAATGTTTGAAGATGAAAATACCATAAATTTTTTGAATTGTAAGCAGCTTTAACTCATTTTTCGCAAAAAATGACTTATGCCACTTTCAAAATTAACGGCTCATATGTAGATCCAAAACTAAAAAAAAAAAACTTTTAATGATCATATTTAAAACTTTAGAATGTGGCAAATTAAATCAAAACCATTTTAAAAAATGTTGGTCTGTACTATTTCTTATAATAAAAAAGAATTTGAGTTATTTGAATAATAAATTAATTACGTTGCTTATTGTGTTCACTGCTTATTGGAATCAGAGGATTAATAAATTCGATTACCAAGAAAAAACAGACAAACAGGATAAATGAGAATAAATTTGCAGATCATCAATAGTAAAAAGGTTAATAAAGATAAATAAAGTAATAAAATAATTTAGACATGTAAAATGTGCCGTAAAATGAAACAATTACAAAGGACATTGGTGGTTCTAACGACTCTTTACTCAGACTTTAGTTTGACTTAAAAGAGAATAATCTTTTCCAAAGTATATTTCTTTTTGTTTGATAAACTGTACTTAAAATAGCTATTTTTAATTCATCAATTGTATTCGACTGTCATTTTAAGATTGGCTGTTTAAGGACAGTTTCTCAAACAAAAAGAAAACTGCCTAGAAAACTTTATTATCTACAAGGTGCAAATCTCAAATTTATATTGCCCATTGAGAGAGCGCTAACCTTTAATGCATGTTATAATTTAGATTTTATACTGACAGTAGGTGAAAAATCATAAAATATTATGAAATGTAAAAAATAACTGAAATTATTTGACTTTTCAATTTTTACGTGTTCAGTTCAGCAGCTGACTTATGTAATCTTTTGTTTTTTTTTTCAATTCCCTCTTAGATTAAACTTAATAAATGTTATAAAGTATTGTTATAACTTGCTTATATTTATAGATAGTCCCAATAACCTAATACATCAATGAAACGAGAAAAAAAATCTCTTTTTAATGAACCCATAGCCAACTATGGTTGCCATTAAAAAAAGTTTGGCTTATACCTCAAAAATCGAATGTGCCATGACTTTCTAGATAGTTTTTCTAATTCTTTGTAAAAATAATATCTATAGGAATTATTTCACAGTCTGATTTTAACATATGGAATTATTAACAAATGCAAAAATCGTCTGTTTTTAGTTTTTTAAGATATTAAAAAAGTTGAAGGCGTAGGTTAAATGCCCAACTTTGCTGATTTAACCGACTATGTAACTCTTATAATAACAAAGTTACCCATGCAACACATGCAGATTATTGCCATCCTGTATAGTGCATTAGATGTTTCTTTTTACAAAAGTATTTTGAAATACTTTTTAAGTTAACTTTAGTCTACAATTTTTTTTCGGTGTATTGAGAGGCATGGCCAAAACAAAACAAAATAAAAATGATGTCCAAAGTGATAATTGATTTGTCGTTCTCGATAATTTTTTATTTAGTTAAAGTACTAACAAAAATTCATGGAACAGTTAAAACGCAAAATATTATTTTTATAAAATGTCTTTGTGTTTGTCGACCAAAGCCAGGGCCTTTTAGAGTAAATGCGAGGCCAGGGACAAAATGTTTTTGAGGCCCTTTAAAATTAAAAGCTATAGGTAAGGGAAAAATATAAAATGTCAATGATCGTTCGATGATATATGTTATAAAACTGTTAGTATTTCAACTACATAAATATTATGTATTTTTTTCTAACAGATCAAGTTAAAAATTGAGGCCCCTAAAACTCTGAGGCCCGGGGCATCTGCTCCTCTTGCCCCTACCCCCCTCTGATAAGGCCTGACTACTGCAATGTCCACGTTGTTCCACGCTTAGTTAAAATATTATTTTGAAACTCTGGCATAAAAGTTTCTGCTTTCAACAAAATAACAGATCTGTTCGTTATACAACAAACGATAATCTTATTAGGTACAGTTTGCTAGTTTAAACGGTTCGTTGCAAAATATGAACTAAAGTAAATTCAGTAACAAACTAAAAAAAGATCGTGAACACAGGGAGCGTGGGACAGGAAAACAGGATCATGAGATTTAAGAAGTATCCGGCTTGTCTGCAGTTTTAAGATTCAAGGCCGTAGCCCGGGGCACGGGTGCAAAAGTAAAAGCATTCCTTGCCCCCAAAGTGGTGGCAAATTGCAGGTGCACATCGAGAGCACTTGTGTAAAAACAGGTAATCGACTATTTCTAAACATTAAAGAACGCACCGCGTTTTTGGTTCGTATTACCGAGTAATTGAATATTTCAAAAATGTTAACTTATCTTGAGGTAGTCGATTTAAAGAGTAATATTTAGTCAATTTTGTAACTTATAACTGGAGTTCGGATAATATGCAACAAAAAAATGAGAGATATGCACATGTATATGCATAACTATTTATGAAAAAAAAAAAACATTCTGATAATTTTTGTGTTTTAATCACTAGATCAATTTTATTTGTATAGGGTGGTCCAAATTCGATGGGATTACATGGGTATCTCGCTTAATATCTAGATAGAGAAACGGTTAAGTTACCAAAAATCTGCAGTTTTTTGGGACAAACTCAGAACAGTTCTCAAATATAGGTATTCTATCATTTCCAGTTTTCCTTGTTTTTGTTTTTGTGTTCACAGACTACTTTTTGTTTCTCATCTTCAAAAAAATTAAAAACCTTTGTAACTTGCGTATTATTGAAAATAAATACATCAACCCTTAAATATTGGAATGGGAAAAAATAAGGTATTTAAATAAATCATAGCCAACTATAGCTTCCATTTAAAAAAAGGTGAGTTTATGTCATAACTTTTTAACGGCAACTGAAATAATGTTTTTTTAGTACAATCAAAATCTACATAAAAATATCTAAAAATAGTTTTTACAAACCTATAAACTATTTAAAACAATAAGGGAGATATGCCACATTATAAATATAACAAAAAAAAACAGTTTTTCTTTAATAGCTCAAAAACCGGAAATGATAGAATATTTTTGAAAACAGTTCTGAGTTTGTCCCTTAAAACTACACATATTTGGTAATTTAACCGTTTCTCTATCTTGACTATTAAGCGAGATACCAATGTAATACCATCAAATTTGGACCACCCTGTACGTGCTAAGAGTAGGTACTCTTTAATGTAGAATGTATCTATTATTTTTGGATTTTTTTTATCATTTGCCATTTTTGAGATATTACCTCTAATTTCATTTTGTATATAGGCCATCAAATGTGGTTTTTTCCCTCTTTCTAATGAGATAGGAGTGTTACTTACTATATCTATTTTTATAAATCAAGAAAAATCATATTTTACCAATCACTTATTAAGCTATCTATAAAATAACAAACAAAAAGCAACTACTTAAATGACAAACAACAATATAATTTATCTGTGGTATCATTTATTAGAATTTCATAGTATTGTTAAGGAATTGTAATAATTGTTGTAATTATGGCTACATTTACAAATAATTAAAAGTTTGACATGAGATGCTACAGTTGTCGTCCCGGCTTTGATATTTAGAAATCTGGCAATCATTGATACAATTTTGTTTACATGTACCCAACAAAAATGTAAATACATAATTTTTCATTAGAATATTTTTATTCATACTTCCTCAAATCTTTTAAAATTTAAATTAGATTTGAAGTAATTATCTTATTGTATACGCATTTTCGAACTTACACATCTATAAATTGCATATCATCTTTAAATTACATTTTCTAGGAATATGTTTTGCCCTTATCACTTGAAATGATACCATAATTATTGCAAAGATTTGAATTCTTAGTATTTGAAATACTACTAATACCTTTCATTCACAACAAAATAACTATTATATTGTATGATTGACCATTCTTGGGTCCGAAATCTTTAATTTTTATGACCGGAAAAAACTGAATGCAAAATATGCTTAAAATTTAAATATATGCAAAAAATACTAAAGAGGCTAGAAATATGCAAAAATGCACAAAATATGCAAATGCATATAATCCGAACCCTACTTATAACATTATAGTGATCCTAAACATCTAGATAAGAAAAAATTAAAGAAACAATTAAAGAAAGAATTAAAGAAAAATTAATGAAATTAAAAACTTTTGACTGGTTCTCAAAATTTGCATAACCTTTTTTACAGCCAATTTTAATTTGTATACAATGCACGAAATAAAAAGAGCCGAAGATTCTTTAAATTTGATATGCAGTGGCTTGCGCCACCCACCTTAAAATTTCTTTTATAGATAATAAGGGAACAAGTGAACTGGCTCAGGTGCAACTAAATGTATTCTCGAGAGAAAATGCATTTGGACGAAAAAATGCACGCTGTTTAGGAGTCCCATTGTACTAGTACCAGTTTCGGGTTACGCACAAGGCTACCCATTGTGGGTCTCGTATTTAAAACATGTGAACTCGGTGAATGTCTTTTGTTATCAATGGGTACCATTCACTTGTTTAAACACTTGCTGGTCATAGATCTTTTGTTGGATCTGTTTTTACCGAGAACTGAAAAAATATCTGGTTGGTGGGTGATTTGGTACATACCATAGGCAGGTAAACTGGAGATTGTGTTTAAAGAGTTTCTGTTGTTACAAAAAAAGCAAAATATTATCGATTGATTTCGAAAAAAAACGCTTTGGTAAATTAAATAATTATTTGTTGTGTAATTGTAAAAGAACACATTACTGTATACACCTTGATTATGAAAAAATATTATTATTTTATGATTATTACCTACATACTAAGTTTTGTTTAATAAATAAATGGGTAAAACCTTTAAACGTTAATTTTTTTAAAAGTTTTTATGGGTTTTCTTGAATAAGACAATCTTTTTCTGAGTTTTTATAAGGTCCCAATTTAAACTGAATTAATTACTTTTTGCAGGTTCATGGTTCAGTTGCATCTAAAATTTAAAAAAACCTTGTTGGGCTTTTTATTGTCGTTAAAGTTGCTGTATATCAATTATTTATTGATAAGGTTCATTTGTTTTTTAGATATTTTATAATTGCATACGGTGTTGTATATTAAGTAAATATCTTAAGTTAAGTGCTTTTTTTTTTAGTTTACTATTACTCAGGTGTAAAATTAAACGTTTTTCCGTAAACTGTGTTAACTTTTTTGAAATAATCACATCTGCAAACAAAAATCCAATTATCCAGTAAATAGTGCAGAATGCAAGTGTAATCAAGTGTTCTGTACTGACACGTATCAGATGTTTAACATATAATGATTGTAAAAAGTTATAACCTAATGTAATACAATCCGTTTAGTGTGGTCAGCTTTCTGGTCGATGACATGAAGATAATCATATTCTTTTATGATGAAGAGGTAAATCTTATAGGTTTGTGCCTGAATGCAAGCCAGATGTATGCAATTGTATCTGGCATTTCATTGATTTTTGATGACTTTATAACACCTCCAAGGAATCCAAAGTCTTATGTTTTTGTTTTGTATCCATTCAAGAGAGTTTATTGGTTGAGGTTGATAGAAGATATTAAATGCGTATTGATAGCAAGATTATTGTAAATGAATAATCTGATACTGATTTAACTTTATTTAATGACCTGACTGTTTGTAAAGAATAAAAAGGACCATTCCTGAGAACAATTATGGGATTCCTGGTAATAATTGAGTCGTTTATTTTGAAAGTAGCATAAGTTATTTTGAGATATTAAAAGATTTGCATTTTAATGTGCATTAAAATATTTATGCTAACTACCTATAGAGAAATTTCAATTATATTTGTTATCTCGCACTTATATTTTTCTTAGTGTACATAATTTCGCACAGACGTTAACAAATCGCCATTTTTCATTACTATAAAGTGACTTAACCCACTTTTAAAATTATTACTTTATAAAAACTACAGACTTATATTGGTTTTGCCCGATGTGATTTACTGAAGTGATGTTTGATAAGTAAGGAATAAAAAAAAATATAAAAATTATATAAGATATAATTTATTACATTACATAATTTCATCATAATTTTATTTTAGTATTTTTTCATTATCATTAATACTTCTAAAATACATAAGTAATTAGTAAATTCATTAGTACATTTTGAAATATAAGTATAAATACACTTTATACTGTATTTCATATAAAAGTTTATGAAAGTGTTAAATCTTTGTCATTAATAGGAGTGATGAACACTTCGGACATTTTACTTTGTTTTAAATTTTAAAAATAACTTTGGTAAGTTGGGGGTACCTATACAGGGTGGTGCTTTTTTCGATGCTCACCATTGCTATCTTGGAAACGGTAAAAGATACAAGGTCGGTTAAATTAGAAAAAAGCCGGATACATTTTTATGGCGATTAAGAATCTGAAAAGAAATCCTGAATATTTTGATTCGTTTTTGATTTATTACAAAAAAACTGAAAAACGTGATTTTTTTGTATAAATAATCTATAAAATCTTTGAAAAACAATTGAAATTATGATATAAATAAAAGCTACAGAACATTTTATTGGTTTAATGATAACGAAATTAAGATTGTTGGAAACATATTTAGAAGATATGTTAGGCGAATTGCCATTATTAACAATTCAAAATCATCAGTAGTTTCAGCAAGAAGGAGCTGGTCCTCACAACGCCCGCATTGTAAAAGGATATTAATTTAGATGTACGCTTTCAAAATTCATGACTTGGTACGTTTGGTCCTGTTCATTGGCCTCCGCGATCGCCATGTTTAACGCGTATGGATTACTTTTACGTTGATGTTGTTTATGCAACCCTAACGTTGAACTTCTTCGCAGTAAAATCAAAAATGTTTTCGACTCTATTTCCAGACAAACTATCCTAAAGGCAGTGGACGAAATGAATTTGAGGACTAACCACTACATCATACATAACGGCGCGCACTTTAAACAATTTAAATAATTATTTATCTGGTGTTTTAAATTTATTGTCATTTCGTTATTTTATTAGACCTATAAAATGTTGTGCCCCTTTTATTTATATCATAGTTTCAATTGTTTTTCAAAACAGTCACAATTTTATAGATTATTTATACAAATTTTCAAATTTCAACAAGTTTTTTGAAAGAAAAAAGGTATGTTGGTTACCAATCTGTCTGTCTGATGGTGTTAAAATCCAATATGGCGGCCATAAGAAATAAAAAAGTTGACTATCGCAACTTGAAATCTAGAAGGCTTAGAAAATTTCTGTTGACGTCATCAAACCCAGGACGGTCAAAAACATACAGTTACCAAGTTTAAATGAAATAGCGTGAATGTTAGGGAAGATAATAGTATTTTTCTAAAATCACATTTTTCAGTTTTTTTTTGTAATAAATCAAAAACGAATCAAAATATCCAGGATTTTTTTTCAGATTCTTAATCGCCATAAAAATGTGCAACTTTTCTCTAATTTAACCGACCTTGTATCTCTTACCGTATCCAAGATAGCAATGGTGAGCATCGAAAAAAGCACCACCCTGTATAGGGATGCAAATCCATCATTATCCCATTTCCAAAAAAAAGTAATTGCACCTGTTTAACAATAAAAATTTTATTGACCAAAGTAGTAATGATTTTAAAAGAAATTGCAAGTAAAATCTTTAAAAATAAGAGTACCATACATTTTTGTAATAAAAACTTCCTTTTTTCGCCTAGTTTTATAGGTTGCTAAATTGCATATGAACAACCAGAGCCACCTTCTTGAAAACATGTTACAATTTACATTCAATTCAGTCTATGAAATCACAAGAATAAGTTCTGCCTTACCCCGCGTTACGACGATTCGCTTTCCAAAATTTCGCTTATACGAAAATTTTAAGTTGCCACTATTTCTCAATTTTGCGTCAATCTGACATCTAAGATGTAATATCAGAGTGTAAGAAATTTCTTTTACTACTTTACAACTAAGTAATGTGTTCTTTGCGTAAAAAGGTACATAAAAAGTAATGAGCCGCGTAAACGTTATAAATAATTGGTCAAACAATGCTTATAGTGGCTAGTTTTCCGGAAACATTTTTTTTAAGGCTATTATGTAAATGTGTCTAAAGAAGCAGCAAGCGCGTGCCGCGCCTCAACTGTTATATCCGGCGTTGCTGAAGCGTAGTTTGCATAACTAAACGTAATAAGTAGGTATTATTTGAGGCAGATATTATTATTCAGCGAATTACCATGTACTCGTGTTTGTTGCTTTTCGTTTCATATTGGTTTTAGCAATCTTCTTCGGATTCTCTACAAAAAAAAGCCATACATAATAAAATTACAAAGTAATAAGTACGGTATCAATTTTAATATCGTTATGGCACGAAATTTACGCTATGTAGGTCCACTTAAACATGATGTTATTTTACTCAACGAAAAATTTGCCTTAGGTTGTGTATCAAATTTTATTATTTCTGGAAGACATCTTCTTTATTATTAAGTATAAAGCATAGAAAAAATGCTCAGCCATATTTCTAGACGCAGCCCAGGCGTTTGACAAAGTCTGGCACGAAGGACCAGAGTATAAGCTGAAGAACATGTCGCCAAAATAATAAAATCTTACATATCCGATCGAATGTTTCGTGTCAAGCAAGAGAGAGAGTACTCAAACATGAGAAATATAAATGCAGGAGTACCCCAAGGCAGTGTTTTGGGACCTATTTTATACTTGCTGTACACTTCCACAGATTCAAAACGTCACAATTGCAACTTTTGATGACGATACAGCCATCCTGGCAATTGGTAATGACGATGTAGAAGCAGCTGCTGAACTTCAAGAAGCATGCAACAGAGTAACCGATTGGACTAAGAGGTAGAGAGTAAGAATCAAAAGTACACAGATTTTTAAGTGTGTATGTAACTAATGTAAAATAAAATAAAGCATTTGCGTCTAAAAATAATTTTAAGCCAGATTGATAAACGATGTATTGACTGAAGGTGTGTAAACTGTGGACCAACAACTAGAAGATAAATTTAGGAAATTGTAATTCTCTGCTAAGCTGTGGGATTCCGATGTATTTATGGAGGAGATAAATGATGTATTTATTATCCCAATGTATACCTTGAAATATATCCATTAGTAACTTTAAACAAGTATTATTACACGTAGGTTGGAGATTATTTCAAAAGCAAAAATATCATTTAAAAAAACATCTGTAACAGTAAACTAGTTAACTACTAAAATCATTTGTAATTACTAACGTAGTAAAAAAGTTTCTTCTAATTCAAAATCATAATAAATAGTGTCCTTGAGATAATTACTTTCTTGATTAGAAATGTTCCCAACAAACTTTGTAATGGCAGAAAAATCTTCATACAATGCAATAAAAATATAGGAGTATTCGAATCGCAGAAAAGGTGCTTTTTAACTTTATTTGTTCAAATGGTATTGATATGGTGTGAAGTTAAAATTAGATGGTATACATTCTTAATTAACTAATTACATAGGACTTTTTGTTACATAAGTGATAGTAACGAGATTGGATTGGATTGGAAGTTGAGCATAATTAACTACTTGTTTTTGGCTTTTTTAAAACAAAAATAGTCGCTTAAACTTACTTAAGCATATAATAAGTCTTGTAGTTTGCTATTCGTTTGTAAATTTTACTATTTTTCTACATAATCAACATCTAGTATTAAAATTTATATTTGATTACAAAGATAAAAATATTTAAAATCTGATTTTATATAAATAACGATACTTGAGCTCTTTGAAAAAGACGAACAGATAAAGAAAAAGTTTTAGGACATTTTTGGCATGGTTTTTTGTCCTTCATGAGATAGCGATATTCAATTTTTTTTACTCATATAAATATCGATATATTACACCTAACTTTCTTATTTTAAATAGCAACAATAAGCAAATTATATAATTTTGATAAGCGCAAAAAGTAAACTTTCGATTTATGTCAGCCAACTGTGGTTGCCATTTAAAATAAGGAAGTTAGGTGTAATATATTGATATTTATATGAGTAAAAAAAATTGAACATCGCTATCTTATTAAGGACAAAAAACCATACCAAAAATGTATTTAAAGTTTTTCTCTATCTTTTCAATTTAGCGAGATATTTAACATTTTTGAAAAGTGGCAAAAATCGGTTTTTGGTTATATTTCAAAAATTAAAAAACATATTAAACATCTGTTGACGGCAATGATTTTCTCTCGAAAAAAGAAATCGAGACTACGTACTTAGTTTTTTTCTATCTCTGATAATAACCGAGATACCCTGCATGGGCATCGAAAATAGGCCACCCTGTATATTTATTAGGACACTATCAATACAATGAAATTTTGTGAAAAGTAAAGATTATTTTGACGCCTAAATAGATAATAAAAACACAGAAAACTGAGATGTATAATTTTATTAATTTGGATACCATTAAAAGCTACATTTCAACATTTAAATGCCCAAAAAGTTTTACATTGTAGCAGCAATTATAAAAAATCATGTGTAACACTTCGCGATTTTACATATTTTGTTTTATCCCAAGTTATGGCGTTAAATGAGCACTAAAAAATGTATTTTTTATTAAACAAATTGTGCATTTTAAAAATAAAACTGACTATGAAAAATTTCCAAGTTTGTCAATCTTTGAAGCTCATTTGAGAATCATAAATTGTATTGTCTGCAACGAAATAAGTTAACTTTGAGCACTCTACGGCCAGGTTTTTATGTAGTAATTAGTTAAAATTGGTTTTAAGTTTAATGGCAGTTTTATTTTTGCATTTTATGAATACAATTTCACATCCAACTTAAAATTAATTATCAAGAATTACTATAATTAATTAAAATTACATGCTAATCAAGATAATTTCACATTAAATATACTTAAACGATGATATTTGCTATTCGCAAATACTTAAAAATCGCCGATTGCTGTCAGTTATCTTTTAACGTTTCGAAACTTTCATTTTTAAACCAATAAGGGCAACCGATATTGCCAGTCGATTCGTCAGTCGATAGAGTAAAAGCAACTGCAATACCGAGAAAATGATTTTATTACGCTCGAGAGATTAGAATCAATGTAATTATTAATTATAGGTGCACTAATTTGCAGTTTTAACGTCCTCTCATTTAGTGCAGCGTTCATTAGAGCATGGAATATGTTTTTTTTGTGCTATATTTATATGCTCACTCTCGTGGATGATTAAATAAGGATTTTTACTTTATTTGAACAGGTTGGTGCGTAAAAGCCCAATGAAATCAATAATTATTTTTTAAATTCAATTCCAACGATATCTAACAAACAGGATGTTGATAATCTCATTGAATTTTATAAAAGCAATAAAATCCTTGATAGTCAACAATTGTTCAAATTTTCCTCGGTTGATGCCGCTGATATTCTTAAAATAATAGGTGAATTAAAGAGTAAAGCAACTGGACACGATAACTTAAACATAGATATTCTAAAATTATGCTGTCCACTGTTGATTCCCTACATTACTCATATCATTAATTCTTCCTTGGCTACTAACATGTTCCCTGAAAGTTGGAAAAAATCAATAATTATACCAGTTCCAAAAGTACTGAATCCCAGCGAGTTTAAGGATTTCAGGCCTATTAGCATTTTGCCAGTTTTATCAAAACTTTTAGAAAAAGTGATGAATGTTCAATTAAGAAAATATCTAAATGACAATCACATATTACCTGACATTCAATCTGGATTTCGACCTAATCGAAGTTGCACAACGACATTACTCTATGTCACCGATGAAATAATATCAGCTACTGACTCAAACAATATAACAGCACTTACACTACTTGACTACAGTAAAGCCTTTGATACCATTAATCACCCTGTATTATTAGCGATTCTTGAAAACATAGGATTGTCACCATCGGCTCTAAAATTATTTAATAGCTATTTATCCAACAGATTTCAAAGTGTGAAAGTCTTGCAGGAGTTCTCTCAGTTTGAAGCTGTAAACAACGGTGTTCCGCAGGGCTCTATCCTAGGGCCACTGCTGTTCATCATATACACTTCTACTTTTTATAAATACGTTTCAACATGTAAAATGAAAATGTTTGCCGATGATTGCCAGCTATTGCATTCTTTTCCATTTAAGGATTATCATAACGCAATATCTAATATCAATACAGATCTTGATTCCATAAATGCAATTTCAAAAAAACACAATCTTATAACTAATCCCAATAAATCTGTCGTACTTCTATTTGGTAAGGTTAATAAAATCAATTATTTGAAGGATCATATTGATGTTCGTATTGGTGACATTTCTATTCCAATTAAACAGGAAGCTCGGAATTTAGGTTTAGTTTTGAGCAACACGTTCAGATATCAAACGCAAGTAAATAATTATATTAAGAAAAGTTTCTTAAACCTCAAATTAATTTTTCCTCACAGACAATACTTAACTTCTAAAATCAAAACGATGCTATGTAACTCTCTTGTATTGTCTCATTTCAATTACTGCAGTGAAATTTATGGTCAATCTATAACACTAGAACAATCCAATCGAATTCAGAGAGTACAAAATTCATGCTTGCGTTTGATATTTGGAATCAGGAAATACGATCATATCTCTCACAAACTAGTTGATCTTAAATGGCTGAACATGGCGAACAGAAGGAAGCTACAGCTTGCTGTTCTTTGTCACAGAGTGATCTCTCAAAAACAACCGGCTTACTTATACAATAAAATTAAATTTCGCACTGACGTTCATACTTTAAATCTTAGGTATAAAAGCTTAATATCTCCACCATCTCATAGGACTGCTTTGTTTGAGCGATCATTTCAGTATCAGCTGTACAAAATTTACAATGGAATTCCAATTGAGTTTAAACAGTTAAGCATTCATTCATTCAAGCAAAAAATGTATACACTGCTATTCAATCTGCAATGTAAAAATTAATCTATTACTATTATAATATATTGTTTCTAATCAATTTTGTAACAGCACTGGAATTATGTTGTACAATTAATCTTCTTTTTGATGTACTATCGCAGAATTTAGGCTAAGTTTATATTTAGGCATAAGTTTATTTGGTAAACCTGAATTGTAAATGGTTCCAATGGAAGAGCAGAACGTAGTTTAAGATTTTTATCTTCAACTACAAACTGAATTGGCGCCATTTGGTTTTTCTTTTCCAAATCTTCTCGTATTCGTATATTTTCGTATTTGTATTTAAATGTTAAATGTACTATCTTATGATAGATATGATATGATATGATATGATATGTAATACTTATGTGTTAAATCTGAGAAAAGAAAAATAAAGGCTTTATTATTATTATTATTATTATTATTATTATAAAGTTGATATTTTCTAAACTTGGATAACGTTGTGTGGTCTTTTCCCGTTAAAACTAAGGAAATGCACTGTAAAGTATCGCGATATTTACACCTGATTTAGTGGTTACTGGTTTATATACGTATCACAAGTGGTTAGACTTATTTATATTGAAATTGTTACTGTCAGTTGTTTCTTACTTGAGAAATCATTGCGCGGGGATCTATATTTAGTTCAATTGAGTTCGGATTTCTCTACTAAAACAGCATTGAAATGTTTCTAAATTTTGGCAAGGGTTAAGATTTTTGTCCATCCTAGTACGATATTGGATATAAGGTACAATTTTGTACCACAATATGACTTTTTAAAAATTAACTTAGAACCATATGCCAATATAAAATTTTGAACGTGTGTATTGTTGACAGATATTTATAAATTTGTAATTTTTTCAAAATTTTTTGGTTAAATTGTTTTTTTTTATTACTATAGACATTCAATTTGCATATTTTTCTACCAGAAAATAAAAATGACCAAATATAATGTCTCTTAAATTTGAAGTCCAATACGGGGATCTCGATTATTATTACTGGAGTTGGAAAGATGGTTTAATTGGAAAAAAAATGCATAATTTGGTGCTGAAAAAGAGCCTGAAAAAACAACATAGTCCCCTCAGGGCAGAAATTATTAAAAAAAAAAATCTAAAACCATCTTAATTTTTGACGATATTTATAAATTTAAAACACTTTTTCCATACCGGTTCAGGTATTAGACGTTTGGTCGATTTTTGGTTGTCACTACTTTTTCTGTCTCCTACAAGTTTGAACATCTACTAAGAATGCCAGAAAGTAGATACGTGAAAATAAGAAGGAAAATGCAGATGGAGGGAAAAAGGAATAGAAGAAGACCAAAAATAAAATGAGAAACAGAGGTGAGGCAGAAACCAGAAGCAAAAGGAATCAGCTGGAGAGATGTGGCACAATTAGCTAACGATAGGCAGGAGTGGAGAAACATAACACAGAAATAGAAAACCATACCTCGACACCGAAAGGTACAAGAGGAACCGATTAAGAAGAAGAATCAATAACTTTACAACACTTTTTGTATACCGGTTCAGGTTTTAGACGTTTGGTCCATTTTTGGTTGTCACTAATTTTTTGTCTCCTACAGGCTTGGACTAGGCATGCCAAAAGTAGATGCGCGAAAATAAGATGGAAAATGTAGATGGAGGGAAAAAGGAATAGGGGAAGAATAAAATGGGAAAAATAAGTGAGGCAGAGACTAGAAGAAAAGGGAGTCATCTGGAGAGATTTTCCACAATTAGCTAACGATAGGAAGGACTGGAGAAACATAACACAGAACTAGAAAAGCATACGAACACCGAAAGGTACAAGAGGAACCGATTAAGATCAACAACTTTAAACACTTTTTGTATACCGGTTCAAGTAGTAGACGTTTGGTCAATCAACAAAACAACTCATCACCATGTCAACCGACTACTTTCCGGCCTAGGTCGGCAAAGACAACTCATTACCATGGCAATCAGTTACTTGCTGGCTTAGGCCAGTAAAGATGCATTTTCCAGCTTAAAAATTTATTGGAAACAAGTGATTTTCTGACCGGACGCAGAAAGAATATTAAAAAAAGACTGAAAATAACAATTTTACCATGAAATCAATATAAACATGGAAAAGAGTATACTAAAAAAAATTAATTGTACTGTTGGAAAATCATTGAGTTTTCACGATCTTTTTTTATAATTTTAAATATGCATATAGAATAGTTCAGCATGTGAGAAATTTGACAAGATTAGCAATTTTTATATATTTTTTACACCTTTTTTGTACAACTATATATACCTAGTTATAATTTATGTGTTAATACCATATGTCACTTAATCAAGAAGAGCAGCTTTCCTCGAGTCCCATAGACCATAAAAAAGTCGTTACACAATATGAAAATTTCCAACAGCTAACGCACCTTATAGAAAAATGCAAAATTGAATCGTTACATCAATTTGACCATATCGCCCCATCTTTCACGCGCCGGTGCCCAAAATTCTTATGTGGCACCGTAATAAGGGCGGTTTACAAAAGTTTGGTGAGCTGTGACGTGGGCGAACATGCAGGTGACACCTGGCACGCGCCTGCGCGATGCCGGCCACGTGCCATAACACTCTAGATGAGCCTAAAAGCGTGACTGATACATGATAATAGATAAAGTGTTATCTTAGGGTGCTGTGCACTAGACGAGAAAGAGGTGGTTTTTATGCAAAATATAAATAGCCATTATTTAAAAAAGAATTATAAAAGAATTTCTGCTGACGCTTTTTGATCGGAAACAAGTTAGTTTTTTTTTGTCTTTGCAAAAATAAAAAAACGTGTTTTGGACAACTAAATCCAAAAATTTTGCAGTGCTGACAAAAAAAGCATTAAAATTACATAATTTTTTCATATAAAAATTATATTTGCTATTAATTGATTCTATTACAATAAATATTTGTTGAGAAATAATAATTTATTGGGAATACCGCCATGGATCGACTGCATGTCATAAAGTATTTGCGTCACATGATGGTAACTACATTACAAAATTTTTAATTTAAAGCTTTATGAGCAGGGGTGGATTTAGGCATTGTCTTATAGGCTGTCCATTCAATCAAAGGGTCTCCTTCGCGGTCAAAAAAATAAAAATAAAAACAATAAATATAATATTTAAAAAACAAAGCTCCTCTAAAGCGTGTTAGCTAAAAAAAAACCAGTTTTTCGACAAAATAGCGAATAAGTCGCCACAACTTACCCAAACTTGGGCAGTGTTAGTCCAGGACTCCCAAAGTTAGCGGTCCGCTCCAGTCTTTAAGTCCACTACTTTTTATAATACTAATGGCAAAAGGAGTTAAGGAGTGCAAAGTTTATACGAAGAAAACTTACCGGGGAATTAAAGTAAAATCAATATCTTTAACAAAATTGGCCTTTACAGATGGTGATTGATGTGGTGCTATTAGCTAGGAACAAAAAGGACTTGCAACATAATTTTTAGGGCACATACCTTAAGAAGATATAATATAAGCACCAATATAAGAAAGACGAAGACTATGGTTATATTGGAGAATCATATAACGTTTTTATTCATGCCAGACCAAGAAAAGATAGAGCAGGTGTCAAATTCTAAATATTTAGGAACAATAATTGCAGAAAATGGTAAATTGGAGGAAGATCTGAATAACAGAATAGCGGCAGCGACGAAATTTTACTACGCCACTAATAAATGTTTGATAAGTAAGAAGGAAATATCAAGAGAAACGAAGACGCGAGTTTTTAATGCAGTGTACGTACCCATTCTCACGTACAGTTCAGAAACTTGGACACTAACACAAAAACAAAGACAATGAATACAAACACAGCAAATGAAATTTCTGAGAAGAATAGAGGGATGTAGACTGATCGATAAAATCAGTAACGAAAAAGTTCGAAATAACCTAAGAGTAATAAATATTGAGAAAAAGATGGAAACGAATCAATTAACCCCTTCAGACCCTGTGCACATTATAGTGTACACTGGTTTACTACTTCAATATTAAAACTGTGACTGCAACCATGTATAAATTGTGCTTTGAGCATATTCTTTTGAGAAGAGATAGACTATCTGCATCTATTGGATTCTATTCGAAGTATATGACATTTCGGTTGTGCATCGAATGGTAGTTTTTGCTTTTGAAAAAAAAAATTGGGTCTGAAGAGGTTAAGATGGCTTGGACATTTACTACGCATGCCAGAAAGTAGATACGCGAAAAAAGGATGGAAAATGTAGATAGAGGAAAAAAGAAATAGAGGAAGACCAAGAATAAAATGGGAAAAAGAAATGAGGCAGAGACTAGAAGAAAAAGGAGTCAGCTGGAGAGATGTGCCACAATTGGCTAACGATAGGCAGGAGTGGAGAAACATAACACAGAAATAGAAAACCATACCTCGACACCGAAAGGTACAAGAGGAAGCGATTAAGAAGAATAAAAAAAAAAATAAAGACATTTAAACTGACAGACATACAACTAAAATAAGTTCTTATGGAAACCAATGAATTTGTTACCATAGTAAAAAAATTATTTCTAATTCTTTGAAAAACCAAATAAATAGAAATTAAGGCTTTTCGATATTTTTTTTAAATTTTGTAATGCGACAACCCACTTGTGACACACTGTCATATTCACAAAAAACATAGCTATTCAATGATACCCATCATGACCCATGTTGCCATTAAAAAAAAAACACATGTGGCGCGCCACCACTTGGAAACAAAGATTACTAACATTTCGAAAATATCCTTAAATTATGGGCTAAGAGTTGTAATTGACAACCCTGCATTTTCGTTTCTTAAATCGCATTAGTTTTGACAATATAGGTACCAGTTGGTGCAATACTTAAGGTTGACCCTGTATGACAAACCCCGTTTGATAAAAGTTTGGATACGCCACTGTGACGGTTCATATCGACAAAAAATTCAAAAAGATTTGTTTTTGAGGTCGCTTTATAAACTTTTGCTCCAAGTTTTCAACGATTTATAACCGTATGTAAAATAATCGTGTTAAGCTTGCGTGCAAATGATAATTTAAGACAAAAAGAAGACTCTAAGAATCAAATTTACAACTTTTTAAAAGCTGTTCTAAAATCAATTTGTTATTACAGACCAAAAACGGCCGATACTATTATTTATTGCAAATTAACGCTTTAATGTTTATAAACAAATCCGTCCTACATACTTAACGTCCGTTCCGACTGTTATTTTAAGTTATGCCAAACGATTAGCATTATAATTGCGAATTTGCGTTTTAAAATAGTTTTTCTTACGGTATCTCGATGTATATGAGTTGTTAACTAATTTTAAATTTATTTTTGAATACACAAAGTTAATTCATGGAGAGCCCGAGGTGATTGCTGGGTTTAATAGAATAAAAATTGTTTTAGTAGCTTTAATTTTTACATTTCGTTTTGTTTTACCGCGAAATGTAATAACAGGCGAAATAAATTAAAATAATTACTTCCATGACCAATTTGGTCGATATTACCTGTCCTTATCACCTTCATAAATTAAAAAAAGTTGTAATTCACAGCAGCTAATGAGATTGTTAATAAATATTGTCTCGTAACAGTTTAATTAAATGTCCACGTTATATTGAACAAGAGCAATGGGTTGAAAAAATGTGCAGTGTAGTGGTTTCCGACGATAACAAGATTTAATTTTTTCATTTACCTGAAAATGAGCCATAAAAAGCATTAAAACGATGTGTTTATGCGTTTATTTAACCTCCAAGATAATCAAAACTAATAAATTTTCAGTATCTACGCCAATATTATGCAATATTCATGTTTAAATTCTCTTAAAATAATACGTTAGTTAATTTATTTTGTTGGTTAATAAGCAAGCTAGCTCACACTGTATGTTTTGACATTTTTTAATATTACAAAACTGTTTTAGATTCCCACAAATGAATTTTTCGAAAACATCTTAACTTTTAATACCCATCCTAAACAAGTGATTACTCACACAGTTATATTTAAATTATGTTTTGTGATCTTAGGTCTCAAACGATTTTAAAAATATGTGAATAGGCTTAATTAAAAATAACTTTTTTAATTAAGAATTGCAGTTTATATGGACCGTATATTATGAAAGTCCATTGTTTCGAAATATTGAGGGGTTTACATTGAAGTCGATTTAAAAACACTGATTTTACGTTTGCCCATGAACTGCCTATGAACTAAATAATACTTGTATGAACCTTTACTAAGTTTTTTTTTTTAATTCGAGACACCAATTTGTTTGTTTTTGGGCCATAAATGGACTTTCACCTTTACATCATTATTGCAATATAATTTTCATAAAAATTTAATTACTTCAATTTCCATTTTACTTGAATTACGCCATGTTTTAGTCCAGTTTTGTTTATAAATAAAAACAAAATACTATTTTTTAAATTTAAATTATATTATGTTTAAATTTATTTTACCAACTTTAAGATTTTTGTATTACACGGCAAATTTTAAGTGTAGAATGGCATGGTTTTACTCCTTAGCTTATTTCAGTGTTTAATTAGACCACAAGAAATAGACTTGAACCATTTTTCTTATAAATTATGTCATTTACTAACAAATTTTCAGTTGGTCAAAGAATGTGGATATTTTATAATAATAATAATAATAATAATATTTATTGTGCATTACAATACAATTAAATAAAATAATACACAAATGGACAAGGTTAGCTCGCGCTCTCTACCACCTTGCCATTAGAAATAAGCATTAACAAACAAAAAAAAATTACAATAATAAAAGACATATTTACTGCTGAACAGCATTTTTTAACATACGTTTAAATTGAAAAGCAGATAAATGCAATTGATGCATAACAGTATTCAAGTACAACGGTGCTAGATAAGAAAAGCTTCCTCTAAATTTAAGTGAAGAGTGTCTTGGAATACAAAATGAATTAAATCTATTGTTGACATCGTGAACATCATTTCTACGTGTTATAAGATTAAAAAGATATGGTGGATTGTGAGATTTTAAGATTCTATATAAAAAGACAGTATTTAGATAGCGTATGCGCTCCTTTACATTTAATTCGTTGAGGCTAAGTCTAAATGGAGTAATATGACCTCTATACGGAATACAGCAAGCAAATCTTAAACATGCATTTTGCACTCGTTGTAGTTTTTGTTTGTTCAGTTGACTCAAAAAATTAAAATACACAAAGCAGCAATAATCAATGTGTGGGTAGATTATTGACTTTATCATCATAAGCTTTACCTCACTTGTTAAAGCGTGTTTTAGTGACTGAAGCGCTTTTAATTTAGAAAAACATACCCTGTATATATGATTGACATGATCTTTAAATGAAAAGTTGCTATCCATTATGACCCCTAGATTTTTGGCACTATCGACCCATTGAATATCGGTACTGTTCACCACCAAATTATATTGCTCCACAATACGCATTCTGTATGAAGGTGTCGTTATGCATAATGCTACAGATTTGGCCGGATTTATACGCAAACCATGCTGTTGTAAAAATTTGGTAACATTTCCCAAGTCAGAATTGAAATTGTTAATGTGAACATCTAAAGTATCAAATCCACAGGACATATATAATGCAATATCATCAGCATATAGATGAGCGTTAACGTAATTCAAACAATTACATAAATCAAATGTAAATAGTGAAAATAACAAAGGGCCCAGCACGCTACCCTGAGGAACCCCGCATTTGACAGTTTTCAATGATGAGGATACTGAACCCCTACCAAGTATTACCCTTTGACATCTATTATTTAAATAACTATCAATTAGCTCCAAAGCAGTACTACTGAATCCGATATATTTTAGTTTTGCTAATAATAAGGTAAAATTTACAAGGTCAAATGCCTTACTCTGATCGAGAAGTACTAAAACAGAGGGAGTTGAATTTTCAAAACCCATAGCAATATCATCTACCACCTTCAATAAAGCCGTCTGTGTACTATGTAGTTTTCTAAAACCCGACTGTATGCTGGGTATTATATTGTATTTCTCTACATAGCTTGTTATTTGCGTTGTAATAATCTTTTCGAACACTTTCGAAAAAGTTGGTAAAATCGACACTGGTCGTAAATCATTGTAACCTACTGGGGTAGGTATTTTAGGTATTGGTACCACGCTTGCAATTTTCCAAATTTGAGGAAAAACCCCTTGATTAACTGACTCGTTAAAGATATTTCTTATTTCGTTAATGCACAATCAACAAAATGAGTTTTTCATTCGAAGAAATGACCGATATGTTAATAACATACGGAGAAGCTAGAAAAAATGGTAGAAAGGCAGGTCGTTTGTACCAGCAAAGATTCCCTAATCGCCAAATTCCACATCATTCAACGTTTGCCAGTATCGAAAGAAGGATGAGAGAAACTGGAAGCTTATTAATTAAAAGAAACAATGCGCGCCACTGGATAAATTTTCCAAAATGTAATTATTGGGTAAATGTTACTTTTTTAGTAAAATGATCGTGCACCAAATTTGAAAAAAATATTTAAAGCCGTTTTTGCGTTACGGCAGATTTTTGTTTTCGTTTTAAAAATTGCAACACCCTGTATCTCGGAAAGTAAGCCCTTAAAGGGTTCATGTTCCTATATCAAACTTTATCAATTCACGAGAGCTCTCAGCTGTAGACCGTTGTCGGTCGAATATCGCAACACTATAACTGTGAATTGTCTGCAAATGAAAAGTTCACCCTAAATTGTATGTAATTTTTTCAATAATGGACCTACACAGCTTTCATAATAAACGATTAATATGTCAAATACGACTGCAACTGATGAGAAGACGAGAATTTTAAAACTGATATTGTTTCGAAAATAATTGCTTTGAAAACAAGTGTTTTTAAATTAAATTTTTTTTATAGGTAAAAGAAATCTTTTGGTTAAAATTATCTTTACAATTAAATGGTTTCCATAGACTTTTAAACATAAGAATTGATGGATCAGAGCAAAACGTCTATAATTTAAAAAAATAATCAACTTCCGTTAACGTTTTACCAAAACAATTGAACTGCAATTTAACAAAATTCTATGAAAGCGAAACAACTGAAGCCTACAACCACTTAAGATAAAACAAAATTAGGTAACACTTCAATTGTAGCATGACTAACTTTGACAAAATTAAGCCAAGGGCCTAATGTATGTATAAATAACCGTCATTTTACAGTTTTATGGGCACGGAATCTGCACACGCGTCTCACCTGTCGTATTATTTTATTTAATGGTGCGGTATTAGGACAGTACTAGTGCATTACTGTAAGGTGACTACATTAGGGTCTGCGCGACGATCGGCCAACCGTAACTCTTGTGTGCTTCCGATACAAACTTCCGCACTTGTGCTCCCACCTGTCGCCTTGCTGGCCTTTCTGTTTCCGAATTATTACACCACATGCAATTAGGAAATTAGAAAAAAGAAGGACATGCTTGGTGAAATAGATATTATGTTAAAACTTTTGTTATTCGGTCATGATAATGGCCTACTGCGTACTTTTTTTATGGGTAGCTTTAAAAACGTCAGAATTATTTAAGATGTTTGGCACGTGCTGTTTGAGATACTCAAGGATTTTTAAGGACCTTAATTTTTTACAATTTATGACGCAAAAGAATAACATCAGCTGTTTTTGTGTAAAGAAAGTCTATTTTCGTGCAACATTAAGGCCCGATTGCATAAACGCTAAACCTGGGATTAACCCCGCGATTAAACCACGTTAACCCTGAACTAGGCGAAATCGCAGCAAAGGTGGAGTTGATATTGCCTAGTGTTAGGGATTAACTTGGTATTTTAACACCAGTGTTGCTTTGTACAATCGGGCCAGACCTCTACAGGAGATAAGACGCCTTGCGTCGAAAATTCACAAGCTCCTAGTGTAAGTATAGTGGAATGAAGCGTTTTAGATGTTGATTTGAGCAATTAAAGTCGAAAAAATTGGTGAGACTATTAGCTTAATACTAAAATTTACTTTCAATTGATAATATTATTACAAGAAAAGAAAAGTACAGCTTAAGAATAGCGGAAAGAAAATATTAAAAACAATACTAGACCCAGTGAAAAGATGATCAGACAATGAGTTTGGAAGAAGAAAGAATCAGGAAATAATCTGGAAGTGAAGACATATTGAAGAAAATAAAACAGTAAAGTATGAAATGGTTGGAGCATGTTTGAAGAGTAGGTCAGAAAGCAATTTTAAAATATAATAATGAATTGAGGACCAGAAGGAAGGAGAAAAAGGGGCAGGCTAAGGACAAAGTGGATACAAGAAATAAAGGAAGATTTGAGCAGGGTATGAATACACAACGCAGAGGGCAAGGTAGGTACAGGACAGGAACATTAGGAATAAGATAACCAAGGAAATAAGATAAACCACAGATTGGGGACTTATCTATACCGCGAGAAAATAAATACGGAGAGCTTGTAGAAGTGGCGCAACCCCACATAAGGTGTTAAGCCGTACATAAAAACATATTATTACAGTATCACTATAACATAAAAAAATATATAGAATTTCCAAAATTTTGCTTCATTCACAAAAAAAATCTTTTAATAATAGTCTAGTAAGTGTTTAAAATAGACAAAATATGTATAGGTATAGGTACATTTCTTTATATTAACAAATGCATAGTAATAAACAAATGATTTTTTAGCTCTCATTTTTTAAAAGCACCATGGGTTTTTGATTATAACTAAATTTGCGTAGTTGGTAAATAGTTGTGATCTCTCCTAAAAACGCATTTTATTTTGTGTAAATACTCTTTTCGATGTATAAAGAATGTGTCAAAAGTCATACGCCATAAACGATTAGTTGGTTTAACTTTACTTTAACGGATTTTCTCAGAAATTGATAAAATTAACTGGGGAAAAAAAAAAATTAAGTTTGGCAGGTCGTCATTTATTAAACTATTAATAAACCACTGGCAGCACGCAAGACGTCTGAATTGGTCTGCCGACAGAAAGGCTGGATATGATTGCATCTTATATGGATGTATGTCCAAGTCCTTCTTTACAATCGTTGGGTATGTTCCATAAGAAAATCTAATTTCTTGAGAGAGAAGTTTTAAAGGTTTTTTAGGTTCTTGTTCCATACCTTGACGAACGTAATAATTAACAACTGCTTCTGTACGAACGGTTGGCCTACCAGCACCATTTCTATGAGTGACAGAAGCAGTTTCGCGAAACGCACCAACACGTTTCGTAAGACATGCATACAAATCTTTTGGTATAACTGTTAAGTCTGGGGAAAAGCTACCGAAAATCGTCCAAACATAAACGCTGACTGTATTAACAAATTCCATGAACTATAGCATACCAGTTCGAAGACAGCCTTCAATCATGTAAAGTTTGTGCTCTGTGATGAAAACCGTAATTAAAATGATCAAAAACTGATTTTAAGATTACAATAACTTTATCATAACAGCTTTACAAACCTTGACAATCAAAAAATTATTGACATAAATGCATGATACTAGCTTCGACAATTATTTTAAAATCCATGTGCACCTTTGCCACAATAATTTTTGATACAACAGCATTATAAATTACTTTTGTGGGCTGAGTTGTCGTACACTGAGCAATATCCATCTAACAATTTTTTTATACTGTGTGATCCGTTTCAAAATTGTCAAAATATTGTTCACGTTGCACCCTTTTATATTACGTTTGCGTTCCTTTCCGGCTTAACAAGAAAAATGCTTCGAAAACGTCTTAACAGACTTAAGCAGTGTTCAAAATAAATTACCCACTTCTGTCTACTTGTGCTTAGCACGGATTTACTGTAACATTCAAGGCGCACTAAGTTGTCCGTAATAAATCGTTGCGGTGAATGCTAGAACGTGAATTTATTAATGACTGCACCTGTAATTCCAATTTATTTTTTACAAAAGTCTGATTGTTGACCGTTGAGGAATGTCATCGCGGATACGGGCGCTCATCTCACCTGCGCCCGCATCTCAGTCACCTTGGCGGTAACTGACTACGCAATCGTGTAATCAGACACTTAATCTAGCGCACAGAACCAATGCGATAACAACGACGAGTGTGTCTACAATTTGGGAGTGTCAAATTATCACACGAAACCATTTATTTATCATCTCAAAATTAAATATAAATAAACTGGCGACCAGCTGCAAAATAAATAATAAGAAGTAGGTTCCGCCTTCACATTGTGTACAAGATGCATTCGAATTTGGTAAGGGACATATCTTTGTCGTCTGAAAACAGAAGACTGTACAACACAATGCATAATTCTGCACATAATTCCATTTGTGAGGTTGATTGTAAATTGACAATAAACTACAAAAACATTTTAATTATTTTTACAAATACGTACCTACAACATTAATTGTCAAAATCACATTAAGCATGTTGCTGTATTATTAATTTGGTTCAAGATTTGCAAATTCAAAATAATATTTTAAGTAAACAAGTGTATACTTAAGTTTAAAATTAAACATATTTTTGCTAGGGTACATGAATTTTATATACATAATTCTGAACAGAATTATGCATTGGTTCACAAAGTTTTACGTTTCAAAATCAAGAAAATGGAATGAAATAAATTTTATTATAAAATTTTCTTAAAATTCAAATTAATAAACACAATGTATTCAATGAGATAAAACAAAAAAAAAAAACACTTAAATGAATTATGCAAAAATGAGGGTTAGAATACTTGAAATTATATAGAAAAATTAAACTCTACTAGCAAAAGAGGAACAAACCAAGGACTACATTCAATTAATTAAAATTGGTTGCTCTGCAACCGCTTAGCATAAAATAAAGAGAGTACTAATAATTCAGTAGTTCTTATCTTTAAAATAATAAACAATGTCCTACCTAAATATTTGTTAAAGTACATAATTGAAAATTCTGAAATTTACAATTATCTTACTTTTAAAACTATAACAACTTTAATTTTCTGCTAAATAGAAAAACTACACATAAAATTCAGTGTTTTCTGAAGATACCTGTACAATAAGCTACCAAATGAGACTAGAAGTGATTTTAGTTTTATAAGCTTTAAATTAGCACTAACTTGTATTGTTAAGCAAAAATTTTGAATAATGTTCGAAATTACACAGTACCTATAGCAGTAAAATTGTATAAAAACTATATTTTGTTATCATGATTAATAAATATGTAAAATAAATTATAATACAAATTATCTTGTTAGGGAAATTAACAGTGCATTAGTTGTAATAATAATTATTAAACAACCTTTGGTCTGATTACTATTAATATTTACATAAAATTTTACTCACATTTAGTTCATAGTAATATGTAGCAGTAGCAATATTTAAAACTAATACAACTTAGTAGTAATAAACTCAAAATAAAAGCTTTATTACATTATGCAAATAACAAAAATCACCAATTATATTTTTAAAATACATACAGGGTGTTTGAAATCCGAGTTTAAGCATGGGAATCTCGCTTATTATGATAGCTGGACTATAGGTTCACATTTGTCAAAGTCGGTAAATTCAGTCCTTATTATTAATCCGAAAAGAAATTGAAAATTTCTCAAACGGTATTCGAGAAAATTAGGAAAAACCGGAAAATACCATTTTTTAAAATCGCCTATAAAATATTTCAAATGTAAAAAACATTGCCTAAGCAACTTTTAAACCGAGTCAGATGGCAATCCCCAATTCCTAGGCCGATTCGCTTTTGTTTTATGACAACCAACTTTATTTTTTGTTATGGGCGCAATTTTTGCTATTTACTTAAGTCAATAATTTTTTTTTGAATTTTTTGATGTATTATAGGAGTAATATTTTACTTCTACATTCATTGTCAAATTTGTAAAATTGCCTTATGGACAACAAGCATTGTAAATAAGGACTCCCGGTCGTTGTAGTTTATGTCGTTACCATGACCACCAATCAACAAACTAAAAGTCTATTATTCGTGACCGTAATAAATTATCACCAATGAATATTTTACAACAATCATTAAGAATAGTACTGTAAATTGTTTAAGATTAATAACAAACTTTGAAAGGCCTCAAGAAAATGTGGACGCGCTGTAGTAATAAAAAGACACAAGAACAATACTTTTTAATGCTGAATAATATCCACAAAAACATATCAAAGTAATTAATTTATAAAACTATGTAATGGCACCACTATTCAGCTAATAATAACAATTTCAATTAAATTGTCATTGAATATAACAGGAAGCTTGTTTAATAAATAAACCTACTCAAGTGGTACTATGTCCATCAGCTGTTCGTAGCTACATTTGTAATAATTTAAAACAGAGTATGTAATGCGAGGAAACAGGTGAAACTAGGTACCAATCACACACTTCCATGTATTCGTTATAGTTGTTAGTTAGTACACAGGATATGTGAAGACAGGTGAATTCCATGTTTTGATAGAAAAACTACAATTACTTAGTTCGGAATATTCGAGGGAAACAATAAAACATGATATGTAACGAAAGTTAATTTTCACATCATTTTGGTACCCTAACAATAATATTCGTATTGTTGTCGTATTTCAGCGATTATTTGAATATTGTACAATACCGAATGGAGGATGTATAATTCATAATAAAAAAAGGAATTTCGGAAACCGTTAGAGACAAAAGGATGGTTGAATTGGCAGGGAAGTGTGTTTTTATGTATTATATAAGAAATTCACATAATATTTACAACTCCTGAAATATCTGAAAAGTTTTAATTGTAAGTTGTGTTTATAACATTCCTATTATATAAATAGCAAAAGTTTTAATCGGATTGCACCTTTATATTTTTGGAAATTTATTTAAAATGAAAAACTATTAAAGCAATATGAATATAATTATAGATAATATATTTTCTTATAATACACATTACATTTTTTAATCAAATTTATTTATTTTTGCTTTTATTACAGAAAATTCGCTCAATATATCACTGAAAACTAAATCAAAGGCAATTTGTTTTTTTAAACTAGTTATTCTTAAATTGGACAGTCAGTCCCGCGTCATGGTTGATCGGGGATGATACCTTATTAATTTAAATTTAGAAAATGATTTTTTCCATTAGCTACTGCAACAGGCATTGTATAAAACATTCTCAATGCTATTGAAAGGTTTGGAAATAACGTGGTCAAGTCATTTGTAGTACAGCTAAAGGGTTCATGTTTGGTTTTGAATAACTTAAAACATTTTCTATTTCATTACAAATTTCTACGGCAATAATATCAGACTCTTTTTTTAAATTATCACTTAATTTAATTTGCAAGTCAGCACAATTACTTATTACAATGTTTCTACCTGAATTTGCAATGAAAACTTGTATTCAAAAACTGAAAAAAATCATTATGCTTACTTAAAACTTAAAACATTAAAATTATTACTCCTATTAGTTATCTCATCTGCTTAACATGTCTAAAAATTTGCAGCCCTCAAAATCTGCCGCCCTTGTGCGAATAAAATTGGAGTGTATAGGCGTTTATAGATTAAAAGACGAAGCGAAAGGGAAAAAAACCAATAGCAATGGTCAAATTTGTGTAGAATCTATCACAAAAAACGAGATTATAGCTTATTGTCCCTCAATTTAATAATATTATATAATATATTTATTTTTCTCACACTATAAGTTTTGTCGTAGTTTCCAGTAATAAAAGGAAATAGTTAAGGTAATTATGATATCTGGGAAACATACTGTTACGTTTAGTGGTACCGAGAATCTAAAGATTTTGTTGTATTTTTATTTTATTTTCAAAATGAAGTAAATTATACCAATAGAATATAGAACAAAATATGGCTGTTGATGATATTTAGAAAAAAAATTAAATGTTAAAACACTTTACTGGAAAGAGTAACAACTTACGAATACTTGGGAAGCATAATAACAGAGGATGGGAAAATATATGCCGAATTAACAAACAGAGCGAACTATCAACAAAAATATATTACTTCTTAAACAAAACAATATAGGACACAAACATATCGGCATAAAGGTGAATATGAAAATACATAATATGGTAACATTACAAACAACAACCTACGCATCCGAAAATTGAACCATCGAAATGAAAATTGCGGGGAAAACTAAATGGTACAGGAAAAGAAACGAAAACATCAGAGAAATAACAGAACAAGAACTAATAGAATAAATAAAAAAGAAACAACTAAACTGGTATGGCCATATAGTAAGAATGAAATCGCACAGAATCACAAGAAAATTAATGGAAATATGAAAACCAATCAAAAAACAAAGAGGGAGACCAAAAAGAAAATATATAGACCAAATAAGAGAATAGGTGTTAGAAAAGGAAATACAGTAGACGAAATGAGAAAACAAGAGACAGAATGGCCTGGAAGAATTGAATACAGGACACGGAACCCCCTTCCGACATTGAAAAGGCAAAAGGAGATTGAGAAGAAGAAGATGAAGCAGGAGAAAAAGAAGGAGGAGAAGAAGGGGAAGAAGAAGGAGAAGAAGGAGAAGAAGGAGAAAAAGAAGGAGAAGTAGAAAGAGAAGTTGAAGGAGGAGGAGGAGGAGGAGGAGGAGGAGGAGGAGGAGGAGGAGGAGGAGGAGGAGGAGGAGGAGGAGGAGGAGGAGGAGGAGGAGGAGGAGGAGGAGGAGGTAGAGGAGGAGGAGGAGGAGAAGAAGATAATATTTATGACAACTTTGGCTTTTTTGGGTTATATTTTACAAACAACGGACAATTTTGAAAAAAATAATGAAAGTTAACGTACTTTATAATTCTTATTTTTTTAAGAATGATTGTACTAAATAACGTTTCAAATGACAAATATATTTGAATAACTTACAGTACCTTCATCAAGGGTCCTAAATATTTGCTATAACTAGTCCTTATTATAGGAAAAAATTACACATGACATATGACACAAGACACAAGACATTAAATTAATAATTGAAATATTTATGTGATATACGAATACCATTAATTATTCTGATTGTCTATCACGCTGTAGGCATTGGTCTTATTTTACATAGTACTTACTGTTTTTTTTTTAATCAATCAGACCCAACTTACTTAACAAAATATACGTTACCTATTAAAGCACGAATATTTTATTTATTCTTGTAATTGAAACATAATTTCTAATGTTGCATATTAAGTTTAATTAAATGATTTTAAAACCACAGTTGACTGATACTATTAAAATCATTATTTACTTAAGCAATCAAGCAATATTTTATGTAAGAAAATGATGTACCTTGGTTTTGATTACTGGCTGTTAACAATATCGTTTAATTTATGTTTGATATTAGACAGCAGATTAGCAAAAAATTTAAATATCTGATGAAGATTCAGCCGTAAATAACGGCAAAGTTTCTATAAAATTACTTAATATTCTTGAATATAGAAAATACCGTACGATTATCAACAAAAAACAAATATAATAGCTGTAATTTGTTAAGACAATAAACAAGCTTTTCGATATTAAACAGTCACAAAAATTTTACGACTAATTTTATAGTTAATAATCGTAGAAACGCGCATTTCATTAAAAGCAATAAAGTAACAGCATAAATTAGCATAGGTGAGTGAAATATTTCAGGAGGAAGGAAGTGTTGCTCGAGTGACCGCAGGAGCAAGCTGCACTTCAAGTCGGAAGCTCGTGCAAGTGGCGCACCTTGCGTCGTTGCGGTCACTGCTCCAACTAATAAGGTTACTTAATGTTCTTTGACATTGCTGGAAGAATATTTTCACGGTTTGAGTAAACTTGGTGTGGCAATTAAATGAAAATATCTTGCTCATTGCCACCATTAAAATTCTACGATAGAAATAAGTGCCAATTTTAGCTGACGGGGATAAAACTTTAAGGAAAAGATGTAATACTACAATATAGTGCAAGAAAATATAAACCACCAGTCGCAAATTGAGGAAAAATGAGAAAGTTGTACTACACTTAAAATATATTATGTTACATTTCCTATATAGGGTAAAACCCCCAAACGTTGGCACTTCACCAATGATTGGCACTTCCTTTATATTTTCCTCTATATATAAAAAAGTAAGTTAATTCAGCTGTTAGGAATATTTTTTATGAAATCTGACAACATCGAAGTGCATCCTCGAACCATTACGCTTGCCGTTGTTTCAAAGATGGCTGAATTATGCGGTTAAATGTGTGACGTCTTCTTCATAAAAGTAAGTTTTTATCAATTTTCATAGTAGTAGGCTATAGAAACAAGTTGGGTTACTGGCTAGTTTTGTAGTAGTATTATTTGCAAGTTTTTAGTAATAGTATTTTATGATTTTCTGTTGATAATTCTTGTACAAAACATAAGATTGGTTAACTTTTTATTAAAAAAACAGCGGTGCCAACATTTGGTATAGCAATATAGGCTCCCGCTAAATATTGGCACCCGGTGCCAACATTTGGGTAAGATAATTTTTGAATTTCGCCAAACATTGGCACATCTATCAAAGTTAGGAATAGGCTCCAGGGTGATGTGTTTTTTTTTCAAATGCCCAAGATTAAGAAAGATAAAAAATATGTGAAGAAATATTCTGAACAGATTCTTCAAAGTGCTCTGAATGAAGTCAAGTCTGGCAAACCTAAGAAAACAGTTTCAAAAAAATACGGAATACCAAGGTCAACTCTCCAGTTTAGGTTGGGGCCAAAGTTCACAAAACCCGAATTCGGAAGGCATACTTATCTCACGAAAGAAGAGAAAAATACACTTGTTGAGTATATCCTGGAAAGTCATGAGAAAGGCTTTCCACGAAGAAAAATCGACATTCAGTGTTCAGTCAAGGCTTTCTTAGATGCAAACCAAAGGCCAAACCCATTTAACAACAACATACTAGGAAATCATTGGTATAACATAACTAAAAACGGATATAGCAGAATATCTCTTGCACCCTAAAACACCCGAAAGAAAAAGAACATACCAGTCTAGAAGATCTTTCTTATCTCGTCACCTCTATACAATATAAAAAAGAAATGGAAGTAAAAAAAAAGGCCAAAGAAAGAAGAAAAGAAGAGAACAGACAAAAGAAATTGATCAAAGAAGACGCTAAGAAAAACATAATTTCAGCGAAAAAAAAACTCAACTACAACGAAGAAAAACTCAATTCTAGTCATGAAAAACCAGAAGAACAGAAACACTTTTGCAGATAAAAATGTTAAAATTGGAACTGATGCTAAAGAGAGTCCTGAAAGTCAATCTGTGAAGATTGCATTTAACCCTTTCAATACGGTATTTGAAGAATAAGGTTTTCAAATATTTTCGTTAATATTTTGGCTTAATAAAGTATAAAAAGAAGCTTTATTGGAAAAAAAAATTGTTTTCAAACAGATCTTGGAGAAGGTGGTACATATATGTACCACTAGGGTTATATGTGGTTAAAGTGTGGTATATATAAGTACCACCAGTGTCTAACAAAACCAAATTCTCTTGTTGTGTTGTGTAAAATACTTCAGGGGGCGCACTTGCAGCGTAAACTCTACAATTTGACACTAGGTAGACCTATAAAACTGACTGGTACATATCAGAACCATTCACAATGATAAATTACAGTTCTAGTATTTTACAAACTTTCGGTGGTACATATATATACCAGCAGTATGGAAAGGGTTAAAAGTTCTAATAAAATTTTCAACAAGATAAATCGCGAAGTAAATCCAGGAGATTCATGTAGACGCGAATCTGAATCTGAGAAGAAAGAAAAAGAGCGTCACATAAGAAATCTATTTGAGGATAGTGATTCAGATGAGAACTCAGATATTCCCTTGACAAGTAGCGTGCATTATTCACCACCAAAAAACAATATTGTCATACGTAGAGGCCTTTGTTTCATTTGGACCCAGAATATCTACTTGACAAATGTAGGGATCGGATGTCAAAAATGTCGTAGAACCTATCATGTTCAATGCCTAAAGTAACGCCAAAACTTCAAGGAAAACTTTATATGTCAAACATGCGCATCACGTGGCTCATTATTGGGCCTTTAACACTGCAGTATTATATATTTTTGTTCCTCGGTTAATAAGTATTATTTTATGAAGAATTTTTTTAATTTTTATATATTTTTATAATCTAGATTTTTCAACAATAAACTTTATTTGGAAGTTATATTTTATTCTATTATACTATGTATCTAAGGTAACCATAAAAACTATATTTTAACTAAAACTACCCTCCCAACCAACCATACCACCCTACATCCCAATGGTTCTAACGAACAGTAAGGGGTGCCAATTACTGGAATAATTCAAGTGCCAATCATTGGTATTAATGTGCCAATGACTAGAAAATCGGACCAATTTTATAAATTTGAGGAAAAAGGAACATAATTGATCTTAAAAAGAAAAAAATGCAACTGTAAAAGTAAGAACTAACTTTGCGGAATGTAATAAAAATTCATTTTTGGGCTTTTACATGATAAATTGTTAAATAAACGGTTTTATTTGTCTCTAAAGCCTTAAAGTGCCAATGGTTGGGGGTTTTACCCTAGTACTAATTTTAACGCAAGTTAATATTGAAATTTGTAGTTTAATATTTAAAATATGTTTTTTTTCTTGCCCATAATAATTTATTTCGTTTTAAACCTTTTTAAAATACTGTGTAAAATGTGTAATTTAAGTAACTGGTTCCCTTAAGTGTACTTACACAAAAGCAAAAACAAAAGATGCAGACTTGGAAAATGAGATATTTAAGAAGAATAGACGGATGTAGACTAATTGATAAGTTTAGCAACGATAAAATCAGAAAAAGCCTAGGAGTGAAAGACATAAAGAAAAAGATGGAGACAAACTAGTTAAGATGGACATCCACATACTACTACGCATGCCAGAAAGCAGGTACGCAAGGGATGGATGATGGAAAACGAAGTTTGAGGGAGAAAGAAGTAGAGGAAGAGAAAGAACAACATTGGAAAACAAAGTGAGGCAAATACCAGAAGAATAAGGATTCAGCTGGAGAGATGTGCCACAATTAGCTAACAATAGGCAGGAGTGGAGAAACATAATCAAGAAGAACTAGAATACAAATAAGGTAATTCCGGGACAGTTGCCCCACCTAAGGCGAAAAAATCACCTTTTAATAATTTTTGACTTTGTAGTCTCCGAAAAAATAGAAATACATAGCCAATTCAATTGAGAATAACGCACGACATTCAAAATTTGATTATTACGACCGGAACTTTACAAAAAAAAAATTAAGCAAAACTATGTTTTTGGCCATCTCTCCCGACAGTGCGGGTGAGATGCCCCATATAAATGGGTGTGATGCCCCGGCTTTAAACGATCAATAAAACCAAAAATATTTAATCCAAAATGTATTTTTATTGATATGTTACGAATCGTACACTCGATTGATCATATCAACACACTTATGACGTCTTATGTACGACGACGATAACGACGGTAAAGAAGGACGAACGTTTCGACGCTTAGTCTGCTTGTTCGTCTTCTTAAAATATTGAGCTCGACGTCGGCTTTAAATTTTTTTAATGTAATTTATTTACACAACTAAGAAGTTTGTTTAAGATTACAACTTGACTGGTATTGAATGAGAACTTGAATTAGAATGTATTTTGCAACTTGACTTACTACCTAACTACTACAAAAATGTTATCCCTTTGCTACCGTTGGTAATCCTAGCTAAGGGATTTGTCCCTGAACACATGTTAAATAATTTTGTTCTTCTTAATTCTTCTCTGAATTGTTCTCAAGACCATTGCCTTCTGGTTTTATCAGATGTTTTTCTCTTATACGTCGTAGGCATCTCTGAACATAGTTTATTTTTCATAAATAATGTCAATATAGTCTCTCTAGGATGCTTGTGTTACAGTATTAATTAATAAATTGATTAGTTGTTGCTGTATTGTGTATAAGGAATAGATGTTCCACCGGGGCATCTGTTCCTCGATAAAAACTCTCCTTTTAGTACGGGTTAGATGCCCCAGAGAAAAAAAAATATGGAACTTAAAAGATACCGGTGTATTCTATTGCAATAATAACCTTATTTGAGAAGCTGGCTAAAAGTATTCCATGAAAAATAATAAATTTCGAATTGCCGGTATCTTTAAGTTATTACTACATTATAGCGCCATGTTAAAATCGTTGAACTCATCTTAATTTTGTTGACAACCGCACACCACCCGAAATTTTTGCCGGCAGTATGCCTTCCAGATAGCAACTGGTACGGAACAATAATACAGTACAAATTTTGGCATCTGTCATTAGCATGCGAAAATAGAACAACCGAGGCATCTCTCCCAGTGGGGCATATCTCCCGGAATTACCTTAAATGTTTTTATTATACAGTGCGTAAAAAAATCTACAACTTTTTCCCCAAAAATATTTTTTTACCACTAAATGTAACCAAGCTATTAACGATTAAAAAAAAGTGTTTATTATCTAGCGTCCCATGGAACTACTTTAAAACATTAAAGCATTACTGAATAGGTCTCAGAAAGGGAAACAATTTGTATAATTTAAATTTCTTTGTAGCTTTTACCGTTTACTAAATCCCAATAGTGGCCCTTCTATGTGGAGTGGACCACCCTGTATAAACAAAATATATTAAGAATTTGTTAGCAGATTTAACACAAATGAAAAACAAAGAAGGTTAAGTTTTCTAAGTATTTCGGGATAACTAATATCGTAAAAAAATTAAAAATCCAAGGAACCATACGCAATTTTGTTTTGGCAACCACAAAAAAAACTATTTTAAATGTGCGCTGTTACAGATTAATAAAAAAACATAATAAATGTATTTCGGGTACGTTGCTTAATCTAACGTTAAGGTTTCCGAAGGTATTAAAGTATATCCGACTGGATTTTATTAGTCCATTGACTTAAAAACGTCGAATATAGCTTAAATATCACAAAAAAGGTTGTACAATAAATAGTTGTTTGATGGTACACTACAATAACGCTATTAATAAATTGCTAAGCAAAATCAAAAACTTTTTTAAACGAACCTTAAAAATTTACAATGTTCATAAAATTAACATGATTTGAGCGGTTTATTTTGAAGGTGGCATAAGTCAGTTTCATGTTTTTACGAGTTATTAAATATTTTGCATTTTAATGTGCATTTAATATGCTAACTACCTATACAGAAATTTCACTTACATTTGTTATCCCGGTTACTTATATTTTTCTCAGTATAAATAATTTCACACAGACGTTAAAGAATCGCCATTTTTCATTACTGTTAAGTGACTTAAGCCATTTCAAACTTAGTAGGTAGATTATAAAAACTACGGACTTACCTATCTTGCTTTTCGCCGATGTGTTTTACTGTAGTGATGATTGATAAGACAGTGATTTAAGAAAATTGATGAGTAAATTATTTAATTCAATTTATTTATATAATGTACCTATATCATTATAAGTATATTTAAACAGTTTTTGATTATCATTAATATTTATAAATTACATAAGCAATAAGTAAATTTATCAGTACATTTTGAAATATAATTATATTTAATTAATAAGTACCTATAACGTATTTCACGTAAAAGTTTATTTATGTATTGATATATTGTCATTAATAGGAATTTTCGGACATTTCTTTTTGTCTTAAAATTTTAAAATAACTGTGGCAAATCGGTGAGGGGTATAGGGAAGCAAATACATAATTATGCCATATTCAAAATAAATGTATATGCACTTCTGTTTAACAAAAAAAATTATCTTGACGAAAATAGTAATGATTTTAAAAGAAATCGCAAGTAAAATATTTAAAGAAAACAAAATCACACATTTTTGAATTCGTAAACAGCTTTAACTTATATTTCGCAAAAAGTTACTTAATGCCACTTTCAATCTTTCAAAACAAACGGTTTATTCAAACTCTGATGAAATTAAACGTGAAACAATGTAAATAATCTAAATTTAGAAAATTTAAGAGCGCAAATTCTTATTGCTGTATTGTTTTAGTAAATATGAAAAACAGTAAAAAAGAAAAAAGTTTTATTGCAAAATTTCCTAATAAATCATTTTAAGGAAATTCTTTATTTTCTGTGGTCTGTGGTTATTAATGTTAAATGTAAAATAAACCAATATTTAAACTCTAATATAAAGCCTAATTAGTGCAACATTAAATTACATAATTTATATGGTTTTGGTGAAAAAATTTTGTTTTTTGGGTTGCCTTTTAATGCAAATATAGTTGGTTAACACGTCTTTAACCTTTTTATTTAACAACCGATGATTGTTTCTTTTCTTTACATTTTACAACCTGGAACTTTCACAGTGAGAATGCATGAATAGTTTTTTATGCAACAAGTTGTTGCGTATTTTTTTAAATCGTTTTTATTTAATTTTAACCTAAGTAATTTACGTTTAAAATGTGTAGCCATAAAGTTTGTAGGTTGCCTGCCTTTTAAATCTTATATATGTCGATGACACTCAGCAATAAATTGTTTTTAAACTTCATAAAACATATATTTATGTCTTCTTAACATAAAGAATATAAAGGAACCAATGGGTTAGGCTTAAATGGGTTTTGTTTTTTATCGTTTTCAGAAATATAACGGACAATGCGTTAAGCCATAATTTATGGTTGTTATTCATGCACTCTTCTTAATTTTTATCATTTTTAAAAGACGCGTACACATATAAATATTTTCGTAAGATTTGGGGAACGTGAGAATATCGCCGAAATTAAAAATAACTATTATAATAATAATAATAAGAAATCTTTATTTAGCTTTTAGCTAATTTTACATTATCTTAATGCTGCTTATATTTATTTGTACATATTTTCTTAACAATTAAATCTTAACATTATTTTTCACATATTCGAAACATAGTTTTTAAAATTTGGTAAGAAAATTGTTTGTTTAATTTTCACAGGTAATTCATTAAATATCTTGAGCCCTTTGTAGTACAAGGCGTTCTGCGTATTTGTTTTCGTTAGTTTTGGTAGTCTAAAGTCGTCTTTGTTCCTGGTCTGGTATTCGTTAATGTTACAGTTTTGTATTAAGTATTTAGTCATGTAACGTGGTAAAAAATTATTTATTGCCTTGTATATTAAAAAAAGGCAATTAAAAGTAATTTGTTGACGTATACTTAACCACTTTAAGGTATTAAGCATTTCGCTTATTTTGGTGTATCTCGAGCATTTTAAAATAACACGCATTCCTCTGTTTTGTTGTTTCTGCAATTTATTTAAGTCGCATTCGTTGCATAAGAACAAAATACTCGCACAGTAATCGAAGTGTGGAGCAATTAGTGACCTATCTCGTACTGTAATTTTTGCTGAGAGGCTTAGCTTGTTTGTCAACCTACCTAGAAAACTAATTTTTTTCGCAACTTTTTTCACAATGTAATCCACATTGCTGTTAAACTTAAGTTTATTGTCTATCATAACGCCAAGATATTTAATTTGCGAAACACATTCAAGTTCTTCATTATCTATTTTAACTTTAATGCTTACATCATTTGGTATTGGCCTGTTTCCTATTATCATAAATTTGGTTTTGTCTGTATTTAATTTTAATTTGTTAACTTTTAACCATTCTGATACAACGTGTAGGTTATTATTTATCCTATTAATAGCCGACTCTAGGTTGCTATCAGAAGCTGTGATTAATGTGTCATCTGCAAAGAGATTTACACTACAGTTTTTTATATTGTGTTCCAAATCATTTAAGTACAGCACAAAAAGTAAAGGACCCAAAACTGAACCTTGTGGTACACCTAGTGTGCTGATAATTTTTTCTGATTCTATATTGTTAAATTTAGTTTTTTGATAGCGAGTTCAAACCACCTGTTTTCGATTCCTCGTATGCCATATTGTTCCAGTTTTTTAATCAGCCTATTTCTATCTATGGTTTCAAATGCTCTTTTAAAGTCTAAAAATACCCCTACAATGTATTTGTTATTTTCAATTTGTTGCTTCCAATCAGCTAGCACAAGATTTAATGATGTTTCACATGAATGTTTGGCTCTGAAGCCGGATTGAGCGTCTGATAGTATATTGTTGTCTTCTATAAACTGCAATATTTGTCGTTTGACAACAGACTCCAAATGTTCATATCTAGGTAATATGTTTATTGGCCTAAATTCTTCGCATTTTTTGGTTCGTCTCACTTTTGGTATTGGCACAACTAACGCCGTTTTCCAACTTTCGGGAAAAACACCGGTAAGTAGCGATTCATTTATTATGTCTGTAATTGTGTTTCCAATCAGAGGTAGTGCATCTCGAATAATCTGTATAGATACATCGTCCGTACCACCTCCAATATTTATATTTTGCATTATTTTACTAATATCGTCTAGCGTCACTGGCTTAAATGAAAATACTTTCCTCTTTTGTAATATCGGTGTTTCGACAAACTTGGTTACTCCAATACTTTCATAAATGTCTTTAATGCTATTTATAAAATATTTATTAAATTGTTCTGCAATTTCTCGATTATCTTCAAAATCTCAATCTTGAAATTTCACCTTATTGTTTGCTGTTGGCATATCCTTAATAACGATATCTTTTAAAGTTCTCCACATTTTTCTTGAGTTGTATTGACATTTATCAATCTTATTTTCAATGTACGCATTCTTTCTTAATTTTATTAGTTTACTGTACTTGTTTCGTTTTGATTTGTAAGCATTCCAATCTGTTTCTTGTTTAGTAATTTTTGCAACTTATTATTTAAGAAGGTTTATCGGAAAATAAACGCAATGTTAAGAGACAGAAAATAAACAATAAGTAAAAGACTTAAAATAACACTTAAAAATAATGAAAAGGTTCATAAAAGAAAATATGAAGAACATAAAAATATTAATTGACATCCTGTTGTGTTAGCGAAGTATTTGGAGCAACACTTCTCGTACTGATAGTAGAAGTTGTAAAGAATATGAAAATGTTGTGTATAAACCGCATCAAAAATGACTTAATTTTTTTAAGCAATAGTGGAAAATAATTTAAAGACCTATGAAACAATTAGTTCATGATATGGTAGATTATTAAATGTACAATTATTTAAATTAAAATATTTTTTTACCCAATATATTCGCGAGCAACAACTTGGTTTATTATATAAATCTCGTAGGGGTTAATAATTCACCTTAATTCAAAATTGTAGGTATTTTGAAATAAATTTCTTTAAAAAAAAGTGAGTAAGAATAGAAAGACGACACATTCCTTCGATAAAATATTTTTTAAAACATATTAAGTAACGATTTTGTTAATTTATATATTTTTTTGGTGCATTAAAAGAATATTTAAATAATTCTATAATTTCTGAGTAATTATAATCCAAAATACTTTCAATTATTTTTTATTTTACGGAGATCATTATAACCTAGATTATCTTGTTTGTTTAATTAAATAATTTCATCAAGTCTTAAATATAAATTAGAAATTTTTATTTCAAGAAAAATATTATGCATTTGAAAGTTCAATACAATAAACTACTTGATTTAGTTTTAAAATCCAAAAATTTTCGTTACAAACTGACACTGAGGCACATGAAATGTTTTTATGATCTTATATGTTCTGATATGACTCAACTGACAGTCGACAAAAACAGTTGAATGATGTCTCTTTAATATACACGAAATTTTGAACATATTCTATTTACATGGCACAATTTTTATCCATTTAATAACTTATATTTGCTAGGATTCTTTAAAATACTGACAAGACAAAAAAACTTGTTCAACGTTTATAAATGTATAGATAATCAATTAATTTAAAATTAGTGAGTATTCATTAACCTATCAATGTTCGATTTTAGCTCTGAAGATATCTTTTGAACATTAATTACTACGAAACGTTTCTGCGTTATTCTCAGTTTCTTAGAAGCATATATGTTTTAAAGTTTTTCCATAAAAAAGTACACATGTAGAATGTTAAATTGTAATTGCATACTATGGTACATTTAAAACAATACTCTTAATTAAAAGTAACACATGACTTCTTAAATTATTGCAATTAGTATACATACAGGGTGCTGTTGTGGTACTCTCGTTCGTGGGACGTGGATGCTTTCCAATAAGGCAACTTACTTAGTGTAATAATTGATGTTTATTTAACGAAACGTTAAAAGGATCTTTTACACTTGACTTATTACTTAACTTAAATTACGAAAATTAATGATTAATACCGGGTAGAAAAAATGAACTTAACGACTTCCAAGTTGTTATAGATAAGTGCTGATCAAAATTATGAAGTTCCAATTGTAAAATAATACTGCTGACATTTGAAATAATAATTAACTAATAAAAAAGCATATTATGTCAGAATAGACCAATCAAAATGGTTAACGTAATAAGGTCCTAAATATTTGTGTATCTGACATATTAGTTAAGTAGAATTTTGATAAATAAGTTGTTCCCAATAATGCAATAATTTTGAATAGTTATTACCGAATATATAGTCAGCACATATGATGTTACAATTAAAACTATGAAATAGCTGATGTGTCGCATTCTTGTATTACTTAGCGGTAATAACGCAATAATATAGGACAAATAATTAAAATAAGATATTGAGTAACATCGAAATGATTTCTAAAATAGTAATGAATTTTGGGATTTACAACAGTGCCCCAGTTATCGTGAACAGCATAGGGATGTCGTAATCCGTCAGAGATACAGAGTTAGTTTAATGGATCAAAATGATCAACGAGTATGATTTAAGAACAACTATCCTTGTAGGAAAATAATATTTGGTAGATGTTTTATACTTAGATATTAAAAGGTTTCTTATTGTTATATTTTTAATCATCTCCCACCTTCACAAGGGGTTGTTGGTATTTTTATCAGAACACTTTAGAGCGTTAAAATTTTGCAGTTTATAAAACTGTATTTGATAGCTTGATTTATTTAAAAACATTTCTTATTCTTTAGCTTTTCCTGCAAAACCTACAGTTTTTGAGTAAAAAATAAAATAAGTGAACACGAACCACCAAATATTCTAAAATAATACGATTCATTTTGGTGGTTACCATGTTTTTCTAAACGTTCCTATTAGGTAGAATTGACGGGTGTAATTTTCTTTTAAGTTTAAGAGGTAACAACACAAAAACACCAGTCAATTCTACTTAAAATGAACATTAAAAAACCAAAATGAATCGTTCTATTTTAGAATATTTGATGATCCATGTTCACTTATTTTATTTATTTGAGAGATGATTAAAAATATAACTATGGAAAACCTTTTTATAAGTACAAAACATCTACCAAATATCTTTTTCCTACGTAGATCCAAATTTAAGAAATAAAATAAAAACCTAATTTTACCGCTCCCCTTTGGGGTGTTGTAAATCCAAAGGGAGACGTCTAAGGGAAAACAGTTATATAAAAAACCCTTAAGTTTCGATAAGGAATTACCTCCTAAATTTTGTCGCTATATTTAAGAAACACCCTGTATAGCAAATGACAAAGCCCGCAGGCAAATTCTAGTAGCAAAACTTTGCTGAATTAAAGACAATTGTCTATGTTATTTAATAACTAAACCAATTAATCAAGTTTTTATAAAAACGTGTAAGTTATTGGATACGTTATATTTAAAACAAATGAAAGCAAATTCAACACAGTTGTTTTAACAGTCTTACCAAATGTAGAAGTAACATGCTTGTAGAAATTATTGTATTTAACTAAGTATTAATCAAAATGTCTGTTTTAAATATGTGACAGTCTAGGGCACACAATAAACGACAAAAATGAAAGTATTTTTCGAGAACACGATGCACACTTAAAAAAAGGTCATCAAAAATGCATAATTATAATTGCAAAATGATTCACCTTGGCAAATAAACCCTGATTTTAAACAAACACAGTCATTAAATCCCCAAAAAGAAATGTTCATCTTACAACTTAATTACTTTAAAGTGCAATTAAGAAATTTATGCTTAAAAAATGTCGTACAAAAAGTATGTGCAAGTATGCAGGTACCAAAAACTCCGGGTCATCGGCAGTTTGGGTATTTTTTTGTCAGGTCAAGTCATAAACTTGCTAAATATCTCAAGCCATTGTCTTGTTTTATGTCCATGTACAAAATCACTACAGCCACTTCCTTCTACGGCAGGTTATGATATTTACTCCGCTCAATTGTTGCTTTAACCTGTTTTTATTTATACGCGTGCAACAAACGTTGCCAAAAAAGCTCAATTCCTCTCCGAACGAACACTCGGACGCCACAAATTTTAATGGATTTAAAACTTCCATTAAATTATTATTGCCTTAAATAAATATGAATATTAAATATTATGATTTAATTATTCAAACCATAACCTGGTTCTCAGGTCGTCTTCTGTAAATTAAATGCCTATAAAATGTTTCGGAATTGAATTTGGATGTTTTAAGACGTCTGGGAACTAGAATGTTGTGGACGTGATGCTGAATAAATGAATTTTTACACGTGGAACGGCTTGCGAAATTGTTTAATATTTTTATAACAAGAAAGTTGGATCTGCAAACGTGTTAGACACATGGCGCTTCCGAGGGTAGGCGCAACATGTTGACGCTAGCTTTAACGCCCCTTGGAAAACACCAACACCTGAAATAAATGAATTGTGACCACTTTGAACATGAACTTCAAGGCAGACTTGACTTAAAATAAAATTAAAATACCGTGAAATGTAAAAGAAACAACAATAAGGTGCCTTCTTGCAACACCATTATTATTAAATATTGCTTTTTTAAAGACTGTTTTAGCAGAATTATAATGACACTGTTTAGCAGTATAACGTCTGTTGTCAAAAATATGTTTATGAACATTTTATAGTAGAGGTCTTTATGAAGATTTAAAAATCTTTTGTTTGTAAATGATAAATAAGTTCAAAGAATATTGAATCAGAATAAAGCCTTTAAAATTAAAATTTGCATTAACATATTGGGCAAATACATACCATTAGCTTTTTTTATTGATTTGTATATACGTCCCATATAACATTTTCAGCATGGAGATGTCGCTTATTATAAGAGATACAGGTTTGCTTAAATTAGATGATTTATTCCTTAGTATGAGAGGAGCTACAATCCATTTTTAAAAGTACAAAATTCCTCGTGCTTCAGATGTTTTAGCAAAAAATATGAAAATGTTGAACTTATTTTTTCTCTCATAACTTTTTTGTTTTATTCATTAGATCAATTTTATTAGTACTTTTTGAACGTACTTTTTGATGTATAATGTAAAGGTTATTTTAGATTTTTTTATCACTTACCATTTTTGAGGTATTACCCCTAATTTATTTTTTTCTAATGGACCAACAAGTTGGCTATGGAACAGTTATATGTGCTTTTTTCCTCTTTTTAATGAGATATTACTTGCTATATTTATTTTTATAAATAAGTCAAAAAATCAAGAGAAATCGTCTTTTACCAATCACTTATATTTAATTTTGCATATTTTTAATTGTGAAAGCGACCAAAATATAGTCATTTATAGCCGTCTTAGATTTCATGACTACATTGATTATGTAGTTTATGTTCAAAAGTCTTTATGTTCAAAAGACTTTATTAACAGAGTTTTCCAACAGTATTTTCGTATCCTGATGCTGATTGAATGGATTATTAATTTGTTATTTAATATACCGCGTCATTCAAAAAGTCTGCAACAAATGAAAAAGTTTTTTATTATTAATTTCTCAGAAAATGTTAGTCTTCATTAAAGTTGGTACATGGTCTAAAACTAATATTAAGATGAAATGAAGTTTAATAAAAAGTCACAGGACACTAGATTTTAGCAATTTTTTAAATATTCGCAAGATTATTTGAAGGGTGGGTGTTGGGAGAAAACAAGGAATGTCAATTTTTATCGATTTTGAGATTTTGATGCCATTTTATAGATCTTTAAAATCGAATTGGAAAGATCTAATACAAACCGACATTCCTTGTTTTCTCCCAACACCCTTCATTTTAGGAGATACAAAAAAATCTTATAACAAGGAGTTATTTAGAATCTAAAAGTAAGGCTAGAATTAAATTTTGAAGGTCTGATTCCGATTTTTATTTAAAAAAAAATTTTAACATTCAAAAAGTCTGCAACAAACTCAAAAGTTTTTAATTATCGATTTTTGAGAAAATTTTATTCGTGATAAAAGTTGGTGCCTGGTCTAAAACTAATTTTAGCCTACTGAGATTTTATATCTTCACTCTTGATTGTTTATGATATGTTAGCTTAACAATACATGTTACAGAAAAGACATTCAACCTGGAAAAGCCATTATAACTTAAATTACTTTTTAGTATAGTGATATAATATTTTTGAGTTTACTGTACACTGTTTCCGGCGATCTTTCCTAAAATAGCAAGATCAATTAGGCATTTTTAATAAACTTAGCGTAGGAAGCCAACTCTATTCTTTAATCTTTCAAGCAAACCAGTGCAAAACAAAATCGGTTATGCACTGTGGAATAAATAACACAACAAAAGCTTCGTGGGCGGAAAAGTAACCAAGTCTTAGGACGGCGCCACTTGTACGTCTTGTAGATAGAACATACCCCGGAGGTGATACTGTAATACGGTGTCAACTTTTTGGCATAATTATACACGCACTTGAAACTTATTGAAAAGGAACGACGAGCAATTTGTTTATAAGAAAACAGAATGCATTTGCGTCAAATAAGCGTTGTTAGTTAGAGTCTTTACCGGTATTGCAAGTTTAGAGAAACAAATCAGAAACACATGTTCTCGTGCAGACACCTTTGTTTATTGACCATTGTAAATATGCAGGTTGTACCATTGTTACATTAGCTAGTTAGTACAGGGTTATGCCCGCCGGTTATTTATGAGGGGAAAATGTGATCATCTGTAAATGTAAATTGCAGTAGGTGTTGTGCAGTAACGTTGTAAATACCCTTTTGTACCGTACCGAAAGACATATTGCCGTTTTTAAGGTTAAAGAACAGATTCGTTTTACGGTTATGGGTAATTTTTCGCAATTAGCTAAACCGTCAGCGCGCATGAATGGAAAATATGTGACAACGGACCCGATTTTATTAAAACCGGACTGATAATCGGCCAAAAATATAACAGTTTGGTTCTTTAAGTAGAGCCGGGCCCTTCAATTGTAGCACCTGGGGCAAGTTTTTAAAACGGCGCCTTTTAAAATTTTTGGAGAGATATATATATCATGAATGGGACAGTCCTTGGATGGGACATTCTTAATAAACTATAGTTAAACACAAATCTTTATGTACGTGCATAGATGGTAATTCGCGTACCTAATGTACGTAATACAATCGTGTTGTATACAACATGAGCACTTCGAAATTGGTTGTACATTAGGTACGCGATTTACCATCTATGCACGTACATAAAGATTTGTGTTTAACTATAGTTTATTAAGAATGTCCCATCCAAGGACTGTCCCATTCATGGGTACTTTCCCCTAATCACTATAAAAAAAGTCTACTTAATAGAGGAACGGACATTTTGCGATAAACATGTACAGGGTGGACAAATTTCGATGTTTTCATAGGGAATCTCGGTAACAGTTATAGAAAAACGGACCTTCCTTCCTCGATCACCTTTTTAGAGAAAAAGTTAATGGTGAAAACTAAAATTGGTTATCGTCTTTTGTTTTCGAGTTATCGCCGATAACTCGATTTTTCGACTTTTCGTTTTATGATTATATCTCACTTGTTTATGAAAATAAACAAAAATAATTTTGACGTTCCAAAGGCACTTTTTGGATAAGAATGTAGTGGCGTAGACCATTATTCAAAAAAAATCGAAATTCGAGTTGTGACAAAGTTGTATTTTTTTTAAATGGAACCCATAGTTGGCATCATGAAAGAGAGGATTTTTCCCCATTCCAATGATATATGTAATGTAAATGTGGGAGTAATTGACACTTAGACAAGATGAACAATTTAAAAAATGTATATTACTCAGAAAAATTGACATATACTACTCCGGGTTTATGGAAAAGAAATGTGTATTTATAAATATCTTCATTGTGTTCACAAAATTTTTGTAAGGTGATACCATTTTTAAAACTGATTATTTTATTATTTATAGGAATGTTCACCAGTAATTGACATAGCTAAAATCGGTATGTACCAGTAAATGACATCCTTTGTGGGTATAGTTGACATCAAAGAACCAATATTTTTTAAATTAAAAATCCTTATTAAAAGTTTACAATTCTTACAGTTATTAAGTATTGAACATTTAAATGGTGAACTAAACATATTTCTATAATAACTTTGGTATGAAATTACTATACTAAGTAAATAAACATTTTACTAAAATAACTATCCTAAACATTTGAACTGCTGAAAATTGCACTTAAAGAACAATCGTTTCCTTCTATCTGTTTGAGAAGTGGGTAGTTTCGAAATGATATTAATTATGTTACCAACAAAATATTTAACAGTTGTTTTTGTGAAAATTTTCATAATTACAAAATTATTCATAGCGAATGTCTCTCTGTCTTTATTAATATTTTGTGAGTCTTCATAAAAATCATGGTATCATTCATCGAGACTTGTTAACTCAAAACTTGTGTCCATCGTCGAGGAACCCGACTGTACCCAATCTTCTACAGATTCGCTACTAGAACTTGCAATCTATTACGTCTTCTTCTTCTCTAGAAAGTATTGTTTTTGGCCCCATTTTTCTTTCAGTGGGGCTTTTTCCTTTGGATTTGTAAAGGAGACACTGGACACTAGGTTTTTTAGCTGCAGTAGCTACAAGCATTCCAAGTCGAACATCCTCTAGAGCATTTTTTATATCTTCTTCAGGATATGCTATCATTTTACCTTTGATGGGAGGCATATCCACTTAGGTTAAAATCTTTTTCCAAGCAGGAGTTTAAACGCACCAATAATTGACAGCCATGTCAACTACTGGTAAACATAAGAGATATGATCACTAGTAGTTGACATACTAAAACCATGGTCAAAAATAACCGCTACACTAATACTTGCAAGTTTAAAACACTACATAATAACCAGTAACAACATGTAACAACACAATTATCTATATTAATGTGTTCAAGAAAATTAAAATCACTTCAACCACTTTACTTATCTCCTTTAAATCGAATAGAAAAATTTGATATATCTGAATGCTCACAACTTTTTACGAGAAAGATTATGTCATGTCAAAATCAATGTTCTCAGTGTTGTCAGGATATCAACAAACAAAAGTAAAGTACAAAATTACCAGATGGCACTAAACGTGTGGATGTAACAACAACCGAACTGTCTTTATAATGATTTAAAAACTAACATGTCAACTACTACATCGGTGTCAATTATACCCACATTTACCTTATATCGATTTATTCGTTTTCTTTACATTATAGCAAAAATTAGGTAATTTTTCGTATTTTATTTTTTCTAGCAGTATGTCATTAAGAATATTCCTGGTAAAACAAACTGTCATTGTTTGAACGATAGTTTGACAAAAACAATCACGTTTAATTGGTGATTGTTTATATTTTTGCACCTTAAAAAAACGAAATGGCTTACGAATATTACGAAAAGTATGATATGTTACAATGTTTTATTCAAAGTAATAATAATTATGAACCTGCAAGTGAAACTTATTTTAATCGTTATCCAGAAAGAAGGCAACCTAATAAATCTATTTTTGGAAGATTAAAACAAAATTTCTTTAATTGTGAAACATTTCTTCTTCATCAAGGGGAACGGTGAAAGAAGGTTTTGATATAATTTCTCAAATTTGGAGAAATGTAGAAAAGATCTTTTTATAAATGTTTTTTACTTATTCTTACAAGGTTTTCCACAGTAATATTTTCAATGATCTCCTACCTTCACAAGGGGCAAGTTCTGATAAAAAACCCAACAGGGGTTGCATTTTTCAGCCCATTGTAAAGGTAGGAGACGATTGAAAATATTAATAAGGGAAATCTTTTAATAAGTAAAAGACATTTACCAAATGTCATTAACTCATTATCTTATATTCCCCCAAATTTGAGAAATAAAATCTAAACTTACTTTTACCGGTTCTTTTAAGGGCTGTATCTACGAAAAAAGACGTGTTCGGAAACTATTTGCTAAAAAAGACCCTAATATTCGATATGATAGGAATTACATACCTCCCTAAGTTCAACGCAATATTTATGAATTTTTATTTATAAAAATATTACACCATTATAAAAAACTTTTTAATTTTTTATTCAATAACGTTTATACATTTGTATACATATATCATACAAATTTTTCTTAATTTTTTTAAAATCTGGCACCCCCATAGCCTGACGCCCCTAGCCAATTGCCTAGACTCGCCTAACGGTAAAACCGGGCCTCCTTCCAATAAGAAATTAAAATAACCTACTTCAAATTTTAGCTTTGGTTCAAATATAGTGTCACTGCATTCATAATCGAATAATTATGTACTTTTTCTTAATCTTATTTGGGGAAATACAATTTCTATGCCTAATACTTGACAAATGTCACTTGCTGCGGTTAAAGAATGTTTAAATCCTGATTGTCTGTAATCTTAAAACGCTTTAATAAACTGTTAATCATAAAAATGTAGTTTGACACATTAAATTTTGGGCTCTGAAAATATTTATTTTTGCAAGAATATCATACCAAATGACAACACTTGCAACAAATTTGTGTGTAGTTATTTAATTCTATATGCAGTTTGTGAAATATTTGTCACGATAATGTGATTTCAACCGAAACACCTTGTATATCTGTGCATATTTTAAAAAGTTTACAGTTGCTGTATTTATCATAAAGTTTATCAACTAATAGCATAAAAGTCTTATAAGAAAAGCCCATAAGAAGTAAAAAAGTGACTATCAGATTCCAAAAACTAAGCAGGCTGGGTTAAATTTGATAACGCCAGGTGATTAAGACTTTTGTCTTACCTTGAAAATCCAAATTTCAGTTTCTAATGTTGATAATAAAAAGTTAGGACGAAAAAAAAACGTTTTCAGTTTTTCAGGATATTTCTGAGCTGAGTTTTAGTTGAAATTTATGAAGCTGCTAGACTTTGCGAAACTGGTGTGTTTAAAACTTAAAATTTAAATGAAAATTTCCTTCATCTGTCAAATTTGCGTTTTCAACCAATCACTAATCTTAAATTTTCTAGAGACTACCAATAGGAGCATTATTACACAGTAATAATTTTCCATTCCCCTGTCAGATGTTGATCCTCATGGCAAATTTGCGTTTTCGACCAATATCGAACTCAGATTTCCTAGAAAAGACCAATAAACATGATCATACACTGATATCCGATATCCTTTTCGCAATTAACAGATTTTCATGCGTTTATAGGTCGTTTCTAAGAAATCTGAGTTTGTGATTGGTCGAAAATATAAATTTGGAGAGGGAATTAAATATTTTGGTTTTGATAATTTTTTTGACGAATTTCGACGACCAGTAGCGTTACTTTACTATATTAGATTTCCCCCCCCCCTGACGCACCACTTTGACATAACATACATTTAATTTGATAGGTGGGTTAGGTGAAGGTAATTTCCTGACAAAATATAACTTGTGCATTGCAAATAATCTATAATTTTTGACAAATCTTCACTCATGCTAGTTGAATCAGAAAAAATCTCTCGTGCACTTCGTGCACTCGTGTTTTTTTCAGCTCAACTTGCATTCGGGTATATCTACCAAAACTTATCGATAATTTTCAATGCACTTGTTATATTACTCCTGATAATTAGGTACGAGGTAAAAATTAATGAAGAAAGTATGTGATTTCAGTTGAAATATTAACAGAAATAATTTCAGTGTTTTAATTAAACATTTATAAACAAAACGTTTGGAATAGATATATTTTATTCGATAGTTGAAAACAAATGTTTGCTACGATTAAAAACTTTATGGTCACGAAAAAAATTTGCTTAAATTAACAATAAAATAACGTTGAATACTAAATTAGTTTCCATATTCATATTGAAAATTTTATTGTCGGTCGTAAATTATTTACATTCGGATGCGCGCATGCAAATTCGCGAAAAAAAATACTAGTTATTTTTACCTGACCCAGTTTGCGACCCTAAACCGTATTCATAACGATTATCGTTTATTTTAAAAGAGGTCAAACGGCACTTAAAAGCAGTCTCTTTGTTCTCCAAGAAGATGATATATTTGCTTCTTTATAGTAACCTGTTGTAACTCGGATGATAAATTCGGTCCAATGTTTCATCTGTAATAATAGAGACGCTACGATACCGATATTTTGCGCTATTTTTAACTGTCGCCCGCAGTTTACATTACAAACAGTAGCTTAATTAATTTACCGACGTGTAGGACGGAAATATTTTCTTTATTTGTATCTGTGTTGACTAAGGAAATACAATCAGTGTGAGAATTGCTCTCTCGCTGTTTCTAGTGTACACGAAAAATTCTATTCTATTGGTAATATTGAATGAAAGTAGTCTAATCGAATGTAAATAAGTCTTTAATCTTTGATCTTTGGTTAACAAGATATATTTTATGCTGCAAATATAAATGCAATTTCATTTATGTTACTACTTGTAGTGAGTGCTTGACGTGAAGGGTTTATCAAATAAAACTTTTCACCATTGAGATTTCGAAAACAATAAAAGCTAAACAGTGCGTTAGAGGGACAAAATTGTGCAGAATTTTAAGATGATTATAAATCTTTTATCTTTATATACAGGGTGTCCCAAATTCGAGTAAATGCATGGGGATCTCGCTTATCGTAAGAGCTACAAGGGCAAAGTTGCGAAATTATATGCTCATCAAATGCCTGAAAAGAAAATTTTCATAGCTGTCTTAGATCAAAAGTTATTCCTGAAAAACTGAAAAAAATGGTTTTCGTTTTTTTGCCCTATTTCCTGCATTTTTTAAGATATCGACAATCTGGAAGCACTTTCCCGTGGCAACTTCTTACGCTTTATATTTTGAGATAACCTAACATTTCCAACAACGTTTCGTCTCTTCAGAAACATCATCAACCAAATTTTTTTTAAATACGGCGAAAAAAATTTAATCTCATAGTAGGATAGCATTTTGTCTTCTGATTTCAATCATATATGACACTTAATATCTAAAATGATATTTCACCACAAAAATTTGAAAAAAACTTTTGAACTAAGAGAGCTATGCAAATTTTCTTTGCAGATATTTGATACAGGGTCTCCCAGATTACATTTCCAGCATGGGTATCTCGCTTATTATAGGAGATACAGGTTTGATAAAATTAGATGAATTATTCCTTAGTATGAGAGCAGCCATAATCAATTTTTAAAAATACAACATTGCTAGTGCTTCAAATGTTATAAAAAAAAAAATGAAAATGTCGAAATTCTTTTGTTTATCTTATTCATTAAATCAATTTTATTTGTACCTTCTGAGAGTACTTTTTTTATGTAGAATGTAACTATTATCTTAGACTTTTTATCACCTTTCATTTTCCAGATATTACCCCTAACTTAATTTTTTTCTCATGGGTGGTCAAGTTGGCTTTGGAATAGTTCGATGTGCTTTTTTTCTCTTTCTAACGATATATTAAATGTTAAGTACATATATCTGTTTTTATAAATAATTCAGGAACTCAAAAAAAAAAAACCGTATTTTACCGATATTAGTTTACACTTTCATCTCGTTTATCGCATTTAGGTAATATACCGGGTGTAAATGAAATGTGGTACACCCCCTTTTTTTCTTTAATTTAATATCAATTAAAATGTACAAAAACGTTTTTTGGACAATTGTTGTTAAAAATATACAGTGTGTTCTATTTAAAATAACAAAGTTGGCGAAACCGGAAATGAAACAATTTTATGCAAGTGCTAAAAAAATCGTTTTTTTTTGGTACATATCATATGTCTAAAATATCACTTATCTAAAATCAAAACTAAAGAAAAAAAAGGGGGTGTAACACACTTCATTTGCACCCTGTATTTTATATAGCTTTCTAGGAGCTTTCGATCTCTGCTCTATCTGTATAAATAAATATCAAATGGTAAGCAATGACAAACAAAAAACAGTTGAATTTCGTTAACGGTTCGGTTACTCAAAGCCTTTCATCTATTCGATTTCCGACACAATTAAAAGTCGTTTTTAAAATGTAAATAACGATCTACACAACACAATTTATGTCATCTGTGAAGCACGAGGCACGCGCCTAGCGGCAGGATAGCGAACTAACAATCAATTACTATCGGTAATTAAAACATCTGAAGGTAATGAACGGATCGTGACGTGGCCTTTTCGCTAACAATTGCTCTCTGTAACATGTGCCCGCTTTGTGTGCGAGCTTTCTTAAATAGATATTTTTCAAGCCGGCCTCAACACGTGGGTGTGGATTTTTTTTAACCCGGTCCAGTCCGATTTAATTACGCTGCATATTAGATTAAAAAAAAATAATTAAAAAATATGTAGGGGGTTGAAAAACAGAAGACCAGTCGTAATGCAACGACTCCCAGCGGTGGAGGTCCGGTAAAAAAATCGAATTCGATTAAAACCTAAACAAACGAAAAACACAATACGGTATTTCATTACAAATCACCAAGTAGTAACTATCAATATCTATTAATCTTTTAATAAATGTTAATTAATTAATATTTTACCGTCTGATATCTGGGACCACCTAGCCATGGCTCACTAGATGAAACTGCTCCTGAGAGATGCCCGCTGTGATATTTATGGAGCTCTACTATTTTTTAGATGGATTTTAAATTTATGGTATAATTCTAGGTTTTAATTACATTTGGTGGTTGTTAAATATCTTATGGAACAAACAAGTGCCTCTATCAACGGTATTTTTTGCAGGACGCGGAATGCGATGATGTTCTCATTGGGAACTGACGAAGCGCCATCGTTCCCATGTTAACAGAAAGATTAGACTTCATCAAAGGAATAATTTATGTTGAAATAAATGGCGATAGACAACCATAGCAACTGTAATATAAGCAATAATTGTTATAAAATAGTATATTTTATAACAAGAGATGAAAGTCATCTCGAGCCGTAAATGCTATTTTTTTCTACGAAATTAAAATTATGTTATAGAACGAACGTTAATGAAAATGAACCAAATGACAATTATTATGTATAAAGTATTAATTAATCATTTCATTTCCATAGCGACACCATCACACTGACATTGACATTAATAAAATTATAACCTGCAAACAAAATATATTTAATATATTAATTTTTGTATCATTCTTAGGCTTTTATAAAAAATGCTACATTAAAATTAAATTATTTGATTAGAATATTAAGGCAATTTTAGTTTATTATGAGTTTAAGCTAAACAAAATCGTAAATTTTACAATTTGATTTTGACATTGACATTGACATAGTGGCGAAAGTTAATTTTCGCCACTAGTAAAAAAAAAATTAAAACTATTATGTACGGTAGGCAGTGAGAAAATGACAACTTTTATATACATTAGTAGAAAAAAGTTGTTTTTTGCCTGTTTCGAATTTAATTACTATTGGGATCTTGTAAACGGTAAGAGCTACAAAGAAGTTTAAATTAGATCTGTTTCCGTTTTTGAGATCTATTCAGTGATGCTTTAATGTTTTATAAAAGGTACATGGCACGCTAGATAATAAACAAAAATCAAAATGGGCATTTTTTTAAAATCGTTAATAACTCTGTTGTACTTGATGGCACAAAAATATTTTTGGGGAAAAACTTGTAGATTGTTGAAGAAACTCTAAAATGAAAACATTCATTTGTTTTAATATTGTTTAAATTTTGGATAAATTAAAAGCTTGCATTTTTTTTAAATGGAAACCATAGCTATGACTTCATGAAAAATCATTTTTGTTCCTCTTTTTAATATAAGGTTTATTTGTTTCAATATTGTTTACATTCTTTAATAATTAAAAAATTTAGATAGGTCAGTGTAAGGACTATAGGCAGCGTTTCTCACTTTTTTTTACCCTTGCAGAACTCATAAAATAATGTCTCAGGAAATAACCATATAATAATTATTTTACAACATTGTTATAAACTCATATACAGGGTGTTTTAAGTTCGAGTTTAAGCATGAGGACCTCGTTTATCATAATAGCTAGAATATAGGTTTACATTAGGCAAAGTTGCTAAATTCGGTGCTCATTAATAATCCGAAGAGAAATTGGAAATATCTCAAACATTATCTGAAAAAATTAGGAAAAACCGAAAAACATGATTTTTGAAGATCGTCTATAGTCTATACCTCCTTTGCAGATTAAAATATATCATGTGTAAAAACATTGATTGAAAAACTTTTTAGGCCAAATCGGATGGTAATCACTAATTTTTCCTAGGTCGATTCGTTTTTGTTTTATGACAACGAACTTTACTTTTTCTAATGGGCGTAATTGTTGTTATATTTATTTATTTAGCCATGAGCCCTTTACTGTTACGTGTAGGACTGGATTTTTTAAATCCATGGATACATTTTTTAAAGCAAGTGGTAGTAGCGATAAAAGGAAAAGAGACAAGGAAGAGAAGAAAGCTGAATATTTAGAACGAGCAAACTGGTAATCAGATCACCAGATCAAGTAAAAATCAAAGGTTCAACGGAAGAAAAACAAATGGATGAATTAATAAGTAATTAACCAATTGGTGGAAGAAGTTAAAAAGATAAGGGAAGAACAAAAAGCATTAAGGGTGCAATTTATTGCAACAAAAAAAACCCCGAAAAGCTTAGAAAAAAGATGTTCAGTTTAGAAAACAGAACAGAAGAACCAGAAAAAAAGAAAAGAAATATAACATTGTCATAAAGGGAGCAAAATTTGATAAAAGTAAGGGGACAGCAGGTATGGAAGAATTTCTAGATCAAAATTTAGGAGTCAAAGTCGATATCAAACTAATGTATGGGGTGTGTCAGAAATATGAAAAAAGTATGACAATAGCAACGGTAAGTAAATGGGAGGATAAAATAAAGATAATGCATAATAAGAGCAGATTAAAAGGTAGAAACGTTTACATAGATAATAACGTAACAGTAAAAAAAAGAGAAATACAAATCAAAATCAGGGAAGAGGCAGAAAAAGAAAGAAAAAAGAGAGAATAGGTCAGAGTAGCTTACCAAAAACTAATCGTAGATGATGACATCTGGCTATGGAATAAAGAGAAAGACGGGCTACAGCAAAAAACAAACCCAAAAAACTAAGTACGGAAAACAAGTTACGGAATAAATGGCACGAACACAACACGAAAACGGACATGAATAAGGAAAATAGTTGGCAACCAAAGCACGTGATATAAAAAATGATAAAAATAGAGATAAGAAAGACACAATAACAATAGGTACTTGGGATACCAGGAGCATAAAAGGAAAAGAAGAAGAGTGCTAGAAGAAATGAGGGAGAAAACAAAAGAGACCAAGAAAAACATGGCAAGACGAAGTTAAAAAAGCACCAGCGGGTAGACACATCAAGTGGAAAGACATAAAAGCTAGCTCAAGACAGAAAAACATGAAAAAAAGTCAGTATAACACAACTCAACAGTCCTACACCTAACAGAAGAAGGACTTATGACTAAATACTAAAAAAATATGTGTAAAAACTAATTTCTTGGCAAAAATTACGATTTGAATATTACAATTTTAATTGTATCTAAATAAAATTTGGTGCGCAATAAAGTAATTACTAGGTAAGTATATTCTTTTAAGATTACGGTAGATATTTTTTGGTACATTGTCACAAAATATTCATCAAGCACTGATTTTTAATTTAAAAAAATAATTATTTTGCCAAACATATTGTACGAAATCTACAGTCTGTTCTACAAAATGGGCCCAAGAGTTATATGACTAAACGGCATATATTCTCCAACTTCTGTTGCAGTTAGATTATGTGAGTCAATAAGGGCTACATTTAAAAAATATTTTCAAACATACAGGGTGCTCCAAAAGTGAGTGGCATATCCAAGTTATACTTTTTCTTATAGAACAACCTGTATATTTTTATATTTTCCAATTCCTCTTCAAATTTACTTCAAAAACTGTATAAGGTTATATGGGTCTAAATTGCATTTTCATGAAAATACAGTATTTTCAAAAATTTTCAACATTTAAAAACTTTGAAAAGTCTGAAGAAATTCGCTTGGAGATAAGATTGACAGTAGATTATGTAACACTTTGCACAACGTACATTTTTAAAATATTAAACAGGGCGTTCTTTACGCTTGGTCAAACTTGTGAAACTTTAAACATCGATAACTCTTTTTTTCTTTAAATACAACACTCTATATTTTTTTACAGTCTTATGGAAAATTCAATTGCCCTTCGAAAAAATTCAGGCTGTTTTATACCTATAATTGATATTTTTCGAGATATCGCGATTTTATTGTCAATTATTAGGGCAAAGTAATATTTTCAAGGAGGCTATGTAGGTATACAGCGGTAATTTAAAACAATTGAAAGAAAAAAACAAGAAATTGAATGAATAAACAAGAAAATTATAATTTTATTTTTTGCATATAAGTACAATTTTGACATTTTTTTTTTTTATAATTAAGATGTAATTTTACCAATCCAACGTTAAAATCAAAGTTTTTTTTATCAGGGCCGCAATATTTTTAATACAACTGAGATTAATCCCTTGCAAAGTCCTAAAAACCGATTGTCAATGTATTAGGTACGCGAGAAGGACCCTACAGACCTGTCTAGTTTTTAACTTAAAAAAAAAATGGGTTAAAACCGTTTTCCTTATAACCAAGTGTCGTATTGTAAACATACAAAAAAATAGTTTATAGGATTTAGTAATTGTCTTATCACCCTGGTCCAATGAATAAATGCATAACAAATTTTAAGAAACCTCTATTTACGTAAGAATGGTAAAACTAAATCTTAATTATAAAAAATGTCCAAATTGCATAGGCAAAGGATAAAATTATAACTTACTTGTTTTTTTTTTCTTTCAATTATTTCAAATTACCACTGTCTACCTTCATAGCCCACTTGAAATTATTACTTTGCCCTAATAATTGACAATAAAATCGCGATATCTCAAAAAATATCAATTATAGGTATAAAACAGCCTGAATATTTTCGAAAGACAATTAAATTTTCTATAAGACTGTGGAAAAAAATATAGGGTGTTGTATAAAAACAATGAGTTATCGATGGTTAAAGTTTCAAAAGTTTGACCTAGCGTAAAAAACGCCCTGTATAATATTTTTAAAATGTAGCTAGCGCAAAGTGTTAATTAATCTATCCTCAATCTAATCTCCAAGCGAACTTCTTCAGACTTCTCAAGGTTTTTAGATGTTGAAAATTTTTGAAAGTACTGCGTTTTCATGAAAATGCAATTTCCACGAAAACTGTTGACTTTAGACCTATTTAACCTTATATATTTTTTGAAGTAAATTTGAAGAGGAATTTAAAAATATATAAATATACAGGGTGTTCCATAAGAAAAATTATAACTTTGATATGCCACTCATTCTTGGAGCACCCTGTATGTTTAAAAATATTTTTAAAATGTAGCCCTTATTGACTTACATAATCTAACTGCAACAGAAGTTGGAGAATATATGCCGTTTCGCCATGTAACTCTAGGGCCCATTTTGTAGAACAGACTGTATTTAAGTTTAAAATCAGTGGAACAGTTAGTTAATTATTAAAACTATTACTTACAAAATTACATAAATCTGTTGTTATATAAACATTATGTTTCACTGCTTCTTAAGCTTTCTATTGTTTCTAGTACATAACAAAATGGAAAAGAAAGGCCAAACAATACAAAAACAAAACTGTTACAGTAATAAGGAAGAATTTAAAATTAAGAACTACACACTTATTGATAGTTATGTCCATCAGAATCATATGAACCTGTAATAACCCAGTAATTCATGTGTGGGAAAAACAAATATTGCCAAAAATGTTTTGAGCCTTACAATTTACATGATTTATGTTGTACGATATATAATTTCAAGAAGTGTTTTAGAACACGATGCGGTGTCGGTTTTATCGTATTAGATCCTTTCCTAACCGCACTGCCAACGTAATAAATATTCATCACAGGCGATGAATTTCTCTTTAAAAAACTGATCTTAGTGTACTGTATAATCAAAAGCAATCTAAGGAAATAAATAATACCGAGTATTTAAGCTTTCAAGAACCGTAGTAATGTTTTAATTATCGATCCACTTTTCTAATCCACTATAATATTGATGCATTGCTTCGGCTGGAGCCTCGTTGTAGCGATAATTTGCTTTTATTTTACATTAAAACACTTGCATGCAATAAACTCACTTAATTTCACCTTTATTACATCTTTTAGTAAAGTTCCCTTTAGAAAAAGATGCAATCTAAACACGTGGGAGTAAAACAAATCGAAAACGGTGATGGAGACATCAACGATCGAGCAAGACACGAACTCTCGCGTTCAATCTGAATTATTAGACAATTAGGTGAAATTAATGTATATTACTCTGACCTAACATGGGATTTATTGGTGTTTTTGCAATCTTTTACTTTATAATCATACCTGTCGAAGCGATTCTCGTTTGTTTAAAACTCGATCTGCGCGGATTCCATATTTAAATTGCCTTATTCCAACCCTAAACTTTAACGCCGTCTTAAATCCCAGCGTAATTAGTGCAATTATTTAATTTTTAAGCTCGCGCAGTTGTTTATTGAGTGTAATAAAACGCATGGAACTTGTTCGGGTGGATTATAAGCTAACAATGCTCGATTAATGATTTTACAAGCGGGTGCATTAACACTCATGGTATTTTTGTGAATAAGTTCCATTGTTGCTGCGCGTTTAAAGAGCCTCCTAATCTCAATCTAGTTCTATTTAGATGGCATGTGGGTCTACAAGTATAGCACATGCGATAGCATCAAGAGTGCGCGGCGTACGTCACAGAAACGAACAAGTGAATCGCGGAATGCGGTCCGACCACTCGCAGTGGCGTGCGCTCCCCCGCATCCATAAATACGAACGCTACTGATTTACAAAGGCTATTCACGACAATTTTCGCAATTTACCAAACCGTTTTTGTAAAATAAGTAAATGAGTGGTTATTGTTGCTTTCGATAAATTGCGCAAGCTTTTTGAATTGAACGTTGGGTGGGCTACTGCAAGCTTTCGTTGTAGATACGTGTTGTTTTACAAAATATCAAAGCCTGCATTAAAATACACAAAATAGTTCTATTATACGCACAGCACAAATAGTAAGTAGATTGAACCACGCACCAAATGTATTTCAGCCAAAATGTTTATCAATTTTTGTGAAACAAATGTTCAGACAATCGAATAATAACAAATAAAAATAGTAATATGATAATAAATAATTGTACAATGTTTTACTATTTTGTATCGCGATAATTAAAAAAAAAAACGGAATATAGGTAATAGTTTTGGTTGTTATTGCAATTTTTTTTAAATATGATTTTCACTGTTTATTATGAACGTCGCAAAGTCTATTGTTTTTCGTCTCAAGATATTTAAGGGGAGAATTTTAGTCGATTTAAAAATACTGGTAAAGTCCATTATCATTGCAAACCTTTCTATGAATTTAAATACCTATGTGTAGGTAAATTCATTAAACAAATAACGTTTTTGAGAATTTACTAAACCAACTTTTTTGGGGCTGTAAATGAACTTATGAGTTATGAATTGTAAATTTCATTAAATTTTAATTGATTCAATTTTAATTTCAATTGAATTAAGCCATTTTTAAGTTCCTTTAGTTTTTGTACTACATTGCAAATTTAACTGTAAAATTGCAAGGATTTTCTTCGTCGCTTACCCAGTGTTTAATTGAACTACGGAAAATAGACTTAAACTATTTCCATTATAAATAATTTTTAATTGGTCATACCATGTGAATATTTTAAAATATAAACTGTAAATCTTCAACAAACAAAAAGTTTACACTAATTATGTGTAAATTAGTTGTCGTCTCAATTTTTTTTTTACAAAAATTGACTTAAGTACACTACTTTCATAAAAAGTCCATATATTGGTATTGGTATATGGGTATATAATAGTATTATATTTAACTATTAGGTTTTGCAAAAATAAAAAATTTTGAATGGAATATATTTGTTTAGTTTGTTATTATTAAAAAGTTAAACAAATGCAAATATTAATTTTGAATTAAAGTGCAACTGCTTTGATGAAATTTTGTAACGGTTAGTTAACTTGGTGTAATAAATAACAAAGTGTCGAACTATTTGATCCAGCATTTTAGCGTTGTCGCCGCGTAAATGTCAAAATGAATTACACCCGTCAATTCTACCCAATATGAACGAACATAAACAAACCATGGAAACCACCAAATTGAATCGTTTTATATTGGAATATTTTATGGTTCATGTTTACTTATTTTATTTTTTACTCAAAAAGGTTTTACGAGAAAAATTAAAGAATAAAAAAAGTTTCTAAATAAACCAGTGGGAGATGAATAAAAATATTACTGTGGAAAACCTTTTAATAAGTATAAAACATCTATCAAATATCATTCTCTCAGATATATCCAAATTTGAGAAATAAAATAGAATCCTAATTTTACCGCTTCCCTTTAGGGGGTGTAACTCCGAAAGAAGACGTCTAAGAAAAATTTTTTTATATAAAAGACCCCCCTTAATTTTCGATAAGCAATCACCTCCCGAATTTTTTTGCTATACTTAAGAAACACCCTGTATATATTTATATCGCTTGGGGCCAGGTCAGGGGAATAAGGAGGACGTGGTAGACACTCAAACTTCAAATCTTGGATGGTTGCCACCGTTGAACGTGAAGTAATAGGCTTCTGCAAAAGAACTTAAAAACTCGCGCCTTTTGATTCTGATGGCAGGCTTGAGACAGTTCTTTAGGAGTTTTGAGTATGCAACACTAGTAACAGTAACCCTACTAGGCATGTAGTCTTCTAAAGTTGCCGTGTGCGAAATTTTTTGTGTTTTGGCGAAGAGAAGTTTATTTTTTATTTTTTTAAATCCCTTTTGACCTTTAACGTCCGCTAAGATAGATACGACTCCAGGAGCTGACTATATTGAACAGGAAACATTTTCATTAATTTCATTGGTAATCTTTTATGCCAGACTTTGTCAAATGCTTTAACAAAATCCAGGAATTTTGCAGAACAAATTTTCTTTTCTTCTAAGGACTTCTCTATATCATTTATTATTCGATGAACCAGGCGAAGAGAACTGACGCCATTTTTTGCTTGCTCTCTTGGTTTAACCTTGATAATAGTGTACTCAGGTCTCATCCCCAGTCAAAATCCTTGCGCCAGAAAGTCATTCCTTTCAGCTTCATTTCGTCGTAAAAGTTCTTCACAAGCATCAGCACGTCGTTGTTTCAGTTCTGGTGTCAATTGCTTTGGCATCCACCTTGCTGACATTTTATGGAACTGGAGGATGTCATGCATAATGTTATGTATTATACTCAAAACATAAGCGATTTCATCAATGATAACCCAACGTTTTTTTACAGAGGCTTTTATTGCCGAAATCGATTCAGGCGTCACAATTTGGTTTGCTCGGACAGATTGGGGAGTATCAGCTACGGAAATCACCCTGTTTTTGAGTTGTTGTGTCACTCAAACACTCTTACTGGAGTGAAAAAGATAAATTTCTATATTGTAGCTTCATTCTACGATGGATAGCAATGGTTTCACGCCTTCACAGTGCAACAAACGAATAACAGAACGTTGCTCCTCCATGGTGCAGTGCTCTAGTGCTCTAGTTGCCATTTTTAAACTGTTAATGTGTCAAAATTTTCAATTTTTGCGACGATATGTCATTACCAAGGCCTTATAGATCTCAAAAATAATATTTTCGGCAATTGTTAGGCAAGGTTTCGTTCGGTTCATTTTTTAGGGCACTTTTAAGGGTTTCATTTGACTTTGCCTTATCCATAAAAAATTCTTCATCGTAATTTCTCATAAAGTAGTGGTTATTTTGTCTGGTGATCAAGCTTCAAGAGCTTTTGTTTAGCGCTGAAATCAGGTTACGCATAATCTCCATCAACAGTTAGTGCTTTGTTCGCACTAGCACAATTAAGAACAATAAAAACGCATAACACGAGCCCTGACAATTCTAAATCAAATAAAATAAACGAGATGATCCATCTATGTACGATTAATCGAGTACAACCTGCACAAAAGATATTGGATCGATAAACTTTAAGTGCTTTCCTGACAGCTTTAAAAGTGTAGCCGTTATAGTTTATGTCGATTGAGGAGTTAGATTCCCGACCAGTTGACCTTGTGGGTCGCGTTTGAATATTTTCCCCCTACTTGTTGATAATTGCACATCGCGAGTGGCATTCGAAGAATGGAAAATAAAAACGAAAACAAATGAAATTTTGCAATTCAAATAACACGAAGATAAGTTGCCAATAGGCAAGTTGCTTTCTCATACATTTAAATGCCTTATCGAAAATCAACAATAACGATTTCAATATTGAGATCAATATAAAGATAAAAAGAGCATACATTTATTCACTGTCCCACGCGAATGCAATAAAAAATATTTGATTTAATCCAGTATCGCGTGCTCTGAATTAATGTCTCTCTTACACAATGTGTCTCACGCATAATCTCTTTAAACATTAATTTAAAGAAAAAAGAATTAAAAAACCATACAATTGGTTAATTTTATTGTTATTGTTTGGTATGCTTTTTTTCTGTATATGGTTTCGTTGCCAAGGCAGCTTCTATTTTTCAAATGAGAATACACCTTTCTCTTTTAATTTTTGATAAACGTTTTATTCTTCTGGATATAGTATGATTTATTTCGGTATTAATATGAAAATAAATACCGAAAAAACTAAAACTATGATCGGTACAACAAAGAACAAAAGGCATAACATCACTTTGAATGGGCTTAAATTGGAACAGGTAGAAAGATTTAAATATTTAGGGGTGATCATGGAGAAAAATGGAGGAATGGACTAGGAAATAAGCGAAAGGACAGGAAATGTGGGAAGAATATTTAACAGTTTAAGAACAACATTTTTTGGAAATAGAGTCCGAAAACGAACAAAAGTGGAAGTGGTAAGAAAGGTTGTAACTCCGGCACTTTTATACGGAAGTGAAACGTGTACACTCACAAATAAGAATAGTAGCCGAGTGAATGCTGCAGAAATGGGATTTAAAAAAAAAATCCAAGGAAAAACAAAAAAAAAAAAGAATCAGAAATGAAACATATAGAGAACAATTAAAAATAAAATCAGTTGAAACAAAAATACAAGAAAGACAATTTGGATGGTTAGGCCACATTTATAGGATGAAAGAAGAAAGGTTAACCACAAAAGCCTATGAAGCAAAATCACAGGCAAAAAACAAAAAAGGTACACCGAGAAAAACTTGCAAGACGAAGTGAAATAAACAGCAATGGATAGAAACATCGAATGGAAAGACATCAAAAAGCTAGCACAAGACAGAAAAACATGAAAAAAATGTCAGCACAACACAACTTAACAGTCTTACAGCTAACAGTAGAAGCACTCATGACTAAATAAAATAAAATAAATTATTTTTTCATAGCTTAGCAAGTGCTTTGAATGAATGTTTGTTTTAAGCAGAAAGGAACAAATAAAGAACAATGTTTTTATCTCTTAACTTAAAATATAGATCCAACGAAGTTTCTTTCAAAAATATGTTCAGTTATTTTGTAGTCAATTTTTGACGTATTTGCTTTTGTTTTGTTTTTTACTGTTTTTCTGCTATGGCAACAAATTTTATTAACAATAGTGTATTAGTTTTGCTATTCATCGGGAAGCTTATTTTTTTATTTGGGCGATAGAATGTTAGATGCTTATTAATGTCAATTTAACACACAGACAAACATTTTTTTTTTTGGGTCTATCTATCTATTCTTATGCGTTAGATTATGGTTGTCGTCGTCTCTCTCTTCCTAGTTTCCATTTTAGCTTGTTTGTCCAATCTTCTTCACTTAGGTCTCTTGCTCTTGCAACCATTACTTTCTTTTTTATTCTTGAGGCTTTCGCGGCCGTTATCCATAATACAATCTTGGTTTCCGGGTTTGGAACCGCGTCTTCTATATTTAGTCGTTTTGAAAAAGACCAAGACACAATGGTCGAAACGTCAACTACTTCTAAATATAGAAGACGCGGTTCCAAACCCGGAAACCAAGATTGCATTACTTTCTTTACTTCGTGCCGAAAATCTCTTCTTGATCGGCCTCTTCTTCTTGTATATGGCGGCACCTACTTCTATAATCCAGCCTTCATTCATTCTTTAAATCTGGATATTCGTCTTCGATGGAAGGAACACATAAAGAAAATAAAAAAAGAATTTGAATTTAAATACAAAAAAATGTACTTTCTGATTGGAAGAAAATCACAATTGTGTGTGCATAATAAGATGCTACTATACGAACAAATCCTTAAGACAGTCTGGACTTAAATTTCCTAATGCAAACCAATGCTACGACATTGCTAATTTTCAAGGGTCTTGTACGTCCTTAAATATGGATTCCTTGAAAAAAATTCCTAGCTAGTTTTTGCTCATCTATTAGTAAGACTGTACTTTGGTTAAATTTAAATTTTAGCATTATTTTGTTATTTTTTTGCCACTCCGAGCAATAAATGTTAGATAAATATGTTTTTTTTTTACATTTGACCTTTAATTCTTTATTAAAATATGCTTTTAGAAGTCAATAAACGATTTCCGCCGCGACCAGGTGATAAATTCTTCGGAAGACTCCGTTCGCTATGGCTGGTGCATGGTTTCTGTAGTCAGTGTGGAATGTCATAGCGAGTTCAAGAGGCCAATTCATAAGCGCTGGCGCCTATTCATAATTAGTGTATAATTCTTATAACTGTGACTAAAGGAAATGTCATAAAATTACTTAGTATAAATAATTGTGAATATAAGTTCAAAAATCATTACGTGTACCATATGGTACAGGTTTCCAAGAAACTGGTAATTTTCAATACAATTTAAACTTATCTTTGGTTAAAGTATTTTGTTTTTTTTTTGGGTAAAATTTAAATTTTTGTTAATACAGTAACAAAAATAAACTGCGCTTAAATCGTTTAGAATAATTGAGAATGATTCTCTCGGACAAGACAATTTTTACACTCCATATTTCTTTTAAGTCTAGAAAATAATCAAGGGTCTCACATCGCTAAGTCCGGTGAGTATGGTAGATGCTCTTCGAACTGGAGGGGTTAAGCTGCTGTATGAAAAGATGCATAAGCATGATGGAGCATGATCCTTATACTGAATACTTCAGGCAAAAATATTTTTTTGTACCAATTTGCTAGGAAATATGAGATGTAGGTTTTGTTTTTCACGTCCTATTGTTTTTTAATTTAAATACATTTTGCTTGACCCTCGTATGAGGATTTTATTTTAATATTATCCTGTGATGTTTGTGAGTGTAATTTGATATTGCGAATTAAAAAAAAAACCGACGTCGGTAGCTTAGCAACAGAATGTTATACAAACATCGTCGACCGTTTTTGTGTCAACATGAAAGCGTCAATATAATAAATAATTTGATGTCTCAATAGGCGGAGCAACTCCCCATGGTCCGTACAAGGACATAACTACTCTTACCATAGAGCAGTCGTGAAAGTGTGCCCCCCTGCTGCTCTACCAACCTTTGAACTCCCGAATATTTCTGATACAGTTCCCCGATATATTACTTTTGATTTATGTTTATTGATCCTTCATTCCTTGTACATCGCCGGTGCGTCTACATATTTTTTATTTAAATACTAAATTTTACTTCCAAACTTCTTTCGCAATATTTTTTTTTTCTCGGAAAACAGTACCGTAAGGATTTATTACTATACAGAAATTTTTAATTGGCGATTTTGTCGGTGAGTAGTTTTTACTACACACGAAATTTATCGCAACAAATTCTTTTCATAATTCATAAAAGTTTATACGAACAAGCTGATATCTGTCATTAAAATTAATAAAATAAAAATAATTTCGAATACTTAACCATCTTTTAAAAATATTGTTTGTGTTTGTATTCGTTTATTTTTGTCACTGGAATATTTATTAAGTTACAACTTAGTGAAAAACGAATATGAAAATTGGCAAACTGTTTTTAAATGCTAATACAGAATCTATCGAGATACCTTGACCGTCATGAGGATTTCACAAAATATAATATCTACAGAAAAGATAATTTTAAAAGGACAAAACTTATTTTTCGAGAATAATTCACTAAATATTACTAAATGCTGGTGTAACGATTTTGCGTTTTGAAGACATTCGCTAACTCTTTGATTTGGGGACATTATGGAAAAAATTGTAGATATGTACAGAACACCCTTAATTTTTGGCCCCAAGAGAATCTCGCTTAATATAAGAGATAGAAATTCGGTCTAATTAGCAGAAAGTTACGTTTAATAGAGTTCAATATGTATGTTTTAAAAAATATTTTGTTAACTTGATTAGAGAAATTTAAATTTAGATACAGAAAATTTAGTTTATTTGTATAATTTAGTACACCATGTAGGATAGCGTTTTTAATTATTTTAATGCTTATAGTTTTAAAGACATACTATTAACTTTTTATTTTATTGTGGGGTCCATATTTGTATGTTTAATAAATTAATATGACTTATTGAAATTTGTTGTTTTTTCTCAATGAAGTATTATTTGTAAAAAATTATTAAACTCACCTATATCAACAAAAATATTTTTTTTTAATGAGTTGAACATAACGGTACTGCTTTTTTAGATAAAAGATAAACAAAAGCATTTTATTCGTCATTACTGACACATTTTAATTGTTTGAAATAGAATATAGGGATCGATATACTCTTTAAAATTTTTTTATTTTTTTTTAGAGTTCAAATAAGGTAATATGTAATATATTGTTCATAAGGAATCCAAATTTTGACTGCTATATCTTTGCAATCAGGTGTGCATACCAAAAATTAATATCACCAGTATATTTGGCGTGTGAAATTAACTGAGTTTACAAAAATCAAAATTGTTTTTTAAAACTAGAAATAGTACTAAACAATATGAAAAATGGCAAGATTTATCAAGATTTGCCATCAATTGATAAAACCTTTAAATATCGTTACAAATTGAGCTCTATTATATGAAACTTCTTGGTTATTTATTTAATTTTTTTTCTTTTAGCGATGTAAATCCCTATTGAGCTCGAGTATTTGGTTTCATAACATACATAACATATTATTATTTTATTAATAATCATATCCTTATATACCCGAAGGTGTTAAGCTACGTTACAATTTACAAAACATCAACCAGTTTCATAATTAAACACTGTCCACTCTCTCCTGTTTCTTGTCTTCCTCATCCACTCACTTCAGGTCATTCCACTATTCTTCAGACATTCAGCCACCACTTGGTTCCATGCTTTACCCGGTCTTCCTCGTTGTCTTTTCTGTGTAGATTTGGCTAGCCACATTCTTTCCGTTTGTCTTCCATTCTCAAACCACTTTAGATGTTGTTTTTCTGTTTTCCAAAACTGGTTTAGCACTGAGTTCTGCTCTAATTGTCTCATTCCGTATTTTATCCCTTCGGGTAATACCTTTGACGCCTCTTAAATACTTCATTTCTAGCGCCTGTATTTTGCTTTTCATTCACCAGCTTAACACCCAGCTTTCGCATCCGCATGCCAGAATTGGTTTGTATATTGTGTTGAACACTGTCATTTTCGTTTTCTTCAATTTTTTTTCCCTTATGAATGTGTTATTAGGTGCGTAGAAGAGTTTAGTTGTATTCACTATTCTGTTGTTGATTTCAGCCTCTTCCTCTCCATCCTTATGTATATTTACTCCTAAAACCTTGAATGTTTCTCTTTGCTCGATCTCTTTTCCATCTAGTTTTATTGTTATGCTTAATTCTCTTTTTCCAGTTGTCATTACTTTGGTTTTAGCGACATTTATTTTCATGTTTGTCTTTTCTTATACTGTCTTCCAGATGTCTAAATTCATTTGCAGTTGTTTTTCGTTCTTTGGGTAGATCATCAAATCGTCGGTAAAAGCACATTCCACTATTTCCACCATTTGCATGTTTCTATACCCTACTTGTAATTTATTTATTTTACCCTTCGTTTCTTTTACCCTAAAAGAATAGTTAACAAAAAAACTAAACGCCTAATAATATTTAATAAGGAAAAACCTCTCCTGGTTTTCATTATTTTGTGTTTTGTAAATTTAATTTCCGACGACCAGTTAGACAAATAATCATTAATTCTGCAAAAAAGTTGTGAAAATAACATTTTTTTGACGTTGGTGACACTTGACACTTGTGAGGTTAGATTTGCTTGACAGTGCGTTTAGCGTGTGTAATGTAGCGGAAATCGTCACTTTACACACGCAAAGTGCACTTTGCACACAATTTCCGGTGTCATGCGCAATTTGTCATTTTCAGTCGTAGTAAGTCGTGCGAAATGACTCGCTTTACATAGTGGTCGTCGGAAAATTTAATTATAAATAATGTTGTTGGCTAACAATCGGTGAAACGGTTTTGCTTTATGTTTCACAATTCTTTATAAAATTTTATTTAGTAACTTATGTCATTGAATAAGACTTTGCTGTAAGTTTAAAATAATTCAATAGGCATTTAAATTTTCGTGTGTTTTTAACAATCTAAAAAAGGGGTCGTCAGACTACGGCCCGCGGGCCATATCCGGCCCGCCAATGAATTTTATCCAGCCCCCTAACAAATGTTCAGTAGACAGTTATTTAATTTTTGGGATGTTTCAGATCTGTTATTTCGCGCCATTTTTTTAAGGCCAATGCGATCCCCGGTCCAAAAAGTTTGCTAACCCCTGATCTACAACATTATAATATTTGCAACTTAAGAATTTTTAAAATAAACATGTTTTCAAGACCTAGCAATTAGGGTTTCTCATATTTGACCATTTTGCTTGTCCCGGGATTCCGGGAAGAAATCGGCCTTTGTCCCGGGATTTCCCGGGATCCCGGGATGTTATAAATTATGTCAATATTTTTAAATAAATAACCCAAAAAATTAGGGAGCGGTTTATTACTTAAAAACAACTCCAAGTCATATATGTAATACATTTTGCTCCATGATTATTACAAATAATTTAATAATATTGGTGAGAGAAACATACATTTGGGAATTATAACCTTTCTATTGCTATTTCATATTTATGAATACAATAATATAATTTTTACAATGAATTTTTGTAATGTGATTTAAGAAAACACAGGTGATCTGTGCTTCGATCACTTAGTCTTTTTCTTAATTTATTAACAAAAAGTCCTGCTGCATAAAATGCTCTCTCAGTCTCTATTGATGTAGGTGAAATTGTCTTGAGAGCATCTAGCAGCAAAGAAACATCGTTATTACCAATAAAATTTCATTTATAAGCTATTTTGCTTTGAATTATCAGGGTACACAAAAATAAAACTGTAAAAGTATTTTGAAGATATTAACTTTGTAATGGAGACCGGGCTTCTTTGCGCTATACTAAAAGAGAAAAATTATTTTGAAGTTTTTCCATAATGTACTGTTAGTAAAGACATTTTATGCATAAAATTCTGATAAGTTATGATAGTATTACAAAGATCTTAGCACAAAATAAACGAAAACAACACTTTTTTTAAATCCCGGGAATTCCCGGGACAAAAAGCATTTCCCGGGAAATATAAAATAGCTTAAAATGGACCGGGATCCCGGGAACCCGGGATCCCGGGATCCCAGGAAAGAAACCCTACTAGCAATGCATCGAGGATTAAAAAAAATTGTTGAAGTCGTAGCCAATTATAGGTAGGTACATAAAAAAGTGGGTAAGCTTTCAAAATCGGAAGGAAAGGGCTTGTACCTACAAATATTTTTCCGTAACATACATGGTTCATTTTAATCTTTTCATTTCAAAATGTGTCACTTTTGTGCTACTGATCTTTAAGAAACACCGTGTGTATTATTTGGATTGCTTTAGGTAGTAATCAAAATTAATAACAATTAATAAAGTTTTTTCATTAATTTTTTTGTAGCTAATCTGCGGGGTATTAGTTAGGATTCGTTGTAACTTTGTATAAAAGTCCTTATCTTAGTCTAATTTGGTTTGGTAAATCGTCCTAGGAATGTGTAATACATTTGTGACTCCACCCGCGACACAACTAATTAATCTAGCGTTGAGATAGTCTTTAGATCGAAGACGACTGCGGTTAGAAATAATTTTTTTAATGTTGTTTATAAAGACAAGACGAACGCATGTGTCTGCAAATGAATGGGACAGAGCTCAGTTGGAGATGTAAGAATGTTTAAGGTGTGAATAGCGAATTAATATCTAATATGAACACTCTGATAGGTTGATTGATACACCTAACTTCTAGATGAATTAATTTATAAGACTTTATTTGCATTTACAAGCGTATTTATGTTAATTTTTTTATTGTGCACATTTGTTATGAAAATATGTACCTTGTAATGCCTGTAAATTAGGCACTTTATATAATTTATTAAACATTCATGTTTAACGTTGATTTAAACGTTAAACAGTAAAAATTTTACTGACTTCACCAATTTATTATTTGTTTATAGTTTGGAGATAAACACTACGTGGTTGGCAGCTACTTAGTATGGTATAATACTGGACTTCGCGATTTAATTGATGACTGAAAAAGGGTCATAACTTAAGTCGTTTAAGTCAGTGAAGTTCCTCATATTTTCTGACATTATTTAGGGTTTAGTAAATGTATACAGGGCGTTTCAAATTTAGGGCAGTTCAGCTTTGATATCTCGTTTATCTTAAGAGCCAAAAAGTCGATGAAATTACTATAAAGTTGCGAAATCTATTGTTGAATTCAAATTTCAAAAAAAATTGCCTAGTCTTCTTAATTCAAAAGGAATACACTTTTAATTTGTTATTTTAGGCATCAAAAATTAAACACTTATTAACGCATTTTTTTTTTGCATGCCGATCCCATTAGATTTTGAATTTACGTCTCTTTACAACTTTTAAAGACATTAAGAGATGGTACTAAAAAGTTTGAATGCAATACACTTGTCGGTGTATTTTTAAAAATTTGTGGAATATATTGTAATAGCCAAAATCAAAATTTGGCGTTTATAAAATTCTGTTATACTTTGGATAGATTTTGTTTTTCGTGGTAATGTTGGAAAAATCATAATTTTTGGATAAGTTTTTGGGTACTTTTTAATTCTTCAGAAAATACTCTATTTAAATGACCGCATGAGCCACTGTCGTTCCATTAAAAAAAATGAATTTTTGTCAAAAAACCTATTTCGTACCCTTTAAAGCCGAATAAAGTAACCCAAATGTCAATTAAAATTTACAAAAACGTTTTTCGGACACTTTTAGACAGAATAGAATTGAATTTATGAAGGTCGCGGCACACTTTTGTTCAAAAATTATTTGAGGTTATATAAATTACCCAAAATAGTGCATGTGTATTCAAAATACCTTCCTTGTTCCAAAAATGTAAAAATATACAGGGTGTTCCATTTAAAATAACAAAGTTAGGGTCATTTTCTGAGAAATCGGAATGAAACAAAAGTGTACATATGTTCAGATAATCCGGGTTTTTGCACATATCACATATTTAAAATGTCGTTTGTCTAAAATCAAAAAAAAAAGAAAAAAAAAGGGGGTAAACTTGATTTCAGTAACCGTAAACCGTAAACCATACACATGTCATTTAAATAAAAATTGCATTATGCCTTTTTATTATACAGTAATATTTTGAATACATTGTTATGTCATTGTAAGAAGATTTTTACAAGATTGAATTATATAAAACGTTTTTAGTTATCCTTTCAAATCAAACAAAATAATCGAGGTAATAATGATCTCTGGACACATTAAACAGCAAAATACAATACACATAAATAATAGTGTTATTGACTTAACGTAAATAAAAACCAACACACATTATAGTGTGGAAAAATTAAGACAAAACCTTCACCATTTGAAAGTGCAAGTGGATTGATGATTCAATAATTTTGAACTGAAAAACATTTTTAGTAATGCTCCGATTTATTAAAACTTTCCAAAAGTATAACCGCAGGAAGGGAAAAAGTTCTAATTGTTTTTCTAACAACAATTTCCTATTTTACCAGTTTGATGAAATCTTCATTATTAATTTTATTGTAAGCGTTACTTTTATTTTGCTGGGAACGATATTCAATTGTCTTCTTCTTGCATTTCTACCCTAATTATTTCTTTTGATCTCCTGAACGGAAGTTGTAACCGAGTCAACTTTACCTGAACTTTATTTGATCACTGCAGGCTATTGTCATAACCGAAAAATATATCTAATTTAAATGGTCTTGGGCCCTACTTTAAACTGATTTTTTTGTTGATCATCGACGTTTCCATGTTTGATTCTATTTTAGCTTAAAACGAATCGAAATCCGAGCCAGGATTCGAATCAGAATCGGAACCGAACGAATCAAATTATTACAAATATTTTTATGATGACTGAAATAAGTTCAAATCTATTTTGTCTTATGCTAAACCCATATTTTCAGTTTCCAATTCTTGAATTACAGTTTGTTAGTACTTTTACGGAATATTTTGTCTTCAAAACTGTAAGATTTGTTCTTGCAGTTGGTTTTGAAGTAATTCATGACCTAGCTCATGAACTGGTTTTTGCACATGCGCCAACTATGTACTAAATTAGCCGCTGCTGAAACGCTTTAACGACATGCCTAACTCTAAATGACATTTGAGTCTGTTGGGTTCATAGAAATTTGCGCATCGCAAGTGTGGGTAAACATCTTAAGAAAACATTACTAACATGGGATTGGAAGGGCGATACATAGCTACCAGAGCTCACGTTAGTTATGAACAGCGCATGCGTGTAAAAATCCCGGCGCTAGTTCTTGTTTTCGTTCATGTACTGCTTGCACCGTCCGCAAACTAGTTCATGAACTAGTCCAATAACTGCTGGAACAACCGATTGACTATCGAAAACACGATATCGATACTGCGCACACCCTAATAGTTTATCGGATAGTACATAGCATTGCAAGAACAAACTTATATTTTAACGTATAAATAAAGGTTGATCTTCATGTTCTGTTCTTATAATCGATTTGGTTTTAAATACGCACAAAACCTTTTCCATTTATATGCATACAAAAAGTATAATTATTTATGCACCTGTACAAGTACAAATAAAACCTGTAATTTAATTTTGCAACCGTAACAGTTGCTTTCGGGGCCGTTAAACGTAGTATTGAGTTCTAAAACGTTTTATCAATGCGATTTTTAAATCAACTACCAACAATTAAGTTCATAATTGCCCCGTAATCTCTACATCGCAGGAGACCATTTATTAACCTGCATTCCTCGGCCATAGAAATCATACTGCGCTGGCTCATTCAAATCATCGAACAATAATCACATCAAAGATGCAAAGCTCATAAAAGAGATCACCTAGATTTTAATATCGTAATGCGCACCCATATGGTGAATATGCGGAAAGGATGACAGAAGGCAGAGGCGCACTCAGTAGTCGTTCGTCATTTAGCACTTGCAGAATTTAGAGAAGGTAGAAATATTTTCTTTTTAAAATACATTTTGTAGTTTTTGGATTGAAATAAAAATTTATGGATTACACTTTAATACTAATAACACAGTTTAACATGTTCAATTATAGAAATCTATATTTGACAGAGCTAAAACAGGTACCTGTTTCTTAACCTAAAAATGCAATTATTTAATTCTAGATTGTTATGAAAAACTTATTTTACTACTATTTACATACTCTTGTGTCATCAGGGCCGGCCATAGGAAGCGTGGGGCCCTACGCAAGACAAAATGCGGCCCCCCCTAAAAAAATCAGAAGAAAAACAAGCTTTACCGAGCTCGGTGGATGGCTGTAAAGCAGCCTAGCGAGTAATCGGGGGGTCGTGGGTTCGAATCCCGAGGCCGTCTGTCATCGTAGGAGTTTCAGGTGCTACCTACTATAGGCAAATGCTGTGACAGTACTTCCACCTACCCGCTACTCTTACTCTTCCCCTCCACTTCACTAACACTAATAACCTCTGCAGTTGAAGTGTCATTAAAACCACAAATAAAAAAAAAATCAAGCTTTATTCGTATGGTAGGTACTGTTATACATATATTCTATTTTATAAATTGTTGAACAAACAACAAATTTGGCTAATTGATTAAAAAACAAACTTTTAATTTGTATATTTCTGAACTATTGTTGCTGAATTGTTATCCAAAAGAAGTTTCCAGTTCTTTATTTGGCAATTAAAACGAAAATATTGCTTTATTTAAAATTAAATATAAGTCCTAAAATGTTAAACACCTTATTCTGCCCGATGTTCTCCTAAATAATTTGACTATTATGAGGCGTACCTACACACAAATTGTCACAAATTATATAAAAGATTGGTTAAACGAATTAACTGTCCCGCCTTTGTTGGACTCAATTTTTTTTTCGAGTATCCGGTGTCTGTCGCCCCTGTTACACATCGCCTAAGACAAATTAAAATTTTTTGAGTCCCGCTCTGCAAAGCGTCTTAAGTAGTTGTGTAATGGTCTCATCTAATATAACCAGTGGGATCTTGAAAGAATATAAGCTTGAACTAGTGATGATGTAGGCAGGTCTAGCGGTAGATGACAGGTATAAAATGGTTCGCGAAAAGAGCACGTGTGCGCTACTGTCACTTCCGGTTCCGCCCCACTCCGCAGCATCATTTGTTTCACCCACAGATGTGCATGTGTTACCCTATTGATTGTTTGATTACAAAACAGAACCAGAATGTCTTTATTTTTGGATGTGTAGCGACTTCCTGAACTTGTAAAAGAATTTAATAAATAAATGAGCAACATTCACTAGGTGAAAGTTAATAATGTTGTTTATTGAAATTGTTATTTATTAAGTGGCTTTTTGCAAGTTGGCGTATCTAATCTTAAGCTCTGAAATACGAGGCAGGGCTGTAAGTTCAATGCGTAAGGCGGTTTCTAATTTTAGATGCGAACCCCAAACGCTCGCAGGTGCTAGAGTCGATAAGTCGGTACTGCGCGAACACATCAATCTTTTTTATACCTAACATTATATTATTATTTAAATTCTATCATGTTGTAACGAAATACTTATTACAAATATATCTAACGTTGGAATACTTTCTATAAATGATTAATCTATTTTTCTCAACGGGGGCACAGAGCAAGGACTTGTACCTAGACATGTTAGATTATAGTACGACTTCTTAAAAACCTAAGTAACTTACTTAAAATTAGAAAAGTAATTAGTATGATATTTACGAATGGTGCCTCAAATACGAGTTTTTTAGAACTTGCGTAAAAAAAAACATTTTAAGGCTGTATTTACACACAATACAGTAAAAAGTTCTAGAAAACTGCTACATTAGATTAAATGTTCTTTGTAGGTACTGGTATTTATTTAAAAAAGTACATCTAATCATATATTTAGGTAATTATTAGTCTGCTTAAAAGCCTAGCAATACGATTGATACCAGCTGTTTACATTGAAATTAACTTTACTGCCTTAAAATTGTTTTAAAAGTGTAATATTTTTTTAGTTTAGTTTGGTGGCTGATTCTACATAATATACATCCTAGTTATACAGTGGTCCACATAGAAGGGCCACTATTGGGATCTCATTAAAGGTAAGAGCTACAAATAAGTTTAAATGAGACAAATTGTTCTATTTTCTGCAATTTTCTTTTGAATAATTGTTTTCGAGCATTTTTCCGCAATCCTTTTTAAACAACTTAAAAGGTGAATAATGTGTTTAAAAAATATATCAAATATAGTTTTATGCAAACCAGTTTATTTTAATATTCAATTTTGATTAACATAAGAGCAATATTTTGATATTTATGTATGTATTAAATTTTACAATCGGTCTTCTTGTCTTCATAAAACAATTGCTGCAAATATGCAGGCATTTAATTTGTTCTATACGCTCAGAAATATGTATAATGCTATAATTACTGTTTTTTCTTAAACTTGAAGGTAATTACTAGTAATTTTGTGTTTTTTCCCCCGATAGTACAATGAGTAAACCATAACTTATTATCGTAATTATATATTATAATATTAATTAGGCCAGCGAGGGATTAACAAAAGATTGAAACAAAAAACAAATGATTGCCATTTAATTTATCCTTTTATAATTTATGCGCTTCCTTCGCACTTTGTTACGTGGGCAGATCTTTTTTACTAATTATGCCGTGGCGGCTTTCGTCTAGACACAATTAGTATTCTTATAATGTTGATGTGATATATATAAGCCAGTTTACAGTGTTTTATTTCAACTCTCGGTGCGTATTTTATCTTGAACAGTTATGAGTTTGAACGCGCGCACACGTGGCTTTTTAGCCTATGAGGTTGGTAGACATCTTCCGCCCGTACTGTTGTGTAAAAAACGAACACATTACACCCATGGTTTTTATTCAATTTCGGGGCATTTGGGTCACGATTCAGGAAATGTAATTCAAAGCACGATTTTTAATCGTCTGCTTACGTTTCCCGTTTTTTTTCTCTACTTTTTTATATTTCCTGAATAAAAAATGCCAAGGGTCCTAATTTTTTGCAAGTGATTAATAAGTGCGTAGAGGGCGGACCATATTTTAAGACCCATGTTAAGATATCCAGATATGAATGGAAGAGAGCAAATAAAATATCATTTCTAAATCACTTCTGAACTAGTAAAATTATGGCATTTTTCATTTCAAATTTAAATTCTCCAATAAATTACGTAGCTTTGTCTTAATTTACCGACTTTATAGCTTCGAATAGAGGCATTTTTGGACGTACAGGGTGGGCAAATTTCGATGTTTTCATAGGGAATCTCGGTAACTATAAGAGTTATGGAAAAACGGACCCCCGTTCCTTGATCTCTTTTTTCGAGAAAAAGTTAATGGTAAAAACTAAAATTGGTTATCGTCTTTTGTTTTCGAGTTATCGCCGATAACTCGATTTTTAGACTTTGCGTTTTATGACCATATCTCACTTGTTTATGAAAATAAACAAAAATAATTTTGACGTTCTACAGGCACTTTTTTAATAAGAATACAGTGACGTAGACAATTTTTCACAAAAAATCGAAATTCGGATTGTGACATAAAGTTGTATTTTTTCAAATGGAACCCATAGTTGGCCGTGGCATCACGAGAAAGAGGATTTTTTCCTCATTCCAATAATACATATCATGTGGGGTCGATTTATTAGTTTTCTTTACATTAAAGCAAAAAATTGGTAATTGTTCGTATTTTATTTTGTTTTTAGTAATACGCATACAACAATTTTTGGCTACAAGTCGTTAAAGAAGTGTTATAAAGCTGTTTGTAATTGAGAATGTTACAAAAATCGTATAAAAGACTACGTTCATTAGTGTCTTTAAGAAATTTTACATTTTTGTAAATTTTTATTGACATTTGGTTAGGTACCTTAATCGGCTTAGAAGGTTGCGGAATCGGTTTTTTGGCAAAAAGTCAATTGTTTTAAATGGAACGATAGTAGTTCATGCGGTTATTTAAATGGATCATTTTTAAATGACCTATTTATCGTATAATAAAGTATATGGCTATAAACAACATGGTAAAGAAATAAACCTTTCAGCAAACGATCAGGTTCATCAAGTAATCAATTCTTTTAAAACAAAATAAATCGCACGACGTTAACCGAACAATTGACTATCACATACGCTCAAAACAAAAATCGAACGTACACGCGTGTGAAAACAAACAACATTGATAGATCGCACTATCTATGAACGATGCCATCAGTAATATTAATCCGTTTGCTTTATGCTGAAAGTGCGAAAAATTTCAGGCACGATTGACGTAGGACTTAATGGTTCTGAGAAGTGCCGCTCCTGATGGCGGCGGCGCTGACCTCTTTGCTTGACACAAAAATAACATCCTACATAACTGGATGTTGTCTATTGTTAAAGATATTGAACGTATTTATTTTATGTACTCTCAGAGGTGTCTTTGATATTCCTACGTGGTGTTATTACTAGGTCAGGTGTTCTTTTCGACACTGATGTATACTTTACATCAATCAAAAAATTTTATGACACAATAATATACGGAAGAATGCCGTATTTAAATTGATGATGGCTGTTTGTTTAAAATGTACAGTACGTTTACATTATCGTGACTGTTACAAGAGTATCACATGTTATTATATGTATTACCTCGGTTGAACATGATAATAATGAAGGCACTTAGTTAATAAACTTCAGGCATTAATTTAACACGAAGAACATGGGGATTTCGGAAATTGATCCAATTAAAAAATGCAAGTTTGAAATGTACCTTAGAATTTAAACAATATTGAAACAAATAAATGTTTTTTTTTTTACAGTGCGCAAAAAAATCTACAACTTTTTCTCCAAAAAATATTTTTGTACTATGAAGTATAACCGAGTTATTAACGATGGAAAAAATGCCCATTATGATTTTAGTTTATTATCTAGCGTGCCATGAAGAGTTGTTAAAACATTAAAGCATCACACTGAATAGGTCTCAGAAAGAGGAAAAATTTGTTTAATTTAAACTTTTTTGTAGCTCTTACCGTTTGCGAGATCTCAAAAGTGGCTCTTCTATGTGGAACACCCTGTATAATTGTTCAAAATTAACCTCTTTAATATTGTAACAACAACTTCCCCAGCAAGTAGCATCACAGATATTAGAACTTTAACGAAAATTAAGTGGAAATTAATTAGTTTAAATCACTTGCTTATGTTATGAATCTTCGTGACTAATTTTCTTTGTGAATAAATTTTAAAATAGCAACCTTTAATTTATAGTACAGAGCTGAATTCATTTTTGAATTCAAGCGAAGAATACTGTACTTATTTAAAAAAAAAACAACGTCGATTTCTACTGACATATCTATGTTTTTTAAGTGCATATTAGCAAGAACTAAATTGATTTAGTATTTAGAAATAAATAAACGTTTTGTATTATTAAAGATTACCGTACATCTTTTAAAATGAAGCAATATATCGCCACAAAACTTCAATATTTCTTAAAAATCGTAATATAAACTTGTTTCAAGGTTTATGCTCGCATTTTTAATAGTCCAGATCCAAAATTGGCTTAATACGTGGCTCGTGCTTGAGTATTTTTTGTCTAATAGAATAAAATTACAACGGTTCTTCTGCTGTTGACAAATGTATGTTCGCACGTAGGTGTAACAATAGTTGTAAGGAAACAACAATAGTTCAGTTATAATACCTTCAACTACGATGCAAATTCGGATTTGCATAATATGCTAAGCTGTTGTACATGATAGGCGAAAATATCTAAATAAAGTCGACAAATTAGGTTATGTTAAACATGTTTGTTTAGACAAGTGAATTGCAAATTATTTTTAGCGCCCTATTAAGGTTACTGAAATGCGTTCGGCGAAACCACCAACGTTAGTCCCACTTGACAAAGAAAACTTTTATTGTTCGATATAACTTCTTAAGACAACGTTCGCTATTAAAACACGATTAATTAATGTAAATGGTTTTCTATTTTGTGCAAACAGCAAGAATTAGGGCCGGATTTATGTTTCAAAATGCCCTTGGCGCCCTCGGCTGAAATAATAATGGGTCCCCCAGTTTCTAAACTGTACCTGAGATGGGTACGTACACTGCATTAAAAACTAGCGTCTTCCTTTCTTTTGATATCTTCTTCTTATTTATCAAACATTTATTAGTGGCGTAGTAAAATTTCGTCGCTGCCGCTATTCTATTATTCAGATCTTTCTCCAATTTACCATTCTCTGCAATTAATGTTCCTAAATATTTAAAATTCACTACCTGCTCTATATATTTTTTTGGTTTGGCTAGAAGTCTCATAGATTACATAACTTTCACACAAGACCTAACAGAGATATTTCAAAGAATAGAAACCAAGAAGGAGGCGGAAATAGGATCGAATCATAGACTAGTAATAGCGAAATGCTTAATAAGAATAAACAAAAATAAAGAAACAATAAAATATACTAGAGTAGCAATACACAAACTAAAAATTAAAGAAAATAAAGAGAAATACCAAAAAGAGACAGATATAGAGTTTCAAAGAATGGAGAACGAACAAATAGAATGGACACTAGAAGAAAGATGGACGACATTCAAAGAGACAGTACTAAAAATAACAGCAAACATATGTGGGAAAAGTAATTATAACAACAACCTGAAAAGGACGAAGTGGTGGAACAATGATATAAAGAAGCTGGTAAAAGAAAAGAAAATAGCATGGAAAAAATTTACCCAATCAAAAACAGAGAATGATAGAGAAGTATACAATAGAAAGAGAAATACAGTAAAAGAAGCAGTCAAAAAGTCAAAAATCGAAACGTGGAAGGAATTCGGTAAAGAGATAACAGAATTACACGAAATTGACAATAGAAAGTTCTGGACGAGAATTAAAAGACTAAGAGGAAATAAAAAGAAAGAATTAAAAGTAATAAAAAACAAACAGGGACAAGTACAAACAGACACAAAAGAAATACTAGAAACGTGGAGGGAACACTTCATAAGCAAATACCACATGATAATCCCAGAAGAAGACATAAACAGAGTAGAACAAGCAGACCACCAACAAGAAATTAAGAGGGAAGAAGTAAAAGACGCAATAGGAAAAGTCAAAATTGGAAAAGCAAGTGGAGAAGACAACATAGTACCAGAGATGATCAAATGGCTGGGAGAAAAAGGAGTAGACTGGATATGGGCAATATGCAAAGAAGCATGGGAGAAACAAGAAATACCCAGGGACTGGGAAAACAACTTACTAGTACCAATATACAAGAAAGGAGAACAATCACAATGTGAAAACTACAGACCAATCTGTCTAGCTCAAACTAGCTACAAACTATATACAAAAATCCTAGAAAAGAGATTAAGAGAGCACGTGGAAATAAAACTTGAAGAAGAACAAGCAGCTTTTAGACCAGGAAGACAGACAAGTGATAATATATTTATTATAAGGAATATAATAGAAAGAAAAGTAGAAGAAGGAGAAGAACTCTACCTAACATTTATAGACCTAAAAGCAGCCTTCGACACGGTAGACAGAAGAGAAATATGGAAAACCCTGAGAGAAATAGAAATACCTAACACCCTAATAAATGCAATTAGAAGCACGTATCACACAGTAAGAGCAAAAATACAAATTGCAGGACAAAGATCAGACGAATTTAGAATGAACAAGGGAATAAAACAGGGAGACAGTCTAAGCCCACTATTATTTATAATATTCATGGATAAGATAGGGAAACGAATTAAGGAAAAACATAAACAACTGAACACGGCAATTGGGTACAGAAACCTAGAAATAATTACATTAAATAGCCTACTATACGCAGACGACATAGTGCTTATAGCAAATACCAGAAACAAAATGCAAAAACTAGTGAATGCGTGGACCGAGGAAATAGAGAGCATGGGAATGGAAGTGAATATAAATAAAACAAAAACAATGATCATAAACGAAAAACAAAAAGACCCTCAAAACATCAACAAAATTAAATGTAAAAACAATGATCTTGATAGAGTTACAACATACGAATACTTAGGAAGTATAATAACAGAGGACGGGAGAATAGACGCCGAACTAACAAACAGGGCAAACAAATCAACAAAACTCTATTATTCACTAAACAAATCAATATTAGGACACAAAGAGATAGACAAAAAAGTGAAAATGAAAATACACAATATGATAACAATACCGATAATAACATATGCAGCGGAAAACTGGACAATAAAGAAAAAAGATGAAAATAAAATAAACGCCATGGAAATGAAACACCTCCGGAAAATAGCTGGGAAAACAAAATGGGATAGGATAAGAAACGAAAACATTAGAGAAATGACAGAACAAGAACCAATAATAGATAAAATAAAAAAGAAACAACTTAACTGGTATGGTCATGTCATGAGAATGAATCCAGACAGACTTACAAGAAAAATAATAGAAATAGGAAAACCAGCCAAAAAACAAAGAGGGAGACCAAGAAGAAAATGGATGGATCAAATAAGGGATTGGGGAGCAGAAAGAGGAAAAACACCAGAAGAAATGAAAATTCTTGCAAAAGACAGAAGGGCATGGCGCAAATGGACTCGGGATACGAGACTAACCTCCGACGCCTGAAAAGGCAGAAGGAGACGAGAAGAAGAAGAAGGTTTAACATGAGATTGCAACTGGTTCATGATTTGTCAGATGAATATTCATTTTATTTCTACTAAATGTATCTGCCCATATGTCAAGATTGAGTTGCAAGTCTTTTTCACTTTTATCTAATAGCACCACATCATCTGCAAAGGCTAGTTCTGTTAAGGTTATTGGTTTTAGTTTATTCCAACCCCAGCAGGCTTTTCTTGTGTTTTGTTTACATTCTTTAATTATTTTATCCATAAGAATTATAAAGAGCAGTGGACTTAATGTGCCTCCTTGTCTTACTGCCGCCGTTGTTATAAATTCCTGGGAACTGCTGTTATGGGTTCGCACATAATTTCTATTACATATAAACTCTCGATGGCGTTTAGCGATGCTTCTCCCACTCTACTTTGTTTCAATATCCTCCAGATCTTTTCTCTTTGCACTCATGCTTACTTAAAATATTTTACTTCTGCGAAGTCAATTATGATATTGTAAATTTTTTTCCCTAAAATGTTGAAGTTAATTGACTTTAGGATCATAGCATAGTTATTTTATTTTTGGGATTATTCTTCTTCTTCTTTTTCGTGTCGAGGAAAGGCAACGATGAAGCTCTTGTCGTAGTTTACTTAATTTTGTTAACAAGACACAGAATTAATTTAAAAAAAGCTGTTTGGTGGAAAGCTTTGGATAACAATGGAGAAAAAACATAGATTTGTTTTCGATTCTCAAGTTTATTTTGTGAGAGAGTCGACATTACTTTTGGGCAACCCTTATGTAATTGTTTGCCTGTTTACCCTTTTTTAAAGAAACAAGTCGAGAGAAACAGTGGCTTTATTTTCGTTTATTTTTTATTTTAACCAGATCATTGCATGTAATCCAAAAATTAATTTTATCAATTTGCTTTTCATGTCTTTACTAAATAAAAAACCAAAATTCGTTAACAAAAGTATACAGTAGGTATTGTATTTTAATATTGATGCAGCACGCCAATTTAATGTTTCAAGTGAATGAGAAACAATTTCTAGTTTATTTTTATTCAGATACTAAGATTCCCAACAGATTACTCGCCACTTTTTCGAGACTTCACGACGCCTTTGCGCCACAATCCGGAATAAACTATAGCCCAAAGCTCGAAAACATAACGTTTATTATTTCAGGGCTAAAATGAACCGGCACTAGCATTTCTATCGAGATCAGATAGAACTAACGAGCAGACTTCACAGTGACGAGAATAACGAACCTGTCAGGGGTTCACGACTTTATTTGCCGATTAATTCTTTGTTGTTATTAACTGGGTTTTTGTAACAAATAAACTAAAACGTGCCCGTATAAGTTCACCATAACCTTGAAACGTATTGCATAAATTTGTTGGTTTAAAATTCATTTCCGGCAGAACTTTTTTTGAAGCATCGTGCGGTGTTTTTCTGATGTTAAATGTGAAAAGTCATTGAGTTGGTTGACATTCTGTTAACGCTTGTTTAAGCAGACACAAGACTCCTGACTTTACTAATTATTTTTTTAAATGTATTTAGCATGAGGTGCTTTTATAAAAACATTGATTGATTGGATTAGTGTAAATGTTAAGGTACTTGAATATGGTGAAAACATTAGTTATAATGTTGATGTAAAAATGTCTCGAACATTCAGCTTATCCAATATTATATGATAAATTTGGCAAGAAATTTTAAAAGATTTGTCCATAACAATCAATTGTAATACTTGTGTTGCAATAATATACTCATACTGGTACCCTTTATTTGTTGTTACAGCTGATTTCAATTCAAAAGTAATAGTAGTGGTAGTAGTAGTCTTTATTTGTTCTGAATATCCAAAAAGGCGTAGAACATGTCACAATATTGATAATACACATATGTACCTACTCATATACAGGGTGTGTAAAAATTGGCGGAAGCGCTACACGTGGCGATGTTCTTCGTAAAATTCTAAGTCGAAAATCTTAATACGAAAGTGTACCATGCTTGGCTGTGTCTGCAAGAGGTCCTCAACGTTTTGACATTTAGTCCTTTAATAAGCGTTATTATTTAATACTTGCAAATAAAAAAGCTGCAATTTGGAATAAAAATAGATTTCGAATAGTATTTTTTCCTAGATACTGTGTTCTTCTTTTCAAAAATTGGTGTTGAAAATATCTAAATCACTGATTTGAATGAAAATAATACACATGGCAACATTGTCATTAGCTGTCATCTCTGTTTTTCTCGTAATTATTTCTAGTTTGTGTTTTACGATACCCAAAAGTTTGCAGCTATGTTTACGAACTGAAGGCTTTCAGTTCGAACAAAAATTGCTGATAAAAAAATGTCCAAACGCAAATCAGTGGATGCAATGTTGCCAATTTTTTGTTTTTTTTAATGGTTCCTGAGGTCATAGGAAGCATGGTACAACATTTTCGTATAAAGATTTTCGACTTAGAATTTTACGAAGAACATCGCCACGTGTAGCGCTTCCGCCAATTTTTACACACCCTGTATACAACAGAAAATTATAGGAGTATTTACTTAAAAGAGTTTTTAAAGTAAGCGTCATTAAGTTATTCACTAACTCCATAGTAAGCATTAGAAATTAGAACATTTCTTAATCTTTTCTTCAAGTCGGGGGTGGGTAGATTTTTTATACTCTTAGGTGATGTCTTAAATTTGTTATATATTGCAATAATAATTGAGGCAACATTTTTTTGAAGATAAGTATATTTGAAGCAATTGGGCTTTAGATTTTTTTTATGTCGGGTATTGACTGCATGGTTTCGTATATTCACTTCGAACAGATCAAAATTATTTCTTACGAAAATGATGCCTTCGAGAATGAATAGACCGTAAAAAGTTAATATTTCTTTGTCACAAAAAGTGTCTTTACAGTGATCTCGGTAGTTTAGACTAAAAATAGTTTTTATACATCGCTTTTGTATAATAAAGAGGCGTTCAGAGTCACTAGCGTGAGACAACCGGCATTTTACTGAAAAAAATTAAGTTTATAATATAGTGAAACTTGAAAAACATTGTTGGAGCCGTTTTCGAGAAAAATTTTAAAAGTTTTAAATTTTTAAATAATTTCGTGAACATCAAATTTACCAAAAAAAGTTATTAAGGTTTTTTAATAGACCCCAATATACACTACAATACTACATAAACAAAATATTTTTATCTATTACCGTTTTCTTGTTGCTTCTATTTTTATAACTTAAAAACAAAACCCTGTATATTAATTATTATTGAAAAAATCAACTAAATCCACGTACTTTGTAATATACTTTTTAAGACTCTATCTATTTGTTACTCGTTTGTCGTTTGACGAACGGCAAATTGTCCAGATGGAGTTAGTCTTCATCTGGATGAAATTCGCAACTTCTTTGTAGCTCTTACCATTAAGGAGATCCCAATAGTAGCCCTTCTATGTGCCAATTAAAAAAAAATGGAATATATTAGTTTTATATCAAACTAAAAATTGAGCCAATGGCTAAAGACCAATTGAGAATCAGTCGTCTAATTCTAATTCATTTCTAGATCCTTTTTACAACAAGATACATTCTCGCTTGCTACACTGTTTCAAATTCTTGTATTATGAAGACGTAAAAATAAACGCTAAAGAGGATTAAAGCAGTAAAATTGGCAATATTGAGTTGTTATGATCGTCTACGCGTATCACAGTACCTTTAGAATGTTCATTCGCAACTTATTGATCCTTTCAAGATATTAAATGCCGCTTTACGTGCTTCACACAAAAGTTACGTGCGTTAATGAAGGCATAAAAATTCCTAATGTTTATTTAAACGGACTATTTCGCATAACGTTTACGTATATGTTTATTAATTCTATATTATAAACCTGCCAGCCTGTATTAGGTAGAGTCCACTGAAATCTATTAGGAAAGCTCAAGTCACGACAAGTTACTTAACGGCATACTGGTCTTTACATTACGTTACAGACTTTATTGGAGGTGTATACTTAGCGAATTGTGATTTCAATATCGTACTATGGATTATTCAATCGGATTAATCTGCAAAATTCCACTCTAATAACAAAAATGTCAACTCTTACAAAAAAAATTGTTTCAAACGTTTGTTTTTATTTAAATAAATTGAAAATCAGGCAAAATTAAAGTACAAAGGTGAAAATGAAGTTATTTTTGATATTTAAAACAAATTTTCGAAATATTTCCAAAGGCTATTAGTTTAATTCTACAAAATATTTTGTTTGCCTGAAAATAATTATGGAAACCTCAAGATATATTAAATTTAGACATAATTGACCTTTAATAATAATAAGTATTAATAGGAAAATGTAAAGATATGTAGGGTGTTTCATTAAAAAAAAAAAGACTTATCGTGTTTGAAGTTTAGTCAAATGGACCGGGCATAAGTATCACCCTGTATATTATTTTAAAACTTTTAACTAGTCAAAAACCATTGTGACACTATTTTCAACTAAAGTATCAAAGGAATTCGTTCTGACATTGCTATGTTGTGAAATATTAATATTTTTTCTGTTACGGTCAATATTTTCATAAAAACTAAAATAACTCAAAAACTATTGATTTTAGGTACAAAAGACCTGTTACATTTTTGAAAGAGAAATTAATTTTGTATCTTAAGTTTCTCAAGATGTTAATTTTTTTTGAATAAGCCGTTTTCTGGTGTATGTACAGGATTAGATGATCATTAATTTTTTTTTTGAAATGATTATTATTAGGTTAACCATTTTTTTAGATGATCAACATCTTTTGTATTTATAAAAATATTAAATTTATTTAATAGAATCTTATTAAATTCGTAAAACATAATTAGTAAACATATAAATAATTCTACCATACTAGGTGTAAATGAAGTGTGGTACACCCCATTTTTTTTTTAGTTTTGATTTTAAATAAATGAAATTTTAGACATATGATATGTGCAAAAAAACGGGTTTTTTGAGCCTTTGCACACATTTGTTTCACTTTCGGTTTCGCCGGAAATGACCCCAACTTTGTTATTTTAAATGGAACACCCTGTATATTTTTACATTTTTGGAAAGAGAAGCGATTTTGGATACAACTGCATTATTTTGGTTAATTTTTTTATGGTCAAATATAAATAAGAAAAATAAATTTTTGAAAGAAAATTTAATTTTTTATTAAGTGTGCCGTGACCTGCATAAATAGAATTTTTTTATGTCAAACATTGTCCAAAAAACGTTTTTGTAAATTATAATTGATATTTAGGTTACTTTAATTTGCTTTGAAGCTTGCGGAATCGGTTTTTTGACAAAAAGTCAATTTAAATGGAACTATGGTGGTACAAGCGGTTATTTAAATGGAGCATCTTCTAACAAATCCATTGATACCAACAATTTGTATTTTTTTAAGAGTCTGTTTCAGAAACTTCAAATTATTGTAAAGATTTATTAAGAGATCCTGTTAATCGCAGTAAACTGTGCATAACTGCAACAAAATAAATCATTCAAAACAAATGTTTGTTATTTGTTTGTATGTCATTGCGGTGGTAGAAAAATGATTAGTCATTAAATGTAAACCTAAAAAAATTTTGGTTCTAAACGTATTTGAGGTTATAAAAATTAATCAAAATAGTGCAATTGCAAAATCGCTTCCTCTTTCCAAAAATGTAAAAATATACAGGGTGTTCCATTTAAAATAACAAAGTTGGTGTCATTTCCGGCGAAACCGGAAGTGAAAAAGTTGTGTGCATGTACTTAAAAAATACGGTTTTTTACACATATCATGTGACTAAAATTTCATTCATCTAAAACAAAACTAAAGAAAAAAGATGGGGTGTACCACACTTTGTTTACACCCGGTATATTGTGATTTGTTATTTCAGATAAGAGTAGGTACATTATATTATCATAATAATAAAATCAGCTCCCAACTTCTTTAATATACTAAGAATTTCAGTTTAACTGTCGTATGCCCTATGCATTTGTTATTTTAAGAGGAAACCCCTGTAAACCTCATATTTTTATAAATCGCAAAAAACCTTTGTAGCATGATGTTAAAATGTTTACTACGTTAATTTATATTAGAATGGCGATAGTCAAGTTCTTTAAAAATTACATACTATATTTGTTTAAGTTTATTTTGATCATAATTTTTGAAGAAAAATAAGTTTAAAATTATTTTATTGTTAAAAAATGTTTAGCAATCGTTCTTAACTGGACAAAAACATTTTATTCTTAAATTTTAAAAGCACGGAACGTTATTTATATGGTATAAAATAAAAGGAGAGTCACTTAATGATTTTTTTAGTATCTTAATACAGCCTGATTGGAACAACAAAAATAAATTTAAACAATTTGAACTAAAGTTTTTTAAAAGTTTAAATAAACAACTTTAAGTTAAGAATATTTAACATACTTTTGAAAAATTATCACCTGTTATAACTAAACATTGCCGAATATAATATTATCCGTGCAAATTGATAATATATTGTATAGGTATTAATTTATATATAGAAAAGCCCAACGTAAAAAAAATTGGGTGTCCATTATAATAGTGCCAAGGCCTTTAATTAATTTTGATTAAACGATCAAGACATGTGCCAAATTTTGAAAGTGGCAATCCTAAACCTGTGCGTGCATAACAAAGTGAAAATTGATTCATTTTCATGTATGGACATTCATAAGTGCCAGCTGCAGAAGTAAATATATTATCTATCACCTCTCATACATTATTTATAACGCATGAACGACTTCATACCTTAATCTATGATTGCGAACCGATATAAAGATAGGAGATTGAAAATCCTCTTCGAACCATTCATATGCAGAAATATTCATTATTGACACAATATATGGTGCCTATGACAATACATCAACGCTGTGAGTTGAACTGAATTTTTCGGATGTCTACAAAATCCACGTAGGAGTTCGAAATTGCGTACGAATTTATTTGTAGATAGAAATCTAATTTGTTTTGTATGTTTGTGTGACAGCCTGTTTCATTTGTTAACTCCTATAAGCACGTTGCTAAACGCGGAGAAGGCTATGAAATCAATTAGAGTAACGTACGGTTTAACAAGCCATGCACTAGATAAAATATCGCTGCAAAAGTGTCACGTCGTTTGTGTAACGTATTTACGGTTTTTTTGAAATTTATTAAAGACCGTATTTGGTAGGATTACATTACAAGACTTGTTCGGTGATATTTCGGAGTATCTATTCTGTTTTATTAATGGGACAGGTACACACGAAGACTGTTAGGCACTTGTTTTACTGTTAAGAGGTGATCAATGCACTCAATTAATTTTTAACGTTTTGTTACATTTAATTTCTAAATTAAATACTTTAAACGTGGATAATTACCAATAAATTATGTATTGTGGTGTTTACAGACTAAGGACTAGGGTTTCTCATATTTGACCATTTTGCTTGTCCCGGGAATCCGGGAAGAAATCGGTCTTAGTTTCATGATGTCCCGGGATCCCGGGATGTAATTAAATATGTCAATATTTTTAAGTAAATAACCCAAAAAAGGAAGGAAGCGGTTAATTACTTAAAAGCAACTCCAAGTCATATACAGGGTGCGCCAATAGTGCGATAAAGCCCATTATTGCCCTTAATGTCAACTTATTAAAAAAAAGTTTTTAATGAAACTTATAGTATTTCTAGACGTGCATGTTTTAAAATTAGTTTCAAGTATACAGGGTGTTTCACAAAAGTGGGGCGTCACTAAAGGTTTTTTTTTTTTAAATTGAACACCCAGTATATTTTTGCATAAACGAATTCAGCAAGAAAATCTCCATATGACAGTATTTTGTTTTTTTGATTTTTTGCGACGTTGCCAATTTATCTCAAAAAATCTTTGAATTTCCAGAAAAACAGGTTACAATACTTGTCAAGAGCACAACGTTATGATTAATAATTGGCAAATGATATTTTTTACATACAAAGTCAAAAGGTGGCATTATAGTCTAAATTCATAAAAATTAATTTATATTATACAGGGTGTTTCTTACAGATGTGCTAACTTCCCAATTTTCAAACATCAATAACTTTATTTTTTCAAATGGAACATTATTATTACGTAATTTTGTTGCATTTTTGTTTTTCTTCAACTTTTCTTGACACTTACCTACACCTAAAGTGAATATTTTCTGAGATATTTACATTTTACTTATTCTTATATGCGTTGTGTAGGAATTTCCTAATTTTTTCAGAGTAGACCCCGACTTTGACAGATAAAGCTCTAAGGTTCATATTTCCAATTTCCATGTCCAAATATATATTTCCACGTAATTGCATTTTAGGCGTTTGTAGATATTAAGATGAAGAAAATTAACCCTATTATGGTGCCTTTCCACGTGAGAGTAAACTACTCTCGATAGCAGCGTCGCCAAACATACAGCCCCTGAGAGTAACTCGTGATTGACTGTATCCTTGGCGACGCTGCTATCGAGAGTAGTTTACTCTCACGTGGATAGGCACCATTATAGATGTCAAACCGCATATGAAATTGAAAATAAAAACTATAGATCCAAATTTCGCTGAAACTGTATTCCACCATAAGCAATTTTATTTATTTCGTTGACGATAAATTATTTAAAATAAGGAAATACAGGGTTGTCGTTTTTCGAGGGCCACTATTGGGTAAGAGTTACGACCTCGGTTAAATTAGGGCAAAGTTGTATATTCAGGTGTTTAATAATTTGACGCAAACAGAACTTATCTAGCTTTTTTAGTTTTTGAGATATAGGGGAAAAAGTAAAAAAGTGGATTTTTGTTTTTTGCCCGTAACTTTTTCATTTGATGCCGAATTTAATATCTGTAAAACTTTTTCATGGCCACTTTTTGCAAGGAATCCAAATCCCCAATTATATGTTCCGTGCGACGTTTCGCTTATTTTAAACCATCATCAGGTAAATTTTTTCTTATGGACGCTTTATCTGATTTTAGCGCCAATTTGTAAAGCATTTTATTCTGAATTCCATAATGTATGACAGTTGGCACATTTTTGAAACAATTGCTAAAAATGGCTTAAACAATTATTTTATTTTGAAAAATTCCCAATCGGCATGGTAAATAATTGTCTCTTTTTCCTTGGAAGCATGTAAGTAAACCGAACGAAATTATTATTAAAGGGATTTAATTAAAGATTTAACACAAAACGTCTAGATTGAATTGCAAGTCCTTTTTGCTTTTAGCTAACAGCAACACATCATCTGCAAAGGCTAATTATGTTAAGGATATTGGTTTTAGTTTATTCCAACCCCAGTAGGCTTTCTTTGTGTTTTGCTTACATTCTTTAATTGTTTTATCCATAAGAATTATAAAGAGCAGTGGACTGAATGTGCCTCTTACTCTCACTGTTGTTATAAATTCCCGAGATCTGCTGTTATGGGTTCTCACATAATTTCTACTACACTTACATAAACTCTTGATGGCGTTTAAAAATCCTTATCCCACTCTACTTTGTTTCAATATCATCCAGATCTTTTCCCCTGGCACTCTATCGAAGGCTTTATCGATATATTCATTGGAACGTTAAATTATTTTTTTATTGGACGAATACAAACAGCCCAAATACAAGCATATGTCCAAAAATCTACATCAGTTTAAAATATTCATTGGAACCTTAAATTATTATTTTAAATTATGTTACGAACGCAAACAGTCGAAATAATATTGTCAATTTTAATTAAAAGAATATGGATAATTTCATTTAAATCTGTAGGGGCTGCAGCCTCTATTCTTGATGAGCCGCTCTTGAATTCAAAACATTACTTTGGTTAGGTAGTTTAAAAAAAAGTGCAGGGCAGTTTATTGAAATAAAATAATACAAACGACAAGAAAACCAAAACAAAAAAATCACTTTTTCAAGATCCGCTTAATACAACAGGATAACCTACTAAAGCGTTTAATTTAGATCGCGGTGTGCGTTGATACGTGAAGCGTCCATTTGAACATAGTGATAATTTCAACACATATAAGTCGCGACGTATATTAGAAATATGGCCATGAGATGAGATATAGGTTATGTACCGAGTATTGTCCGGAGATGGTGAGTGATTGCCTATTGTGGCGCCCACACGCGCGGGAGCTTGACCCGACCCTGCCCCCCCTTGGCAGGTGAACGCATCTACATACATAATCAGAGGTAAAAGGTGAGAGACATCCACATCCTGTGAACTGCGTTCGTATGACAAAAACTGACGCAGTGTTTACGTTTCTGAGATTGAATTTCAAATTCACTGATGGGAGATGAGACTGACGATATGTATTTGTGTTCAAAACAAGTTTATACCATTAAATGGGACATGATTACAGGTGATCACTTAAAGGCTCTTACTAATCTATTGTTATTCAACGGCCAAGGACAGATACATATTATACAGGGATATGTAAAAATTCTTTGGCGCCTTAGCTTCTATGTAAATCGAATATTTTGAATTTTGTATGTGGTTCAAGAAACCCAAGTGATTATAAAGGCTGAACAAGATGCATTATTCTGCATTTAATTTTCTATACAATACCTTACTCACAAATAATACAACCCAGTTAAGGAAAGGCGCTACTTATCAAAATCTTTAAAACTAATTGTGCCAACGTTTTTAAGAATTTTTTTAATGCACGTCCATAGCATTATATCTTTTCTCATTATTAAAGATAGGGAATGGCTTCAAATTTGATTGAATTTTAACCAGATTGAGTACATCAAATCCAATTTTGGTAAAGTTCGACCCTTTTCATAAACACTTCGCTCATAGATTTTTCATTTATAAAAAGTAATAATCTTCTACAGGGTGGTCCACATAATAGGGCCACTATTGAGATCTGATAAATTAAGAAAGAAATGTAACTAAAAACTACATGAAATCTGGTCAAAAATAATAAATAATTTTCATCGGAAATCATCTAAACCTAGGTTATATGCAGGATGGTCCACATAGAAGAGTCACTATTGGGATCTAGCAACGGTAAGAGCTACAAAGAAGTTTAAATTAAACAAATTGTTCCGTTTTCGAAGACCTATCCAATGATGCTTTAATGTTTTAATAAAGTTCCATGGCTCGCTAGATAATAAACAAAATTTTTTTATTGCGTTTTATTATTTTACTTTCAATGCTGAAATCAATCGATAAAATCGATTGGATTTTACGTTTTTCAATTAGAAAATGTCCATTACTTAAGTAGGCTTTAGTTGATTTTTACAGTGATGGGGATAATTTTTTTAAATTTTAAAAATGTTATCCAATCCCGCTTATCATTGGAGGTAGAGAGTAGGTTAACATTTGGCAAAGCTGTTAAATTTGATTACCATTAATAGTATTTTTCGCGAAGACTTTGCCAATTATGTTGATGAGATTTTTAAAAATATTTCAAAAATGAAAATGTTACAGAAAATAAGCGAAGAGCTAATATTTAGATTATTTCATGAAAACAGTTCTAGATAGGTATCTGAAATCTGTTTAGTTATTATTTATTAGCATAATTAGCAAATCTGTTAAAGGTAAACTTACGTTCTACCTCTTTTAATAATAAAATTTGCATTTTAGAAAACAAATTTCAGTTTAAAAAAATTCACAAATTTTTAATCAACTAGTGTTCTGTGAACGCAGTTTTTAAAAAAATTACATGACATAAAGATATTGTTTTAATGTTGTATTGTCACAAAATTGATTTATTAATGAAAATATCTTATTAATACATATGTTTCTCAGAAATGATTTAAAAAATACGCCTAAAAGCTAACCAAAAACATTTTGCAGGTTTATGTAAGTGATTTTGATTTTTCCAAATTCAAACCTGAGCTAATAAATGAGATTTCTTCTAACAGTTTTTCTCAAAGCTGAAATGAATTAGTAATTTTATACTAAATTTTTGCACCAATATTTATTTGTGTTCGCCAAAATTTTTTTCCAAGCTCATTAATTCTTCAGTCAAAAGAAAAGACGTATGGAGGAGCCTAGGAAGGAAGGGAATTTACAAAACATATAAAAGCGATGTATGGAAAAACGGTATATCGGTATATATTGTAAGAACCCAGAATGAAGAATCGGCAGAGTTTGAAACAAAAGAGGGCTTAAAGAAAGATGCGTGCTGAGTTCATTATTATTGGCAGGCGTTATAGATAGTGTAATTAAAGAAGTAAAACAAAAAATGAACCGTTTCACCTAGACAACATGAAAATGGAAAAAATTAACATAACTGAGCTAATGTTCGCAGACGACATGGTCATAGTCGTAGAAACAAAAAAGAATCTGCAACATAACCTAGAAACTCTAAACCAGAGGTCGCCAAAGTGGTCTATATAGACCCCCAGGGGTCTATTTAACAAAAGTAGGGGTCGATCTGAGCCAGGGGGTCGATTGGGGGTTGAAGGAAAAACAATTCTTAATACGCAGAAGAAATAGAAAATAAGGTAGTTTCGGAGCTAAAAAATTGCAAGTTCTCTATTCAACTTGATGAATCTGTTTTTGGCATTTCTGCTATTCCTATGGTGTACGTTAGATATTTCAGTAAAATGAAAGGACAAGTCATTGATGAATTTTTATTTGCTAAATATTTTGAAAGTGATGGAAAAGGAGTGACAATTTTTATATGTTTACAAGAATATTTAAATAAATTAATATATTCCGCTTGAAAATATAATAGCAGTAGCCACAGATGGCGCACCAGCTATGGTAGGGCGTTACCTAGGTTTTGGTACATTTCTCAAAGAAAAAGTGCCCGGTATACGTACTATTCATTGTGTGTTGCATAGAAACAACAGTAGCAAAATATCTGAGTCCAGAGTTACATAAAGCTTTAAAGTTTTGTATTAAGTGTATCAATCAAATTAAAGCCCAACCTCTTAAATCAAGATTATTTTCCAAACTTTGTGAGAAAAACAAACAGGTATTTAACTTAATTAACTGAAAATTATTTTTATGGGGGTCGATGGAGATTTCGAAAAATTATATAGGGGTCGATGATCAAAAAAGTTTGGTGACCCCTGCTCTAAACCAAGAATTGGAAAAAACTAATATGAAATGTGGGAAGAATATTTAACAGTTTAAGAACAACATTTTTTGGAAATAGAGAAATCCCAAAACGAACAAAAGTGGAAGTGGTCATAAAGGTAGTAACTCCGGCACTTTTATACGAAAGTGAAACGTGAACACTCACAAACAAAAATAGTAGTCGAGTAAATGCAGCTGAAATGAGATTTCTAAGAAAAATCCAAGAAAAACCAAAAGAGATAGAATCAGAAATGAGACATATAGAGGACAATTAAAGATGAAATCAGTTGAAACACAAGAAAGACAGCTGGGATGGTTGGGACACATTTATAGACTGAAAGAAGAAAGGTTAACCAGAAAAGCCCATGAAGCAAGGGTACAAGAAAAAACCAAAGATGTAGACCGAGAAAAACCTGGCACGAAGTTAAAAAATCAGGAACGCATAGAAACATCAACCGGGAAGAGATGGAAAAGCTAGCACAAGATAGAAAATACATGGAAAAAAATCAACATACCACAATCAACAGTCCTACACCTAATAGTAGAAGGACTTATGACTAAATAAAATAAATAAATGTGTATTATCATCTGATTTAAATATAACTTTAGCATAATACAATAGTGTGGGATTAACCATTGAGTGATGTATTTAATTTTCCAGCTTAATTGTTAAAAATACTGCACCGTAAGTGGATGTAAGGTTAGTTTTGAATTAATTTTAATTATAATGAAAATAAAAGCATTTTAAAATATTGTCACTGTTTAATTTCATGATGTTTCAAAGTCTTGCTGTAAATTTATCTACAGCAGATTTTTTTGAGCGGTGATTTTTCAAAATAATATCTAATGATGCTTGACGAAATATCGATAACTAATGAAAATATTATTTAATTGCAGTTCCACAATGCCTTTGGTTATTCAGCTGGTCACTTAAAAACCTGGCATAATTTTATTACTGTCTTACTATGCTAAAAGTATATTAAAATCAGATGAGAAGGAACAATTCAATAAATAAAATTAGGTTAAATATAGGAAGCTTAATAGAACAATTTTGAACGCATGGTCTTTATAATGGAACCTTTATTTTCGGTTTTTAATCTATTTCAATTCTAACAGAATATTTTTTAAGACCACTTCTCTTATAAATAATACAAAAAAAAAGTTAAAAAATTAATTTACTTTTTGAGGAATCACGTAAACTGAAATCGTTGCATAAAGCAAGGATGGTTTCGCTTTCATTATGCGTTTTCGCTATTGCAAATTTTAATATCCATCCATGATAGCAATCAGTTAAATAGCATCAATCATCATCACCTTATCTCACAATCTAACATTACCTCATCTCCCGAGGTAACGTTTGAATAAATTAAAACAGAAAAAAGTCCATCGAAGTCAATTAATTTAAAATAGCAATAAACTCGATTTAACACACTGTTATATACAAATGAACATAAATAACACTAATTTAAGCTTAATTAAATTATATGCCAAGTAAATTATACAAATCTTAAATTGAGTAGGTACACTGTTACCTTAAATGGCTGTGCACATGTCCATAAATCCACCTGCTTTTGAATTACAATTGTGCTATTAACAGTGTACGTTTATGGTATTTTAATTCGCGTCTAATTTATGTAAATACTATGTCATCAAAATGACAATAAAAATTTTAACTAAGCGAAATATCGTATACACTTATACTCTTTACATTGCGTAAAAATATATACAAGATTAATAATTATGATTTATTGTGTTTGATTAGAGATAATAATGGCACTAAATTGCATCAAAAGTTCGAGTAGGCGTTTAATGACTTTCACGATATTCTAATTCGCCGGTTTTGTAAAAACGTTGGGTTTTGTTATGTATATGGCTTATGTTAATAACTGCGGATTCTTTAACGTTATTGGTACTTTTTTTTGTGTTAAAATGTCTGCTAATGCAATAGAAAGTGGCGTAGCGAAATGTTATACTGCAATAAAACGACCTTATAATTATTATAGGTACTGTAATTATAAGCAACAGTAAATTGTAAAAACGGTTCCATTTTCTTTTATATTATTTGTTATTTAGACCTCTTAAAAAACCGTAACTTCATGAATATTAATAATTTTAAATAAAAGGGTCAAGATTTTTAACGCAATTTTGTTTTTTGAAATTGTACTATTTTTGGTAAAAATCTATTCTACATAGTTTTTTTTTTGGTGATTTTTTCTGTTGATGTTGTTAACTGTAATGTAGTGTACATTTAAATTTGCAACGTAAACAGAGTACATTTGGAGTTCGATTTTATTTATTATTAACACTTTCGCTGCGGCATATTGTCCTAGCACCGCATGGCGTTAGTTTGGGGGTGGCAGTAAGGTATTAGATGTTGTTTTTTTATGCTATACAATGTATATAATTATATAGTATACATGTAACAATAAAAATCAAGTACACAAAGGGACGGGGGTTAAAACTTGTAAAAGTATACAGGGTGGTCCACATAATAGGGCCACTATTGGGATCTCGTAAACGGTAAGAGCTACAGAGAAGTTTAAATTAGACAAATTGTTCCCCTTTCTGAGATCTAACCAGTGATGCTTTAATGTTTTAAAAAAGCTTCATGGCACGCTAGATAATAAACAAAAATCAAAATGAGGTTTTTCTTTAAATCGTTAATAATATACTTACTAATTTAATTAATTTTTTTTTACGCTCTGTAAAATAAAAACATTCATTTGTTTCAATATTGCTTAAATTCATTGCACTCTAATAGCTTCATAGGTCTTTTTAATTAATTTTATTTGTTTTGGGCTGAAATAACAAAATAAATACATTAAATTTTATATTATTGAAAAGAGGAAAAAAAAATGTTTTTTCATGAGGTTTAATAATAATAATAATGTTTTACTAAGCATAATTTCTTTTATTTGATGAACTATACTTAAACAGCCAGTCTTAAAAAAAAAGTTGAATACAATTGATGAATTATGACTATAGTTCATCAAATAAAACGAAATATACCTACATAGGAAAACATTAGTATCTACAAAGCGCAGATTTCAATTTTTTATTGCCCATAGAGAAGTGGGCTACATGCTATAATTTAGATTAAATAGTAATAGTAAGTGAAACTTCATAAATTAATATGAAATGTAAAAATATTGTAAATTATTTAAGTGTTTTGTGTTTAAATTAAGTACAGCTAGTTTTATTTATGTGATGTTTTGTTTTTCAATGGCCACTTAAATTAAACTTAATAAATACAATAATATTATAAATTATAATAACTTACTTATTTTAAAGATAAATCTAACAACCCATACATCAATAAAACGAGAAAAACCCTCTTCCTAACGGTGTCATAGCCATAGCCAACTACAACCCTTATTTAAAATAAGAAAGTCGATGTTAAAATAACAAAAACAAATGAAGTTGGGTAAAATTTATTAACAAATTTTAAATATACGCAAAAAAGTGCACTGATAATGTCGAAAAATATTTTGAGTTTGAGTATAAGCAAAAATCGAATTTATGAATAGTGCAAAACAAAACACCAGGGGATTGGAGCGGAGCACGGAGCAGTGAAGCAATGGGTTTTTGACCTGAGCTGGAGCGGAGTCCCGAGCAAATAATTTTGATTGCTCAACTATTCCAGTTTACTGTTCAATTTAAAAAACACTGCATTTTTTGTCTTTTTTTTCAATCTTTGAAGATCAATAATTAGTTTTCTCAAACATTTATTTAATTTTACTTGTTTGTTAGGGTCAAATATTGTAATTTTTGACCAACTTTCACATATCCGATAAAATCAAAGTTTTGTTTTTAATAACAAAACTTTTAATTAAAAAACTTGTTTCAAAAATGTTAACAATATTTGGAGCATGGAGTGGAGCCGGGGCGGAGCTGGAGCTTGAGCGGAGCAATTAAAAAATTGTACTGCTACAAACCCCTGGCAAAAACTATTAGTTTTTTAAAGATTTTTTCATAGAATAGTTGCTCTTAAATCATAGGTCATTTTGACTTATTTAACCCTTTGCCTGTCCAAAATTTTACATAAAATTTGTACCGTACATCCATTTAAATATTTCACATTTATCATGTTCTACGGCTCTATGGGATTATTTTATACGTATAATGTAGTGTCAGGATAAGTGTAAAGCTTCTAGCAAGTGTAAAGATATGTGTTTTCCATATGATACCCAAAGCGTACGAAGGACCATTTTTTTGTGTGCATCACCGGTGATGCACAGGACAGGCAAAGGGTTAACCAACTTTGTATCTTCACTGAGACACCCTGTGTATACAATTAAAAATCACTAATTTTTAAATAAATAATTGTTGTAGAAATGCTAAACCAGTTTTAATGATCCTCATTTTTTTTTCAATAGCAATCTTATTTATTTATTTATTAAATATATTTTTGTAAGTAAATAAATAATAGTACAACCGACAAAGAGAAAAGATTCTTGATTCTGGCATTTCAATAAGAGATTCGTAATAAAACAGGTAAGCGATTTTTAGTTGAACTGATTTGTGTTACATACATTAATTATTCTTACTTCAATTAGATATATTTTAACTTTGTTTATTTCAGTTTGTTTCTAGTCTAAAATCGGTTTTGAACGAAACTAAACGGAAAAAGCTGTATCTGATACAGGTGTTGAGCTTTACCGTACACACAGCAGTCTGTTCAACGCTTGCTCGTTCCGAATTGTGTTTTAAACCCGTTCCTGTGTGAAGTGGTAAGTACTTAAACGTCTTACTACTTTTTTAAGCCCTCATTAATTCAAATTCATATTTCTAGATTTTATGAATAGGCCCATATTACCATAAGTTCACGGTTGCATCATGATTTCAATGAGCTGACGTGAGTTTTACGCGCTCCACACAACTGACAAACGAACGCATTAAGACAAGTTTTACAACAATATTTAAATGCCTAGGAAAAAAATCCTGTTCAAACGTTAAAATATCTTGTTCAAATGTTTAATAACTACATAAAAATCGTGATAGCTTCTTTTGCAACTTTTTATTCGAGAAGGCAGTCGCTATTTTCGCTTAAATATCAAATTTGCGGGCAAAACTCCTAAAAACAGTAATAAAATATTATGTTTTATATTTTATTATGACAGGCCGTTTTAGCAACGGTTGTTAATATTATTTTAACTTGGGTGGTCACTTTGAATTCAATTTCAACTAAAGATTTAATTCTAGAGACGAGCTAATCGCTGGAAATATTACTTGTTTTCACTTTTTGACGTTATTTTAATGTCTTTTACGTAACGTTAACATGTACAAGTAACTTAAGTAAGTATCAAACTGCAACATAAATCGCTAAGTATGTTGTTATATAATTGCGTTAACAGTTAATCGGTGATTTCTTTATTAATAGCGCATATTAATTAGCCTTTCGGTAAGGTTATACATTAGAATAATGAAAACGTGGAATTTTATGTTTCAAAACGTATCTCTTACTAGCTTGCAGCGAGTTTTGATCAGGTTAAAACGACTCGTGGTAATTTATGAAGTGCGAAGGAGACATTTTATGGAATTCTATGTAACCTCTCTTGTTTTTCATGTATTTAATGTTGGTAAAAATAATTACATAAACAAAGGAATCGAAAACAAATAGTTTAGGGCAGTGGCGTAGCTAGAGTTTGTGCCGCTCGGGGCGGTCCCTCATTTTGCCGCCTCTCTCAGTAAGGGTTGCCAACTCTTGATTTTCCCAAAAGCAAACAGAGATCGACACAAAAAAGTGGGTGGGGGAATATATATTTTTTTTAATTTTAAAACTTCAAATGTGTTTTAATGCAAAGTTAAATAATGTAGAGCACTTAACCATAATCCAAAATAACAGTTTTACGGCAGAACCTTTTCTGATTTTATTTATTTTTTTAAAAAATCAAATCGGCTCCTCCGCCTCCACGAAATTATTTTTAATAAGGGTAAAAGCTTGCACTAATCGTTTTCGTTTAGGTAAAGGCAGTGCCGTTTCTGAGTACTTGGCCGCCCGCGTGCTAACGTACGTTTCGCCGCCCCGGTAAACAAAAAAAATTGAAATAAAAAAATAAGTAATTGTCGTTGCAAATATGTATTATATTTAACAACATGTAACAAGTATACAGCGTCATTCAAAAAGTGTACACCAAATGGGAAAAATTTTTATTATTGATTTCTCAAAAAAATTTATTTTTGATAAAAGTGGTCTAAAACTAATTTTAGGATAAAAAAAGTTTAATAAAAAGTCATAGGACACTGGATTTTTGAAATATTTGCAAGAGCAAAGTGCCCTTATTTTATGAGATACAAAAACAATTTATAGGAAAAAGTTATTTAGAATCTCAAAATAACGCTAGATTTAAATTTTGAAGATCAAATTCAAAATTTTATTTTTTAAGAAATTTTAACATTCACAAAAGTCTGCAACAAATGGAAAGGTTTTTTATTATTGATTTCTCAGAAAATTTTATTCTTCATTAAAGTTGGTGCATAGTCTAAAACTAATTTTAAGATAAAAACAAGTTTGATAAAAATTCATAGGACACTACATTTTAGCGATTTTTGAAATATTTGCAAGAGTAAAGTGCCTTTATTTTAAGAGATACAAAAAAAAATTGTAGTATAAAGTTATTTAGAATCTCAAAATAAGGCTAGATGTAAATTTTGACGGTCAAATTCCGAAATTACAATTATTACAAAATTTTAAGCACTTTACTTTTGCGAATATTTCAAAAATCGCTAAAATCTAGTGTCCTATGACTTTATTAAACTTTTTTTCATTTAAAATTAGTTTTGGACCATGCACTACCGTTTATCAAGAATATAATTTTTTGAGAAATCGATAATAAAAAACTTTTCCATTTGTTGCAGACTTTTTGAATGTTAAAATTTTTTAAAAAATAAAAATTAGAATTTGACCTTCAAAATTTAAATCTAGCCTTATTCTGAGATTCTAAATAACTTTTTCCTATAACTTTTTTTTATATCTCCTAAAATAGGGGCACTTTACTCCTGCGTATATTTCAAAAATCGTTATAATCTAGTGTTCCATGACTTTTTATTAAAATTTTTTTCATTTTTTAATATTAGTTTTAGACTATGCACCAACTTTTATCAAGAATAATATTTTCTGAGGAATCAATAATAAATTTTTTTCTCATTAGTTGCAAACTGTTTGAATGACTCCAAATTTGTCATTATGTGTAAGAGGGATTTTCAGCGCCATCTCTTGCGCCCTTGGCACTTGTCCCATTGCCAATTATTGCATTGCTATCTACATTGCTACGGTACGGTATACAACATACAACCGCCGATTGAGTACATAAATTTAATCGCAATCTTCACTCTCAAGTCGAAATTACCGAATAAACATACTCGAGAGTGATTTACGCGGTTTTACAATTTTTTTTGAATAGTATGGGATTGAAATCTTTAATCCTTGATCATTTTTACATACTATTTTTCAAACTAATATTTTATTTTCAATTCTTGTGAAACATTAAAGACCGCAAGGGCGGCATTTGGCCGCCCTCTAAATCGGCCGCCCACGTGCGGGGCACGCTTTCGCCCCCCGCCAGAAACGGCCCTGGGTAAAGGAACACATATACAGGGTTTTCGTTTTTCGAGGGCCACTATGGAGATCTCGTAAACGGTAAGAGTTACGACTTCGGTTTTATTAGGACAAAATTAGCAAAATTTCAAAATAATGATAATCTAAATATAAACATAAACCTTACATAAATCCTAAAAAAGCAGCAACATATTTCAGTCAAAAATAAAATTTAAAGAAACCAGAATAATGACGAAAAAGCGTACATTAATTACTATGTCAAAGGCACCCTTGCTTAGATAGGACCTCAAATGTAATATAAATGATTAAGGATTTTAAATATCTGTTAAACTGCACAATTCGGCCAGTCGCGTACGACCAATATTTTTATCACGTAGTTAAAAACCCCACCTACAGGTAATGAAAATTCGTCAAAACCCACTTTTTTTGATGCCCTATGATTTGGAGTTGGAATTGTGGATTACCTCCAATTTGTTTTGTGTACACTCGAGGTCAAAAGTAATAGTGTTTCAACCAACCCCAATCAATGTTTTCACTTGCAAATGTTCACTCTTAGCATATAATTGGTGGTTTCTTCATTGATGAGAACATACAAAACTTGTCGGATTAATTTTCCAATTTATTGTTGTTGTTGTTGTTTTTGTTTGTTTTTTTGTTTCACATTTTTGAACATTGATAATGTTCACTTATCATTTTGTATTGTACCAAAGGTTTTTTTTTCATTTTGATAATCTGTATTTTAGAATCAAATGTTAATTTTGTTGATGAATACTAATATACAGGGTGTAGACTGTAGACTCGGATCACGCAACATAGCAATTTCAATGGTAAAATTTTAAAAGTCGTATTCTTGCTCCCCTAATTATTTTAGAAAAAAAGTGCAAATACGTTTTTTGCAGAGAAAAAATTCTGTATCCATAAATGAAATTAATATTACTTTTTCATTTTCCAATAACTGAAAATTAAGCAATTAAAAAACGCGTTTTCACAAAAATCTATAGTGCCTTGGAATTATGCTATGACAACTGCCCCGCCTAATGTCACTTATACTGTCACTTTGACGTGAAGTTTATTCATAATAATCATTTTTATTATATCTTGGAATGAAAACATAACTAACTGTGTAAAATAAATGTTTGATAAAATATAAAGGATTTAAGAATGAATTTCGCGTCAAAGTGACAGTATAAGTGACATTAGGCTGGGCAGTTGTCATAGCATACATAATTCCAAGGCACTACAGATTTTTGTCAAAATGCGTTTTGTAATTGCTTAATTTTTAGTTATTGGAAAACGAAAAAGTAATATTGATTACATTTATGGATACAGAATTTTTTCTCTGCAAAAAACGTATTTGCACTTTTTTTCTAAAATAATTAGGGGAGCAAGAATACGACTTTTAAAATTTTACCATTGAAATTGCTATGTTGCGTGATCCGAGTCTACACCCTGTATATACCCACTACTTATGAGCTGTGTAAATTATTTTGCCGTTACAACTTACCCCGATCATTGTTACTTTTAGCCCCAACGTTGAGGTTGAAAGTAACAGCTGTCTTAATACAGAAAAAAAAATTGTCACGTATGCTTTACAAAACACATGAAATAAATATTTTGTAAGGAAGACAAATGTCCAATCTATTATAAAATCAATTTGGATGTAAAAAACTTGTCATACCGTATGAGAAATTAAATAAAAACAAAAAAATCTTACTTTCATCCCCGGTCTCCTCTGCCTCAAAATCGTTAAAAATGTTAACATGTTTTTTTAATTAGGCATAAAAATGTTTATAAACAATAAAAAATAACATTTAGTTATCTTTTTGTAAATGAATTTTAGTAAAATTTTTTCATGCAGCATTTATATACAGGGTGATTGAAATTCGAGTTTAAACATGGAGATCTCGCTTATTATGATAGCTAGAGTATAGGTTTAAATTTGGCAAAGTTGCTAAATTTGGTGCTCAATAATAATCTAAAGAGAAGTTGGAAGTATCTTAAACGGTATCCGAGAAAATTTGGAAAAACCGGGAAATACGATTTTTGAAAATCGTCCATAACTCCTTTGTAGTATAAAATATTTTAAATGCAACATTTTGCTTATTTTTACAGAACGTTTCGGTCATTTTCATAAAGCATATAGTGCCTATCCGATTTCATTAGACATTGGGTCATCCTGTATAAAAGTAAATGCAAGAAGCGAAAGCTAATATATTTAGTTGCGTCTGTACGGTACAGTTTATCTTCATCATCACCCACACGAACTCAGCACGATGTCAAAAAGACGGATTTTCAACCAGAACATAATGATAACTTGCAACGATTATGACATTAGCTCGTTATTAATTATTACGGACAATTCAAGGTGCAAATACCGTGCAGTAAGAGTCTTCTAGCCACGGCTTACGCTCTACAAATCTTTGGGATTACATTAAAAGCGTGCTCCGGTACTAATACGAACACGATTTGTAATAATTAATCTTTTGCAACTTTATGTGAGTCGATTTAAACGGAAATGTAACAAAAACATATCGATGCTGGAAAGTTTCTCTTTGTTAGTTAACAGTTTGATGGTAGATTGTTATTTTTTGCTGTGGTGTAAGGTGTTATTTGTAGACAGGATAATTTCCGCACCTACACAATCGACTTTTACATTTATCTAGATGTAATCGGAAACGACATCTTATAAAAAATCCCGATATATTAAACTAGAACTTTCTATATGTTAAATCAAATAAAAGTTTATCAAATTATGTAAATGGAGAGCAGCCATGCTTAAGCTGTGGTTGAAAAATGTAGTTGCAAGAAATTTTTGTGACAACAAATCAATAATTATTTGCAACCAATTAACACAGCGTAGTTTAAAAACAATATATTTATTCGACTTATATTATGATTATTAAGGTATGGATCTATTATAAAAATGTAATTTACTTGTCAAAATTTGCACAGCTTAAACATATACGGAGTGCCAAAAAAGTACTTCAAGGAAGTACAAATAAAATTGATCTAATAATTAAGACAAACAAGTTATGAAAAAAAACAACATTTTCATCTTCTTTGCTATTACTCCTAAATAGGGTTTCTTTCCCGGCATCCCGGTCCATTTTAAGCTATTTTATATTTCCCGGGAAATGCTTTTTGTCCCGGGAATTCCCGGGATTTAAAAAAAGCGTTATTTTCGTTTATTTTGATCTAAGATCGTTGTAATACTGTCATAACTTATTATTTTAAATATTATGTATTATTACAAATATCTTTACTAACAGTAAATTATAGAAAACTTAATACCTATTTTAAAATAATTTTTCTCTTTTATATTTTTGCTTTTAGTTTGGCGTAAAGAAAGAAAGCCTGGTCTTCATGACAAATTGAATATCTTCAAAATAATTTTACAGTTTTATTTTTGTGTATCATCGTAAGGCGAAGCAAAATAGCTTGTAAATGAAATTTTATAGATAAAAACCATGTCTATTTGCTGCTAGATCCTCTCAAGACAATTTCACCTACAGCAATAGAGACTAAGAGACATTTTATACAGCAGGACTTCTTGTTAATAAATCAAGAAAAAGACTAAGTGATCGAAGCACAGATCACCTTTGTTTTCTTAAATCACATTACAAAAGTTCATTGTAAAAATTATATTATTGTATTCATAAATATGAAATTGCAATAGAAAGGTTATAATTCCCAAATGTATATCTTCCCTCACCAATATTATTTAATATTTATAATAATCATGCAGCAAAATGTATTACATATATGACTTGGAGTTGTTTTTAAGTAATAAACGGCTCCCTTTATTTTTTGGATTATATATTTAAAAATATTGACATAATCTATTAGGTACCTACATCCCGGGATCCCGGGAAATCCCGGGACAAAGGCCGATTTCTTCCCGGAATCCCGGGCAAGCAAAATGGTCAAATATGAGAAACCCTACTCCTAAAGCAAGAGGAATTTTGTATTTTCAAAAATAGATTGTAGCTCCTCTCATACTTAGGAATAGTCCCCTGTTCTTTTGGCTCTATGGAAGTTATTCAATAGAGCCAAAAAAACAGGGGACTGGGGGACATATAGGAAGCAGGAATAATCTTGGTATGGTGCTCAGGGTACACTATTATACCAGGGAACTAGAAGGCAGATCGCCTAGCCAAAATTGGCAGCGAGACACCTTTCTTCGGACCAGAACCCGCAGCTGGTACATCCTATCGAACAGCCAAGCGGTATCTCAGTGGCATATTAATACAAGGGCATAATGCTCATTGGAAAAAAGTTGCAGGACAAGCCCATTCTAAGGCTATTCTGTCAATGATCTCTAAAGAAAAGACAGAAGAAATGCTCAGGATGAGCAGAGCAGACATCAAAACAGCCACAGGACTCGTCACAGGATACTGTGGGCTAAATAAACACTTCTATATAATAGGGCTCTCAGAGACCAATATATGTAGAGGATGTGGTGAAGAAGAAGAAACTCCTCTTCACGTAATATGCCAGTGTGAGGGATTCACACCCTATCGGCGTAGACTTCTAGGGATGGTAAAGCCAACCAAGAAAGTTAAGAAAAACACCCTTCAAAACACAGTACTTCTTTAAGGGGCTATCACCAGAGGGTACAATAGACCAATAAGTCGTAGTACAGGAACCCGAAAGGGGACCACCTTTGCGGAAATAATAATAAAAAATAGGAATAGGTCATCTAATTTAAGCAAACCTGTGTCTCTTATAATAAGCGAGATTCCTATACTGGAGATATTATCTGGGACACCCTGTATAGCTCTTGACTTTGATATACAGGGTGTAAAATTGGATCACGCAACATAGTAATTTTAATGGTAAAGTTGTACCTATATTTCTCCCTTAATTATTTTAGAAAAAAGTGCATTTCCGTTTTTTGTAGGAAAAAAATATTGTGTTTATAAACGAAATAGATATTAATTTTTAGTTTTCCAATACTTAACTGAAAACTAATATAATTGCAAAACGCCGATTTGCCTTGGAATTATGCTGTGACAACTGCCCATCCTAATGTCGCTTTTACTGTCACTGGAGTTGCATACAGCAATCTTTTTTTTTTGAGCAAATAAAATCTAAGTTAGCCCTAGCTAATTAATTAATTAAAAACAAATGCATCAAAATAATAAGCTTTTCAAATTATTAAACTTACCGTATACAAAGAACTTCGTAGCGCCTATAAAAACAAATATGAAATATCATGCAGATTGGGACACCTTGTATATTAGCTTTCGCCTGTTACATTTATTTATAAACACATAAAATCATTGTACAATAACGAACACCTGACAGCGAGGCTATGCATCATTCTCAACAAATATCGCGCGTTTTTAAATAGCTACCGGTGAAATCCAAACCAACAATAGAGTCAGACTTGAATAATATTCATCTACTAATCTTCTGTGTGGTATTAATCCCGTCTTTTATGGTGCGAGAAGGCTGTCATTTTTTGAATAAAATTAAGCCGTTTGAAACGAATTTATTGCAAAAAAGTTGCTTTTGACTAATAAATAACAATCGAACCGTAACGACCACACTTCGCAGATCGGAGAAACTATACGAATATAATCCCTAACTTGAAGTAAGTAGGCTGATCTAGACTAGAATGATGTGAAAATTTATTAATAACGTAAGCACGAAACGTGAAGTTTTATTTCTAAACTTTATTGTGTTACCTCAACAATTTTAAAAACGGAAAGGGCACTACAGTAAAATATGTAGCAAGATTTGCAAAATATTGGCTCAAAAGTATTTTCAGTAGTAATATAACAAGTGCATTAAAAATTATCGATAAGTTTTGGTAAATATGCCCGAATGCAAGTTGAGCTGAAAAATACACGAGTACACGAAGAGCACGAGTGATTTTTTTGAATCAACTAGCTACTGGTCGCCGAAATTCGTCAAAAAATTATCAAGACTAAAATACTTAATTCTCACTCCAAATTTATATTTTCGACCAATCCCAAACTCAGTTTTCTCAAAAACGACCGATAAACGCATGAAAATCTGTTAATTGCGAAAAGGGTATTATCAGTGTATGATTATGTTTATTGGTCGTTTCTAGGATATCTGAGTTTGTTATGAGTCGAAAACGCAAATTTGATAGGAGGATCAACATCTGACAGGGGAATGTAAAATTATTACCGTGTAATAATGCTCCTATTGGTAGTCTCTAGAACAGTGTTTCTTAAGCTTTTTTCTTTGCGACCCACTTTCCTGTCCAAAGAATTGTCGCGACCCAACAAAATGTTGATACTTTAAAATGATAGTATTAACTAGGGTTTCTCATATTTGACCATTTTGCTTGTCCCGGGATTCCGGGAAGAAATCGGCCTTTGTCCCGGGATTTCCCAGGATCCCGGGATGTAATAAATTATGTCAATATTTTTAAATAAATAACCCAAAAAATTAAGGGAGCGGTTTATTACTTAAAAACAACTCCAAGTCATATATGTAATACATTTTGCTCCATGATTATTACAAATAATTCAATAATATTGGTGAGAGAAACATACATTTGGGAATTATAACCTTTCTATTGCAATTTCATATTTATGAATACAATAATATAATTTTTACAATAAATTTTTGTAATGTGATTTAAGAAAACAAAGGTGATCTGTGCTTCAGTCAATTAGTCTTTTTCTTAATTTATTAACAAAAAGTCCTGCTGCATAAAATGCTCTCTAAGTCTCTATTGATGTAGGTAAAATTGTCTTGAGAGCATCTAGCAGCAAAGAAACATCGTTATTATCAATAAAATTTCATTAATAAGCTATTTTGCTTTGAATTATCAGGGTACACAAAAATAAAACTGTAAAAGTATTTTGATGACATTAACTTTGTAATGGAGACCTGGCTTCTTTGCGCAATACTAAAAAAAAAAAAATTATTTTGAAGTTTTTCCATTATTTTTACTGTTAGTAAAGACATTTTAAGCATAAAATTCTGATAAGTTATAATAGTATTAAAAAGATCTTAGCACAAAATAAACGAAAACAACACTTTTTTTAAATCCCGGGAATTCCCGGGACAAAAAGCATTTCCCGGGAAATATAAAATAGCTTAAAATAAACCGGGATCCCGGGATCCCGGGAAAGAAACCCTAGTATTAACCATTCATATATAATTAAGTGAACATGCACCATTAAATTAATATTAATAATAATAATAATAACAATAATAAGAAATCTTTATTTAGCTTTTAGCTAATTTTACATTATCTTAATGCTGGTTATATTTATTTGTACATATTTTCTTAACTATTAAATCTTAACATTATTTTTCACATATTCGACACATAGTTTTTTAAAATTTGATATGGAAGTTGTTTGTTTAATTTCCACAGGTAATTCATTAAAAATCTTGAGCCCTTTGTAGTACAAGGCGTTCTGTGTATTTGTTTTCGTTAGTTTTGGTAGTCTAAAGTCGTCTTTGTTCCTGGTCTGGTATTCGTGAATGTTACAGTTTTGTATTAAGTTTTTAGTCATGTAACGTGGTAAAAAATTATTTATTGCCTTGTATATTAAAAAAAGGCAATTAAAAGTAATTTGTTGACGTATACTTAACCACTTTAAGGTATTTAGCATTTCGCTTATTTTAGTGTGTCTCGAGCATTTTAAAATAACACGCATTTTTCTGTTTTGTTGTTTCTGCAACTTAAGCAAATCGCATTCGTTGCATAAGAATAAAATACTCGCACAGTAATCGAAGTGTGGAGCGATTAGTGACCTATATACTGTAATTTTTGCTGACAGGCTAAGTTTGGTTGTTAATCTGCCTAGAAAACTAATTTTTTTCGTAACTTTTTTCACAATGTAATCCACATTGCTGTTAAACTTAAGTTTATTGTCTATCATAACGCCAAGATATTTAATTTGCGAAACACATTCAAGTTCTTCATTATCTATTTTAACTTTAATATTCTAATATAAAACGATTCATTTCGGTGGTTACCATGGTTTGTTTATGTTCATATTGAGTACAATAAAATGAGTACAGTATTTATCTTTTAAAAACAGTTTTAAATACCTAATTGGATTAATGTAGCTATTGATAGGTAACATATAATAAATTAGTTAGGATGAGATGGTGAAAGATTATATGCTGATCAAGAAGTACGCCAAAACATTCGTATGTGACTTAACCATAGTTTAGAAAAATAAGTTGGATGGATTTAAAACTTCGTATTTTAAAACTTCTTTGAAAAAGATGAATCATTTTTTTAAAGCAAATTTAACTAAGGTTGCTTAATTATACTTTTATTGGATGTCAAGAATAAATTTAAAATCGCCTACGCCTTTTTGCACCACTGTATTATAAAATAAAATGTTACCTATTCCTTCGAAACAAGTTGTCGTCTAAAATGCTCTGGTGTTCAATTTATTCATCTTCTAGGTGGTCGCGAAGTGAAATGGTTCAAAAAATAAAATATTTACCAAAAGTAGAACGACTGTAAAAACAATTATGTAATAACTGAACGCTTCACTAATTCAAAAACTAGTGATAATGGCCCAATTTTGTATCAATTTGTGTACCCGGTGCCTGGCGGGGACATTTTAAATGATTTATGTTTACATCGGCTTTAGTGAAATTGTATAGGCGATAGAACTTTTGATATGACCAATTCGCGTTAATGTTTGGCTATCATAGTGTTGTCAAGTGTGGTGAATAGTTATAAAACAGGATACTGGCCTACGTAAATTCCGCAGTGGGTGGGTGATTTAAACAAATCGGATTGAAGAGGTGTGGGCCTCCACCTGACCGCATCTTTCTACTCGGATCAACGTCCTGGTGCTTGCCTGCGCTACTGTCGCTATCTCCAGCCATTCTACTAGTGACAATATATTGTCTTATAATAGGTTAATCGTTTTCGATCTAATAAAATTGGCATGGGTGGCATATTAGGTCGATTAACAATTTTTTAGGCGGACAAAAGACTTAGTGTTATTGTTTTACCTTTTAATAAATTACCTAACGCAGTGATGTTAACCGATTACTGAATAATTTATAAAACAAACTACCGAGTACAATAATAAATATGTCTGAATTATTTCTATTGTTTTTGTTGCCAAATACAATGTATTTTTTAAATTTACAACGTTAATTTAAATGATTATGTAACCAGAAATTCAAATTTGATCCACACTATCTTACAACATAGCACAGGACTTAATTTGTTGTGTGGTTGATGAATATTTATTCATTTAAATTTCATGAGTCACTTGTTTTAAGATAACTTGTCGTTTCTTTCAAGTATTGCATGCGATTAATATTCTTAATCAAAAAATCTTGCAGCAAAAAACTTTAAACAATCAGACGCCTGCTTATTAATTAATCACAATTAAGTAACATTATATAAATTAGTTAATATACGTATAAGACTCGAAAAAGATAATTAACATGAGCGTTTGGCAATTGTTTAGACGCCAGATGACGCACGACTGTCAATTATTTATTTGACTGAATTCGAAAACTTGCCAAATTAATTGTAATTTAAAAACTTTTGATAAGTAACTTAATATACATAAAAGACTGGAAAAATCTACAACTAAAAAATGTGCATGGCAATTGTTTAAATGCTCATCGATTGTACATTGTTTAATTGATTGAATTCGTAATTTTCCTGCCTTGATTTTCATCAAATTTTGAATACCAGTTCTATCAATATACAGACATTACTCATTTGATTTTCTTTTTTCTTTCAATGATGCAAAACTTTAGTACCCTTACTTAAGCAACTTTTTGAGAGAATGAGTATAATATACAGATTGAGTAAGTGTACATGTATTTCTAAATAAATTTAAATACATTTTTCTAAGTGCAAACCTTGTAAAAAAAATTCTAGTACATATAATTATTTTGTATTTATATACATTTAATTTTTCTTTTAAGTAACTTATTTCATTATTTCGAGCAATTTTCTTTTCGAGAAATTGTTATTTGAGCAACTAGGCTTTTGTGGAACTTTCCATTCGAGGAACAATTTTTTGAGCAATTGTATTCGAGCAATGTCTTTCGAGCAATTGTTTTCGAGCAATTTTCCGCACCCCCTTACAATCGTACTCATTAAAAGCCTAATTTGGGGGGTGGGGCTGCACTCGCCTGCCAACCCTGGTAGTAAACAGGGCATTTAACTTTTTTTTGTATCAAATGAAGCAATATGTTTGTTTTCCTCATTATCAAATAAAGAACTGTGAACGATTTTTAGATATCAATTTAGTACCTAATAATAAATTCAAAATATAAAAGTTGAAAGAAATACATGAAATTTTCCCCGTTTTGCTCCATAGATGGAGCAAGATGGGGTAGTTTTCTTTTTTAGTAATACAATATGAAATGTAACTTTATTCCTAATGAAAAAAACATTTTTTACAATAAACACAAATGTGTAGAGCATCGTCTTGTCTTTATCACTTTCAAGTCCCGCACGAGAGTGTTGAGCCGACTTTAAGCAAGACAAACAGCTAATCCATCCCTCTTCAGATTTTTTTGTCAGTTTTTTTCTTTGTTATTACGTGATGGAGTTATGGACCGATTTGGGGAAACAGGAATATAGGTTTTACTAACGTTGGTGGGTGCTTTTTTTTTAGAAGTTGTAATTGCGGGAGGGTTGCCCTACAGGGAGAGATGCCTCGGTTTTTAAATTTTCGCATGCTAATGACATTTGTCAAAATTTGTACCGTATTAGTGTACCGTGACAGTTGTTGACTGGAAGATATACTGCCGTTTGCGAAAATTTCGTGTGGTGTGCGGTTTTCAACAAAATAAAGATGAGTTCAACGATTTTAACATGGAGCTATAATATAGTAATAAATTAAAGGTACTGCCAATTGGAAGTTTATTATTTTTTATGAATACTTTTAGCAAAATTCTCAAATATATCGTAAAGGTTATTATTTCAGTTGAATACACCCGTATCTTGTAAGTTCCATACGTATTTTTCCCTGGGGCATCTAACCCGTACTAAAAGGAGAGTTGCCCCATTTTATTCAGGTACAGATACCCCGGAGGAACATCTACTCCTTATAGACAAGACAACAAATACGAATCAATTTAACAATTAATACTGTAACCCAAGCATCCTATACAGACCATTTTTTAATGATCCTCTTGCTGAAGTATGGTTTTTCCCCATTGCCAAGCTTCTAATTAACACATCCAGAAAATTGTATCTTAGAATATTTCCACGCGTGAAACTTTCGTTACTGTAAAAGAATTCAAACTTCAATAGCCTGAACATAAAACACAAAAGTTTTAACCCATCAATTTAAAAAAAAACTGTTTCACGATTGGAAAAAGTTCATTATCAGAATACAAAATCATTTAAAGAATCCGAGCAGATCATTTTATCAAACTTGTGTTAATTCATTATTAAAATCAATGGAATAATGCTTTTCAAGAAATGATTGAAATTGACCGGATTCTTTTAAATGAATTTCCGTTAGGTCCAAAAAAGTAAACCATGATTTGTCGGTTCCAATAAAAAAAATTACAAACAAAAGGTTGTTTTTTTTATGCAATTTGTTGTATCTAAAGAGTAATTACACGAATGGCAGTAAAGTTCACTTAACGTTGAACAAAAATGAGTTATTTGCAATATTTCAACCTTTCTCTAAGAATTTAATACATTTTAAAAGCCTATCTCTAATTGTTGAGTATGGTTTATGTTTGCTGGTATTAAAACGCTTCTACTAAGAGGGTCTTTTATATCGTAAATAAAATTTCTACCAATAAAAAAAAACAAATAAATTAAGAGTCGAAACACTAGAAGCTTACATTTACACCAAATGTAATTATAATATGTTAATATGAACTGTAAAGAACTTTATAATTACATGAAACATGAAAATGACCTGTAAAACAAATATTTTCATAGGTTTCAGTCCGTAGACTCTATTTGTGCTTTATTTTCTCTAACAAAATATGGTTAAAGCCGCTGTACTTATGGACCATTCAAGATTAAAACTTTTTAAGACAGTGGGCGTTTACACTAATTTTTAATTTCTTCAGAATTTGATAGATTTGGTGTTCAGAATATCATATGTGAAGTTAAAATTGTTTAAATCAACTTCGTTTATTTATTATTAACGATTAAAGTTTTCCCGCGGTAAGTTGCGCCGTAAACGGCTTGAACGATGCGCACGAGAAATGACGTCACACTCCGTACGTGCTCCTCGATGAGGCAAATCACACGTGTGTGCTTGTTGTAAATATTACGCAACCATGTCGTCGTACAGAAAAACGTGGTGTTTTGTGCCTGAATGTAAGACCACTTCTACAAAAAACCCAGAAAAATAGTTTTTTGCTGTTCCGGATAATTCCACCAAAAGAAAAAAATGGTTTGATGCAGCAAGACGTTGTATTTTTATTATAATCAAACAACAGCAGAAGCCAACTTTATCAATTATCTACTATTATATATAGCCCATATTTTATTTACCTCGAATTTAAGATTAATTTTGTAAGTTTTTTTAGATATAGCTATGACTAAAAGAGTAGTAGATACATTTTTTTAATGTTTACAATCACCTATTATTAAACAATAAACGGAAACATACTTTTTGTTCATATTTTCACCTGTTAAATGACCTTAGTATTATCGAATTATTTCTACAAAATAATTAATTTACTTACACAGTTGCTTTTGTTTTATAATTAAATATACACTAAACTAACAACTAGTTAAAACCTCTCGCAATACTGTATACGTAAAGAATATTTGAACACAAATATGCCTGGTCCAGGAATGTCATATTTGTTTATGTTAAAAACACTTAAGATATGTTGTGGAGCCACCCTGAGGGGTCTCGGGGTTGGCTTGAGATCATTCTTTTGCTAATACTGTTAAAAGGCAGTACTGTTTGTATTTTATTCATTATAATAAATTGTAATTGTTGTTCGATTACGTTTATTATTTACAATCGACGGCCAAAGTACGCCCCTGCGGCGTCTTTGTCGCGCGCTTCGCGCCTAACATACCTAATAATAATAATAATCTTTATTTGTTCTGAATATCCCAAAAAAAGGTGTAGAACTTGTCACAATAATAATTTACGTACATTGCAATAATATACATAGTTAATAAAAGAAAAAACATATTATATTAAAATATTATAACAACTTGTCATTATGCGATGCATAGGAACTAGTCCGCTGCACATGGACTGTGCGGAGAGTGACGTCACGGCCAATCACAGCGCGTTTCAGATTTGAAATATAAAGGGCATTTTAAAAATTCATTTCTCGGAACTGGACGATTTTTTTTAAATTTTTGGTGGTTGAGAATAAACTTTATAGATCAGATTATCATTTAAAAAATATTTTATCAAGTTTTATTTTTTTGTGTAAACGCCCATTGCTTGTCTTTTTCACGAAACTTTGACCAATTTCACTAACAAAACACAAGAAAAAAAAAATCAGATGACGTCGTTATTTTCTTCGAAATTTCCATGAAAAAGACTTACAATTCTCAAAAAATTTTCACATTTTGTGGTATTACTCTCGATAATTTAATATGTTTTACGATACTGTATCGAAAAAAAACATTAAATATGACTATTTATTCACAGTGATGTTCGTTCGTTTTTTGTTTCTATTAGGCAACGCAAGAACTGTTATAGCTCGGAGTTGAAACTTCAGACGCGGCCTTGAACTAACATAAACTGCCCTTTTTTTGTGTGCCACAAGGTCACGATACTAACAGGTATTTTCTCTCTATGTTATGCATATTTTTTGTTGAAATATCTTGCGTGAATTCTAGTATTGTTTTTGGTGTTTGTCAAAAAAACTCTACGCTGTTATATTTTCGCATAAAGCACAATGGGGCACCTTAAAACAAAGTTTTATGCGTTAATAAAAACGTGTGTTGTTGTTCGGCTGTTAAAATAGCATAAAGTAAATGTTAAATTCGTATAAAAAATTTAAATGGCAATATTTGATTACAAATGATTACCGCCTAGTTCTTTCTAATCGCCAATAAAATCTATACACTTTGTAATAATATAAATAAAACGAGTGAAAGACTTTTAAATGAGGCCAGAATTGAAATGTTTCTGTCTATTATGTGCAAATGGGGACACAGGGATAATGTAGTCTGTAAAAAAGTCGTAAGTCACAAATATCGCTATTTTTTTTTTTTTACTGTATTGTTTTATTGCACCTAGCTACTTTAGCCAACCAGCAATATGTCTTTATGATAGTTCTACTTAAGTTAAGAGTCCACCCGTTGGTGTCTTCTTTTTTTCTTCTGTATTCTTGTTTTCAAGAACGACACTTTACACAACCGCACAGTGCTCTGCTTTACACTAACTCGCTAACTCAAACGGCTTGGTCCGTTTAAGCCTTCTCACTAGATGTTGGTTGTCCAAGAGCTGCAGGGCTTCGGTGTTGATGTGATCATGCAGCCTTTGTTCATGTTTGTTGGCAAAGTTTTGGATTTCTTCGTCGACTGTTGGCATCCTCAGGTCCCTGTGGAGGTCGACATTCCTCACGTACCACGGGGCATCCACAATTGCCCGGAGTACCTTATTTTGGAATCGCTGTATTATTTTAATGTTCGTTTTACCAGCACACCCCCAAAGCTGTATGCCGTAGGTCCATACTGGCTTCAGTATTTGTTTGTATATTAGAAGTTTATTTTCAATTGAAAGTTTAGATTTCCTATTCATTAGCCAAAATAGTTTTCTATATTTGATGCCTAGCTCTTCACGTTTTTTTTTTAATGTGTTCTTTCCACTTTAATTTAATGTCCAGGTTCATGCCTAAATATTTAGCTGTGTTAGAATGTGAAATTCTGTTGTTGTTTAATATCACTGGCAGGTGTTCTACTAATTTTTTATTTGTGAAATTCACTTGCACTGTTTTAGTTTCATTTAGTTTGATGCGCCATGTTTTATCCATACGAAGATTTGATTTGTTACGTTCTGGAGTTTATCTGTTGATTGTTCAATAGTTGTTCCGATGGCTAGAATTGCGGTATCGTCGGCAAAAGTGGCTACTTTCACATGTTGTGTTTGTGGTATATCAGAAGTGAATAGCAAGTACAGTATTGGGCCAAGGACACTACCTTGGGGTACTCCGGCTTTGATTTCTTTGAATGTGGAATATTCTTCATCTTGTTTCACTCGGAAAATCCTATCTGATAGATAGGATTTTAGGATGTCACAATATTGCTTTGGTAGAGATTTGTTTAGCTTGTGTACTAGGCCTTCGAGCCATACTCTGTCAAAGGCCTGGGCTACGTCTAGAAATAATGAAGAGCAGATCTTTTTTTCCTCAAGTGCCTTTTCTATTTCGTGTGTTATTCTGTGCACTTGATCGATAGTGGAGTGCTTGCTTCTAAATCCAAATTGGTGTTCAGGTATTAGGTTTTTACTGTTTATAATTGGTTTCAGTCTTTTCAATAAGAGTTTTTCAAATAATTTAGATAAGACTGGTAGTAAGGATATTGGTCTATAGGACTTAGCATCATTAGGTGGTTTCCCAGGTTTGGCTATCATTATGACTTCAGCGACTTTCCACATGTTTGGTACATGCTGCAGTCGGAATGCAGCATTTATTATATACGTCAGTTTAACTATAGCTTTGCGTGGTAGATATTTTAATATTTCGCCTGTGATTAGATCATACCCTGGTGCTTTTCTAGAGTTAATATTTCCTTTGATTTCTTCGGCTACTTCTTTAGGTGTTACCCTCGGTATTTCTTCTAGTTTTCTATTTTCTTCGTTTGTTAGTTCATATCCATGGTCTTCATTTGGTTGGAAGATCATTTCCAAATGATTAGCAAAGACGTCAGCTTTTTGTTTATTTGATCGTGCCCACTCTCCATTATCTTGTTTTATTGGTGGCATATGAACTATTGGGCGTTTAAGTTTTCGAGTCGCTTTCCATAAGGAGTATTCAGTGTCTTTATAAGTTGTCAGCTCTCTCAGGTATGTTTCTATTGATTCATTTTTTTAAATTTTTTTTTTTATCGCTATTTGCAACTTATAATTCGTTATGGTAAATCAAAAAAATTAACAATACAAAAAACTTAAAAACCTTTAGACATGGCTTTTTGATTTTTTAATTTGAAATGATTTCCAAATAAATACTCACACAATTGTTTGTCTTAAAAATATGTATGTAAAGTTAAATAAAAATGTTTGAGTTGTTTTTATATCACTGCTAATTATGTAATATACTAGCTCGTCACTAAAATTTTGTTATTAATATTGATTGCTACGAATTGTACAGCATAAGTAGATAAAGCAGTAAAGAGTTAGCAGTGTTCAATTATTGTTATTAGTTTCAGTTTGTAAAAAAGTTTTAAATAAAAGTTGTTTGTAGTCATTTACTACATTACCCAAAATTATTTTCAACTATACACAGTGTTTTGTTTTTGCGCACCGATATGTATCATTGTTTTTTTTTTTTTTTAATAAATAGAATAATCAGTATATTTTGTGATTTTTAGATTTGTGGTCACCATCCGATTCGGCCTAAAAAGTTGCTTAGTAGACAATGTTTTAAAACATTTGAAATATTTTATAATCCAAAGGAGTTAAAGATTTTCAAAAATCGTATTCTCCTGTTTTTTGTAATTTTCTCGGATACCGATTGAGATATTTCCAATTCTCTTCGGATTATTAATGATCATCGAATTTAGCATCCTTGTCATATTTATAACTCTACTCTAGCTATCACAATAAGCGAGATCCCCATGCTTAAACTCGAATTTCAAACTTCTTGTAGATTTTGATAATAGCCTCGAAAAAATTATCATCAAAAGCATTTCTTAAAGAATCAAGTCTTCCATAAATTATTGTTTATTATTATATCACAGATATTTTCATGACCACTAAACCAATTTCTCTGCTTTAAAATTAATTAAGATAGCCATGAAATTTCATATAGATCCCGATACTATGCATAAAGTGTGAAAAATTTAAATTAAGTAACGGCTAGTAAAAGATCTATCCGATAACCTAAGTGAAATTTCTCCTATTAAACAAATAATGGTAACCTGTTAGCTGCAATCAAAATTCTCATCAAAATAAAATTCTATCTATTGTTAAAGCGATTGTCGATCTACAAGAGTCGAACTCTTAAGCTAATTGAATACATTTAAACCAGTTTAATGGTCAGAACACCAATTTAAATTGTTGATTTTATCTGCCCAAGATAATGTTTACAAGCAACAAATTTTAAGTCGTATCTGATTATTTCCTTTTTAAAAAATGATAATTTATTGTTGACCCAAGTGAATTGCTATTCTATTTAAAACCGAAGTGTGGGTGACCGTTTACGAGAACACTATAATTTCGGATTGAATCGCTAATAAAGCAAAAACCTGTCCTTGTTATTGTTTCAAGCTCGATTTTCTCACAAATTAGCGTACGCGAGTAATTAATTAGGCACTAATTATGTTGGATTTGTACTTTCTAATTGATATTTCCATGTCGCCACGTGATACAAGTGTAAAGTCAGCTAATGTAGTGATTAGAAAGCAGAAAGGCATTTTGTAAGCGTTTTGACCTATCACCCGCACATTGGTCCACCTACTGGGACTCTATGGCTCGGAACAGGACTTTCGATCTCTTAACCCATCGCTAACACGTTACATATCTATATTTGTTGATAATATCGCGCAAATTGATCAAGCGCAGAGGAACAGTTTCTTGCAAAAAGGTTCAACGTTCAGGGCGTTCCGCTGGTGGAACAATGTAAATAAAAAAACAATAGGCGCATACCTACGCCTAAGAATAATTAAGTAATAAAACAATTAAGATCAGCGACTCATAATTCGAACATGACAAAGTAATAATAATTAGTTTCCAAGAAAACACATGCGCAATAGCATGTCAGTTTCTCGCGTTGTTTTCTTCGCATAGTCGGTTAAATGGGCAAAATTGGGCAGAATTTCAAGACGAATTTATTGCTAATTTAAAAGTCTACCTGCACCATCAACTTTTTTAAATATAAAAAAAAAATTAACAACAGATGATTTTGTTAACCCCAAGATTTATTTGAATAATATGCATGATAGAAAAAACTTCAAAACAAGATCCATGAACTATTGTATTGGTCTATTTTAAACATCCAACAAAAACTACCAAACAACATCCGGGTTTTTTAAACAGATAACATTAATTACCTCTTTATTAGCTTTTAATTAAGCCAAACCTCCTATTAGCCAATTTATTTCACATTTAAAAATATTTTTTTGCAACTGTAGTATTAATTTAAATCTCAAATTATATTAATTTTATTCTTGTACCCTTTTATAGCGTCGAGTCTGATTAGAACTTTACAAAAAAAAACAAAGATAAGCAAAAATTAACGCACAAACCTTACGTTATGTTAATTGATTGTTAAAATAATCATACGGGACTTATTGTTGATAAGGTACGTTTATATAAATGTAGAATCTGGTTCTGACTAAGAATGAATAATTTTATTCGTTATATAAATATTTGTGTGGGAGTTTTTACAACATGTATTTACAATGATAATATAATTAGCTAAACTCGGTATGTCATAGACACAACAGTTGATTCTTGCGCGCTTTCTTCTACTTATATCGATTATCGAAACAATTTTGTACACATAATCGAATAAAGAACGCGTTTCAAAATATTTCTTTCCACAGGTGCAGTTATATCGAGACAAAAATGGAAAGTGAAATGGTATTTTACATAAAAACGAATAAAATATTGAGATAGATGTGGCCGAGCATGAGATTTGATTTTACAAACTCGTTCACAATACATTCCCAAAATGCTACACAATCGGGTCCGCGCAAAAAAATTTCTCACTTCCTTTTTGGCCGCGTTCAACTGGTCGTACATTATTTTATTCTGAAAGAAGGTTGCAAATAAGTCTTGAATAATGACATAAGATTCGCGTTACACGATAGTGTTTATTGTTTGACATGCAGACCACCGTGTAACTGTCAACTTTACATATCTCACATGTGACCAACCATATCCGTCTCTCTTTATTACATCGCATTTTTAAATGAAGAAAAAGGCAAACAAGTATGTGATTGACGGTTAAGAAGTGCATTTCGTACATTATTTGCTGCAGGATGAATGACACTAAGATACTTGTTAATCCTTCACTTTAAAGAGAAAATTTTGTAGCCCAGACAAGGCGATTCTCTGAACGCGATCGGAGCGCAAATAAGACAGGTTTCTTGTATCAACAGGTATTTTTATACAGGTTGTGTCGTAACAATCGAAAACTTGAGAATAAACTAATCAAAATGCGCAATTTTCTACCACCTAGGGAAACACCCTAATACTTACCAGGGAAGGTCACGATATGTTGTCGATAGAATCTGATCAAGGCTGTGTTTATTGCATCAAGAACATCAAAACTAAAGGTTATGAAGAGTTATACGTGTCACTGGCCATTTCCTTCGGAAAAATAGGGAAAACTATACAGGATGTGTTGATAATGGTCTATTATCTAACAAAAAAAACTCACCTAAATATAAACATCTTTAATTTCCTGCTATGAAATTTAATCGTTATATATTGTATCGTAGTAACGCCTACATGACACAATTAGTTTAGACTTTTTAAAGCGTTAAGTCTGATTAATACTTCTATTCAAAAATAGATGACAAAAATTAAACTATAAACTGTTCCTTACTTTCAAAATTAAGCAAGCCAAATTAATCACAGAACATAACAAATGAATACGTGTTCTGCGTTTTTGTTTTTTGACCGTAACTTTTTCATTTGATGACAAATTTCATTTCTCTTAAAACTTTTTTATGGCCACTTTTTGCAAGGAATCAAAATCCCCAATTATATTTTCCATGCGACGTTTCGCTTTTTTTAAACCATCATCAGGTCAATTTTTACTTATGGATGATATGATTTTAACGCCAATTTATAGGGCAATTTATTCTGAATTCGGCAATGTATAACACTTGGCACTTTTTTGAAACAATTGTTAGAAATGGCAAAAACAAATTTTTATTTAAAACAAATCCTAATCGGCATGGTAAATAATTGTCTTTGTCCCCTTTTCCTTGGAAGCATCTAAGTAAACCGCATGAAATTACTATTTAAGCGATTTAATTAAAAAAATAGGTATTAATAAATATGTTGGGAATGCATTAACATTGTTCACTTATTAGCAAATATTTTCGTCGGTTAAGTAATAAATTTCTCTAAAATGTGTATTTTAATCCTTATTTGGCATACAATTATTTGTAACACATATTATCTGCGTTAATTACTTCTAATAAGCAAAAAGCGTAAACAGATTTCTAGACTTTTTTTTAAACTATGAACACATATTATTTAATTACGAAAATTTTGTTGCAAATAATTGTATGCCAAATAAGGATTAAATACACATTTTACAGAAATTTAACTAAAGACTTAACGCAAAACGAAAATAGGCAGGTATTAATTTTTTTATTGAAGGGAAAAAAACAGCTATGCTATCCATGCACGGTCACCCAACCAAGAACCAACTTAACTTGTCAAACAAACGCATTGGTTACATCTCCAAGGAGTTATGCTCTTTGTCTGCGTTAATGGCTTCTAAAAAGTAAACAGATTTTTGGACGTTTTTTAAAAACTATGAAAACACATTTGGTTACGAAAATTAGGTTGCACATTCTTTTATACCAAATAAGGGATTAAATGTATCTATTAGTCTATTTTATTACTTAATTGAGGAAAAAACTTTGCCATTTTTAACAATTGTTTCAAAAAGTGCCAAGTGATACATTGTCGAATTCAGAATAAAATGCTCTACAAATTGGCGTTAAAATCAGATATAGCGCTATAAGAAAAAATGTACCTGAAGATGGTTTAAAAAAAGCGAAACGTCGCATGGAAAATGTAATTGGGGATTTTGATTCCTTGCAAAAATTGGCCATAAAAAAGTTGTTACAGACATTAAATTTGACACCAAATGAAAAAGTTACGGGCAAAAAACAAAAATCCACTTTTTTTAACTTTTTTCCCTATATCTCAAAAACTAAAACTGCTAGATAAGTTCTGTGTGTGTCAAATTATTAAGCACCTGAATATACAACTTTGCCCTAAATTAATCGAAGTCATAACTCTAACCGTTGACGAGATCCCCATAGTAGCCCTCGAAAAACGAGAACCCTGTATTACTCCTACAAAAATTATTTGCAAAAATATTTTTTTCAAGAATCAATTTAACCATAAACGTTGCTACTACTTTTTTTAAAGCAAATATTGTGTGTATTACCAATTAATCATTAAAAAAAGGCACATTTACTGTCAAAACAAATCGTTCGTTCCCACAAAATGGTAATAAGCGATATTTTCATCGTAGCTTGAACTGTTTGGTGCACCCTGTGTAAAATTATTTTGTCTTTTGTTAACCCTACATAGTTGAAAATGGCGTTAAGGTTACTTATTTCGGTCTCAGCATTACTATAAAAATATTTTAATGTAAAAGTAAGTTGCATAGTAATCTGAAGATACCACAAGATTTTTTTCATATGCAAAACGATTTGGTATCACTAAATTTGGCAGGTTTATGCTTATTTTTATACGAACTTGCCATTCCATAAATAATTCGTAGGCTATGATATTAGCCGTTTTTTTTTACTGTCAGAACCATCACGTTCATTAGCATTTGAGAAAAAATCGCCCATAACGTTTGTAAATTGCATCTTAGAATTAATTAACTAATATAATCCACTAAATCTGATATATTTTTTCATAATCCAATTAAGTAATTTATGTTCCTCGCACACGATACACATTATTACCATAGGCTAGAGCAAGAAATTATGTGTAAAAATTGCCCAACAGAATTTAGCAATAACAGGTAGCAATAATTTTCAACTGACATTTATATTATGCTTCAGCAATAATGTGATTTGTAATTTGATCTCTTTCCAAAATTATTGTGACACACATAGGAGACCAGATCTGACGTTTGCTTAGATTTATAAGCGCCTCTAAAATAAATCAAGCGTGTCATGTAAGCAAGCCTGCTCTGATTTTGTTTGTATATGTATATCACGACAATATATTAAGGTTGTGTATGCGTTTTATTAAACAATTAATCAAACAACAAAGCGTTTGTTAACCTCAAAGATGGGAAGAGTAGAGATTTACCTGACGTAGGCCGCAAATGACTCAGTATATGAATAAAACATATTTTATTTTTGCATGGTTTCGTATTAATTGCACGTGTCCATATGGCAAGACCATCAACCTGTTTCCTTATTCGCCCACAACTCTATTGAAAGTATAGACAATCGCTATTAATTAACTTTAAACTGTAAAGATGCTGTCCATGAGATTAAGCCCATCGTTATGTCTGGAATAATAGTACAACAATAAGCAACTGGCAAGTTATAGGAGTAAAAAACTATAGCCACGAAAACATGAACAAAATTAGTTCATCTAGTTGCTACATTGACGAATTTTGGATTAGAGCAAAAGTCCGCACCGGGGCAAAAGTCCTATTAGGGATAGGAAGGACTGGAGAGTTAAGAGAGAATAGGTTTTATTATAGGTAGTTGAGATACAGTATCTGTGGTGGACACATATAGTTCTAGCTTGATCGGCAGTTAAACCGCTGCTTAAATGAGCTAAGTGTGAAAATGCTTGGCTTGTTATAGTTTTCGATGATCTTTTATTAGGCAGTGATATTTAAAAGTCTCTCACAACCGGCATGCAACTTTTTTTATATAAACACCCTCCATTTTAGCTACACAATCATGTCGCCAAACGTTTCCTAACTTAAACTAAAGATGCCGTCATATTACTTCTATCGTAATTAGCACGCATGGGGGCAAAAAGCCGCAGTCTTGACTGGGGTAAAAGGCCGCACACGGGCTTTTGTCCCGTCTATTTAATTTGGAAAGATTCAAATTTACATCTGATCACGAAGCAAGTTTGGCTGATCACTGTAGATAGATAGATGGACGTAAGGTTCTACGAAATTACTAGAAAAAAAAATCGGCGGTTGGCTTTTGACTTTGCTTCGCGAAATAACATCGTAAACGATTTTAATAAGGAGTCACAAATGGCGGGAGACGACTGGACCAAAAGTTTTTTTTTTCTCGACACAAATTTTCTTTCAAACGCCCAAAAAGACAAGCGTCGGAAGGATTATAGGTTTCAATTAAGTCCAAATAGAAAGATTCTACGATAATTTAACGAACAGCCATGTCAGAGAAGGGGAAAACGAAATTGTTTGCCCAGGTTATTAAGAAATATATGAAGATCCACCAGTCGAGGACTAGATTGTGCAGTAAATGCCACAACTAGTGGCACGAAAGTTGCTCAAATTTTGAAACCGGCGAGTTCGCCTGTGATTTTTGTTGAATTCGTCAAATATTTTTTGTGTTCTTTTAAATGTGATATTTTTTTAAATTTTGTTACAGGACTGAACTTTTATTTTGTATTTTTGAAGAGAATTAACTTTCATTTTATAAAATAACACACCGTATATTAATGTGTCAAAGATGTAAACATTTTAATTAGACGAATGCGCGAACGGACTTTTGCCCCATGAATTTGGACTTTTGCCCCATAGGGTGGGGCAAAAGTACCAATCTACATCAAACCATAAAAAAAATATTTTTATTTGAATTCGTTACTTTTGGTGGCAACCCATTTTATGATGCAATGAGAAGTGTCTAATGTGTTCATAAAAAAAATGTTGACCCGTTAAACATAAAACTTACTTAGGGAGTTGAGAACGTTAAGTGCGGACTTTTGCCCGGGTTTACTCTATCTATGTAATTCAAGGTTATTTGTTTAAAGATAATGTGATAATCACCTTAACCCTTATGTCAATAACCGAAATTCACAACGTTGTTCAATGATCGGACACCCGGGTACCCACCTACAGATTTTTTTATAATAAACTTATGCTAATGGTTTTTTTATATTTTTGTAAATAGAATGATAAATTGGTCAAATCATTCAGTTTTAAATTTTAAATTCTGAAACCTGTAACTAATATACGAATTTTATTTATTTTGAATGAGGTATTAATATAACAACGACATAGATTATGGTTATAGCGAAAAATCATGAACCAGTTACAATTATGCTAGACCTAAAAAAAATAGAACAGGTAGCGAATTTTAAATATTTGGGAACAATAATTGCAGAAAATGGTAAATTGGAAGAAGATCTGAATAATAGAATAGCGGGAGCGACGAAATTTTACTACGCCACTAATAAATGTTTGATAAGTAAGAAGGAGATATCAAAAGAAACGAAGACGCGAGTTTTTAATGCAGTATACGTACCCATTCTCACGTACAGTTCAGAAACTTGGACACTAACACAAAAACAAAGAATACAGGTACAGGAAATGAGATTTTTGAAAAGAATAGAGGGATGTAGACTGATTAATAAAATCAGTAACGAAAAAATTCGAAATAATCTAAGAGTAACAGCTATTAAGAAAAAGATGGACGAATCAATTAAGATAGCTTGGACATCTACTACGCATGCCAGAGAGTTGATACGCGAAAATATGATGGAAAATGCAGATGGAGGGAAAAAGAAATAGAGAAAGACCAAGAATAAAATGTGAAGAAGAAGTGAGGCAGAGACTAGAAGAAAAAGGGTCAGCCGGAGAGATGTGCCACAATTAGCTAACGATAGGAAGGAGTGGAGTGACAGCACAGAAATAGAAAAGCATACCCCGACACCGAAAGGTACAAGAGGAACCGATTAAGAGAAGATCAGGTGATAAACAAACCAGATATACATATTTAAATAAGTTCAAAACAACCGTCTAACTTCTTTATATTTTACATTTGTGTTCTTAGAAATGCCTTTCGATTTTAACCAATCTCGAAAGAATAATTTTCTCTTAATTATCTGTAAAATTAGATGTAGAAGATTCTTACACAGCTGTAACAAAACCTCCAAATCAGTAATCTATAAAATTAGACTTATGCTATCATAATTATTACTGGTTCATGTCACTTGTGCTATATAGAGCAGTAATAAGAAAGTGCAGAAAAACTAAAAAATCTTGCATGGAAGGGAAAAACTTGTCTACCACGAGCATGGCGTTTTTTTAATATAGACATAGTTTTTATTTATTTAATCATCCCTGTAATTATATGTATATTGGTGTGTTTAATCCATAATCTATCTTCTATCTATATATATAAAAGAGCTTGTTTGTTTGTTTGTTTGTTTGTTTGTTTGTTTGTTCGCTATACAATCCTAGGTCCGTTGACCGATCGGGACCAAATTTTGCACAGTTACTATTTAGGACCTTGCAGATCTAACGCCAAACTTTAAGTACAAGCACATATTACCAATTAAAAAAAAAAAAAAATTACTTGGACGGGATTCGATCTTTCGTCGGCAAATACCTGGTCATAGCACGATACGGCGCGGTGTATTTCACAAGTAAAGATTGTTTTGTATACAATTAGTAATAAATGTACATGAAGTATTATTTTTATTAGTACATTTTTAATTGAAAAGACGAAAGAAAATAGATTTGAGTTATTATTCAATTTTTAAGCAATAAATAGTTATTTTTTAAGGAATTATAAGAAAATGAAAAGATGATTGATCAGAGTATGTCATTTGTGTATGATTTGGAATTATTGGGCTTATTCAAGTTAAAACAGTAATTAAAATTGTAATCGCCCGTGCAACGCCGGGTAAACCATCTTGTTGCTCATAAATCTTATTTTTCTACAGGTGGGCACCCGGGTACCCGGTTTGAGAATAAATACGTGAACTTTGATGTAAGAAATGTTTTGGTTCCAGGACGAGAAAAAAATATAGATGCATATTTTGCTTTCAAAATGGTAAAATCGAGACGATCTGGGAGGTTTAAAAAAACCAAAAGTGCTTAGGTGGGTACCCTGTTATTGACATAAGGGTTAAATAAAGCGTGGACAAAAATCCAACTGAGGTTAGAAACTTTTCGTTAGTTACTGAAATACAAAAATAGTTCAAAATAGGATCTTATATACAGGGATGCGCAAAAGTATGGAAACAGACAAATATCTAAAACACTATTGCAGATATAACAATGAAATTTTGTATCTGAGCGTTATTGTATTTTTCGGATCTGATGAAAATATTAAGGTTGCAATACAACTTCCGGTTCAACCGTAAACGGACTCAAACTTTGAAATTTTAAATAGAACATTCCTCTTAAAATTTACTTTAAAAAATCTCAAAAGTTATATAGGTCTAAAGTCAACCGTTTTCGTAGAATTTACATTTTTAAATTTGCGATACAGCACTTGAAATTTTTTTTAGATTACATGAGTTCTTAGTTTAAGACTTAAGACGGAAGAATTAAAAAACGAACAAAAATCAGTTTTGCCCAAAAAATTGTATTTTAAAGGAAACTATTAGGTACTATAAAAATGATGTATTTTATTGAAAATAACAGGTATATCGTTTTCTGGAAAAGCGAAATGATATAAAATTGTTGAGATGTACACTAAATGTCACATTATTGAAGTCATTCTCTTTTGTAAATGGTAAACTCCAATAGAGTTTATAACAGTGTAATCTGGCCTTTGAAACCAATGACCAGTTTAGTTCTATCCTAAATTAAATCAAAATTATCAAATTGTTTTTACAAGTCTTATAACCAGGGGTTTGGAGCGGAGCTCGGAGCTGGAGCACGGAGCAGTGGAGTAATGGGTTTTTGCCTGGAGCTGAAGCGGAGTCCGGAGAAAATAATTTTGATTGTTCCACTGCTCCAGTTTATTATGTACAATTAAAAAAAAAAAAACTTTTTTTTCGTTTTTTTAACATTTGAAGATCAATAATTTGTTTTTACAAACATTTATTTAGCTAAACTTGTTTTCAATTATTGTAATTTTTAACCCATTTACACATATCCGATAAAAATTTTAACAACGAAGCTTTTAATTAAAAAACTTATTTTAAACACTTTATCAATATTGGAGCATGGAGTGGTGCTGGAGCAGACAGATTGATGTTGGAGAGGAGCAATTAAAAAATTGGACTGCTCCAAACCCCTGCTTATAACTGTTAGTCGATTTTTAAAAAACATGGTACCTACTTTAAGATCAACAAATAATGTCACAAGCATAATGTCCATAGCGCAGACGTGGTCTTGCTGCCAAAGTTTCGCAGTGGAAATCTTAAAAAAAAAATGCGTTTCGCGACGTTATGAAGAATTTTAAAATTTACGCTAAACAGAGTTATTTATTTTCAATATTATTTTAAATTACACTAGAAAGTTCAATTGCACCAATGCTAGGGATCGGAATTTTAAAAATCTTTTTTCCAAACAATCTTTTCATTAAGAGAAACTTTCCCGAGTATGCACATAAAAGATTTGGTTTCAGTTTCTCTATTATATTATATGTTTTTCAATTCCGTATTGCTTATACCTACCAGGGTAATTTACATTTTGTATTATTATCATTTATTTAAATTGTGGGTGGTTCAACATCCGGATACCAATGCAAAATGTTTCAGTAAATCCAACGTCCTTTCTGTCAAGTTCCCTTCAATTTAATACGAGAGAAACGCACCGGTCTTGAGTTAATTTACGATTTACGATAACAGAACAATAACAGAACAACCGTGAAAATTAAAAGACATTGACAATGTTATTGGTGACTCTACCTGCGTAAATGATAAGAAACAATGGGCGCAGCTATCTCACAACAGGAATGTTTATAATATGAATATTATCGTTAATGTGAGAGAATGTGTTATAATAAAAAGCTTTTGGGCTACTCAGCATAAATTGAGCCTGTAAATTTTCCAAGAACTGACATTTCTGATTGAATTGTTTGGTTTTAAATTACGTCTGTGTTTGTACAACAAAAATGTTGTACCAGAATGCGGAACCCACACTTAAAAATGCTGTTTCTTCAGAAAAAAGTCCATTAAATAAAATTATATCAGAGTGATATGTAAATTAAAACATTTACTTCTTTAAAAAATTAATGCTATATAATAACGCTACACTGCTAGCGTATATTATACCATAATCTGTATTTTATTTGTGATATCATATTTTAAAAGCCTGGAAATAATCGAATACTTGCACAAAACACATACAAAATAAATTATTAAGCTATAACTCGCCGCAGAGGTGAAATATACGCGTTATTATAATAACATATTTGTTTAACCTTATTCCTTCAACTCCTAACCAGTGTTTCTATTTTTAAAGCACACATTCCGATATTTATTTATTGTATCTACTTTATACCCTTGTTTGATCTCAATTATTACTAATTTACCGTTAAATAAAGTGCATTAACCATTAATCCGTTGTATATTATTATAAAGAACGGCTCTAAGAGAAGGACAAGTCAATCATGCAGTACAAATTGCCAATCTAATTTAATTAATTCTTGTGTTCATACGGCGTACCAGTTTTCTTATTTGCTTTTGATCGACAGCACTGAATTAAGAAAAACGTTATTAATATTTTCTGTATGTGCATTAAGCGTTATTGTTAGGGCTCGGCCGAGAGAGATACCGGATTTTACAATATTAAATAAACATTTTTGCCGGCGCACTTTTTTTTAAAGACAAATTGATTTGTGTTTTACGTTTATTGCTGTAATTGTTTTATACGCCGATTGCTTTATTGTTATTTGTTTAATTAATTTAGTATTAGAGAGGCACTTTGACCGTGATATAAAAATTAATATTCTGTTAACGATGGATTAACGTTTTGAACTGTCTTCAAGGAATGGAATACGAGTAGTTGAAAAAATTGTAACCTTGTATGCAAATGTAATTGTTCTTTTTAAAATAAAGTTGAGCAAACTCAATAAATATCTAAGTTGATGATACTTATACCTAAACAGAGTGACAATAATGTGTTGCATGGATAATCTGATCAATGCTGTGTTTATTGCATCAAGAACATCAAAACTAAGTGTTTTGCAGAGTTATACGTGCCACTGGCCATTTCCTTCGGAAAAATAGAAGAACAACTACCAATTTAATAATAAAAGTAATTTTTGCGTTCGTGTTGGCCATGAAACCGTCAGAGATAAAATCGAAATTCTTCTATTTAGCAATTCGCGCATCCTTTGCAAGTAAAATGCTATAAAGTTTTTGAAAAAACACGATATATTTTATATCTCAAAAATCAAGTGTGCCATGACTTTTTAGATATTTCTTTCTTATTCTACGTAAAAATATCCAGAAATGATATCGCGTTTTGATTTTACCATAGGTGTCTACTGTATGAATTTATTTAGTCTACCATTGAAAAAATCGTCTGTTTTTAGTTTTTTCAAAATATTTGAAAATGTTGAAGGTGTATGGCAATAAATTTGTCTTGCAATTCTATCCAACTTTGCTAATTTAGAATATGTTTTCCGTCTTTAATAATACCTATAATTGACGAGTTAACTAATATACAGGGTGAGTCACGACGGACGCGTCGGAGTTTTATGGCAAAACGGTATATATTTTTCAATTTCTGTTGCTGTTAGATTATGTAAGTCAATAAGGGCTACATTTTAAAAATATTTTCAAACATACAGGGTGCTCCAAAAAAGAGTGGCATATCAAACTTATACTTTTTCTTATGGAACACCCTGTATATTTTTACATTTTTGGATTCCTCTTTGAATTTACTTCAAAAAATGTAAAAGGTCATATGGGTCTAAAGTCAACCGTTTTCATGAAAATTGCATTTTCATGAAAATACAGTATTTTCAAAAATTTTCAACATTTAAAAACTTTGAGAAGTCTGAAGAAATTCGCTTGGAGATAAGATTGACAATAGATTATGTAACACTTTGCACCACCTACATTTTTAAAATATTATACAGGGCGTTTTTTACGCTTGGTCAAACTTGTGAAACTTTCAACATCGATAAGTAATTTTTTTAAAATACAACACCCTATATTTTTTTACACCGTCTTATAGGAAATTTAATTCTCTTTCGAAAATATTAATACTGTTTTTTACCTAAAATTGATATTTTCTGAGATATCGCGATTTTATTGTTAATTATTAGGGCAAAGTAATATTTTCGAGTAGGCTATGAAGGTAGGCAGCGGTAATTTGAAACAATTGAAAGAAAGAACAAGAAAGTCTTAGTTTTATCTTTTGCCTACGCATTTTTGACATTTTTTCCTAATGAAGAGCAATCTCACGTTTAAATCGAGATTTCTTAAAATTATTTATGCATTTATTTATTGGACCAGTATGAAAAGATGATTACTAAATCCTATAAACCATTTTTTTGTTTGTTTATAATACGACACTCGGTTCTATCAAAATGTCTTTGCTTAAATTCTGGTTCCACGTATTTTGCAAACATTGTGTTTTAAATAATGTGCACAATGTTTAATGTAAGTAAGTGTTTATGGTGTGTTAACTAAAATATAAATACACAGAAAATATTTTAAATTGGGACCGTAGTAACTTTAATTGGACATTTGTAAAAATATTTCTAGTGATAACTAAAATGTCTGTAATAATAATTCAAAAACTTTTGAGACAATCACTCCTAATATGTTGCGTAATGTAAGACGTTCACTTGAAAAGAGGATCATAATGTGTATTCAAGAGGATGGTCGGCATGTTGAACATTTATTGTAATCGGCTGTTAAATTTTGTTTTTGAATTATTATTACATACATTTTAGATATAACTAGAAATATTTTTATAAATGTTCAATTAATGTTACTATGGTCCCAATTTGAAATATTTTCTGTGTATTTATATTTTAGTTAACACACCATAAACACTTACTTACATTAAACATTGTGCACATTGTTTAAAACACAATGTTTGCAAAATGCGTGGAACCAGAATTTAAGCAAAGACATTTTGATAGAACCGAGTGTCGTATTATAAACAAACAAAAACATGGTTTATAGGATTTAGTAATCATCTTATCATACTGGTCCAATAAATAAATGCATAAATAATTTTAAGAAATCTCGATTTAAACGTGAGATTGCTGTTCATTAGAAAAAATGTCAAAAATGCGTAGGCAAAAGATAAAACTAAGACTTTCTTGTTCTTTCTTTCAATTGTTTCAAATTACCGCTGCCTACCTTCATAGCCTACTCGAAAATATTACTTTGCCCTAATAATTAACAATAAAATCGCGATATCTCAGAAAATATCAATTTTAGGTAAAAAACAGTATTAATATTTTCGAAAGAGAATTAAATTTCCTATAAGACGGTGTAAAAAATATAGGGTGTTGTATTTTAAAAAAAGGAGTTATCGATGTTTAAAGTTTCACAAGTTTGACCAACCGTAAAAAACGCCCTGTATAATATTTTAAAAATGTAGGTGGTGCAAAGTGTTACATAATCTATTGTCAATGTTATCTCCAAGCGAATTTTTTCAGACTTCTCAAAGTTTATAAATGTTGAAAATTTTTGAAAATAGTGTATTTTCATGAAAATGCAATTTTCACGAGAACGGTTGACTTTAGACCCATATAACCTTATACATTTTTTGAATTAAATTTAAAGAGGAATCCAAAAATGTAAAAATATACAGAGTGTTCCATAAGAAAAAGTATAAGTTTGATATGCCACTCTTTTTTGGAGCACCCTGTATGTTTGAAAATATTTTTAAAATGTAGCCCTTATTGACTTACATAATCTAACAGCGATAGAAATTGGAAAATATATACCGTTTTGCCATAAAACTCCGACGCGTCCGTCGTGACTCACCCTGTATGTAGGTAATGTTTTTATTTTTGCAATTAATTAAGTCTAATTTTGAATATGTTGAGTTAAAACTAGCTTTATTAAGAGACCGACGTCCAGTTTTATTTTTTATTATATTAACGTTAATGTGTTAAATATTAGTATTAATTACTTCTTAGAAGTTTAGTGATAAAAATCTAGAAGAGACATTAGAAAAAAACACTGTAAATTAACTAAAGAAAGGGAAAATTAGATTTAAAAAAGATGCACCATCTAAAGTAAATTTTAAGAAGAAGCTGAATTTAACATTTGGGATTAGTCTCTGAAAGAAGGACGGCGAAAATATCAATAAATAACGTTAAAGCTATTTTACAGAATGTTTTGGCTAAGAGAAATTATTTGATTCTATTGTTATAAGTGCATATTAAAAAAATTATTAAAATATCAAAACAACTACAAAGAAGTTTAAATTAGATAAATTGTTCCTCTTTCTGAAACCTATTCATTGATGCTTTAATGTTTAAAAAAAGTTTCATGCCACGCTAGATAATAAATAAAAATGAAAATGGGCATTATTTAAAAGTCGTTAATAACTCGGTTCCTTTTCTTTAAAATAATGTAAAGTCAATTTGGTTGCCAATTGTAATAAAATGATTAATTAAACACACAAAAAATGTCATATTTTATTCTATTGTAACCTTAAGTGTTTTCTTTTTATTTCCTAAGCACGTTATACGATTATTAATTTTTTTATGCACTCTAATCAACTATTTACACAAAAAAAACACAATTCTGTTTATAGTCTGTTATTAAATGTGTATTAAGACAGATTGTTACCAAACGCCTTTATTACATAATTGGTAACAATCAAGTTACAACGTTATTTAATATTAGCTATGTGGAGACTCCAACTCTCGAGTAAGCGAGTAACCCGGAAGATAATTTTGGTTTAAAAAGCATTATCTTAGGTTGTTATAGCGTTATAGCTATGCATGATTAAAGGTTGACTTTCTTAAACATGTAATGGATTTTATGCTAAAAAATTAGGCATCTTAGTACACATTTGCAGTACAAACGACAATAGAAAAAGAAATGTGTAGGAGAATCATAACGACAACGTTTTGTTTAGCTTGGTGTAAGAATAAATGTATTTGTTGCGATTTAACATCTTAGAAATTGCCTTCCACAAATTTTTTATTTTTTAGTTTAAACATAGTGTTTTTGCTATCAAATGCAAATTCAATTGTTCACGTGTTTTGCTTGCCTTTAAGGGCTGGGTCAGGTCAAGAATACTGCAATAACAATATTGGATAATAAGCGCAATATAATTATTAAGTGACCGAGTTATTGATAAATTACTTTTTCTGTGTCTTCTTCTTCTTAGTCGGTTTCTCCTGTAACTTTCGGTGTTGAGGTAGCTATATGCTTTTCTATTTCTGTATTAAGTTTCTCCACTCCTTCCTATGGTTAGCTAATTGTGGCACATCTCTCCAGCTGACTCGTTTTTCTTCTAGTCTCTGTCTCACTTGTTTTTCCCATTTTATTCTTGGTCTTCTTCTATTTCTTTTTCCTTCCATCGTCATTTTTCATCCTATTTTCGCGTATCTACTTTCTGGCATGCGTAGTAGATGTCCAAGCCATCTTAATTGATTGATAAATTACTCGCAATGCAATTGCAGTTTAAAAGTGGACACATCTTTTACTGCCTATTTCGTTGGTCAGTCTCCGGTGTTTGGTGTATGTCACTGAACAAGCGTGTTCGTCACAATTGGAATTATCATTCAACTGTGACTAGCGGAATACATAATACATGCAAATATTCAAAAGCCATGTATAAAACTTCTAATGAAGGTGATAGAGTAGAATATTTGATCTTTGGTATTTTCAAGACATTAGACCTATCCTAAATACCTTCGTATTTGGACAACATAAGAAACTATCTTCAGTGAGTCTATAGCATATAATGTAGGTGTCAAAATTTAAGTTAGGTCAAATAGGTTAGTTTAGAGATTATTTCATTTTATTACAGTATACAGTAAGAACAGTGGGATAGTAGTATCGTTTAAGCTTATATCTATTTTATGCCTATTTTATGTTTTTTTAATTATTGACTAAGTCAAAACTTCAACAAAATATTGATATTTAGGTAGCAAATATAAATAGTGTTAAAGCAAAATAATATCGCTATTGTAAACAACACTTATTATACAGGGTGTCCCAGCCAAGACGAATTATTCGATAGCTCTGTTATTAGTAATAATATTAAAAAAAGTTAAATATAAAAGTTATTTGTAATCGTTTACTGCATAACCTTACATTATTTTCAACTATACACAGTGTTTTGTTTTTGCGCTCTGATACCAAACATTGTTTTTTTATATAGAACACCCTGTACATTTTGTAATTTTTGGATGTAAAATTAAATTCTTTTTCAAAAATATCCTACACCCTGTATATTATTTTAAAAGTTTAACCAATCAACAATCACTATGACACTATTGTCTAATAAATTACGAGAGTAAATTGCTTTGGCGTTGTCATGTAAATAAATATAAATATTTTTATAAAGGTCTGCATCTGTCAAAATTTTCAAAAAAACGTTAATAACTCAAAAACGGTTCATTTTAGACATTAACAACCTAGGATATTTTTGAAAGAGAATTTAATTTTACATCCAAAAATTACAAAATGTACAGGGTGTTCTATATAAAAAAAACAATGTTTGATATCAGAGCGCAAAAACAAAACACTGTGTATAGTTGAACATAATGTTAGGTTATGTAGTAAACGATTACAAACAACTTTTATATTTAACTTTTTTAAATTTTATTACTAATAACAGAGCTATCGAATAATTCGTCTTGGCTGGGACACCCTGTATGTGCAGTACAAAGTGATTTTTTATATTGTTGAACCAGCAAGTTTGTTTTGCTTCATTAATTTTGCTAAACTTGAAACATCAATAAGTTAATTTTTAAAATTGAATTGTCTATACTCTTTTACATCTTTTTATAACTAATTTAATTGTCTTAAAAAAAAAACTGCATGCTTTACGTCTACAGGTAACAATTATTGCTGGTTTGTTTAAAAAAAATTATAGGTGAATTTGCAATATTTTATAAAAATAAGAGCTGTAAAATTTTGAAACAATTAATTATAAACCAAATATTCGTTGAACAGATACGTAAAATAAATTGGTTGTAAAAATAATTTTGTAATTAAGTACTTAAAAGTCGAATTGTGTATTGTTTTTATTGTATAAGTATTTTGATTAAGTGAGACTGGTAAATAAAAAAGCTGTTTATTAGTCATTAAACGAAAAGCTGCTTTTTAAAAATTAATGAACTTTGTTTTTTTTTTGATTTAATGTTTTACTTTTACATTAGTTAAAATTTGCGTTAAATGACAAAACTAAATTGTCTTTTGTTTCATGGCACTCTTTAGCTTCATAGAGACTTTTTAATGAATTTTATTTGTTTTGAGGTTAAATAACAAAATAAATATATTAAACCTTATATCATTGAAAAGAGGGAAAAAATGCTTTTTATTTTTTTTAGCCAAACTATGGTTTCCATTAAAAAAATGCAAGTTTGTAATTTATCTAAGACTTTAAATGAATGTTTCATTTTATAGTGAGTAAAAAAATCTATAACTTTTTCCCCAAGGATAACCGAGTTATTATCGATTTAAATAAAAATATTTATTTTGATTTTGGTTTATTATCTAGCGTACCATGGAGATTTTTAAAAACATTAAAGCATCATTGAATAGGTCTCCGAAAATAGAACAATTTGTCTAATTTAAACTTCTTTGTAGCTCTTACCGTTTACGAGATCCCAATAGTGTCCCTTCTATGTGGACCACTCTGTATGTATTAAAATAATTCTAAGCTTATTTTCGTACTAGACTTTTAAATATGTAAATTATAAGCAGTTGTATAAGATTTGCTGTTAAGGTGATACTTGTATTTCAAGCTAATTTAACATTTTTTTATTTGGTTTTTACTACGTTAATTTAACACATTTTTTTAGTTAAGTGTTAACGTAGAATGTGCGATCGCTAAATGAGTGTTTCGTTGGGTGTTTTTTTGTTGTTCTTGAAATTTGTGTGGCCCTACGGTTACAATACCTGATATTTATATAATTTGTGGACGTATTTAGCGTCTAGCAACTTCGTGTGTTTGTGTAATTAATAATATAAGTAGAAAACAACGGTTTAAATGAAATAGTACGTGATCGTTTGCTTTCGTGTAAACATATAGCCTTGGGAATAATAAAAATTTCTCGTTTAATCACATTGGCGATGTGATTACCCACACTAAAAATAAACTGCGCATAGATTTCAAAAATTTTCAATAGTCTTGACAGGCGTTTAATGTATGTCAGTCCATAATGATAGCCAGGCACGTAAGGTAGGTAAAAGTAGAATATATGTTTAATTGTACTTATTCTCGTTCGCTAAATACTATGATTTTAATATAATATATAGCTATTAAGTTTATCCTTAGGCAAATGCAGTTTTTCTTAATGCACGTTTAAACAAATTCTCGTATCAGCGCCGCGCCTCCTTAACAGAGCTGCAAGGCGCCAAACTGTTCGTCACGTTTGCTGTTAATTGGACTTGGTAAATGATAATGAATTTTCAGCTCATTTCTCAGAATTTGAAATAAAAAAATATCAATATGTTCTGTAACAAATGTAGGTGGTAATAATTACACAAAGGTTAAAAGATTATTATGACCATGACTGTAAACAGACTCTGGCACAAATAGCCTACCCGGTGTAACGTTTAAACAGTTTTATTTACGTCATTTTTGGACAAAAAGATGGTGGATAAAGTTAAATGAAACTAAGTCAGTATGTACATGTCAATTTTACCAACAAGAGAATTGAACACGTGCCAATCAACTTAAATAATAAACACATTCCATACTCCAACACAGCAAAATACTTGGGTATTACACTGGACGCTAAGCTACAATGGAAAGCTCATGTCAAGAAAAAAAGGGAAGAAATAGGTATTAGATACAAAAAAATGTACTGGCTAATGGAGAGGACTTTCTTTCAGTCCTTACATAATAAAGATTTGCTTTACAAGCAAATTCTAAAGCCTGTTTGGACATATGGGATACAGCTATGGGGATGCACCAAACAGAGTAATATTCAGATCATCCAGAGATTCCAGAACAAAACACTAAGGAACATCGTATTGTAGAAGTAGTGACATACATCGGGACCTCAACATGCACACTGTAATCAACAACCATTAGAAGTTTGCCAAGAGCCAAGAAGAAAAGCTCCATCAACATGAAATGTCGAGGCGATCCAGCTCCTGGATACAACAGGATTATAAAGTGAGGTAAACTTTTTGAGTTAGTTTAAGCAATAGTTTAAAAGCAGAGACTGTTCGGTAGTATGCACGTTAATAATTAGTGTACTTATACAGTGTGTTTCAGGGGGAATAGTAAATATTTTAGGAGCTGATAGTATGGACCATTTTGAGTTAAAAAGTTCATATAAACCTGTGTCCAATTCTCAAAGGTTAGGAAGATACAGCTGTTTACTATTATGTGATCGTAGAAAAAGTATGCTGCATAACACGAGTTGTAAAGCAATTACGCAGTCGTGGAAATACGCACTCGCCGCTACGCGGCTTCGAGCGCAACTTTTCCACTCATGCTTAATATGCTTCTTACAACTCTTGTTATATAATATATTATTTTATGATAGTTAAAGGTGCAATATTGGATAACAAAAACAGTAGGTTTTAAATTTTTTTCTCTCTTAGGCTGTAAATTTGTTGTGTGTTTTAGTAATATTAATATTGTAAGTAGTTCTCAGTGTGAATTAATTTACATTTAATAATATTTAAAATCACTCTGTGTATAACTTGAACAGTTTTTGAGAGGTTTTGAAAACTGCACAGATTTATTTATCAAATTAAAAGTCGACTATCATTTATTAGATTAATAAAATACAAAAATGCGGACCCATAACCTGTCATAATTTATTAAAATGGCCAGAATTCTACTTTTATAATTAGCGTTTTTTTTCTACTTTTATGGCGCCTTGTACGTCATAAATCATAAATGCTCATCTCGGATCGCGAAAAGATTTGCAGGAAATAGAAAAACATAACCTCGTAACGGTTTTAAAACTCGCTAGTAATTTTCTAGTACACAGTTTTAGACAAATGTAATTTTAATCATATATTTACGTTGTATTTTTTTTTAAGTAACAACAATCTAATATATGCTTACGGTTGCTTGCGAACAAATGAGTAACGGATTAATTAATTTTGATATCAGTTGCTAGTTAATGTCATGCGAGAGATATCTTATTCTAAATTACTTGATGGGTAAACAAATCAGGATAATTAGTTTATGTTCGTTATTACATTAATTACTTTAAATATACTGGCTTTCGCAAGCAGGCATTAGATTGAAGAATACGATATTTAAACGAGTGGATCTGAAAACAAAAATGCAAAGATTTGAAGAAATGGTGCATTCATTTCTATTGCTAAATTCTAATGTTGGTTATTAAATTGAAGTAATATCAGAAGCACTCAAAAGCGTTGCATATTAAAAAAAGAAGAATCTTATTCAGAACTTAAGGAAATTAAAACAGGAGTTCCACAAGGAAGCGTACTAGGTCCGCTCCTATACCTATTGTATACTTGTGATATTCCAAAGTTAGAAATAATACTATAGCGGCCTTTGCCGACGACACGGCTATTTTGGTAGTAGGAAGAAACAATATAGAATCATCCGAGAAATTACAAGCAGCTGCCAATCAGATCAACAACTGGACAAAAACATGGCGTTTTTTTTGTTTAATTACAAGCGATGCACCTATGTCATTTAATCGAATTTAAATCACCTTGTATATATCCGTTATTTAATTTAATCATCGACTCGTTTGACTAGAAATTGCGAACGCTTATAAATTAATAGGTACGCTGGCGCCATTTAAAATATAACTAGCAATAAATTTGTATGATTCGATTATACATACACGGCACAATTTGTTTGTTAAAGTGATCACTACCATATGTGATAGATTAAAAATCGCTGATGTATGAACGCAAATAATTTATAAAATCACATTTTTATGTGGGTTTCTATATTATATCGTGGTATCAAACTTTTTCCAAAACTAACTGCAAAAGTATGTACTATGTTTTAAAAACTTTGAAACATGTAATATATTTTAAAGAGGTAAACTGAAGTAAGTATGTGTTTCTTAAAACGGTCTTCCTAGGTCCGTTAAGTTAGCCCAATTGTTACTATATTTTGCTTCGTTAGCGCCTCTTTGTGCTTTAAGAATGATCTAATTTCGATTAACCGTTCTCCCATTATAAATAAAAAACTGAACTCCGGGGTAAGTTCACGTCATCTCGGACTTTTTCACCAATAACATAAATACTCTACGTGCATCAAAGAGGAAATCAGAATAAGTAATGTACTATTAAACTTAACAATAAAATGCAATAAAAAACGAAAGAAAAGATTTTTTACCAGCAATTATCTACCTGAATCACACCACTTAGCCCGTATAACATTACTGGTCCAGTCAGGCCAGTGGTGTTCTATACAGCGTGTGTAAAAATTGGCGGAAGCGCTACACGTGGCGATGTTCTTCGTAAAATTCTAAGTCGAAAATCTTAATACGAAAATGTTGTACCATGCTTGCTGTGTCTGCAAGAGGTCCTCAACATTTAGTTCTTTAATAAGCGTTATTATTTAATACTTGCAAATGAAAAAGCTGCAATTTGGAATAAAAATAAATTTCGAATAGTATTTTTTCCTAGATATTGTGTTCTTCCTTTCAAAAATTGGTGTTGAAAATATGTAAATCACTGATTTGAATGAAAATAATACATATGGCAACATTGTCATTAGCTATCATCTCTGTTTTTCTCGTAATTATTTCTAGTTTGTGTTTTACGATACCCAAAAGTTTGCAGCTATGTTTATGAACTGAAGGCTTCGAGTTCCAACAAAAATTGTAAATACCTAAGTAAAAATTGCTGATAAAAAAACGTCCCAACGCAAATCTATGTTGCCAATTTTTTTTATTCTTTAAATGGTTCTTGAGGCCATAGGAAGCATGGTACAACATTTTTGTATAAAGATTTTCGACTTAAAATTTTACGAAGAACATCGTCACGTGTAGCGCTTCCGCCAACTTATACACACCCTGTATAGGGTGTTTCTTAAGTATTGCAAAAAAAATCGGGAGGTGATTTCTTATCGAAAATTAAGGGGAATCTTTCATATAAAATTTTTCCCTAGACGTCTCCTTTCGGAGTTACACCCCCTTAAAGGGGAGCGGTAAAATTAGGTTTTTATTTTATTTCTCAAATTTGGTTATATGTAGGAGAATGATATTTGACAGATGTTTTATATTTATGAAAAGGTTATTCATGGTAATATTTTTAATCATCTCCCACCTTCACCGGGGGCAGAAAAGTGCGATCCCTGTTGGTTTTTTATTCAGAACTTTCTGTTGGGTTAAAATTTTGCAATAAAAAAATTTTTCTTTTGAAAGCTTGGTTATTTAAAAACTTTTTTTATTCTCTAGTTTTTCTAGTAAAACCTACCGTTTTTGAGTAAAAAATAAAATAAGTCAACATTAACCATCAAATATTCTAATATAAAACGATTCATTTTGGTGGTTGCCATGGTTTGTTTATGTTTATATTGGGTAGAATTGACAGATGTTATTCATTTTAGACGTTTACGCGGCGACAACGCTATAACGCCCAAAAAACTAAAAAGTTTCTTAATTAACCAATCGTTCAAACTATAATTTTTTAATTGCAAAATTTTTACTCACCAAAAAGTTCTGATAAAAAAACCAACAGGGGTCGCACTTTTCACCCCCCTGTGAAGGTGGGAGATGATTGAAAATGTGAAACCTTTTAATAAGTATAAAACATCTACTAAATGTCATTCTCCTACATATAACCAAATTTGAGAAATAAAATTAAAACCTAATTTTACCGCTCCGAAAGGAGACGTCCAAAGAAAAAATTTAAAATGAAAGACCCCCCTTAATTTTCGAAAAGGAATCACCTTCCGAATTTTTTAGCAATACTTAAGAAACACATTGTAAATGAAGTACAGAGGTGTTGTTCACACAAGGGTCAAATGTGACTATAAAAGTGAACAAAAAGGTGCATGAAAAATTACCTTAAATTTGTACACCGTTAATTTTTTATTGCGAAAATTCACGGTAAAATAATTTTAAATGGATTTAAATCTCTTCATACAACTTGGGCAAATTCATTTGTTTTGTTAAAGGCCTCTAAAGAACCAGCCGTCTATTCATTAGCATTCGATAAGTGATATTTAAATTTTTTTAAATTGCTTTTATAACAAGCAAATTGCAAAGATCTTTCGACATTTATTAATAGATTTAAATAGTAAATGTATTTGGCTTTATTAACAACCAATTGCATCAAAACTACACTTAAATAACGTTAGCTTTTGCTTTTAATTCAACGAAGTAATTGTACAATACACAATTATACAAATTTATCAGGTTTATTATTGTCGAGTCCTTTGTTTGATTCTAAGAAAGTTCAAAGACAGTTCAATCTTCGTCACCGATAATTACATAACGATTACCTTACATGTGCCACGGCGATATTCAACTCCGATTTGTCTTCCTTAATCAATGTTAACAACTGCTAAAACAAACAATTGTCGTTAAACTGTTAATTACCTGTGTGTAGCGATATATTTATCATGCATTGTGGCGTGAAATTGCGTAATTAACCAAGACCCATGTAAAGTTTGCTCGTTCTAACTCTTTAATAGCAACTGTGTTTGAATACTGCGATGTAAATAAATGCACTGTTTTTAAATGCTCCATGCACCGGTAATTATAGATTTTATAGGTATTTTGCCACAATCAATCATTCGCTAACTGCTACATTAGTACGTAATTACTCAATGCAGTTTGTTAAATGAGCAGAAACAATGATAATGTCCATAAATGATATGGGTAATTTAATGCGAATGCGTCACCTTCTTTGTTATAATTCAAGACTTTTGCTATTAATAAAATTATTCAAAAATTTTGATTAATTAATGTATTTTTAACACTCGTCAAATTTAATTTTACAAAACAAATATTTTTAAAAATTCTTCTACTTTTTCTAAATCGGTTCCTCTTGTATCCTTCGGTGTCGACGTATGCTTTTCTATTTCTGTGTTATATTTCTTCACTCCTGCCTATCGTTAGCTAATTGTGGCACATCTCTCCAGCTGACTCCTTTTACTTCTAGTCCCTGCCTCACTTCTTTTTCCCATTTTATTCTTGGTCTTCCTCTATTTCTTTTTCCCTCTATCTGCATTTTCCATCCTATTTTCGCGTATCTACTTTCTGGCATGCGTAGTAAATGTCCAAGCCATCTTAATTGATTCGTCTCCATCTTTTTCTTAATATCCGTTACTCCTAGGTTATTTCGATTTTTTTCGTTACTGATTTCATCGATCAGTCTACATCCCTCTATTCTTCTTAGAAATCTCATTTCCTGTACTTGTAGATATTCTTTGTTTTTGTTTTTGAGTTAGTGTCCAAGTTCTGAACTGTACGTGAGAATGCGCACGTACACTGCATTAAAAACTCGCGTCTTCGTTTCTTTTGATATATCCTTCTTGCGTATCAAACATTTATTAGTGGCGTAGTAAATTTTCGTCGCTGCCGCTATTCTGTTATTCAGATCTTCCTCCAATTTACCATTCTCTGCAATTATTGTTCCTAAATATTTTAAATTTTATACCTGCTTTATCTTTTTTTTGTCTAGCATAATTGTAACTGGTTCATGGTTTTTCGCTATTACCATCACTCTTTGTTATATTAATATTCATATTATATCTACTTAATGTATCTGCCCAAACGTCTAGATTGAATTGCAAGTCCTTTTCGCTTTTATCTAATAGCACCACATCATCTGCAAAGCCTAATTCTGTTAAGGATATTGGTTTTAGTTTATTCCAACCCCAGTAGGCTTTCTTTGTGTTTTGCTTACATTCTTTAATTATTTTATCCATAAAAATTATAAACAACAGTGGACTCCTTGTCTTACTCCCTCTGTTGTTATAAATTTCTGGGAACTGCTGTTATGGGTTCGCACATAATATCTACTAACTACTCTCATATAAACTCTTGATGGCGTTTAATAATCCTTCATTCACTCTACTTTGTTTCAATATCTTCCAGATTTTTTCCCTTGGCACTCTATCGAAGGCTTTAGACAGATCGATAAAGCATAAGTACAGCATCTCTGAATGTTCCAATTGTTTTTTCACAACTGTCTTAACGTAAAAATTCGATCCTGCGTGCTTCTACCCGGTCTAAAGCCACATTGCGCTTCTTCCAAATATCTTTCGAAATGTTTCCTTAACTCTCCTCCAAAATTCTTTCATATAATTTTTTTACGACACTAAGTAGGAATATGCCTATAGTTTTCGTATTTTTTACTATCGCCAGTCTTGAATATCGGTAATATAAGAGATTCCTCCCAGTCCTTTGGAATATTTTTTTCCTGCCATGCTTTATTTACCATTCTCAGAAGAATTTTCCTTCCATCTACTCCCATGTACTTAATCATTTCAGGTAAAACGCCATTAAAAATTATAACAAAGGAAAAATATCAATGAATTTTTTTTTATTCGACATTCGGCGTTTTTTGAAATGCTTATGTATTCCGAATAACGACTAGGTAATGTATATAAGATAATTATTATTTTATACTTTGATTGATTCTACTCGGCATTATATAATTTGCCCCAAACAAATACAACGATTATGAAAATTTGTACACATGTTCAGAGTGTTCCGATTTAAATTGCTTCATCATTTTACATACAAAAAAGAGGTAGTACATTTTGCTAAAATAAAAATTCAAACTGATCTAATAGGACGTTTAAAATATTTTGTAATTGTAATTTCATGTTCGAATTTTGGCTTAATAATATGGAATTATTACGATTCTTGAAGAAACTGTGTCCAATATTATTCCTATTCAATCAATACAGTAATTTCAATTTGTTTATTGAGAACTACTCAACGGCGAGAATTTTATATTACAATAGGTTCTAAATCATACATGACAAGTTTAATTGGAAATTAAGATTATTACCTAAACATTATTTATTGGAGAATGTGCAAGGATGAACAAATATTTGCAACTACTGTTATAATTAGAATACACTAAAATATAATTTTCGATTTGGCATGCAAAACAGAGATTAATTGTGGCAAAATCACTTCTGATGTTTAATAGCCATCATTATGTATATTTAGCTTTTGCTTATGGCAATAAGAAGATTTATTTGGTACAGTTTTAAACGTCCATCTGCAAAATTTCTAAACTAATTTCGATTTAGTTACATAACATTTTATGATTGATATGAATTCAATATTTCACAAACAAAATCAAATTTAAAGGAATATACATTGAAATATTCAGACATTATAAAATAGGTTGTATGGGAATTGTGAAGAAACCGTTGATTTATGGAGCTAGTGTCTCCACCATTCTTGATTTTTAATACTAAAATGTTGACAAATTTGTTTCTTTTACATAACTGATGTCATATATTATTATTACTAAGATCCAAAAATAACCATAGAAACTTGTTTATTCTGAAAAATCGCAGTAAAACGAAAAAAATTCAATGATATAGCCAATTTATTAGAAGCAATTCAAATTTTGTTATGAAGTTATTGTAAGTTATACAAATATAACGTAAATCATAATAAATATATTTAATTAATTGTTACATTGTTAAGGTTTTTACGTTTAAAATAAACAGCCACATAAAAATGATACAAAAATTATTATTCAAATTAACTTGAATTTAAAAGATTACGAATTTGTAAATCTTTGATTGTTGATTATTAATTGTGTTGGACATACTAAAAAATTATTTATTGTAGAAAATATAAAATATTTCCATTAAAATCAAACTGTTCCTAATACCTACTCCAAAATTTTAGCGAAACCGATTTAAAGTGAATTTTGTTTATAAATTACTCTTAGTAAAAATTATTTAACAAACTGACAGTAGTTATACAGGGTGTCCCAATTATACACCGCCAAAAAGTAGGTGCATATTCCTGAGTGAAAATGATGAGACCATTTGTCAAATATTTTGTTATCCGAAAATGCTTCCTTTCAAAGTTAGAGACCTTCAAAGTTGCAAAAAAAAATATCAAAAAATCTGTTACGTCCTAGCCGTTGAAGCTCGAGCTATCAAACTTGGCCGAAATGTTTAGGTGTTTCCCATTGACTTTGTGGGATAATTAGAAGGAAAACACGTAATTGGAAATATGATTTATAATCCGCTTACCATCTTCAGATTTTTTTTCTCTGGAATAAAATTGATAATGTCATTCGTCCATAAGAAAGTACGACTTAAGAGAAAAAATCGTCCCTCTTTGTTTTTTGCTGTAAACGTAGCCGTTTTCAAGAAAATTAGCGCTAAAGATGCATCGACAAACTCTGTTTATAAACCTCAAATATTTTTTTTTACTAAACTTAGTTGGATAATGTCATGCTCATGCTTGACTTAAAGCTTGTTCGCCTGATAAGCAGATGACCTGACTATAAATCATACTTCCAATTACGTGTTTTCTTTCTAATTATCCCACAAAGTCAATGGGAAACACCTAAACATTTCGGCCAAGTTTGATAGCTCTAGCTTAAACGGCTAGGACGTAATCGATTGTTTGATATTTTTTTTGCAACTTTGAAGGTCTCTAACTTTGAAAGGAAGCATTTTCGGATAACAAAATATTTGACAAATGGTCATCATTTTCACTCAGGAATATGCACCTACTTTTTGCCGGTGTATAATTGGGACACCCTGTATGTATCTTCATTTTGAGTAATTTAGTTTTTAAATTATCTTATTAATTTTATTTTAAAATAAAACCCTAAAGTTAATGTTACAAGTAGTTTTTTATTTTGCATCTAAAAAAGTAAAAATATATAGGGTGTTCCACTTAAAAAAATTAAGTTGGAGTAATATCTTGTAAATCGGAAATTTAAACAATTTAAAATATCATCAATATATTCATTATTTTTAACCATGTATTCCAGATAAATTTAAAAAAAAAAATGTTCTCGGACTTTTTCCCAATCCTGTATAGTTTATTTTATAAAAAAAAGTTTAATAATTTTAGTGAAAAAGCTTTTTAAAACATGATTTTTTAGTTGGTTTTTGTTTTTATTTTCTTAGATAGCTTAATAAGTAATTGGTTAAATACGATTTTTTTTTATTTTGTGAAGAGACTAAAAAAAGCACATTTAACTATTCCTAAGCCAACTTCGGAACCCATAAGAAAAAATGAAGTTAGGGGTAATATCTCAATGGTAAGTGATACAAAATCTAAATTAACAGTTACATTCTCCATTAAAAAGTAACTTAAGAAAGAACTAATAAAATTGGTCTAATGTATAAAACAAAAAAGTTATGAGAGAAAAAGAAATTCAACATTTTCATGTTTTTTGCTATAACATCTGAAAAATTGATTGTAGCTCCTCTCATACTTAGGTACAAGGGAGGGTCACGATACGTTGTCGCTAGAATCTGATCAAGGCTGTGTTTATTGCATCAAAAACATCAAAACTAAATGTTTTGCAGAGTTATACTTTTCCGAAGTAAATATTCAGTGTCACATATAACTCTGCAAAACATTTAGTTTTGATGTTCTCGATGCAATAAACACACCCTTGATCAGATTCTAGCGACAACATATCGTCGGTGGAAAGCAATTTTGCTGTAAACGCCAAAACTACAACTTTGCAGGATAGCCAAAAAACAATTTAAGTTTTGGAAAAATAATTCCTGTCCTTTAAATAATGATTTTATCCAAAAAAGTTTCAAGGAATGTAGGAGTCAAATAATTAAATGAATTTTATTAACACAATAAAAATCGTCCATAACTATAAATTAATGGCGTTTTGGCGCTTACAGCAAAACACGCGTTGAAAATGCTGCTCCATTGAAATGTCGTAAACGCCATGTCACAATGTTTGGAATTAAATTAGGGTGGTAATAATGGCCTAAATGTAGTACAGACAAAATATGTAAATAAACGTTTGTTTGGTGGGTTGTAAATGCAACTACATAAACTTTTATGTCATTTGTTTTGTCGTATACACAGAAGTGTATGTATGTAATAAGTTGTTTGAAGTATCTACTATCTACATGGGAAATAAATAATTTACCAATGTTATAATTATAATGCCAACAAAAACCACGTTTAAATAAATGATTATAATTGTTAAAGGCATTCAAAGAACAAAAGAAAACTAATAACAAATAATTATTTTGTAAACTTTAAAGAGTCATAAAAAAAACAAATTAATAAGATACTCTATTAAACAAAAACTAGTATAAATGCATCAGTTGTAACTTCTTTAGGTAAGTAATATAAAACTAAACCATTTTAAAGCTTCTATTTGCAATCATCTCCTTCTTGCCTTCCTTTTAATAACTATCTTCTTCGTCTGTATCGTTTAAACAATCAGGTATTGTTGAGTTAGTTTTTAAATTTAAATACTAATGTGCATAATTCGTTGGTACCTATTATATTTTTTCCACAAGATTTTTTAGGTTTTTATATTTTGCCTTTGCAATAGGAATTGTTTGATTATACAAATTAAAGTTGGGTTAAGCACCTTCTAAATCGTTTATTGTGTAGATAGATGTGACAAACACAATTACTTAACACATACGGTCACGTCAATTGCACGTTGCATACGCAAAGAACCATTATGACGTATAACAACCCCAAAACAATATATCTTTAATAATTCGAATTGTATTAACATTATAAATACAGTATAACTAGATCTAGGCAGATGCTTTAAAAACAATATGTTCTTTAATTGCATTCGTATAAATCGCTGTTACAAACCAAATATTCTAAAAAGATAACCTAATGTATGTGGTAAACGGTATGACTTAAAATACTTGGGCGGCATAAATGCTGTATACGCCACATTTTAAATTAAGTAGTTGCTGTAAACGAAATCTCTTTTAAAGTGAGGACAGCATGATTTGCTTTATACGCCAACATTAGAAAAAGGAGCGATTTTTATGGCTTGTACACCGTAAAAAGTATTTCTGTAAATTTACCACGATAATCATTGGCTTTATTTAGCCATGGATAATCATAGTAAATTTCCAACTTAAAATGTAAATTTACATAAGTGATGTAAAATTACAAAAGTAGTGTAAAACATTTTTACAGAAAAACTGTAATAATTTACATTTAGTTTATAGTAAATTTCCATATAAGAAAGTTAATGTTACTAATGTTTCCATCTTATTTAAGGGAACGTTACACGTAATATGTAAATAATATGTATTTTACTGTATAGTATAATCTGTAAATTTACACCAATATTTTGGGAGTTTACAGAAATTTTTAGTGTTATTACAATTTGTGTGTTGAGTGTGATTAAGTGTGATTAAGTGTGTCAGAATCGAGGCCATTAGAAAGATTTGAGGCATAAGCAGTTTTTCCGATCAACAATGACTGCAATTTTGAATACCTACAATCAACGTTGACATACTGCTACCACTACAAACTTTTAATAATACATAATTATAAACACAGTTTTTTTTTTACAAAGAAATCTCCAGTAATGGAGATGTTGTAGGTTGTGGTACAATAAAAATATTAAATATGTTTAATATAAATTTTATTGGTCTATAAATATATAAAAAAAACTTAGCCCTAATAATGACTTAACATAAAAAATATACATTGCAATTTGGCTTTAGATAATGACATTTTTATAAAAACAAATATGTTAGTTCAGGTACATAACTTCTGCTTCTTAAATGATACGAAAATATCTTAAATTTATAATAACTAAAACACAAATAATATGGACATGCAGACAAAAGTCTTTTACAAAATAATGATACATGAATAACTTAACAAACTATGATGAATGTTATAATAGTATAGACCTAAATCTAAATAATAACTTTAAGATAGGTATGTAATAAACATGGGATACTTTGTTTCCTTTATTTAAAGTAATTTTGACAGGAGCAACATAATTCTTATTCCGTTTATAATATTTTTCACGCAAATAATTTGTTATTTTTTATGCGCTAAGTAAAAAAGATCTTCTGTGATAATGCGCTTGTTTACTTCTATTCCAATTTCTGACGATTTGTTAACAATAAATGAATTATTTAATTGGCTAATATCTCCGAGACCGTCTATTAACGTTTGTAACGATTTTTTTTGGTAAAAAAAACTTTGATTCCAATGTTAAATAAAGAGAAGAAAAAACTTACTGAGTAATTTTAAACTCTCACTACTTATTTCATCAGCAACACTTTCAAACACACTCAGCTCCAGATCTTCAGAATTATTATTAAGCTTACTGATTTTCATTTTAGCAATTAGTTCAACTTGCGATCTTTTTTCGTAATAATGTTTTCTTACAAAATGAGACTGAATGGTAAATAAACTATCAAAATAATTTTTTACATTGCAATATGCCTTCAGTGGACATTTAACTCGTTTTCCAGCTTTTATAGGTTTATAAAAATGACTGGTAAAAACCTTTTTTTGGTAACTTTTAAAATCACAGTTTCCACATTACATTTATATAAGAAATTATTTGAGACGTCAATTTCATAGTGCATTCTGGTTAGGTGCGTGACAAACGCTCCGTATTTTCGGAATCGCATAGAGCAGCCATCGTGCAAACAATTAAAGCTGTTTGCAGTTTATCGGTGCAAGTAATTGTGTAAATCGTATTTTCTTATTGTAGTAAATGTTGCGTTGCAGACGTTGCATTTATACATTTTTTGTAAAAAAAAGAATTTTTATTCACCTGCAAAACTCACAGAACACTTCCAACCACATAGACATAGACAATGCACAATGAACAAATCTTAAAGAAAACGTGTTACAACCCGCAATTCGGTGTATGTGGTGGGATAATTTTACATAGTTTCCTCATGTAAATGTCCAGTAAGACTGTAAATATTAAGTAATTTTACATAACGTTTTGTAGTTTTAATTTCATACTGTAAAATACTTGTAAAGTTCACCAAAACTTAGTATTTTTACTATTAAACGAATGAAATAAGCCATTTACGTTGTTTTTGTGGTAATTTTTATGTAAACTTACATATTAGCACATGTAACTTAGGTGTATTTTTACATGCATTTTTTACAGTGTACCGCATAATTTCTTTTAATTTGAATAAAATAACAGTACTTTTGAATTAGCGTTCAGTGTTTTTTTTCGTCGTATATTTTTGAAAAATAGACCATCCGACGCAGAAAAAAAAACTAAGAAATATGATGTAATAAATTTTTTTTGCATAGTTTGGCGTTTACAGCAAAATTGCTTTCCACTGACGATATCGTGACCTTCCTTCCCTGGTTAGGAATAATTCATCTGTATTAAGGAAACCTGTAAATCTTATAATAAACGAAATCCCTATTCTGGTAATGTTATCTGGGACACCCTGTATAGTTAGCGAAGTGAAGGATATCTTTAGCCTGGGGGGTCGATTTTTGTATAAGGCTTCTATGTAAAAGAAAAGGGTTAGGAACCCCTGCTCTAGGTATATGAATTTCTTAAAAATTATAAAAAGGTTCAAATAAGTTTAACAAACAATATCTATGTCATAATCGTTTTTTTATTAGATCAACATGATTGAAGCGAAACTAGTTTCGAGTAAAAATTTTCTATTATTTTGTGGTTCGCTGCGTTGGATGCCTCTAGAAACATACAGGTTACACAGATAATGTCTGCCGCAACATCCGGTTTGCTCATTTTAGTAAATTATCAGGTAATAAAACGGCAGTTAAAGCGAGCGAAAAAAATAAAACAATCACAACGTTCTGGCTTTTGGGTCATTTAAACAATAATATAACCACCTACAATAAACAGATCTCGTACAATAAATAAAGCAACGGATTAAACATATAATTCAAAGTGGAGGTTAAAGGTCCGGAGAGCCCCGACTCGTAAAATCGAGTTTAATGTGCCTTTAACTCTCAGCGTTCCGTGACTTCGTCGTTTCTTTATTTCATACTTGCTCTTATTAAGCCGAGAATGAGACAGGCAATCGGGTAAGTTGGAATAATATAACACATTTCTCGTGCGTACAGATTACTGTCCATTACGAGCGCATTTCTCCCAAGACCTGTCACAAATCATGTCTACAATTCTATTGTGCTAAGCCACAAGAATTATCGTGCAATTTGGACTGGATTATCAACTCTCATCATTGCACTATAAACTCAAGGAAGTGGTTTAAGATAACTGACACTTTATTGACATTTATGTAATAATTTTCAGGTCTCGCAGAATAACTATTTCTTGTATATCCGTTTCATGGGGTACTTGTACCATCACCGTTCAAGATATTTCTGTAAGCAGGTGGAATTTTTTTAAAAAATTAAAACACTAGGTGTTTGAACACTAAAACTGGTCTAGAAGTAAGACCAACCATTAGTTTGTATCTGTTAAATCTTAAATCTAAGTTACTTAGCTAAAATCAGTCCAGCGACGTATTTTAGTTATCTTTGTTATTCTTAGGGAAATAAGGACACTAACACTTGCACAATGCTCTGCTTTTACACAGATCACTTAGAAAGTTCGAACGGTTTGGTTCTCTTCAGTCTACGACATAAGTTTTGGTTGTCTAGCAGCTGGAGAACTTCTGGATTTTCGTGTAGGTGAAGCCTGGCTTCATGCTTCTTTGCAAATCTTTTGATTTCTTCTTCAACGGTTAAGATACCCAGGTCTCGATGAAGGTCGGCGTTTCTGACAAACCAGGGAGCGTTGGGCATTTCATGTAACACCTTGTTTTGGACAGTTTGTATCTTACGTATATTTGTAATTTTTGCACACCCCCATAGTTGTATTCCATACAACCATGTAGGTCTAATAATTTGTTTGTAAATCAAAATTTTGTTGTATAATGACAGTTTGGAATATTTACCAATAAGCCATCTGTATTGTGCGGTTTTAATTTTAAACTCATTTTCTTTTTTCTTAATATGTTCTTTCCACCTTAATTTAGCATCAAGAGTCATACCAAGATACTTTGCAGTGTTTGCGTGTGAGACAATGGTTTCATTGATTGTTATTGCTGGAGAGTTTCTCAATCTTTTATTTGTAAAGTTGATATGGACTGATTTCGTTTCATTTAGTTTAATTTTCCACTTATTGGTCCATTCGTGTATGGCATCACTAGTTGTAGAGTAGATACAGGACAGGTCCAAGGACACTCCCCTGTGGCACTCCTGCTTGTATTTCTTTCAATTCCGAATAGGCTTCTCCTTGTTTTACTCTAAAAAGTCTATTAGAAATGTAGGAAGTTAAAATTTTTACATATTGGTCGGGCAATATTTTGTTAAGTTTATAGATTAATCCTTCATGCCACACTTTGTCGAAGGCTTGTGCGACATCAAGAAATAGCGCTGAACAGACATTCTTTTCTTCAAGTGCTTTTTCTATTATAGCGGTAATACGGTGTACTTGATCTATCGTTGAGTGTTTAGGTTTGAATCCGAATTGATGATCAGGAATTAGTGATGCATTCTGAATGATTGGTTTTAATCGTTTAAGTATTAATTTTTCAAACAACTTTGATATTGTAGTCAACAGAGAAATTGGCCTATATGATTTGACATCGTGTGGAGGTTTACCAGGTTTTGGTAGCATAATTACTTCTGCTACTTTCCAATTTGCCGGTACATATTTTAGTCTAATCGCAGCATTAAAAATATATGTTAGCATGACAATTCCTTTTTTTTGCAGTTGTTTCAGAATCTGTCCTGTGATTAAATCAAACCCTGGTGTTTTTTCGGGCTCAGATTATTTTTAATAAAAAGGTGGAAAATAAAACATTCATTAAAAGGATCTCCGAATCATTCACAATTAATTTACATTATTTTAGTGCCGCTCTATAATTTAGTTCAGAATTTTTACCAGGGACTATAAACGAAAAATATTTCGTTTTCGTTCTTTACTTTCTCACTCATAAAATTTCGTTTTCGTGAACCGAAACGGTTAAAACCGGTTTTACCTTTTTTTTTTAGTTTCCAATTTGAGGACCTACTTTTTAGTCGCCACCCTCTTTTCACAAAATTTAGAGCAGATAAGTTTCTAAAGAACGATCGCCAAATGTCTAAAAGACAGTGTGAGTAATCCTATTAATAGGATGAAACCCCAATCTTTTAAATATTCGATTATTCAGATTATAAATACTTCGTAGAACACTTTGGCATAATAAACAACCCTCAAAATGGATTCAGAAAAGGTAAAACAACTACTATTTACATGGCAATCCGAAATGTACTTCAATCCCTCAATAAAGACGAACACACCATAGTCATGTGTGTTGATCTCTCAAAAGCTTTCGATAGTGTTGACCACGAGATACTGCTTACGAAATTAGAACACTATGGCATACGAGGGACCGCCTATAACCTTATAAAATCTTATATCTCAGAAAGAAATCAATATGTTGCCGAAAAAGACTAGTCAGGTAAATTTCTAAATTCCAATAAAAAGCAAATTAAAAAAAGAGTCCCGCAAGGATCAATCTTAGGCCCCCTGTTATATATACTGTACAGTGTACACTAATGATCTTCCAGATTTTGCCAAAACTTCCCTTATACAATTTGCCGATGACACATCTGCTATTATTAGTGACTCGGATTCCAAAAATTCTGAACAAAAACTCTTTGACTGCTCAGGCCAACTCCAACATTGGTTCACATTAAACAATCTAACGTTAAACGTCAATAAAACTCAAGTTATAAAATTCTCACAAAGTAAAATAACCTCCGACTTAAAACTACAAAATAATACCACAACTATAAATGTTGTAAATAAAATATAATTTCTTGGTTTACCTTAGGTATTGACTCTAGACTGGACTAGTCATACCACATCGAACGCCTGTCACAAAGCCTGTCACGGTATCTTTTCGCACTAAAAAACTTAAAAAAAAAGGTCAGTACAAACGCGGCCAAAACTGCATGTGTTGAATCTAGGTTACGCTATGCTGTAATTTTTTGGGGTAACGCTAGTGACTCTGAACGCCTCTTTATTATACAAAAGCGATGTATAAGAACTATTTTTGGTTTAAACTACCGAGATCACTGTAAGGACACTTTTCGTGAAAAAGAAATATTAACTTTTTACGGTCTATTCATTCTCGAAGCTATCCTTTTCGTAAGAAATAATTTTAATCTGTTCGAAGTGAATATAAGAAAACATGCAGTCAATACCCGACATAAAAAAAATCTAAAGCCCGATTGCTTCAAATGTACTTATCTTCAAAAAAATGTTGCCTATAATTATTGCTATAACAAATTTAACACATCACCTGAGAGTATAAAAAATCTACCCACCCCGGACTTGAAGAAGAGATTAAGAACTTTATTAAAACATTGAAGCATCACCGAATAGGTCTCAGAAAGAGGAACAATTTGTCTAATTTAAATTTCTTTGTAGCTTTTACTGTTTCTAGATCCCAATGGTGGCTCTTCTTTGTGGACCATCCTGTATGTAACCTAGGTTTGGGTGATTTCCGATGAAAATTATTAATTATTTTTGACCAGATTTCAAGTCGTTTTTAGTTACACTTCTTTCTTAATTTATCAGAAATTAACTACAAGTTTTCTCTTTTATTCATTTAACTTATTTTTTAAAATTATAGCCTCATTATTCTCAAGTTGTCTATATTTTAAACAGATAATTTTCAAGCCATGTTAATGAGTTTACAATTTATTAAAAGGTATCCATTTACATAACTAATTATTTTTATTTATTATTGCATTTTACCGATACAGTTTTAATAATGAATTCTTTTAATTCCCATGACAGATAAAAACATATTAATTTCGTTGTTAATAAATTCAAAAAATTCTTAATGTTATGTCGTAAGTCTTTCGTCGAAGCAGTTGTGTTAAGTATCCAATTAATAATCAATAATATAATTTATAATTCATTTGCTTTTCTACAAGTTTATTCCTAAAGTGTTAAATGGTAAATTATTGCTTATATTGCAAAATTATCATATTTAAATATTCATGGTTTACACTTCGTCGCTCTAAGAGGCGTTAACGAGATTGTCAGTACTTACATAGAAAGTTACCGCGGAATAAGATGTTCAAAAAGTTTGCAAGTAGGTAATGGAAATAACATTTTACTTATTTAATTTAATAATATTTGAACAGTACTATAGAATAAATTTAACATTGCAATACTTGAAAATCAACAGAAATACCTTATGCAAATAACATTATTAAAAAATTCTTAATGACCAATAAAATTTTTAATATTTATAAGATCAAACATATTTTACATAAATCTAGTTCATCATTTGTACACTTAGCTTATTAAACATAAAACATAATTTTGACACTTTACTCGCCCTACAAAAACTGTAAAAAATCTTTTAAGACAAAATATTAGATTTACACACCAAAAATATTTAACAAGATCAAAATCAATTTTTCGAATTTGTACATGTTACGTTTTGTATAATTTTCGCGTACCAAAAAAAAACAAAAATTAAAAAATGTACTTTTGCTTTTCTTCAAGTATTTATCTTAGCGTTTTGTTAAACAACTAGTTATACCCAGGGCCTTTCAGAGTAAATGCCCGGGGCAAACAATGCTTTTGAGGCTCTTCAAAATTAAAAACTGTGAGGAAAAAATATAAAATGTTAATGATTCGATGATATATGTTATAAAACTGTTATTTCAACAACATGAATATTACGTATTTTTTTCTAAAAGATCGGGTTAAAAATTGAGTCCCCTAAAACTGTAAGGCCCAGGGCCATCTGCCCCTCTAGCCTCCCCTCTGATAAGGCCTGGTTATACCTAATAACAATAATACTTTAAATAATTTTTTTTAGACGAAATTCTATACAGGGTGGTCCACATGGATGGGCCACTATTGGGATCTCGTAAACGTAAGAGATACAGAGAAGTTTAAATTGGACAAATTGTTCCTCTTTCTGAGACATATTCAGTGATGCTTTAGTGTTTTTAAAAAGTTCCATGGTAGGCTATATAATAAACCAAAAATTAAAATGGGATTTTTTTCAAATCGTTAATAACTCGGTTATACCTGATGGTACAAAACTGTTTTTGGAAAAAAAGTTGTAGATTTTTTTATGCATTCCATAATGAAAACATTAAATTGTTTCAATATTGTTTAAGTTCTTTGATAAATTACTAACTTGCATTTTATTAAAGGGAAACCATAGTGTGCTATGACCTCATAAAAAAGCTTTTTTTGACCTCCTTATAATGAGGTGAGGATTAATGTATTTATTTTGTTATTAAGCCTCAAAACAAAAAAAATCATCAATTTATCACAACAACAAATTAAAAGCCTTCGTAACTTGTACCAAATGAGCTTTAAAAGGTTTTACACCTTGCTTTGATTTTGTTTTCACAGCCTACTATAATTTAAAAAAAAAAAAAACTAAAATACCTTCGTAACTTACGGATTATTGATAATAACTACATCAACCCTTATACCGGGTGTAAACAATATGTGGTACTCCCCTTTTTTCCTTTAGTTTTGATTTTAGATTAATGAAATGATTAGTCATTGAATTGAAACTTAATACAAAATAAAATTTTGATTTAAAAATTATTTGAGGTTAACCAAAATAATGCAATTGTATTCAAAATCTCTTCCTCTTTTTAAAAATGTAAAAATATACAAGGCGTTTCATTTAAAATAACAAAGTTTCCGGTGAAACCGGAAGTGAAACAATTGTGTGCATGTAATTAAAAAACCAGGTTTTTGCACATATCATATTTCCAAAATTTCATTTATCTAAAATCAAAACTAAAGAAAAGAAAGGGGATGTACCACACTTTATTTACACCCGGTATATTTGGAATGACAAAAAAAAGGAATTTAAATAGGTCATAGCCATCTATAGCTTCCATTAAAAAAAGGTAAGTTGGGTCATAACTTTTTAACGGCAAGCGTAACAATATTTTTTTTAGTATAATCGAAATCTACATAAAAATATCTAAAAATAATCTCCATAATAATTGTTTTCGATATTTACAACAATAAGAGAGGTATGACACATTATTACCTAATATGACAAAAAAAATTTTTTTTTTCCAATTACTCACAAACCGGAGTTGATAGAATATTTTTGAAAATGGTCCTGAGTTTGTCTCAATAAATTGCACATTTTTGTTAACTAAATCGTGTCTCTATCCTGAATATTAAGCGAGATACCATCACAATATTATTTCTACGATTGTAGGAAATTAATTGTTTGCATGACAATGCTCAATCACAACATAAAACCCACCATTACAGAAAATTAAGTGCGCTCTCGATGGGTTATTCTAATTCTATGTCAACGTCCATAAATTTTACGACGGTCCGTGGAAAAATGAGGCACATAAACCACTAAATCGTTTTGCTCTGTGCTAGATGGCGACACCTACGACCGTATCAACAAGCTTTTCGTTATTAGTAGAAACACAAATAAATAACGTGCTCATAAAAATTCAACACCATTCCAATAAATAATATTAAAACATCCAACAGAACACAGAGGAGTGGCGGGTGCGCATCCACCTCTTAATATACCTACTCCTTAAGTTTAGGAATATTGAATTAACTTCTATTATACTTTTATCACCTATTGATATTTATGGCAGCAATTTAACGGTTATAACCTTGTATACGAATTTTATTTGATAGTTATGTGGGTGCGACACTTACGTGGCCAATATTTTATAATTTGTAAAACTGTACCAGTGGTATTTAAAAATTACGGAAACACTCTCATAAATCAACATTTCTACAAATGTGTTACTCGCTACTATATAGGATAACATAACACACTGGGACAAAAGACTGTATTAGCATTGCACAACAATTTATTGGTTCGCCCTTAAGCTAATAGTGACATTACTGTTGCAAGGAGTTTAGTTTAAAAGCTCATTGAGACACCCGTTGCTCTATTTCGCGTTTCTAAACCAGGTTAGATAATTTAATTTTCGTTAAACACAAATATAACTGTAATAACTTACCGACATTATGAACTTTAATCTTATTTTATTACTGTGAATTGCTTTTGCGAGCGATAATAAATAAACCAATGGATATTTGAACGCTAAAGAAAATTCGACAAAATTCTCAGTTCGAAACTTATCGCGCGTTACAAATTATTGCTGTTTCTTTAATAAATTAAGCTATCTAGATATAGAATGGAATGCGATAAACTATTAAGTAAAAGTTTAATGTAATAAAGTTGTAAAAAAATTGGACGAGAAGATTGTGTTTATAAATTTTGTATTGCAATCGATAAATAAAAGTATAAAGTAACCTAATAACTTTCTCGTGATGCACAAAACTAGCTCTTAAATACAAGTCTTGGCTAAAATTTTATTATAATATTTTTGTGCAGGATGTGTACGGTACATAATTTTTTGTACAAAATCTTGTGAAGAAGTATGCAAATGTCCTACCATCTAAAAAAGATTATAATTCTTGTTTTCGGCTTTACGAAATTGATTTTTACATCTACTGATAAGATAAGTTAAGTCAGTAGTTTTTTATTATGTCTAGTCCGGAACTTCCTAAAATGTGATTCGCGACTCTAAATAATGTGAGTGCGGGGGTCGCGAATTTTTTATTTATTTTCAAATTTAAACCCTAGTAGAGTTTATGGCAATGCAATCTGGTCTTTGAGACCAATAAGCAGTTTAATTCTAGCCTAAATTAACAATGTTCAAACTTAGTCTAAGGTTTACGCAATAGTAGTCCTTAGTTTGCTAATTTATAAGTACACTAATTATTAACGTGCACACTACCGCACAGTCTCTGCTTTAAACTTTTGCTTAAATTAACTCAAAAGTTTTAACCCTTTTGAGTCTTCCTAGTAATCCTGTAGTCTTCAGGAGCTGGATCGCCTCGACGTTTACATGTTGATGGAGCCTTTCTTCGTGGCTCTTGGCAAACTTGTTAATTGTGTCGGTTACAGTGTCCATCTTGAGGTCTGCAGTGCCAGGGTGCATCTGCGATGTTCCCTAGTGTTTTGTTCTGGAATCTCTGGATGATGGGAATATTACTCTGTTTGGTGCATCCCAATAGTAGCCCATATGTCCATACAGGTTTTAAAACTTGCTTGTATAGCAAAAGTTTATTATGTAGGGACAGAGAGAAATTCCTCCCGATTAGCCAGTATTTTTTTAAATATTTGATACCTATTTCTTCCCTTTTTTTCTTGACATAAGCCTTCCAGCGTAGCTTAGCATCCAATGTAATACCTAAGTATTTTGGTGTGTTGGAGTATGGTATTTGTTTATTGTTTGTTGCTTTGCCAAATCTTCTTCTTAACCGGTTCCTCTTGTACTTTTCGATGTCGAGGTATGTTTTTCTATTTCTGTATTATGTTTATCCACTCCTGCCTATCGTTAGCTAATTGTGGCACATCTCTCCGGCTGACTCCTTTTTCTTCTAGTCTCTGCCTCACTTCTTTTTCCCATTTTATTCTTGGTCTACCTCTATTTCTTTTTCCCTCTATCTGCATTTTTCATCCTATTTTCGCTTATCTACTTTCTGGCATGCGTAGTAGATGTCCAAGCCATCTCAATTGATTCGTCTCCACCTTTTTCTTTATATCTGTTACTACTAGGTTACTTCTAATTTTTTCGTTACTGATTTTATCGATCAGTCTACATCCCTCTATCCTTCTTAGAAATCTCAATTTCTTTACCTGTATTTTTTGTTTTTGTTTTTGATTTAGTGTCGAAGTTTCTGAACTGTACGTGAGAATGGGTACGTACGCTGCATTAAAAACCCGCGTCTTCGTTTTTTTTGATACCTCCTTCTTACTTATCAAACCTTTATTAGTGGCGTAGCAATTTCGTCTCTGCCGCTATTCTCTTATTCAGATCTTTCTCCAATTTACCATTTTCTGCAATTATTGTTCCTAAATATTTAAAATTTGCTACCTGCTCTATCTTTTTTTGGTCTAACATAATTGTAACTGGTTCATGATTTTTCGCTATAACCAGAACCTTTGTCTTTGTTATATTAATATACATAGTATATCTACTTAATGTATCTGCCCATACGTCTAGATTGAATTGCAAGTCCTTTTCGCTTTTAGCTAATACCACCATATCATCGGCAAAGGCTAATTCTGTTAAGGATCTTGGTTTTAGTTTATTCCAACCCCAGTAGGCTTTGTTTGTGTTTTGCTTATATTCCTTAATTATTTTATCTATAAGAATTATAAAGAGCAGTGGACTTAATGTGCCTCCTTGTCTTACTCCCACTGTTGTTATAAATTCCTGGGAACTGCTTTTATGGGTTCGTACATAATTTCTACTACTCTTATATAAACTCTTGATGAGTTTTAATAACCCTTCTCCCACTCTACTTTGTCTCAATACCATCCAGATCTTTTCCCTTGACACTCTATCGAAAGCTTTAGAAAGATCGATAAAGCACAAGTACACCATCTTTGAATGTTCCATTGTTTTTTCACTTAACTGTCTTAACGTAAAAATTATATCCTGCGTGCTTCTACCCTGTCTAAAGCCACATTGCGCCAAATTTCTCTTTAATCTTCCCTCCAAAATTCTTTCATATAATCTACTACATCTACTACACCAAGTAGAGATATGCCTCTATAGTTTTCGCAATTTTACTATCGCCAGTCTTGAATATCGGCAATATAACAGATACCTCCCAGTCCTTCGGAATATCTTTTTCCTGCCAAGCTTTATTTACTACTCTTAGCAGCATTTTCTTTCCATTTACCCCCATGTACTTAAAATCATTTCCAAATCTATGAAACATAAATTTTTCCTTGTTCTTGGTTAAACTCTTTTCCAGCTCGCTGGACTTGGGAATTAATAAAATAAAAATTAACTCGTATGTGTACTAAAGGATTATTTTGAAATAAGTTTTTTATAATTTACTATCAGTGTTTTGATTCGTATTCCTATTATATGTAGGTACCTTTTTACCTAGGGGTCGGGTAAAAATTTTCTTGGGTAAAAGGGGTTGCGAGTGGAAAAGGTATAAGAAGTCCTGCTCTAGGCGACTATGCCAATTTTTTTACCTACGCCACTGGATCGAAACCGTAACGCACAAAATAAAACGTCCGACGTTTAACAAGCAAAATGATATCACCTGATACAGTTAGAAGCAGCAAATATAATCGCCGGACGTTTTATAATCGTAACAGTAATAAGGTAATACATCCAAACCCCTCTGGCGGGTATTGTAACCGAACATAACATGAAATTCGTGAATATCTGTGTGTGTGGGTGTAACCCAGATCCACGGAAGATGTGAAACCCAGCCGCGAAATAGAAAGTGCTACTTCTCATTCATTACGATTTATTTTTCTGTCACTTCAATTGAGAAGCTACATGACTCGCGGAAGTTGTCTTTTGTTCCATTATCCTCTCAGTTCTTTATTTCATTTTAATGCTGCATTCATATTTTAGTGACTTTTGTTGCATAATTTGCTTACATATCCGTAATAAGTTTTCAGAACTATTGCGATTTTTCAAAAACAATCGCACGGTGAAAGTCTCGTGTGCTATGCGTTAGTAAATAATAACAAATGAAGTCTACAAGTGACGGAATAATTAAACTGCATTTATCGCACTTAACATTGACACCACAATATATATGGTTTCTATAACTGATATCGGTAATGGCATAAATCTTTATAATTTGTCGCCGGTTTTTGCACTATTTAGTTGGCGCCAAAGTTCCGCTACGGGTGTGTTTTGTTATTAAGGTGTGCAATACTACAAGTTCATCTTTATCGCATTTTTAACTCCAACCTTACAGACACCCACTTCGATGACAAAATTTTTGCTGTTTTTTTTTAATGGGTTTGTATATTTACATGCGCGACCTTCGTTTAAGGATAATTTGTCCTGTTACGTGATATTTATGATGTTTTGTGAATCACCTGTTTATGCGCATTCCAGTGTTTTTAAATTTGCATGTGATAGATTTGTATTTTATTGCAATGAAATTTGCATAGCCAACTAATGTACATATTTAGCAACAATGCTTGTCTCTCAAAGCGGATATTTGATTTTAAAACATTATTTAGGTACTAGAAAGCGGACTACGAAGAGCGAAACTAGATAAGAAAAACATCATGATCAACCAAATACAAATAATAGCGTATGCTGACGACATAACAATCATAGGGAATAGAGCAGTGGTTCTCAAACTGGGTGCCGCGGCACCCTAGGGTGCCGTTAGTGCGCCACAAGGGTGCCGCGAAATTCAACATGAAGACAAACCAGAATTTTGTAAATTATTACAACATGGTTTTTGGTGTTTCAAATTAGCTCATTTAACAGACATATTTGATCACCTGAACAAGTTGCACCCCAGTATTCAAGGAAAAAATGAAAATATTTTGACTTCTGCAGATAATATTTAGGCCTTTAAAGATAAAATAAACATGTGGAAGATAAAAGTAAACACAAATAATGTAGAAATGTTTCTTAAAGTTGCCGAATTGAAATATAATAATAAAGATTTGCATAAGCTTATTTACAGTCATTTAACATCTTTAGAAGAACAAATTAACCATTATTTCCCAAACAGATGAGTTAATTTGTACTGGGATTTTCTGCACTCGTAAATATTAAAACAAAGAGAGAGTCTAAAATCCCTTAAAAATGAGATGAGAGTATGTTTCTCAAAAAGTCAACCTAATATCAGAGAAATATGCAAACATAATTAAGCACATATTTCACCTTGTTCACATTTTAACACCAAACACTTTTCTAATAACTTTTTTTTTCAAATACGTCTTATGCTTCATATCCTAACTAACTGTAAAAGCAAAAAAAAAAATGTTTTAAAATTACAATAATAATAAGGGTGCCGTGAATTTGGTTTAATTATTTTAGTGTGCCGCCGGACAAAAAAGTTTGAGAACCACTGGAATAGAGAGAAGACATAATAAGAGCGATAGATGAACTAGACAAAGAGGAAAAAAAAACTGGGTCTGGAAATAAATGAAGAAAAAACTAAATATATGAAGATAGGAAGAGAAAATATGCACACACAGAACGATCTAAAAACACAAGATTACACCTTCTACGAAGTCAATACGTATTTCAATCATTTGGGCGTGACAGTGGGACAAGCTGGAAATAATAGAGTGGAGGAGACAATTCTGAAAGGAAATGAGGCATACGGCAAAAACAAAACACCAAGTAAAACAACAAAAATAAAAATATACAAAACCTTGATAAGATCCATCATAAAATATTCTATGGAAACAATAACAATAAATAATAAGGAAGAGGAAGACCTAAAAACAGTGGAGAGATAAGTAATGAGAGCAATACTAGGACCTAACGTAACAAGAGATGGAGAAATAAGACTGTGAAGGAACAAAGAAATAGAGGAGGAACTCGGAGGAGGAAATATCATTCGGCACATTGAACCACAACGATTACGATGGGCAGGACACATCATGAGAAAAAAACCAAGCGAAATGATCAGGAGGATAACACAATGCATCCCTATTTGGCCCAGGAACAAGGGAAGACCAAGGAAAATATGGAGAGACGCCCTGGAGGAAGATACAAAGATTTTTTTTAGATATCTGAACCTAGAAAAAAGTCACACTGTGTTAAATCAGGGCCGTATGGTGGTTGACGCAGCTCAGTAAATCCGCATTATTGAATTACAGCCTAAAAATTGCGTGCTTTATGGACTCTGCAATTGTCGCGTAGAAGCAGATTTTTTGCCGCCACGATGAAGGCCTTTTCAATTTAAATATTTCTTTCAAACTTTGAATATTCTTCAAATAGACCTCTACATACATTGTAGTGCCTTTTTGCATATAATAAGCAAAATTTCTTCCTTGCCTAAAAAAAGGTTGCCATTAGTTTTTCGGCCGAGGACAATGTTTTGACTTCTTTTGGGACAGACAAAACTTTGTGAACCCACTGCATAGATTCTTTTGGTAGAATAATCTCTGTGATACGCTCAAGTCTCATCCCCGGTAACAATTCGTAAAAAGAAGCTCTTATCAGTCTGTGAAGCGATGGCAGTTTCTTGGATAACCAAGTTTTTGCTCCGGAGTAGGGAGTGTTGGATTTCAACGCGCAGACCTCTCTTTATACCTAAATCGTCGTGCAAAACTTTCCAAACAGCTGTTTTGAATATCACAACTTCCCTGGCAATGAAAGACAACTTCATCCGCAGAACCAAATCTTCAATTTTTGTAACCAAGTCTTCAGTTCTTGACTCCACTAAAAACTAAATTCTATTACTTTACATTACATATTTAATTTGATATTTTTTGCTTTCCCTAAATTAAAATTAGAGGTAACAAAGCAGAATGTACTAGTACTAGACGAAATACACCTGCATTCTCCATTCAATCTTCACTTTTAATAGTTCATGCCGTTTCGTTATGTAAAAGCGATGTAACAGCGATGTGAGAAAAGGTGTGTTACAAGTAATTATGTAGGTTTTCTTTACGAATATATAAATTTATGTAATGTTTACAATTAAAATTTTATGTCGCCGATATTAAGTATCTGATAATTTGGTTTATTGCATTAATTTAATCGTTTTTGGTAAATTAAACTTGTTCTCGTAGATCCTTATAAGGAGGATAATAAAATTACTAAAATTTTACGACATGATGAAAAGAATTGAATTCTGAATGCGACCATGTATTAAAAAAGTATGCATACATAAGAACGTTTTCGAGAAAAATCAGTTCAAAGTTTATTCAAATTATAGCAAACAGTCTATTTAACATAATAAAAAACGATCAAATCTTAAAAATTATACTACAACTATCAATGGAAATGTAATAAAAATTAATTAATAAAAATGAAACAAATAATAAACGTTGACATAAAAAATTAGACTTTAATGTGTTCAAAGTGACCGCCCCCTGCTTTCAAACACAATTGTCCACTATTTGTAACTGCTTGAATACATTAAAGTCAATTTTTTTTTTTAATGAAAATTAAATTTTAATACATGTATGTACTATGCAATTAAAAAAAACTGTTGCCTATTGCGGACTTGACATACGTCATCGTAGAGATAACAAATGCACACAAGGGCGGATCCAGCCCTCCATCTTAAGGGGGTAATTAAAACTTTCAGTGGGCCCTTGCTAATTGGCCTTCCCTGTTTTTTTTCCTCTCAACTTTAATCAGCAATTGTTTTGCTTCACCCCTTAATAATTGTAATTATTAATTTTTCAAATGAAAAACAGGCCAATAGCTAAAAGTATACGGGAAGTTTAGAATAAATATGACTATTTTTGCTTAATAAATAGTCAAGATAGAGGAACGGTGAAATGACCAAAAATGTGCAGGTTTTTGGGACAGTTCTCAGATATATTCTATCAATACCGGTTTTTCTTATTTTTTTGTTTTTACAGCCTATTTTTTGTTTCTCATCTTTAAAAATATTAAAAAACTTTTGTAACTTGCGTATTATTGAAAATAAATAGGTACATAAACCCTTATATATTTGGACAGTGAAAAAATAAGGAATTTAAATAGGTCATAGGCAACTATAGCTTCCATTTAAAAAAGAAGAGTTTGTGTCATAACTTTTTAGCGGCGAGCGTAAACATTTTTTTTAGTACTATCAAACTCTATATAAAAATATCTAAAAATAATCTTCATAAAGTTTTTTGATATTTAAAACAATAAGGGAGATATGACACATTATAAATATAACAAAAAAACAGTTTTTCTTTAATAACTCGAAAACCGGAAACGATAGATTATTTTTGAAAACGGTTCTTAGTTTATCCTAAAAAACTACACATTTTTGATAATTTAGCTGTTTCTCTATATTGACTATGATGCGAGACACCCATGTAATCCTCTCGAATTTGGACCACCCCGTACAGTTTTAATTTAGGCTATAATACATTGAACTAAAACTAATTCTAGTAAAACAAAAAGTACTTTATTTAATTATAAGCGATAGTAAATATACGATCCCGCTTTTTAAAAATTATGCAATAAAATTAAGTTTTCTACATTTGGCTCCAAAAGTTTTTTTTATATTGTCTATGTTGACATCTATATCTTTATGAATATGAAATAAAGACAATCCCGTTAAACGTTCTTTTTTAAAGCCGAAAAACTCCTTTCTGCCAAGGCAACGCTAACAGGAAGAGTGCATAAAATTTGCAAAATGATTTTTAAAGTGGGGTGGTGCTTTTTTCGATGCTCACCATTGCTATCTTGGAAACGGTAAGAGATACAAGGTCGGTTAGATCAGAGAAAAGTTGCACATTTTTATGGCGATTAAGAATCTGAAAAGAAATCCTGGATATTTTGATTCGTTTTTGATTTATTACAAAAAAACTAAAAAATGTGATTTTAGAAAAATATTATTATCTTCCCTACCACTGACACTATTTAATTTAAACTTGGTAACTGTATGTTTTTGACCGTCCTGATTTTGACGACGTCAACAGAAATTTTCTAAGCCTTCTAGATTTCAAGTTGCGATAGTCAACTTTTTTATTTCTTATGGCCGCCATATTGGATTCTTACACCATCAGACAGACAAAAAAATTAGCTTTATAGATTGGTAACCAAGATACCTTTTTTCTTTAAAAAAACTTGTTTATTTATATGTGTAAATTGTATATAAATAAATAAAAAAACTAACGAACGGCGACCGTCGAACGACGACCGACGGACGGCCGTCGAATGACGGCCGACGAACGACGACCGATGAACGACGAACGACGAACGATGTTCGACGACCCAAGAACGACGAACGACGACCGACGACAGTCGAACGACTGACGACGAACGACGACCGAAGAACGTCGACCAATGACCGTCGAACGACGACCGACGACCAAAGAACGTTGAACGACTTCATTTTCAGAACATTCGCGATTTTATAGATTATTTATACAAATTTTCAAATTTCAACAAGTTTTTTGAAAGAAAAAGAGTATGTTGTTTACAAATCTGGAAAGCTAATTTTTTTGTTTGTCTGATGGTGTAAAAATCCAACATGGCGGCCATAAGAAATAAAAAAGTTGACTATCGCAACTTGAAATCTAGAAGGCTTAGAAAATTTCTGTTGACGTCATCAAAACCAGGACGGTCAAAAACATACAGTTACCAAGTTTAAATGAAATAGCGTCAATGGTAGGGAAGATAATAATGTTTTTCTAAAATCACATTTTTAATTTTTTTTTGTAATAAATCAAAAACGAATCAAAATATCCAGTATCATTTCAGATTTTCAATCGCCATCAAAATGTGCAACTTTTCTCTAATTTAACCGACCTTGTATCTCTTACCGTTTCCAAGATAGCAATGGTGAGCATCGAAAAAAGCACCACCCTGTATTTCGGCGTTAAATTTTTTTTACGTTTCAAAAGCACTGTCAGGTATATTTTCGTTAAACTGGAATTTCTTTTGCCATTGTAATGTCCAAAAATCGATTTCAGATTTAAGGTTTAATTTTATTTGATCGTCATTTTCAAATACTTTACTTAAATAAGTGACCATTGAATTTATAAATTCATTTTTATCTATCTTCACTTGACTTTGTTATAAGCTAAAGCGGCAACGCAGGAAATAAAAAAAAATATTTGTAAAACTTAATTTTTTTAAATATCTTAGTCTTATGGTGCGTGTCCACGTGAGAGTAAACTACTCTCGATAGCAGCGTCGCCAAGGATACAGCCAATCGCGAGTTACTCTCAGGGGCTGTATCCTTGGCGACGCTGCTATCGAGAGTAGTTTACTCTCACGTGGACAGGCACCATTAGGGGGGGTTAATTACCCCATTTACCCCCCCCTTGATCCGCCACTGAATGCACATCATTTAATAGAGAATATGTCGCCGTTTCCAAATATATGAGGTTTGTTGGGGTTATTTTCAATAATTAAAGTTATAGGGGTGCGACTGCCTAACTAAATCACCCGGTATATTTGTCTATTGTTATCTTTAAAAACAAAATACAATACAAGTTTAAACATTTCTGTTTAATCTTAAAGGAACATTAGAGAATTTGTTAACGTTAATTGACGTACGTGAAGTAAAAACAACAATGGTTACGACATTGACTGGCTTGACGTGACGTAAAGTTTTTCGTAAGCGATTTCCATTTATTATTGACCGGCAACACAAATATTTTTGACAAACTGTCAATTAAGTAGACTAATTCGAAAGAAATGCAGTAATTGAGCACACGATACGTACATATCATTTATCACGGATTCATTGACATATTTGGCATATAAAAAATTTTTCAGCTCGTTTAAATGATCACAATAAAAATAAAAATTCGTTCGGTAACATGACTCCGTGCAAGCCGTTGCGGACAGAAATGGACAGTCAACAAATTGAGGATAATATTAAAGTAAAAGTACACATGTTCGTAGCTTAATCAAAAACGGTGAGCACGTCTCTACCTGTCCGCCTGCGTTTGCTGTTCGTTTGTTTAATCGACGCGCTAATAACGGCTATCAACATTTATTAAACGTGAACTTTTTTTTTGGATTTTTTTTGTGGTGCTCAAATCTTGCTGAATAACTTCTCTTTATTCGTTTGATTTACTATTTCATTGGACATATTAAAATAATAGTCCAGCTCCGAATAAAATTTTGGTGTATTTACACATTACGATAAAATTAAAAATTTTGACATCAAAGGCTTTCACAATAATTGTTTCAATTTCATATATTTCATAATATTATGGCATATTGGTCAAGAAAATTTGTTTGGTTTTAAAGTATATTACCGTCGCAAGAGTATCTGATGCCCCTAGGCAAAGAAAATTTAGACATTATTGTGTAATATGTTTGGGCATTTACTCAAACGTCCGTCGAGCAGTAAATGAAAAAAATTTTGCGCTGGTTTATCCCCAAAAACATGTTTATATTTATAAGAATAATGGGTAGTTCACACGGTGACATTTGAACTACCTAAATTAAACGTCGCGACATCACACATCAAAATAAAAATGGCCGCTCTTGTAACTGCAGCAACGAGTGTTGTAGAGCAACTAATTATTTTGAAGTGGCTATATTCGGGAATAGATTTGTCCCATAAACAAGGATATTGTTGATAATGCTCTAAAATCGTTGGAACATGATTGAGGATATGATAATTTGGAAATGGATGACAAACAAATGTATATTATTTGTCTATTATGACAAGTACACGTTGTTAAAATATAAAAGTATGGTAGGCTTACGTCAAATGCCGAACTGTCAATATCGATGTCGCGAAATCGTGACATCAAAAGTCGCGACATCAGGCTGTTCACTCGATCACCGTGTGAACTACCCTTAATATCATTATGAACTTCACAATTTTAAAAAAAATAATTAACACCATTTGTACTCTAATATTTGTATAGAAGACAATTTTACATCTCACATAAAAATTATGAAAAACTAATTTTTCGAACTTTGCTTTGGTGTAGTTTTGAGTTAATTTATTTAAATTGATTATAGCAATTTCATGCTCTTTAGATAAATCCTAGGTCTAGAAGTGTTAATTTAAAAAAATCCTTTCTAAACTTGCCACCAATAGATACTGGCAATGACACAAATCTTCTCAGAGCAATAAAAACATTTGCGACACTATTTTATAAATTATTTTTGCAAATGTAAATTTACAATGTCAAACGTTTTTTAAGCGGTTTTGCTGAAGTTATAGGTATATAGATAATAAAAAGAAAACTAAACTTTTCATTAATGATAGACATATGCTTGATTTTAAAGGACCAACATTGTGAAGTGAGCTGAGCTACTATTTTTACTGCAATTAATTTTTAAAAAAGTGTCCATAGATATTGTTAAAGTCGTAAAGGCATTTTTTCAAATCTACATAAAAAATATAGATACACGTTTATTTCGCTGAAGTATACAAGATATTTAATTTAAGAGATTCATGAGAGATAAACGTATGATTATAAAAATTGGAGGAAAAAAAATTATCTTGTTTATTGGGTAAAATAGTTTAATAGGTTTAGTCCTAAGATCCGTTTTAGACATTAATTTGTCGTTAAAATTACAGTTTGGTTGGTAAACTTAATTAATATATCTTTAAGAAACTTTTAATTGTTGAATATTATAATTACAAGTATTTTGTTAACGTTTGTAAAGATTTTTAACTTTGTTTTAAATGATTATCTAAATGGACTTAATAAAGTTTTTTTTTTTTTTTTTATTTAAAATTTGCAATGCACCTAATCCAATAGATTAATAAACATTTTAACTTTAACCTAATTTACTACGTTTGTGTTTGAGTCTGGATGTCGCCAATGGTCCATCCTAGTCACTATTACAATCTACACTACACTACCGTGGCTACATAGCACTGTACTCTGCTTTTGTACACTTTAAGTCTACACAAGTTCAAACGGTTTAATCCGTTTGAGCCTACGCACTAGTTGTTGATTATCGAGAAGTTGGAGCACTTCAATGTTGGAATGTCTGTGGAGCCTCTCCTCATGGCTTTTGGCAGCTTTTTTAATTTCTTCCTGGACAGATTCTACCTGGAGTTCCCGGTGTAAGTCGCTGTTCCGAACATACCAAGGGGCATTTACTATGCTTCTTAATACGCGGTTTTGGAATATTTGAAGACAGTTGTAGTTGCTTTTTTTGGTACAGCCCCATAATTGAAGGCCATATGTCCAAACAGGCTTGAGCACCTGTTTGTATAGGAGCAGTTTGTTTTGGATAGAAAGCTGGGAATTTCTTCCTATCAGCCAATACATATCTCTGTACTTTATCTTAAGCTGTTCCGTTTTCTTTTTGACGTGTTCCTTCCATTTTAACTTGACGTCTAAGTTTAGGCCAAGATATTTAACAGTCTTTTTGCAAGGGATTATGTTATTATTTAGATACACTGGTAGGTAGTTTATTCTTTTGTTGGTGAAATTAACGTAGACAGATTTTTCTTCGTTGATTTTTATATGCCACTGTTTTGTCCATGCATATATTTGATTAATTGCGCTTTGGAGATTTTCTGTTGTTTCTTCTATGGTTGCTCCTGTAGTTAGAACTGCGGTGTCGTCGGCAAATGTGGCGAGTTTTACGTTTTCTGTTTCTGGAATGTCATGTGTATACAGCAGGTACAATACCGGTCCAAGGACACTTCCTTGAGGTACCCCTGCTCTTATAAACTTCAGTTCTGAGTATTCGTTTTCCATTTTGACCTTAAACGTTCGCTGAGATAGATATGACTCCAGGAGCTGACTATATTGAACAGGAAGCATTTTCTTCAATTTTATTAGTAGTCCTTTATGCCAGACTTTGTCAAATGCTTTAGCAACATCGAGGAATGTTGCCGAACAAATTTTTTCTTCTTCTAATGACTTCTCTATGTCATTGATTATTCGATGAACCTGGTCTACGGTGGAGTGTTTGTCACGAAATCCAAACTGATGTGGTGGAATAAGTTTTTTTCTCTCGATTATGTTGTTCATCCTTTTTAATAGCAGCTTTTCAAAAGGCTTTGATATTATAGGTAGAAGTGAAATTGGCCTATACGATGTAATCTCATCTATAGGTTTCCCCGGTTTTGGTAACATTATTACTTCGGCTGTTTTCCATATAATAGGAACATATTGTAGTCGGAAAGCGGCATTTATTAGATTTGTAAGTTTTACAATACCTTTTTTTGGTAATCGCTTTAAGATCTCTCCAGTAATCAAGTCGAACCCAGGGGCTTTTTTGGGATTGATATGTTTCTTTATTACTTCTTTTACTTCCTTTGGAGTAGTTAATTTTATGTTTTCGTTTTCAATAATTTCATCTGGGTAATCGATTTCAGTCTGTTCGGCATATGGTTGAAAAGTATTTTCCAAGTATTCCGCAAAGGCTTCCACTTTTTGTTTAGCATCCCTTGCCCATGTTCTGTCTTCTCTTCAGATTGGTGGGATATGTTTTATTGGCCTGTTGATCTTTTTAGCAGCCTTCCAAAGTGAGTAGTCGGTGCTTTGGTCGTCCGTTAATTCACCTAAGTAAGTGTTGACAGATTCGTTTTTTATTTTCGTGATTTCTCTTCGTAATTGCTGCGTTAGATTGTTTAACCTATTTTTGTTCTCCGTTGTTCTGGATCTCTGCCATATATTTCTAGATTTTCTTTTTTCCTTGATTAGTTCTCGTATTTCTTTAGGATAATAATTGTTACCTATAGTTTTTCTTTTTATTTGAGGCGTATTGTTCCAGGCAGCCTGCTGAACGTTTATCATAAATTTCTTTGCTTCTTGTTCCAAATGTTCGATTGTTCTTATTGGCACATTTAATTGAAGTCTTTCACTAAGCTCTAACTGAAAATTTTCCCAATCTGTTCCTTTATTAGTTAATGTGGGGTTAAGTTCTCTTGTTATGATATTTTCACTTATTGTTAGAAGAATTGGTGAATGGTCTGATAACAGTTCTTCAACATCTTCTATCTTTATATAATTTGTAGCAATTTGTCTTGAGATAAAGAAATCCAACAGATCGGGAATTTTATTTTCATCAGTTGGCCAATAGGTGGGTTTGCCGGTAGAATGCCATCTGCATTTAAGTTTTGTAATAGCATGATATAGTTCTTTACCTTTCGTTGTGGTAAGTCTTGATCCCCAACAAGTATTTTTAGCATTAAAGTCTCCACCCAGGACAAATTTTTCACCAAGGGTTAATAAGAAGTTAGTATAGACTTCTCTTTTAAGATTATATCTGGTAGGGAAGTACGCTGCCGCAATGGTGAATACATATTTCTTTGTTTTAACACAGATACTAGCTGCTTGTATTTCTGCAGTCTCTATTTTTTCGCGTTCGTGATGTGATATGGTATTTTTTACTATAATTGCGGCTCCACCTCTGGCCGTATTTTGCGGATGAAGGGCGTGGTAAACTTGGTATCCTCTTAGTTTGATGTGTTTCTGGTTAGTAAAATGGGTTTCTGATATCAAGCATATATCTACTTTGTGAGTTTCTAACATTAGCAATAACTCTTGCTGGTGCTGTAAGAGTCCATTTGTGTTCCATTGAAGAATCCTTAGATCACAGGTCATTGCTGTTTTCTATCGGTATTTATTACTGTTTTCTAGCCTGTCTAGTCTTTCCAGAACTTTTTTATTAAATTCCTCTTGTTTATCCATTTGTGTTATTAATTTCTGCAGCATTAATGTGATAGAATCAGTATTACCAGCTGTCTCTATTTGTTCTTCGTTTCTTGTTACTTGAGCATAGGTTGCCCCAGCAGTAACTTGTTTTTGTTGCTTATTTTCGACTCTCTCCACGTTTATTTTTCGTTTTTCTATTTCTTTCTTGTTTGTACTTTTGTTTCTCAAATCTTGTAGAGCTATGGCCGTGCTGCACCCTCTATAGTTGGCCGGGTGTGCTTCTCCACAGTGAATGCACTTGGGATCTGTAGTTTTTGATTTTTGGCAATCTCGCGTTATGTGTTTTCCTGCACATTTGACACATCTTGGCTCTCTCTTACAGTAATTTTGGGTGTGACCGTATTCCTGACATCTTTTACATTGTGGTATAAGTTTAGGTTTTTTGAAAGCTTCTATTTGCACTTTCATGTGTAATATTTCTGTAATAGCATATATTTTTTTGATATCTTCATCTTTGCTGAAGGACAGTGTGAAAAGTGGGAGTAGTTTTTTATCTTTTTTACTGATTATCTGATTTACCTCTAATATTTTAAAACCTTTATTTTTTTAGATCATTTAGAATTTCAGTTGTTTGACAAGTCTGGTGGAGTTTTCTTGCCACTACTTTGGTTGGTCGTGTTTGTTTGTTTTCAAACGAGTACCATTCAAGCTTGGTATCGTTAAGTGCTCTAGTGAGATTTCGGTAGTCATTTTCATTATTCACGTTAATTTTCATATTGTGCCCTGATATCATAGTAGCTTGATACGGAATATTATTTTCCGATAAGTATTTGGAGAATGTATCATATTTTTCCAGTTTATTGATTATAATTGGCGGCGGTTTATTACTTTTTGTCTGCGTCTGTTGCGGCTTGTTGTTAGGAGTTTGTTCTTCCCGTGGTGAATTACTGGCCTTAATAAAGTTGAAATGATTTTTTGAGTGATTCAAGTTTTTTTAAAATTATTATGTTAATGTCAAAATCAGTAAAATAATCTGAGTGTAACTTTTTTGTTTGTATTTAATATACTTCTGTACTAGTATACGGACTGTCGTTGTTTCATCGGCAGTCAATTTTTTGTGTCAAGTGCAAATTATGATAAAATAAAGTTATTAGATAATTTGCTACCAACAGAACGACTAAAAAAGTTATGAAATTAGTACAAAAAATCAAAACACAACTGAAACGACCTCTTCCGAGGTTTAATTAAACTTAAAAGAAATGTAAAATATATCCGTATTTATCACTTATAAAAAATAAACCTCTTTTGTTAATAACTGGCACCGAATTTAAGATCGCAATGAATAAACAACTGAATGATTGATTTATAACAAGCGACAAACTGCTTTTGCTGTAGCTCCTAATAAAATATCTGCAATTAGTATTACGAACCGTCAATTACAGGTAAATCTGAGAAGTAATCATATATATTACGTATATGAACTTCCGGTTCCTTCAAGACCATTTCTTTATGACTTATTCAGGCGGAAGTGACTCGAATGTCACCTCAATACACACGCATAATGATTTTGACCTCTCTATTATATAGTTGCATTGAAATAAACAGTGGCACAGATTATATTCAAAACATGGACGTGAGTTCAAATGAAACCCGGGCCCATATTTAGTTTGTTGACTGTTATATCTTAGTTTTTATTTTTAATATTTCGTTTCCCACGTTTTTTGTTCGATTATTTTTGATTTTAGGTTACGATAGTCACGTCTTTGTTCGTTAGAAGTTCGTCTGAAGTAAATTAGAACGATTTAATGAAATAAACACGCTCATCGGCAGCAATTGCGAACACAATTTTTATAGCACCCATAGGGTTATGTTTAATTGGGAATTTATAATCTTAAGCATATTTTAGGAAGTAATGCGATCAGAGATACATATTATTGTTTCCCAAGACGTTTGACAAAAAATATTGTGAAGGAGTACTGATGAAGAGTCGGTAACGTTTATAATATGCTTGCAAAAATTAAAGACAAAAAGATCTTTGACCCACTAAACACCGCCTTCATGATATGTTTACAGTATAGTCATTACACGATTTCCTAAGAATCATAGTCAGTCGTTCAAAACTTGGTTGAAAGAAGGTGCAACATGGAAAATGTACAAACACAAAATTTTATAAAGAAATTCTTTTAAATATTTAAATACGTAAAAATTATGCAGTTAATCTCAATTAACACTCGAGTATATACAGGGTGTCCCCATTATCACCGCGAATATTTTAAGTGGTGATAGAGGACCTTTTTCTAAGAAAAAATTTCAAGTAAATTTTTTTCCTAAAATCAAATGCTAAGCTGATATCAACACTTACTTGATTTTTTTACACTTCTGCATTTATAAGACTCTGTAGCCGAAAATATCAATTTTATTGTAAAATACCTTTAAGCTTTTTAATAGAACATGAAATTATCTACAAAATTAGTTTTATTTATTTTTGTCTACAGGCAATGGTTTGAGAGTTATAAGGCAGTTTGTACAAAAAAATGTAAAAAATTAACAAAACTTAATTATTTCTTAGACTTTGCAACAGCTGTATCTTTAAAACGAAAGGTTGTACAAAAAAACCGAGCTAACGAACAAATTTAACAAAAAATTGTAAAATTGCATATAAATAAGTTATGTAAATTTTTAAAAACGCCGCATCTTTTTAACGAAACGTCGTAGAGCAAAACGGATGCCTATTGCGGATAAGGCATTTAACAGACTACAACTTCGGTAAATTTGTTGTTCAATAAAACTAAATGTATCATAGAAATGTTTATAATAGTGAAAAAGGTGAAAAAAAACGATAAAATGCAAAACAATGCAAATCGATCTGGACGCAATAAAAATTAACATGTAACCACAAAATTACTTCAATAAGTGTTCAAAATGACCTCCATCATTCAATTACGTAATCGCACTCTCTTTAAAAGCATTTTTAAATACAAAACAATTTTTGTAGGAAATTTTGTTTTTGGACTCTATTCCATATTTTCAGCTTTTCCGGAAAAACGGTTTGATTTTCAAAAAATTTCAATTGACCAAAGTTGTAGCCCATAAAATTTGCTATCCGGAATGGGCCGTCGGTTTTTTTGTACAACCTTTCGTTTTAAAGATACAGCGGTTGCAAAGTCTAAGAAATAATTAAATTTTGTTAATTTTTTACATTTTTTTGTACAAACTGCTTTATAACTCTCAAACCATTGCCTGTAGACAAAAATAAATAAAACTAATTTTGTAGATAATTTCATGTTCTATTAAAAAGCTTAAAGGTATTTTACAATAAAATTGATATTTTTGGCTACAGAGTCTTATAAATGCAGAAGTGTAAAAAAATCAAGTAAGTGTTGATATCAGCTTAGCATTTGATTTTAGGAAAAAAATTTACTTGAAATTTTTTCTTAGAAAAAGGTCCTCTATCACCACTTAAAATATTCGCGGTGATAACGGGGACACCCTGTATTTGACACCGAATTTGTGAATTTGCGTTATTCGTGATACAGGCAAAAGGTTTGCCTTGTTCGTGAAATAGGCAAAACTACTAAAAAAACTGTTACCAACCTGATCCTCTATTTGTGACCAAGTGAATAAGGGTCAAGTTGAAGGTTGGTAATAGATTTTTTTATGCCTTGCCTATTTCGCGAATTAGGCAATTAAAGATTTTCACGTACTAGACATAGTACTGCATATAAGCTTATATCATGAACACAGCAAACTACTGTCAGTTTGTTGTCAAATTTTATTATTGTTTATCTTAAAAACATTGATGATGGCAGTGAAAAACGGAATCAAGTTAATAGAAATTTTGATGATTTTGTAACTTTTACTGCTACTAGCAATGCTTTTAATGATAAACAATAATAAAATTTGACAGCAAACAGACAGTAGTAACATTTATCTTGATTTTCTCAATTTTCTGATAGTTGGTTTTTATAGTTAATTTATTAAAAATATTTCAAAATGATGATGTTTCCGAATGTAGTTTTTTATTCTGCATTCAAAAATGTAAAAATATATAGGATGTTTTATTTAATAAAATAGTTGCATTTCTGCTTTACTGGAAATACAAAAAAAATTAAAATATCATCAATAAATTCTTTATTTTGACCATATTATATTCAAGTCAATTAAAACAACAAGGCAAATACCTAATGTAATCGACTAATGTAATCGAATAAGTACCGTAGTTTAAGTAAAACAATTAAAATAAAACCCAATCTGCTCAGACACATTTGCATAATTATTTTTACGATTCGATATACCGGGTGTAACAGTTCTGGTACCCTCCTTTTTTCGTTTAGTTTAGTATAAGATTAAATGAAATTTATGACATGATAAAAAAATACTTGAACATATGTACACTATTATTTCACTTCCGGTTTTGCCGGAAATGACCCTAACTTTGTTATAATATAATAACAAATTTGCGCCCAAAAATTATTTGAGGTTTTAAAAATTATTCAAAAGGGTGCTGCCGTATCGAAAATTTCTTCCACTTTTCAAAAATGTTAAAATATACAGGGTGTTCCATTTGAAATAACAAAGTCAGGGTCAATTCCGGTGAAACCGGAAGTAAAACAATAGTGTGCATCTGTGCAAATAATCCGGTTTTTAACACAATATCATACATCTAAAATTGTATTTATTTAAAATCAAAACTGAAGGAAAAAAAGAGGATGTACCAGAACTTAGTTACACCCGGTATACAGGTGGTTTACAAGTATTCATTATAAAGAATTAACAATCTTGGAACCGGTAAAGATATAAAAAATGGATAAATTAGCAAATAAAAAGCATTTTTTAGTAATTATATCTACACTGAAAATTAATTTGTGGAATTATTTAGCGACTATGTAATTAATCTGATGTGCAAACGAATTGTATGCAAACTACTTCAGAATCTTATATTACTTGTCATTAACATTGAAAAAAAGAGTACTTAAGCATCTTTAACAATATCTAGATTACATCCTTGGACTTTTGTACACGGATAAAGATAATTGATTTTTTTCGTTTTTCTTCAATCTAAGTCGATTTGGTGCTCTTCGTTTGTGTGTGAATGCCTTAGTAACAGTTTTTTTTTTTTTTAAATAAAGCACACTTCTTTGTTAACCCAACAATTTCAGATTTCCTCATATATGACGGATCATCAATTTAATAAGTAAGATATGTTTGAAAAGTCAGTTTTGCTGCATTGCAAGTTAAAACATTACTAAATAAACTAATTGAAAATTTTAAACCTCTAGTCAAGATATTGCCTCATTTAGCACAAAACCCAGATATTTAGGATAATCTTAAAAAAAAAAAAACTATCAGATAGATTTAAAATTTGCTTATCTTCGCATTTCTCTCTTGAGGCTCCTTCCTATATCCTTCTCCTTTACAACATAAAGTTTATTGTGACAGTGCGTCTGAGTTTTATATTTAAAAACAATCACGGTTGAATGCGGATTCGAAAGACCTTTACCGTCAACTTGTCAGTTTCGAAGCTGTAGTACATGGCCGTCGCGGATTCTTAATCTTCCTCCTCGCAACAATATATGTATCTTTTTCAAGCTGCCGTGTTAATGCGCCCTGATATACCATGACAGAAATCTGCGTACGAAATTTAATACTCGTTATCACTTTTTTCGTGCTGTGTTTCGCGAACGCGCCACGAAATTTCCTCCACGTCAACCAAAACGGTTGTACAATTAAAATGAAGAGAGTACGATTGATTTTTTTTGTTTGTCTTAAACTTTTTGCGTCCATATAAATACCGAAATTTAAATAAGCTTACTGCCAAAAATAACAAAGGTCAGTAAAGTGCAATTATACGTCTTGTTATCTCGTCAAATGTTGAATAAATAAAAACAAGAGTTATTTTGTTCCATTTTTTTTATGTAGCGGTGTATTTGGAGATGTCGGATATGGTCTGAGAGTGTGTATAAACTGACCTTTCGTGTCGTAGTTTTAATCAACCTCTGTACGTCGAGATATGAAACAAAACAACGTCAGTTGCGCTTATTTTAATTATGTTTCGTGTTGTTTTTAGGATTAGGTAATGTCAAGTATAAATTATTTGTAGGTTAATCAAAAAATTAAGGCTGAATTTTTTATATTTTTAAGTTATAGACAGTTCTTATTTCCATACATGAAAAAAGGGACCGCCTTAACTGTAATAACTATAAAGAACTGTCACTGCTATGTAGGTACAATACACAACATTTACAAAAAGTAATTGAAGAAAAAATCAGAGCAAAAATAGAGACAACTATAGGAGATGCCCAAGCAGATTTCAGAAGAAGAAGATCAAGGTCTTTTTGATGAGACAAATAAGCGATAAATACACGAATAACAAGCTCTTGGTATGTGCAACAGACTTAGAGTAAGTCTTTGATGGTATAAAAAAAAAACAATGGAAGACGATGAAATACAGAGAAGTTAATGACAACATGATAAAGCTTGTGCAAAGTATGTACCATGAAATAGAAAATGTGATAAGAATAGGAGACAATACAACAATAGTATATTACATAACAAGAATTGTAAGAAGCATAGCACACGAGTGTGTAATTGCTTTACAACTCGTGTTATGTAGCTTACTTTTTCTACGATCACATAATACCTACGATTTTAACGGCTTTTTGGCTAATATACACATCTTCTACATTTATCCAAATTTGAGAAATAAAATAAAAACTCTTAATTTTTGGTAAGGAATCATCTACCGATTTTTTTTGCAATATATAAGAAACACCCTGTATATTAAAAACTAGTTCTTTGAATGTTTATTTGTGCGAATAAATGAAAAAAATTGTTTAACAATAACGCAAAAATCGTTGCACATGGAGTGTAGTTTATAAAAATTTAACATTTTATTAATTTGTGCTTTGTTTTGATTTTTAAGTAAAACGAGCAGTAGGTAATTCACACTTAAAATCGTATACAACATTAAAAAATTAAAAAACGTACAAAATACAAAGAAAGCAAGTTATGGTGGCAAAATTCATTATCGGTAATATTATTCCACAATATTGTTATATCCAAGAGTATTTTTTGTCGTATACGTTCAGAACACTGTGCCCTACACATATTTTTTAACATCTGATTTATATATTTTTTGTCCGTTTCAGATTTACCAGTTACGTAACTCAATATCCCGTTTCCGGATATCCCAGACTGTCAGTGTGTATTTAGTAATACAACAATCCAGTTGGTTCGCGGACTTGGCCTACCACAGATTTATTTCCAAAATTGGTCCTGCTCGTTTGTCCCATTCACGACAACAAGTGGCAAAAACTTTTACAGCCGTTTCCGTTGTCGGCGTCCGGACAGTAGCTTAAGGGGGTTGCTTTTTAATTATTAAGCAAACAGGTTTTGGATTTTGTTTTATTTTATTGTTTTTTCTACTATAGTTAAACAGGTGCTGGCCGGTAAATGAATAAAACTTTGTGTTGATCAAGAAATAAAATAAATTAGAACTATTTATATAGAGTGTGGGTGTTTAAACACTTTAGTCTTCGTCATAATATTAGAAACACAATGATATTTTTTATATTTCTGTATTAAACATGACATGCAATGATATTTTTGCTAAATTTTCAAGTACCTACATTCTAGAAAAACTAAATAAAATTTGTTTTCAAAAATTTTTTGAGTTTATGCGGAAAATTTTAAATTTAAATTGTACCAGAGTGTTTTGATGTTAGTTGGACGGATATTATTACATTATGCGAGTGCCGACCATTTTATGTTAAAATATTACATATTTTCTTACGTTCTAATCTCCCTACATTTGAATTTGAGAGAATTATTATTTTTTATTTCCAGTTTCTTTTATTTTCCCAAAACTTTATTTAGATTTCTCTAGATATCTCGAAAAAATACAATTTATCGAGAAAAAGTTAATGGTGAAAACTAAAATCGGTGATAACTCGAAAACAAAAGACGATAACCAATTTTAGTTTTCACCATTAACTTTTTCTCGAAAAAAGAGATCGAGGAAGCTGGGTCCGTTTTTCCATAACTATTATAGTTACCGAGATTCTCTTGAAAACATCGAAATTAGCCCACTCTGTACATTAAAACAATCTGTTTCGTTGTAACTGTATCAATTTCGAAATTTTCGCAGACAACTGAAGTTCGCATCTGTTTAGTTTTATTTGTGTCCAACAGTGGGAAAATCTGATGCTCCACAATCGATATGCCGTTTGGAAGCTCCATTTAAGTGATTAATATACCTGTTATGAAATGGAATGTCCGAAAGTATACCGTTCTCTTGAAAGTTACAATTTAAAACAGTAGTTAGTTTAAGCATTTCAAATATCTGCGAAAATATTCATGATCTATTCATTGGTTAAATAAAAAAAGCATTTTATTAACTAATAAAAATAGCGTTCAGCAATTTAAGGCTACTTAAAAAATTTGACAAATTTAATTTGCTACATTTTTCCCGAGCAATTTAAATGGTCAGACTAATTTAATTTTTAATTTGTCTAAGAGCATTCTTGAAATTAAAATGTTTCTGAGAAGAAGCCCAGAATATTAGCTTTAAATAAGTAGTTTAGACCGTAATAAAACTGTATAAAAATGTTTGAACTAGAGCATAAATAATATTAAAAAAATATCGTTTAATAATTTTTTAAAACATATCTAGTCTCTAAACACTTTAGATTTTTATCACAATTTGAATACATCTAATGGTCAATATCTAACCAACATAAGGAATAATTATTTCAGTGTTTGGTAAATAAGTAAGACTATTTTCCCATTATTTGATAAGTACGTCAGTACTTATGGATAATTTTTAAAATTTGTATCGTTTATTATAAAAGTGATGTAAGTCAACTCTTTTTTTCTAGATATTTAAGGATTTGCTTTTTAGTTGATTTAAAAATATTGATAAAGTCTACAAAATTTACCTACTTTTTTATGAGTTTAGCAGTATTTAAACTTTATAACGCAAATAATTTGTTGAGTATTCACTAAACCAAAAGTTTCCATAATTATGGGATTGTAAATATCATTAAATTTTATTTATTTAAACGTTACTTTTACTAAATCAACGCTAAATTTTCGTCCAATTTTTTTAATAAACAATATATGTAAATGAAAGAATTATGGAAAGAAGCTCTAAGAGCTCTATTGAACGAAGCAACAAAATCAAACAAAGTACCAAGGGATTGGAATATTGGAATAATACCACTATCAAGAAAGGGGAGAAAGGGAGTGTTCTAACTATAACTATAGATGAATAACATAAATGGGTGTGCCAGGGAAAACACTGGCAAGAGTTATGGAAAGCATATTAAAAGAAAAAGTAGAAAACGCACTAGAAGAATCCCAATACGGTTTCAGATGAGGAAGGAGTACACAAGACCCAGAGAACAAAAATGGGCTTAGGTTGGAAGGTTGGAACAGGTAGAAAATTTAAGATATTTAGGAGTGATCATAGAAAAAAATGAAGGAATAGACAAAGAAATAGGTGAAAGGACAGGAAATGTGGGAAGAATATTTAACAGTTTAAGAACAGCATTTTTTGGAAGTCCCAAAACGAACAAAAGTGGAAGTGGTCAAAAAGGTAGTAACTCCGGCACTTTTTTATGGAAGTGAAAGGTGGACACTCACATATAAAAATAGTAGCCGTGTGAAGGCAGCAGAAATCCAAGGAAAAACCAAAACAGATAGAATCAGAAACGAAACATATAGAGAACAATTAAAGATCAAATCAGTCGAAACAAAAATACAAGAAAGACGGCTGGGATAGTTGGGTCACATTTATAGAATGAAAGAAGAAAGGTTAACCAGAAAAGCCTATGAAGCAAGATCACAGGGAAAAAACAAAAGAGGTAGAACTAGAAAAACCTGGGAAGACGAAGTTAAAAAAGCAGCAATGGATAGAAACATCAAATGGAAACATAAAAAAGCTAGCACAAGACAGAAAAACATGAAAAAAAGTCAGCACAACACAACTCAACTGTCCAACACCTGGCGGTAGAGGGACTCATGACTAAATAATAAAATAAGAAATAAAATACTGTAGTTTAATCTCAATAATTAGGTACGATTTTTTCATAAACGCGTAGATTTTCGTATTCATACCGAATTTAAATTGTTAAATGGCACGGTTTTACTTCTTAGCTTATCCAGTGTTTAATTAGACAACGGAACCATTTTCATTATAAATGATTAAGCAATGTTATTTACCAACGAAGTTTTGACGTGGTCGAAGCATGTGGATGTTTTAAAAGTTGTTTTCGAATTAAAATTTTACACTATGTGTAAATTATTTGTTTTTTCAGTTTTTTTTTCTTTAAAAATCGGCTTACACCACACCATTGTCATAATAATAGTAATAAACGGTTTATTTATTAAAATTGTTGAGTATGAAAACAACCACACCTTATATTTTTGAAACTTTTTTACCCCATTTTTTTAAATTAAACTTTGCGTGACTTGAGCGTCAATTCTAGAGTCGCCGTCAATGTTTATGCTCGTTAAAACTTAACAATATAAAAAAGCAATTAACATCAGATATATTTCAACTTTTTTTGTGGTCAACGCCTACAACAGTGAAAAATTTAATCAAATTACCGAACACATTAGCAGCTTGGTTCAATTTCTAATCAGTGTCATTAATTTAAACCTGACATTAACTCACTGAAAATGTTACGTATATATGTAATTATTTTTATAAATAACTTGGTATTAAAAAAATGTCAAGGATTAAAAATCTGTTGTTAACTGATAACAAGCGAGAACGGAATTTTTTAATTACTTGTGCTAAAATAATAGACAACAGTTGTATATTAAGGTTACTGAGTAAATGCTATTGTACTACAACATTCGTTAAACAGTAATTAAAATTTCACTACGACGTGCACATTTTAATTTCGCAACGCATAATTATTAAATCCAATATAGCAAGAAATGCTAAATTTAATATTATTTAGAGTAAGTTGTCTTTGTATCTCAACCTTTAACCTTTAATTTAAATAGCTGTTAGTGCCAGTTTTTATTACCCCAATACTAATTTGCTGTTGCAAAATTCTTGCAACTTAAAACGACGTTTAACTAATGATTTTAAATTTTGGCATGACATACGTTTAATATTTGTTATAACTCCTATGTGTCTGTTGACCTATATTAATTTCTTCCCCCCAAATACCGTTATATCTAAAATATTGAGAGGTAAATACGTGGTCCAAATTACTATTTAAAATTTTGACACACGTGTGATTGCCAATTCTCATTGATTGTTACTTCTAGCTCGCTAATGCAGGGTGAATCAAAGAAATGTCATGTACATTATTGAAGTGTATGAAAAAGCGTTCTGTTTTTAAAAAATAACATCTGCAATGTCGTCATCTCTCCATACACTCCTACATTCGTGAACGGACATTTTCTTGTATATTTCTCAACATGTTTACTGGTATCCTTCTAATTTTTCCCGTCTATTCCTCTTGAGTTCCTCGATGGTATGTAGGCTATTGATGTATACTGTGGATTTAAGGTAGTCCAAGAATAAAAATCCACAAGCTGAGAGATGCGGGGGCAGGCCACAGCTAATCTCCATTCCTAGACCCTAAACGATTTGGAAATCAATTTCGCAAAACATCCAATGAAGCTCTTACAGTATGAGTCATATCTTCATCCTGTTGAAACCATAAGTCAACGGGATTTTGAGGAAAACGCAACTGTGGTACAAAAGATGTTTCTACCCTCGAAAAAATGATGACCAATGATGCCAGAGAACGAAATTGCACAATTGCACACCAAAGTCATTTTAACGCTATGAAGTGGCTGTGAATTTGTTTTGGATTCTTACTAAACCGATAACGGTTCCCGCTAAATGAAAATATGCTCGTCGGACATCTATAGGTAGGTACATTTTTGATTGGGTCATACACATGACCAAGTAGCAAAACTGCTGGCAAATACGTTCGCGGCTAATAAGGTCCTGATTTCGCAATTCCTGTACAATCTGAATCTTGTACGGGTGATAATTCAGGTCCTTGTGCAATATTCAAAGCAAGATGACGTTCATTCTAAGGCTATCCTGTCAAAGGTCTCCAAAAAAAAGAGACGGAAGAAATGCTCAGGATGAGCATAGCAAACATCAGAGCAGCCACAGGACCCGTCACAGGGCACCGTGGGCTAAATAAAACTTCTACATGAAAGTGCTCTCAGTGACCGATATATGCAGAGAATGTGGTGAAATAGAAGAAACTCCTCTTCACGTAATATGCCGGTGTGAAGGATTCACACCTTATCGGCGTAGACTTCTGGGGATGGAAAAAACCAACCAAGAAGAGTTAAGAAAAACACCCTGGAGTTTTCCAAAAACACAGGACTTCTTTAAGGGCCTATCACCAGAGGGTACAATAGACCAATAGGTCGCAATACAGAAACCCGAAAAGGGACCACCTCCGCGGAAATAATAAAGAAATAATGCTGGCGTTCGTTATGGTCAATGATGCCGAATGTCGTCGAGCAGATCGCTGAGGAGACCGGTTCATAGCTTCTCTAACTCGATAAATGTTAAAATCTGTAGGTAAAGTAGTTTTCCTGAAGGCTTTTCGTACATGCTTTAGCAGTCTCTCTAAATTTCTTAACTCAAAACTTAATAGCAGAACGAGATGAAACAAGTTTATTTCTGTTAAATTTGAACTGCCCTCTAAATAATCGTCGAGTAGATGTTATACTTGTGTGGATCCATTTTTAAATAGTGTTCAATAATTAACGCAATGATTCCAAAATTCATGATTACAAAGGCTTTGGTAACAGCTTCTGGATTTGCAGTGCGATCTCAGATATCTAGACAATAGCAAAGTAAAAACACTTTGAAATGTGACTCGTTTCTGTGGGTGCACCTTGCCTCGTATTCTTGGTAGTAAATTAAGAAACTTGTGTTCATCTATTACTACATGTAGAAGAAAAATTGCTTAAAAGTAATTTTAAGCAAGTGAGAGTTTATTGTTGGTCTTGAACTTTGAAAACAACTAAATATGAAAAACTATAATTGAGGGGTACTTTAAGCTGTTGAGGTGTGAAATATATCAGTTAAGGATAAAAGCTGGAATAGAAAGTCAAGTAGAAAGCTTGAAGTGTTCAAATTTGTAGCAGTATTGGAGAATATTATGGCGATAAAGAAAATAATTTTCTCTCATACTCAATCATCTACTGTCCCACCATATCTGATGGAAAATAAAATGGTCCCAGAATAAGTTTGATCGGAATATGCTTGGAAAATGTGCAAATCTAATGACAAAAAACGTGAAATTTTTGTCTAACCGCAACCTAATGCTCATCTTACATCAACGATAGGTAAAAATAAAATAAAAATATAAAAATATGTTAATCTGTGATTCAAAAAATATTAATATTAGGATCGTGTACTAGATTTTTCAGAAGAAATGTCAGTTCATGTAGAGATTTTATACTTTATTGAGCTCTCGTGCATTTACTGGTGTTCACAAATAAAATTGAATGTTTAAATACCTTTCCTAGGATAATCTTAAGTACGTTTAAGGCAATCTTAAGTAACTTTACAAATATCATACCAGGTTTCTCTTAAGTTAAACATGTTGTCATGTGTTTATATTTATGCAAAACACCAGCGATATGGAGTAAGATGCTGCAGTACGTATGTAAATATTGTTTATCTCTGACTCGTTTTGAAAATATTTAAATACAGCATGTTACAACATGCCGAGGGAGGCAATCGGGTTAATCTTAATGGTAAAGGAAATGGCGAGCATAAAACTTTGCTGAGCATCTGCAAGTAAAATCCATAACGTGTTAATTAATCGAATCTTAACAGGCCGTTTAAAATAAAACACGCAAACCACAGCCAACTCCTCCAATAAAGGAAACGTGATGAAATCGTAAATGGATCGCATTTGAAAGTGTAAAAAGCGGGCACCTGCAGGGCTGCCACATTAACCACATATATACTATACACCTGTCTCAAGGTCATCCGTCCAATTGGAATTTGTAGCAGGTGAATTCTTTGTAATTTATTCTTGATGCCAAAACAAAGCTATCCTCCACCTTTTTAATATTCCGTCACTTGTTTTCGGGTAATTTTTTATTCGGATTGTTATACTGCACGCCGACGTATCAACATCCGCCGATTAAAGCTTTTTTAAGCCGTGAAACGATTTGCACACGAGCGGGGATATCTAATTTCGCGTGTTTATTTTCTTATAAACAAATGTTATGATGCAATTTTGAAGAGAAAGCTCTTGTGTACACCCGATACCTGCTGGTTTATTTGTGTCTGTAAATCGTGTCCATATATGGAACTGCTAACTATGGATGTGAGTTTGCCCTTTGGCCAATGAAGTTTTATAAGGAATTTCGAACAGGTGTTTATTATAAATAGATGTTTAAATTAGATTATTCTATCAATACAAACTCGACATTTTTCCATTCGGAGTTACGACGTTATCTTAAGAGCGTCATACATAAGAATCGTGATTGTTTTGTTTTAGTGCCTTTCTTTTTTTATTGGAATGTTTACTTAGACAAATGAAGTTTATTCAAACAATTACTTCGTATTCTTTTAATTTGTTGTTTAAAAGCTAGTTCCTATGGCAAACTAAAAAAAATAATTCAAATGAATTATGCGGTTTTGGCAGTTAGTAATAGACAATACAAATATTAAAAACTTTGCAAATAATGTCAACTAATAATCGTTGCTTTCTTTTTAATCATAACAAGCAAATTTTTTTAGAATGTCATGATAATTAATAATAATAATAATATTTTTTTGTAATATTATAACTTATTGGTAGTTTGCATAGCAAAATTGGTAATTTTGTAATTTTCTACTTCTTTTTTAATCGTTTTGTACAATAGCTCAGTGGCGTAGTTAGAATTTCTGCCGCCCGGGGAGGTGTTTGCTGCCCCTCTCAATGAAAGTTATAGGGGTGCGACAGTCAAACTGAATCACCCGGTATATTTTGCCATAAAACTGTAATTTGGATGATGGTAAAGTGCTCTATATTATCTAACTTTGCATTAAAACCCGTTTGAACATCTAAAATTAAAAAAAAAAATCGCTTGCGGCTTATTTTGTATTTCCCCCCACTTTTTTGTGTCGATCTTAATTTGCTTTTGGAAAAATCAAGAGTTAATATATTCAAAGTAACCGCCCCCCGCTTTCAAACACAGTTGTCCTCTATTTGTAACTGTTTAATACACGTTTATTATTTGTTTTTATTTTTATTAAAAATTAATTTTTAGTACAAATCCATTGATAGTTGTAGTATAAATTTTAAGATTCGATTGTTTTTTGTTATGTTAAACTGTTTGCTACAATTTGAATAAATTTTAAACTGATTTTTCTCGAAAAATTTCTTATCTATGCATACTTTTAATACATGGTCGGATTCAGAATTAAATTCTCTATCCGAATCAATAAAAAAATGCATACTATGTAATTAAAAAAAAACAGTTGCCTATTGCGGATTTGACATACGTCATCGTAACGACGACAAATGCACATCGCTTATTAGAGAATTTGACGCCGTTTCTAAAAATATAAGGTTTGTTGGGGTTATTTTCAATAATTAAAAACTTATAGGGGTGCGACAGTCAAACTGAATCACCCGGTATTCTGGATTTTATTTTTTTGAATCAGATCGCCCCCACCCCCACGAAATTATTTTTAATGAGGGTAAAAACTTTATACCTCAAACCAAATGTCCGCAATAAAACGGAAGTGAAATATCTCTTTTAAAATATAGTTTAAAACTGCATGGAATTTAATGCCTAAAATTAATGAAATGTTTCATAATTTTATTGAACGGTTGGTAGCTTGGTACCCTATCATAAATTTTATTACTTGGAATTTCTGTCGTTATAAGGGGGCGGGTTTTCAGAGTAGCCAAGTCGACTACCCCGTTTTACCCTCTAACTTCAATAAGAATTCTTTTTTTTTATGTGAATTTTTCTTTGGGACTAGCGCTAGTGCCAGCACTGATTATTATATCTACTGTTTCCTCATTACCCCGAGATTTTAATTTTTACCCCATTTGCGTATTTGGGTAGGCTAAAAGTGCCGCCTCAAAATAAGTGCCGCCCGGGGCGGACCGAACCTGTCCCCCTTAGCTGCGCCACTGCAATAGCTTGTTATTTTTCTAAAAATTTGCGTTATTGTAACTGAAAAGCATAAAAATGTGGAGAATTCAACGTGATATCAGCTGAGTAACCTGTAATAAGATTTTTCCGTGTACTTAAAATTTTCATTCATTTTATTTAGTTATCTGTAAAATATTTAAGGAAACTTGTGTAGACATATAGGTGTTTTGTATTTTAAGTTAAAAACATTTAAACTCCAGCAAGATTCTGTGTTAAAATATGTGTAATATTGTATCTAACTCCCGTGTTTTGGTCAGTTTCTTAATTTAGTAGGCTTTGACTAACGATCGCAAATTCCACTTGCAGAATTCAATAAAAGCTTTGGCCAAATATTCGGCAATTTATGGTTGTTCTGGCAAAAACCGAGAAAAATGTAAATGAGAAAAATTGAGCCGCCTTCAAACATCCCATTAATTGTATTTTATTGCATTGTTTCTTTTGCAGGCTTTTAAAAAATTAAAATTTTTGACCGTTAATTAATCTTATAAAAATTTCAACAGGTGCTGTTCCAAGGCTGTTGGAATTAACCTCATAACAGTTTTGTGTTATTTATAAATATTTCGTTTTTGACATGTGTTTAGTTCGAATGTAGGTTATGTAGAGTCTTTTAAAGTTTAAAGTTATCTCGGGTTGTTATATTATGTCATTATTCGATTAAAATAGTACAGAATAATAATTGTTAAAGTCAATATTATGTATTACCATAGGTAGATAAATTAGGTTATAACAAAATTATTCATTGATCATATTTTTGATATATTATAATATAAGCAAATACCCCGAGGGGATTTACTTAAATAAAAAAATATTATGTATTATTGGTGTGTACAATATACAGGGTGCCCATTTTTCTAACCTCTTGTATGAGTAACTCCGTTAATATTAAAGATACAGAAACGTTTATATTAGCAAATGTGTGCAGAATTTAAAGGAAAATCTGATGCAATTTTCAAATTTAGCCAACGTCATCAACTTTTTGAAATATTTTGAAAAAACAGAAAAAGGTCGATTTTTTCAAACTTGAATAATTCCGTAAGCATATGAGCTGGAAAAAAATTGGCTTTTACATCTACATATTTTTATGTAGATTTTAAATAAGTTAACGAAATTTTCATAGCACTCTTGATTTTCGAGTTATTACAAAAACTTGCATTTTTTTAAATGGAAGTCATAGTTGGCTGTGACGTTTTTAAAATAGTTATTTACGTATCAAGGCCAAAAAGTGTAACTTTTTCGGCCGCGTCTGGTTTGCTGGTCGAGGCCAGCAAACAGGCAAGACCGAAAAAGTACGTTTTGGCCAAGGTGCATATTACAGTGTTTTTGTGCGATAGAATTAAAAACAATTTAAATTTTTAGTATTTTTAAGAAATATAGGTTAGAAACTACGTGACATTCTGTCACTGACAGATGACGGCTTTAATGCAAATTTACGCTGTAGCGGCCGAAAAAGTTACTTTTCAGGCCGTTGCTAAGGGTAACGGCCTGAAAGTTACTTTTTAGGCCGTTGCTAAGGATAACGCCGGTAATGCAGTACTTTATGGCTGCTAACGCTTCCGTCAAACAGCTGTTTGTAGTACGATCGCACAAAAAGGTTATTTTTTTATTGTTTCAATGATATAAGGTTTGTTATACTTTTCTCTTGTAGTTTATTTTGCAGCAAAAATCAGTTTACATGTTCACTGCCTACTAATAGACTTTTTTCAATTTGACATTTAAGAGTTGTCTCTAGGGTTTGTCGGTTTTTAAAAATCGGTTTTGAAAAACCGGTATTTTTGAAAAAAATTATGTATTCGAAAAACCGGTTTTTTTAACTAAAAAAAACGGTTTTTAAGCCTTAATTTAACATGTAAAAAATAACTATCTACATAAAAATCTTTACATTTCTGCTTCATTTGCAAAATCCAAAAAATATTATTACAAAAAAATCAAACGTATTTCCGCTGGCTTCAAGAACGGATATAGTCAAGTTATCGGAAAAAATATTATTTAGAATTTACCCAAATTCTGCTATAGAATTGGAAACAAATTTCGATGAAGATGAAGATATTATTAAGGGTTTTTGGATGCTGTTTTTGCTAAAGGTTCCTCGATAAATCTAAGAATTGATTTCTCCATCTCTTCTTTCAAGACATTGTTCTTTTCATTAGGGCAGAATTTGCAGTATTTGAATCAACTAATAAAAAAATAAAGAACCAGATTAAGTCATGATTCCGTAAATGTTTTGTGTTTTTTAAAATCATATTTTCTAAAGAAAAAAGCAAATTAAATAAAAATGCTATTCATGGTTTGTTGGAAGTTTAGAATTTTATTTCTATGTGTTATCTTGTTATTTGGTTTTATTAGAAATTTGTTTTGTATTTTATAAAATAATGAAATATAAATTATTTTATTACGTTTTAATTGTTTTTTTAAAACTATTCGAAAAACCGGCTTTAACCGGTTTTTTGGAAAAATTGGTATTCGAAAACCGGTTTTTTAAAGGTCGGTTTTTGTATAAACCCTAGTTGTCTCGTATTGTTAGTGTAGCAATAATTATTATTAGCCAGTTACAAATTTTAAAAACAAAACCTCAGGCAATAATGGCCTTGTGAGATATAATGTAATGTACTTAAGGCTACCAATTTTCATTATTCAAAGTTACATTTAGTAGTACATACTTCTAGGGGTGCGAATACCAAAGTGGGACACCTGGTATGTTATAAAATATTCACAAATATGTAAAGTACTAAAAATTTTAGAGCAAAATAAATTGAAAGTTGTATCAAAAGAGTTGTAGTTGTCGATTGGTAATTTTTTAAAAATATAACACCGATAAACACATCAGACAAAATCAACACCAGTCCGTACGTAGTTTTTCTACACTATTAATTTTTAAAATGGTTTAAGTCACTTTACTTGCAGTAAAAAATTACGATTTGTTAACGTCTGTGCGAAATTATGTACACTGAGAAATATATACCTAAGTAACCGAGATAACAAATATAAGTGAAATTTCTCTACAGTTAGCATTAATATTTTTATGCACATTACGATACAACAAATATAATATCTCAAAATAACATAAAAGTAACCCATGCCACTTTTAAAATAAACGACTCATATATTAGTATAAGAACTCAATTTTTTTTAGTTGCATCATATTATCGACATACGCATAAGTTATAAGTTAGTACTTATAAAGTTTTGTTATTTGTTTCATTACTTTAGCACTAAAACGACCACAGAACCAAAACAGACTGACACACCAATGGCCAGACATACTTAATAAAGTTTTTTCGTCATTAAACTATTTACAAAAGTTTTAATATGAAAGCGGATTATTAAACAATAAAAATAATACTTTTACGTTCTTCCCTCTTCAGAAATGTCTTTTATTTCGTTTTCAATTCGAAACAATTCATAACAATTGAATACATTTTACTTAAGTTCTTGAACAAACAACACTCAACGATTTTTTATTTGTACAAACAAGCAGGTGAGTGTTCAGACAGGTCTGGTAGCACATTCGAAATCAGGTTAAGTTTTCTGGATCGGCTTGAAGACGAGCAGGTATCTAGCCGCCTCGGATACACTGTAGGGATGCTGGGTCACTGAGGGCGTGACCGGATCCTGGGAACATCCGCAGCCCTCTCCAATCTCACGGGAATCGGAAATAACCGACTTACTGGTCATTTACGATACCTTCTCAAAATGAAGACATCTTGACCCAATTTTTTGCGGCTGCTTACCGAGCCGAATTTGCCTATAAAATTAGCATTTCTTTGATCATGACAGATGCTTTATTATTGAACTAGGAAATCTTCGGCTAACAAAAAATTGAACTTGCAGAAATGCGCGGCTTTTCGGGACCAGTTATATGCGGCGCATTAGCATTGAATCGGTCGGTTTTTTTCTCTAAACCGTAGCTCCGTTAGATATTTATTGTAGAATGCAAAAAATTAACATATCGCCATCCATTAAGGGTTAAAATTTAACCTTAACGAGTTTTTAGTTCGCTTAGATGCTCTTGTAATTCGAGGTATGGCTTTGTAACTGTAGTCTCTGGCTAGTTTATTTGAGACGGATTTTTACGGAAAATTCTTATAATGCTGAGCATTCGCTCGATCATCAATTGCTAAAACAAGAATCATTTATCAAATGTTAATTTTTGTACCATACCAAGAGGATTAACGTAAGGAAATTTGCATTAGCAAATGCTTAGGTCTTTTTAGCTTTTTATGAAGGTATCTGAGCTTAGTAAATTAGATTTAACATTTAAAACAGATCCGGCTTGGAAAATTTTGGTATCAAAAACTATAGGTTAAATGCCATTCTGTAAAACACGTTGTTATAGTTAATTAAAGTAAAAGTGAATAATATAATACATTTTCGAATTAATAACGAAAATCTTAAAGCATTTAAATCTAGCATAATCCGAAGCAAGTTAAAACGATTACATTCTGTAGTAAAATATAACAGAACCTTGTAACTAGGCTTTCGATAATCAAAAATTAAGGGGGGCTTTTACATATTTTTTTTCTTCTCTTAGACGTATCCTTTTGGAGTTACAACCCCCTAAAGAGGAGGGGTATAATAAGGTGTTTATATTATTTCTCAAATTTGGATATATGTAGAAGAATGGTTTGTGGTAGATTTTTTGAACTTATTAAAAGGTTTTCTATAGTTATATTTTTAATTATCTCCCACCTTCACAAGGGGCTGAAAAGTGCGACCCCTCTTGGTTTTTTTTACCAGAAAATTTTGGAGGCCAGAAATTTTGCAATTAAAAAAAAGTATATTTGAAAGCTTGAATTATTTAGAAACTTCTTTTATTTTATTTACTTTTTCTGCAGTTTTTGAGTAGAAAATAAAATAAGTAAACATGAACTATTAACGTTTCTAAAATAAACCGATTTATTTTGGTGGTTACTATGGTTTGTTTGTATTCGCATTGAGTAGAATTGATGAGTGTTTTCGTGTTTTCATCGATATCTTTTTTATCTAAATTTTTAAAATTTTGTACAGAACGTTTTTTACTCTGGGTCAAATTTGTGTAACCTTAAACATAAGGTTGAACTGTAGGTAAGTCATATTGCAAAAATAGAAAAAAATAGTTGATAGAATTTCGTAATTGTCTCATCGTACCGATCCAATAAATAAATATGTAAGAAAATCAATTTAAGAGAATATTTCATTTTAATATTCTTACGTTTAACGTGAGGTTTCTTAAAATTATTTACATATTTAATTATTGGGCCATTGTGAATGCCACATAAAGTAATAAAATGCTTCAAGAAAAATTAAAACGCTGTATAATATAGTTTTTTCTGCCTCCGTCCAGAAAATTCCCCATACATTTTTAGGCCGGAAAATACTACTCTACTGGCCTAGGCCAGAAAGTAACTGGTTGCCATAGTAATGAGTAGTCTTTACCGGCCTAGGACGGAAAGTAGCTGGTTGCCATGGTGATGGGTTGTTTTGTTGATTTGCGCTGTCAAACAAGCGTCATTATACCACCAAGCGAGTTTTCACTTGTAGCTTGTTAAGTAATTGTTTGATTATAGATGGTGACGATAGTGATTTTGGTGTCAGTGTCTTTACTGGAGTCGTATGCTTTCAGGACTCGCCTACGGCCCGTCCCAAAACTGCCAACTCGTCTAGTAAAGTACCACTTTCCGGTCTTGTTACGTAAATAACAATTTTTACAAAGTGCACAACTTTTTCTTACAGCATTAATTTTTTTTTTTTGGTATTTTCTATAAAACGTTTAGCACTTAATTTCTACCCATCTATATACAGGGTGCGCCATTAGTGCGATAAAGTCCATTATTGCCCTTAATGTCAACTTAATAAAAAAAAGTTTTTAATGAAACTTATAGTATTTCTACACGTGCATGTTTTAAAATTAGTTTCAAGTATACAGGGGGTTTCATAAAAGTGGGGCGTCACTAAAGGTATTTTTTTTAAATTGAATACCCAGTATATTTTTGCATAATCGAATTCAGCAAGAAAATCTCCATATGACAGTATTTTGTTTTTTTCATTTTTTTGCGACGTTGCCAATTTATCTTAAAAAATCTTTGAATTTCCAGAAAAACAGGGTACAATACTTGTCAAGAGCACAACCTTATGAATAATAATTGGCATATGATATTTTGTACATACAAAGTCAAAAGGTGTAGTCACAGTCTAAATACATCAAAATTAATTTATATTATACAGGGTGTTTCTTATAGATGTGCCAACTTCCCAATTTTCAAACATCAATAACTTTATTTTATCAAATGGAACACCCTGTATATTATTACGTCATTATGTTGCATTTTGGTTTTTCTTCAACTTTTCTTAATACTTACCTATACCTAAAATGAATATTTTATGAGATATTTACATTTTACTTATTCTTATAAGCGTTGTGTAGGAATTTCCTAGTTTTCTCGGAGTAGGCCCCGACTTTGACAATAGAAACAATAATTTCTGTAGTAACAAATGTCAGAGTTAATTGCTGTCAATTGTTAAAACATAAATAAATGAGTATAACATATGCAATATGAATTTTCCAAAAAAAGAATTGATTGATGCGGTCTATGTTCAGGGTGGCGTATTTTCGATGCCCATACAGGGGGGGTATCTCGGTTATTATCAGAGATAGAAAAAAACTAAGTACGTAGTCTCGATTTCTTTTTTCGAGAGGAATTTATTGTCGTAAACAGATTTTTGATCTTTTTTAATTTTCGAAATATAGTTTTTTTTTTAATCTCTGATAATTACCGAAATACCCCCCCTGTATGGGCATCGAAAGTACGCCACCCTGAACATAGACCGTATCAATGAATTCTTTTTTGGAAAATTCATATTGCATATGTTATACTCATTTATTTATGTTTTAACAATTGACAGCAATTAACTCTGACATTTGTTACTACAGAAATTATTGTTTCTATTGTCAAAGTCGGGGCCTACTCCGAGAAAACTAGGAAATTCCTACACAACGCTTATAAGAATAAGTAAAATGTAAATATCTCAGAAAATATTCATTTTAGGTATAGGTAAGTATTAAGAAAAGTTGAAGAAAAACAAAAATGCAACAAAATGACGTAATAATATACAGGGTGTTCCATTTGAAAAAATAAAGTTATTGATGTTTGAAAATTGGGAAGTTGGCACATCTATAAGAAACCCCCTGTATAATATAAATTAATTTTGATGTATTTAGACTATGACTACACCTTTTGACTTTGTATGTGCAAAATATAATTTGCCAATTATTATTCATAACGTTGTGCTCTTGACAAGTATTGTACCCTGTTTTTCTGGAAATTCAAAGATTTTTCAAGATAAATTGGCAACGTCGCAAAAAAATGAAAAAAACAAAATACTGTCATATGGAGATTTTCTTGCTGAATTCGATTATGCAAAAATATACTGGGTGTTCAATTTAAAAAAAATACCTTTAGTGACGCCCCACTTTTATGAAACCCCTGTATACTTGAAACTAATTTTAAAACATGCACGTGTAGAAATACTATAAGTTTCATTAAAAACTTTTTTTTATTAAGTTGACATTAAGGGCAATAATGGACTTTATCGCACTAATGGCGCACCCTGTATATAATCTATAGGACCATGGAAAGAACATAGGCTATATGAGAATTCCCAAAAAAATCGCCCGGAAAAGATATTGAGGAAAACGTGCCAAAATCTTACACACAACATTTAAATCGGGTCGTCTGGATTTTAAATAAAATACAAAAATAGTAAGATATACTTTTCAGACAGTTTTATTCTGAAAGCGAGAACGTGTTCTCCCGTTCGCAACATCTTTCGCTTTGATTATCTTTAAAAAGAAACCGCAATAAAATTAATCCGTCTCGTAAAAAACAAGAGACACGCTTGCAATATAGTATTTTATTGGTCGGTATCGGTGGTATCTAATTTAAGGCGATAATGGCCGGTTTATAGAGCTGCGGTCGAAGAGCTACCGCACAACAACAACGGATTTAAACAAAAGATAAACGACACGCTAGCAGAAAATATGCCGGTAGACGTTACTTTAGTAATGCACACTTATCTCTACACCTGGCCTACTAATTTATTTAGTTGAAGAACCAAACCACAGACAATAACATAAAGTTGTAATTTAAATTTAAATGAAGAACGTCTCCCTCTGGTGTTACCCAATACTTTTAACCTACTGCCCTATTAAATTTTCATAAGTATAATTCAATCCATAATTAGTAGTAACTGTACAGGGTGAACCAAATTCGAATGTTTTACGGGGTATCTCAGTTACCGTAATAGATAGCGAAAATCTTATGTGTCTCTTGGGCCACTTTTTTGAGAAAATAACGCCTATGCAATCAGATTTTTTCTATCGGATTCCATTTTGACTTGACTCACCAATATCAAGATTATGTTTAAAAAGTTCCCTATCCTTCAACATAACCAAAATTTAAATTCATTACCTAATACCGAAGTTCTGAGTGTTAACTTTGTTCCATATCAAAAAAATCTATCAACGAATTGCTGTTTTATTTGTTCCATGTCCATACATGACTCATGTTTTACATTTTTACATGTTATTTGTTCCTTATTCAAAATATAACTGCAACTAAACCTTTAAATATAAATAGGAAAACAGTTAAGGATCAACTTTGAAATAGTATTTGCATTATTTGTTTTGGTTTGCAGAATGTGTTTGCTTTACCTAAAGCAGACATTTAATTTTTTTGCTATAAACGCAAATATAACTGCTACAACTTAAGCGCCCATTGTAGTTTTAATAACATTAATTATTGTGCAATATGGCACATAACCACAGCTGGTAACAATATTACCAGTGCCCTAATAAAAATTTTAAAAACCTTTACATCAGAATACCCTCCTATCAATCATATTATTTTCTGGTCAAATGTATGTGCTCCTCAAAACAGAAACAGTGTGATGAGTACCGCTCTTTTTAATTTCATTTTAAACTGATGTGACACCATCCCCATCAACAAGCAAAAATTTTCAGAAAGAAATGAACTTGTACAAGAAGTGGATGCCATACACAGTAAAACAGAAAATCAACTGCGTTTGTAGTTTATAACCCAAATTCATTAATTAGAATTATTCTTGCTACTCCGAAAACCAAAGCGCTATTGCAAATTGTGTAAATGTAAAAAGAAGTTGTTTCATTTTAAACGAACAAAAAGCTGCTTCGTCTCATTGTTTAAATAAACTTCCTTACATGCTAATTTAACGGATAATTTACTCTAAAGACAACTACTTTGTTAAGGTCAGAAAAAAAAATTCATGAAAAATTTTGTTAAATAAGTTTGTGTAGAGTCTGCAACTATAAAAAACTCAGAACGTTTATCTACCATACTTTTGGCATAAATTTATTTTAGCTGGCTGAAAAAAGGATATATTGTCTAAGTTAAAATATACGTTAATAAAGTATTTTATAATTTTATTCTGAAGTATAGTTTTGTTCAGGGCATGAAACCGGTTTTTTAAACCGGTTTAAAAAACCGGTTAACCGTTATTTTTTGTCAGAAAAAGTGATTTTTAACCGAAACCGAAACCGTTATTTTTAAAGGCAAAAAAAACGGTAACCTTTAACCAAAATAATAAAAAACCGGTTTTTTTAACGTCTTTTTTTAAATAAAAATTACGATGAAAAATACAAAATCCGTAGTAAATGCGATTAATTTACCAAAAGTCATTACTGAACTCTTGATTGTACATTTATTATAGAATTATAAATAAATAATATCTTTTCATACTTTGCATTCCTGATCTAAATAATTTTAAAAACCGGTTAATTTAACCAGTTTTTTCTAAACCGGTTTTTTACGAATAAAACCGGTTTTTCAACAAAAACCGTTATAAAAATAAAGTTCTCGATTTCGGTTAACCGTTAACCAACATTTTTTTCGGTTTCGAGCCCTGGTTTTGTTTTAAGTTTTTAAAATTAATTGCGTTGTTAAGTCCATATAATACATAACCATAATAATTTACTTGTTTACAATACCATTTTATACAATTTTTCACTGTTCTTTATTAAGAGAAAGTTAAAATGTTCATGTTGAAGATTTTATTTAAAAAAATGGTTCATAATTATAAAAAAAGCTAAAATTTCGTCATCGCAATTTGGTTATCGTTATTAAAATTATTGTAATGTATTTAACTTCACTTTTTATCCAAATACTATAAAAATACCATGCACATGAAACAAACTAATAAAAGAAAGTAATGACCAGCTTAGTAGGCTGTTCCATATCCATTTTGAAATTGTTTGGTATCTATATAAAACTGTATATTTTTGAAAAGCGAAAAAAATACTCAGTCATGGCCAACTAGGGTTTCCATTTAAAAAAATGTAAGTTTACTTCATAACCCAAAATTCAAGGTAACAAAAAAATACTTTTGTTTTTAAATTGAGCATAAAAATCTGTATAAAAAAATCTATGTAACATTTGCTTACAAAGTTAATTTTTTTGTTATAGGAGTGATAGATTCGACAAATTTAACAAAATTGGACAGAAAGACGAACGAAATGTAATAGGGCCCCAAAATTTAACCAGCGTTTCTGAGAAAACAGCTAAAAAGTAAGAAACTGCAAAGTTTTTAATATTGATGTACGGGTGTTTCTTAAATATTGCGAATTCGGAAGGCAATTACTAATAAAGAAGCAAATTTTCAAAAATGATGAAATTTAATTTTTTGTCTGTAGTGCCAAAACGAAATCCGATAGAAAAAAATCTGATTGCATAGGCGTTATTTTCTATTGCGGTAACCGAGACCCCGTAAAACATGCGACCATGGTCCGCTCTGTACTGATATGCGTAATTTTTTCCTAGGGTCATGATTTAAAATTTTAATGTTTTTCGTAGCGGATGGAAATAACATATTTTTTTAAAAACCCAATGTTTATAGCTAGTATCAGTTAACTGTGAAAATTTAAATATTTTCATGACACACTTAATTACTCGTAAAAACTGTTCGAAAACATCAAATGTGTTTAAAATGTATCGATTTAAATTAAAATATTCATCGAGCAACCAGTTTGGTCCACCTGATCCGGCGATAATAACGAATTGATTGAAGTTTCGTGTTGTACCTGTTCGCTACAAAAGAATTTTTGCAATTCAAATTCTCTAAAGGAAACGTTTAGAGCTCTTTATGCAAACACAGAAGAGCGGAAATCTCAGATGTATATTAAAATTCTAGTAGCAGGTCAAAATACAGGGACAGGTTTTGCGTTTGTCAATCATCCGTAGCGATTTCCGCTGTCTACATGTGTTTGACTACTGCGTTACGAAGATACGCAAAAAAGGTACAACCGTGCCTTTAATATCACTGATTGACAATATTTTCTTGAATGATTTTTCTTATGTGTCACACATTTCTCTAGACGTTTGTCTATGCTATTTATAAAAATAGTTTCTGAGTGGGTATACCCACCACTCTAAATTTAAAAAAATTCATTCCTTTTATTAACACCTAACTACGTATAATTAGTCACTGTAATGTAATAAGTTAAAATAAAAATTGTTCCACTTTTTATCTGGCAAGCATCTCGTTTGTAGAAAGATTAGACTGATTTTGAAACTCCTATCCTTTCTTTAGTAGATTTCTTAGGCCTAGTTGCCACCCCAGCTTAACAACTTAAGTGTTACTTAAATCGTAAAGTGAAGCTTACTGTATTGCACAAGTGTTGCTTATCTCTAAATGGTAGGTGTTAAAAATAATCTAAAATAACAGTTACATTGTCCATTAAAAAGTGCCTCAAGAAAGTATAAATAAAATTGTTCTAATGATTAAGACAAAAAAGTTATGAGAGAAAAAAGAAATTTGACATTTTCATATTTTTTGCTATAACATCTGAAGCACGAGGAATTTTGTACTTTTAAAAATTGATTGTGGCTCCCCTCATACTAGGGAATAATTCATCTAATTTAAACAAACCTGTATCTCTTATAATAAGCGAGATCCCCATGCTGGAAATGTAATATGGGACACCCTGTATAGCAAGGGTGTATAAATCTATTAAGAAAATTGTCTTACACAGATCTATTTCAATGTGATACTAAAAACAAGTTCGCTATAAATTATTTATAACAATAAAGACTAAACTAACAGTTTACGGGCTTAACTTATTTCCAGTTTGTAAGAGTTTAAATATTTCAATTCTTGTTTTATAGGAGACGCTTTGTGCGAGTAAACGCGTGACCGCAAATACCGAATGTTTCATTTAGCCCTATTCACATAATTTCATGAATATGTTCCAGGACCTGAAACTCTGTCATCCTTGGCTTAAAAACATCTCAAAGTGAGGTAAAGAACTAAAGGGTGTGTAACCCCGTATTTAGAAAGATTCCCATGTATACCTAGTTGGCGATGGTGGCCACCGGCCTTTGTCAAACAGGTAGAGATCGCATTCAGAAATAAATATATTGTAACATGAGTCTAGTTAAACTTATTAAGGGGTATGTGTCCTATTTTGTCGTGCCATAAGGGCACTTTTTGAAGAAACTGTTGCGAGCATGGGAAGGAAACGTACAGGTTCTTCGCAGGAAGTATTTTAAATGCGTGTACCGTTTATTTTGCTATACTTGAGGGTTGGTAATGTAATATTTTGTGTTACCTGTAGTGTTTTTTACACCTGGCCAACTAATCTCAAGATTAGAAACTACCAGTTGCAATAAAGGAACTTAACCTACAAGTACAAGATACAAAAGTAGAGTTTTCATTATTTAAAAAAAAATCGTTAAACCTTATTTCTAAATTGTGAAGTTTGATGCTGATTTAAAAATTTCAAAACTTGTTGAGACATCTTTACAAAAGAAATATTTGTAATACTTATTAGGATATTGCACAAAAATGTACAAAAATGTACAAAAATGTACAAAAATGTACAAAAATGTACAAAAATATACAAAAATGTACAAAAATGTACAAAAATGTACAACAATTAACTTCATTTTAGGCAAAAACCTTATCGAAGAATAGCCTTTATTAATTATCCTACAATCAATAACTTAATTTCTGTTAACAGATTAGTATTCGTGAGGTTAACTGGTAAACTTTATTTTATTTGTACAAATAATCTGCCGCAACCAAGTGTTAAAGAATATATATTCAATAAAATTACAACTATTCCAATAATTTTTGTGGTTTAACTAGTAAGGTACAAATATTTGGACATGTTTAACTCAAACTAGCAGCCAGTTCTAACATGTTACTGTAAACCGTACGCTCCACAAAAATTTAAAATAAGATATTTAACTTCTAGATCCCATTATTTTTGCTGAAAAAAAATAATCGTGTAGGTGTATTTCTAGAGCCCAAGAAAAACAAACTAAATTGCTCACAATTGGATGGTGTAACATTAAATAGAGGTAATTAAATTAAATATTTATAGGTGTAATCATAGTCGATAAGCGAAATTTTAAAAATAATACAGACTATACAGGGTGTGTAAAAATTGGCGGAAGCGCTACACGTGGCGATGTTCTTCGTAAAATTCCAAGTCGAAAATCTTAATACGAAAATGTTGTACCACGCTTGCTGTGTCTGCAAGAGGTCCTCAAAGTTTTGACATTTAGTCCTTTAATAAGCGTTATTATTTACTACTTGCAAATAAAAAAGCTGCAGTTTGGAATAAAATAATAGTATTTTTTCCTAGATATTGTGTTCTTCCTTTCAAAAATTGGTGTTGAAAATATGTAAATCACTGATTTGAATGAAAATAAGACCTATGGCAACATTGTCATTAGCTGTCATCTCTGTTTTTCTCGTAATTATTTCTAGTTTGTGTTTTACGATACCCAAAACTTTGCAGCTATGTTTACGAACTGAAGACTTTCAGTTCGAACAAAAATTGTAAATACCTAAGTAAAAATTGCTGATAAAAAAATGTCCAAACGCAAATAAATGTATGCAATGTTGCCAATTTTTTTTTCTTTAAATGGTTCCTGAGGCCATAGGAAGCATGGCACAACATTTTTGTATTAAGATTTTTGACTTAGAATTTTACGAAGAACATTGTCACGTGTAGGGCTTCCGCCAATTTATACACACTCTGTATAGTTAAGAAGTTGCTAAAAAATTGGTTTCTTCGGTAGATTAAGTAGTAAACTCCCAAATCTTACTAACATTTTAATACACAAAAGTATCAAAGCACCATATTTTGAATACTGCTTCAGTATTTTATTTCTGGAGAAAACTCACGATTTAAAAACACTTCAAAAACTGCAAAATAGGGTTATGAAAATTATTTTACACTGTTCCAGGTACACCAAAATTACTCCAATGCTTGTCACAGTGACTTATTATCAAACAACGGATAGTTTTTAATATCTACCAGCATTATCATTTTAAAATTGTAATTAATAACCTTCTTCAAATTTTGTTGTTAAATTAATAATTAAAATTCTGGGATTTACAATTATCCAAATCTATATCATAAAGATTATAAATTGCCAATTACACTTTAAATTCTCCTTTTTATAAAGGATTGAAAGTTTATAACGATCTATCAAAAGGTTAAAAATGAAATAAGTATTGTAAGGTTTAGATATAAGCTTATCTATCTATCTTCTATATCATATCTATATATCTATCTTCTATATATAGATATAAAAGAGCTTGTTTGTGTGTTTGTTTGTTTGTTTGTTTGTTCGCTATAGAATCCTAGGTCCGTTGACCAACGCCAAACTTTAAGTACAAGCACATATTACCAATTTAAAAAAAAAAATTACTTGGACGGGATTCGATCTTACGTCGGCAAATACCTGGTCAAAACACGATACGGCGCGGTGTATTTCACAAGTAAAGATTGTTTTGTATACAATTAGTAATAAATGTACATGAAGTATTATTTTTATTAGTACATTTTTAATTGAAACAAGACGAAAGAAAATAAATTTGAGTTATTATTCAATTTTTAAGCAATAAATAGTTATTTTTTAATGAATTATAAGAAAATGGAAAGATGATTGATCAGAGTATGTCATTTGTGTATGATTTGGAATTATTGGGCTTATTCAAGTTAAAAAAGTAATTAAAATTGTAATCGCCCGTGCAACGCCGGGTAAATCATCTTGTTAGTTTTATAAAAGAAAAGAGTTTCAATGTTATACAGGGTGTTTCTTATATATTGCGAAAAAATTTAGAAGGTGATTCCTTATCAAAAATTAAGGGAGGCTTTCTATACAAATTTTTTCCTTGTAGGTATGTCTCCTTTTGGAGTTACACCCCCTAAAGGGGAGCGGTAAAATTAGGTCATTATTTTATTTCTCAAATTCGGATAAATGTAGGAGAATGATATTTGGTAGATGTTTTATACTTATTAAAATGTTTCCCATAGTAATTATTCAATCATCTCCAACCTTCACAGAGGGCTGAAAAGTGTGACCTCTGTTGTTTTTTTTTATCAGAACATTTTGGAGGTTTGATACTTTGCAATTTAAAAAATTGTCTTTGAAAGCTTGATTATTGAAGAAAAAAAAATTCTTTAAATTTTCTGTGAAAGTTAACAGTTTTTGAATAAAAAATTAAATGAGTGAACGTGAACCATTAAATATTCTAAATGATTTTAGTGGTTACTACTTACCATGGTTTGTTTATGTTAGATCAGCGTATGAAAATGAAATGTTGACTAAAGCGACCATATACGTACACTTCCTTCTTTTGTAAAATTATGTATGTAAAGTTTCTTGCAAAAATATACATACATTCCAAACGCCCTAGGTAAGATGAATAGCACGTTTAAACCTTTAGGCACCACATTTTTACCATAAAAAAACTCAATCCTACAATATTTAGCTAGTATTCATCAATTTTCATTGATAGCTAGCGTTGGCGTGGCACTGAAACCGAGGTAAATATTATATAATTTCCTGTATCTAATAATATATTAGGTTAGATTCATTTCACATCTTTTGACGTGTGACAGGTGATAAATGATTAATTGATGGCGTCGTAACATATCACATACGACCAAATAAGAGATGATTATTTTCCCTTTAAACTGCGACAATACGAATTTTAGAGAAAGCGAGCTTTAGCGCTTTGATCATTATGAACGATGGAAAAAAATCGACAATGGAGACCGTACATAGCCCACGCTATCTCGGGATTTACATACGCGCAATGTCGGTGGTAATTCAATCACAGATTTTAAGATTAAGATCTAGTAGGCGCCACTTGTCTCAAATCTTACTCTAGGTGGTTTTATTTATGTAAAACACACGCCTAGATCTGTATTGTTAACAATAATTGCTCGAATTTTAATTGAACATTACCTATAAACTCTTGCAAGACAATGTTGTTTATGGCGTAGATTCATGTCGAAACTTATTAATGATTTGTTTATTGTAATAACCTTGATCGTGCAAGTGTTCTTTGAAGGATACAATTAATTTGTAGGACTAATTAAAAATTGTACTTTCAACCCTCAAGCTAATAAAAGAAATTTCTTCTTCGTTTATTGTAAACGTTCTATGTCTTGTGTAGAAAATCACTGTGTTCCCAGGTAGATAATACTCACAAGGGAGGGTTACGATACGTTGTCGCTAGAATTTGATTAAGGCTGTGTTTATTGCACCAAGGACATCAAAACTTAATTTTTTCCAGAGTTATACGTACCACTGGCCATTTCCTTCAGAAAAATAGGGGAAAAACTGAAAAATTGGTATAAAAAGGTCATTTTTGCGATGGCGTTAGCCATGAATCTGGCAGAGATAAAATCGAAATTCTTCTATTTACCAATGCGCCCATCCTTTGCAAGTAAAATGGTGCAAAGTTTTTGAAAAAATCTTGAGCGGTTCCGGAGAAAAACGTCAAAAACGAAAACCCTGAGTTCCGTTATCCATCTGGTTTCAGATCCCATGCAACTCTAATCTGTCTATATCATATTTTGTTGTCCATGTTACAATCTTCGTTCCCAGGTTTGGAACTGCGCGTTCTTTGGTTAAGTGTTGATGTTTCGACCATATTGTCTTGGTCTTTTACAAAACTACTGAAAATATCAAGGCAATATGATCGAAACATTAACACGTAACCAAAAACGACGCAGTTCCAAACATGGAAACGAAGACTGTAACATATCTGTTGTCACATTGTCAGTTCTGCTTATTTGCTCATTCTCTTTTCCTCTTTGCAAATTGGACTTGAATAATATTGCATCCTTGCCTATTTGGTTACAAATACAATCCAGTCTTGATTTTCCAACAATTTAAGGATTTAGTTCAGCTATTCTCAAAATTTGTTTAGCTTTAGGGGTTTTGGCGTGGATCTCATCTACCTTACTGTTGTCTTTCTATGGTGTTGGAGTAGATATGATCTTATAAAATTTCTGCAAGATTACCAAAATAACATTTCAAAAATACGTTTTTGTGTGGGGTGTTGTTAAACATGTTACGGTCAGAAAATATAAGCAAGTACCTTACAAGTATAAAATAAAACTTCCGGTGCGTATTGTGCCATTGTGTATTGTAGTAAAATATAAAAAGAAACTTATTTGTAGCACTTACTTGATTTACCCACGTACCTATGCCAAGAATGACAACGTATATTATTAGCAGATATTATTTTGTGTCACATTGTGTTCAGGCAATGGTCGATAAGTCGTAAAAGGAAATATTAAATTTATAATAAAATATTACTATTGAATTGTAGTTGGTGTAAGATTTATATCTTATTCATCTCTATACATTGAGAGAGCCTATCTAATTGCATACAATGAGTGACTCACCTATTTCCTAATTAAATAATCTATGGTAATGTAAGCGTTTTAATAATTATTGTACACTTGTCATTGTCACCGTGTATCCGAAATATATTTATGAAGGCGCCTGTATAATATTATTTAAATTTTTAACTGTGCTTTTAATCAAAGTAAAAGTCAAGTACTCCACTGGTCCCATAATTTTCTTCGAGATTTATGTTAAGTTTAACTTTATGTTTTTATTCGCACCGAATGTCGCCACTTAAACCGAGTTCATAAAACGTATATTCTCTTTTTCAAGTAAGCTATGCAAATCGGCACATTCTCACTTGAAGCGTTGTTGCATTTATCAATGGGAAAATAAAATAAAAGTGCGCTGTAGCATTTCTCTTAACACGGTGCAGTGTAAATAAGGCGCTGCTAAAAAAATAACATTGAAGCCTTGGGCTAAGTTGGCCCACAAACAAACGCTGTCTTATTTATATTCATACGATATACAGGGTGGACACCTACGCTATCAATTACCAGATGAAACTTGTTTAAGAATAAAAGAACTCTGAATACAAGTCTCTTTGCCTTATCGGTAAAGAACAACTGCATTAAACCTTGCAACTTAAAAAAATTGTGTAATTGAAACATAGTGAAAGTTTGGAAAATTTTATGGTAGTCACAAGGTTTGTTCCAGCAGACCCAAATTTACTAATCCATGTATACTGATACATGAACTGTATTATGCACTAGCGTAGCGTAGCGTAGCGTAGAATTCTCTTTGCGCAAAAAATTACATTTCGTTTGGTGTACGTTCCATGTCTCTATGTTCCCGAGATATATCGATTATAGCTAAGCGGGTCGATGAACAATCGATTGGCTCAAATTTTTATTTACAACACTCGTTATTGCTCTTTAAAACTGAATTAATAAATATTCGTACTACTCGCGCTGCGCGCTCGTACCCAACGGGTCTGTTAGACCATTGGGCGTAAAATAGTCTTTAAGCTGTAAGGAGTCGGCCCGCTAGTATAACGAAGGCCCCGGTGTAGTCTAACTAAATGACGTCACTCGGTATGCGTACTGGCATACTGTACGTTTTATACTGAGACAAAACTACAAAAACATTTTATGTAACAAAGATATTTAAAGTTTAAACAAGTTTCATTGAAGTAGTTTTGATATCTCGACAATAACCAAGTTGTTAATTTAAAGTTAATCATTATTTATCAAACTTATGTATCTTAAATTTATAAAAATAACTTAAATAACTCAAACATTGGTAATAGATCTTTTAGTTCTCAGTAAGTTCAGCTTATCCCAAGAAACTTAGACTTCAATAACTTCTTGTCGTTTATTTTGCCTAATCTACACCAACGATTTAATTAAGTTAAATGTATTTGATACCCATACGGTAAATAATCGCTGTTTATGCGAGCCTTAGATCTCCATCATTTTTGCTTTCAACCCTACGTATTAACATTTACGTCTCATTATTACGATTTCATTCAAACAATCGCTTAATTTTAAAGGAACCCATTCCCTCTAATAGCTTTTAAACTCAGCTTGATATCGGCAACTGTTTCAAATACAAAAGAATTGAGAATCAAAGCTCCCAAATGACTTTTCAACAATGTATTGTGTATTTACCTCCTTGAACTTTTATAATTATCAAGTGAAGTATAAAAATAAGTTCTTATGGTATGATTCTTTTGATGTTTTTGCACTGTAGTCGTTGAACAACCGTTGACTTTTTTTTTTAAGACGTAGGAATAGATAAAAGAACCACGTGCTAAAAGAGTGTTGTAGATTTTTTACAATGCAATGGCAAAAAGCTTATGTTGGAGATGTAGAACATTAACTTTTATGTTTAAGTGTTTAGATTCATTCATTTGTCACTAAAAATTAAAAAAATGTTCTACATCTACAACATAAGCTCTTTGCAGGGATGTCCACTCTCTCTGTTTTATTATTTAAACTGTAAGGTCAATATATGGTAAAAAACAAAACAATACGTAAATAAGCCAGCTGTACTTAATTTAATCCAAAATACGGAAAACTTAATTAATTTAAGAAATTTTTTACATTTCATAATAATTTATGATTTTTCAATTGCCATTATTGACTATTAAATCTAAACTATGACATGTGTTAGAGTTGTACCCCCTCCATGTCCAATACACATATGACATCTGTACCATTTGTAAATAATAGTGTTTTCTTAGGCTTTTTTTTTAATTTGATGAACTGTCCTCAAAATAGCTAATCTTAGTTTAACAATTAATTGCATTCAACTGATTATTATAAAATGTAAAAAATATCTTAAATTATTTATTTTCTTTGTATTTAATTAAGTACAGTTGTTTATTTATGTTATGTTTTTTTTACAATGGTAACCTAGATTAAATTTAATAAATACCTTAATATGATTATAACTTGGTTATTTTTCAAGATAAATCTAACAACCCATACATCAAAGAAACGAGGAAATATATATATTTTTTTAATGTACCCATAGCCAACTATGGTTGCCATTTAAAAAAAGTCAAGTGTGGCTTATATTTCAAAAATCAAGTATGCCATGACTTTTTTTTCTTTTTTCTAATTCTTCGTAAAAATACTTACAGAAATTATATTATATTTTTATTTTAACATAGATGGCTATGGAATTATTTGCCATTGAAAAAATAGATTGCTTTTAGTTTTTTCAAAATATTAAAAAAAGTTGATAGTGAAGGTCAAATGTAAAAATGGCATTAAATTCGTCTTAAAATTCTGCTCAACTATGCAAATTTAACCAAGGAATTTACTCTTATAATAACAAAGTTACCCATGCAACACATGTAGATTTATTGTCACCCTGTATACAGCGTCATTCAAAAAGTCTGCAACAAATTTTAAAAAATTGTTATTATTGATTTCTCAAACAAATTTATTCTTAATAAAAGTTGGTGCTTGGTCTAAAACTAATATCAAGATGAAAAAAGGTTTAATAAAAAGTCATAGCACACTAGATTTTAGCGATTTTTGAAATATTCGCAAGAATAAAGTGCCCTCATTTTAAGAGATAAAAACAAATTTTTGGAAAAGAGTTAAAAAGATCTGAAAAGAAGTCTAGATTTAAATCTGGACGGACAAATTCCAATTTTTATTTTTTAAGAAATTTTAACATTCAAAAAGTCTGCAACAACTAAAAAAGTTTTTTATTATCTACTTTTCAGAAAATTTTATATGATAAAAGCTGGTACATGGTCTAAAACTAATTTTAAGATGAAAAAAGTTTAATAAAAAGTCATAGAACACTAGATTTTAGCGACTTTTGAAATATTCGCAAGAATAGTGCTTAAAATTTTTTAATAAATAATAATTGGAATTTGACCGTCAAAATTTAACTTTTTTTTTGTATCTTCTAAAATAGGTGCACTTTACACCTGCGAATATTTCAAAAATCGTTAAAATCTAGTGTCCTATGGCTTTTTATTAAACTTTTTTCATTTTAAAAATAGGTTTGGACCATGCACCAACTTTGATCAAGAATAAACTTTTCTGAGAAATCAATAATAAACAACTTTTCAATTTGTTGCAGACTTTTTGAATGACGCTATATAATATATTTTTTTATACACTTAAATAAAGCATTTAATTTTTATTCCCGTTTTTACTTACATTATGATAATATAGTTTTACGAAATATACATATTTTTGTCAACGAAAAAAGCTTTCTATATTTGCATACCAAATTATGATTATGGTAAAATTAGTAGTAAAATATTAAATAACATACGGAACGACAAATGTACATGATATATCTGACTTTTAATTAAACATTAAAATAAACAATAATGATTTATTTCATTGGGTTTTTCCATCAGAATCTGTAAGACAATTTTGACAAATTTTGTACCAGTTAATCAGGTGTAATATTTTATCGTGACATTTTCTTAAATTTGTCGTCCGTATTTTGGAACTAGCTTTAGTTTAGATAGAGATGTAACAGACGTGCGGCAAAAAATATGAATATTAAATTAATAAAAATCGCAATTCATTTATTTAATAAATAGAACTGTCAGTGACGAAGTATTATTTGATATTTCGATAACCCCATTCAGAAACGTGCCCGAAGAATGACTTACCAAAATATCCCCTCCTAAACGTCTTGTTTTGCATATGCTAATTTCAAGATCGATTGAAAAAATATTTCAATACACCATTACAAGGTACTTGATATGCACAACGGTGTTGAAAGCTTGTAATGATTTCATTATATAGACTTTACCTCGCTGCTTAATATAAAGGGTGTGTCATTAGACAATAAAGATGCAGCATTTTTTTTTTATGCAAGTGTTAAAAAAATTAATGGTGTTTCTATTATCACGACTCGGAAAAAAATTTATATGTAGTTTTATGGAGGCTGAAAGGGGTATGATGAAAAAATTGAACGCAGTGCAATATTTGCATATTTACGTCACTGCAGATGTTGTAATCAAGGATTTGGCGAAGAAATAAAAGTGACATTCAGAAGAGCGTTTTTTTTTTGCAAAATATAAAAGAGATTTTTTGTGTTCTGTTTTGTGGTGGAAGTCGCTTTGCTCAACTATAAGTTTAGGCAAAGTAGCTACAGAAATATTGAATTGTCATGCAACAACGTGTGCCACAGAAAGATCTTTTTCTGCTTTTGGCAATAGTCATAACAAGAAAAGAAACAAACTAACAAATGAAAGAGCCACAAAGTTATTATTTGTTCATTATAATTTAAATCTAAGTGAACCCAAAACTTTATTTCAACATAAGGAAAAACCTTGCACTTCTCAGGAATCAAATTCCTTAGCCTTAGAAGAGTTAACTGAATTAAAATGGTAATTAAAAATGGTAATAAAAAATGGTAAATTACCACCGTAATTTACCTAAATTTTAAATTACGGTAATTTTACATCACTGAGTAGATGTCCAAACCATCTTAATTGATTCGTCTCCATCTTTTGTTAATATCTGTTACTTCTAGGTTATTTCGTTAGGTACTGATTTTATTAATCAATCTACATCCCTCTATTTTTCTCAGAAATCTCATTTCCTGTGCCTGCATTATTTGTGTTTGTTTCAGTGTCCAAGTTTCTGATGCCACTACCACCCCTATCAATTCTTTCTTTGTAATTTGTGTTTCTTTCTTTTATTTTTTTAACATAGGGTAATTCCGGGTGAGATGCCCCACCGGGGGAGATGGCAAAGTGCCCAAATTCACTTAGTTTGTAATATAGGGAGCTGTGTGTTCTACAGTAAGTTTGTTAGAACCATACGTTTATAAGTAGCGCTGTGCTGTGAAAATAAAGTTTAAGGAAGGTAAGTTATCAAGTTTAATTTTTTTTTTAGCAGGCTTGAAAATGTTTAGATAATGACTCTAGTGCTTGTATATTTTTAATGCAATTAGGTGGATGGGCGATTTTAGTAGCATTTATTACGGTAGTATAAGGTTATTGAACGGGCTATATTTCAATCCTTTAGCACGTATACGTAGTTTCTGTAATATTAAGTGGGGCATCTAACCCGATATTTGGGATAGATGGCACAATGTAACTCGGGTGAGATGCCTCACGACCTGATGAAAAATTTAATACTAATATTCATAAATATGATCGTTATATATGTGTAAAGTAATTGCCTAACACCTGAGCCCCGACCCGGTCCAACTTCATCATCTGATCATCGATCGCCTGAGTCACAACCTGGACCATCTTCAGCACCTGATCAACCTCCCTCTGCTGGAAAAATACTTGAAAAGATCTCACCCTTGCCGACAATTCCTGTAGGATTAAAGAAACGGGGTAAAAATACTGCCATTATACTAACTTCACCCGAGAACACCGAAAAGGCAAAATTGTTTAAACAACGACTAACAAAACGTAAAGGTTTAGTAAAACCCAGCTGTGCTCAAAAAATCTAAGCCTTCAGTGTCGTCATCTGAGTCAGACGAAGAGTATGAAGCCGAAGAAGACAGTGATAACGACATTAATGATGAATTCAACGAGAATGAGTGTGTTGGATGTCTTGAGGATTACCACACCACAACCCGTTCAGATGATTGGATCCTGTGTGTTTATTGCAATCGCTGGATGCACGAAAACTGCACAAAATATAAAAACATGTGTGACCTAGCGGAAAGCATCGCCGAAAGGCTATTTAAAAAATTAAATGATATTTTTCTGTGTTCCTTTTTATACCAAAAAAATTATTTTAGTTTGTGCCATCTATCCCTGACAGGTTGGGATGGATAGATGGCAAAATACAATTTTTACTGATTTTTGTTTGTTTTTGTTTAAATGTGTTATAGTTTCAAGTATTTGTGCTGAAAAAGTTTAAATACACTTTACTCATACTACCACATAGTTTGTTTCCGATATAACAAATTTTCTTTAAAATAAAAATAATTTTTACCAATTGTGGGGCATCTCTCCCGGACTTACCCTATGTATATCTAAATTAATTTTGTATTAGTGGTATAAAATTGTTTCTAAAATGATAGGAAGAATTAAATATATATATATATATATATATATATAATCTGTTACCCTTGTTACCCTAAGGTGTAGGGTATTTGTAATTATTCATGTTAAACTTATGTGAACGAATTTCGTCCATTCCTTTTTGTTCTTCGCCATTCTTGTTGCTTCTGTCCAATTCTTATTTCGATTCTTTAAAATTAATGCCACTTCATCGTTCCATGTCTTCCTCGGTCTCCCCTTTCCTCGTTTATTTCCATCCCTTGCCTCCCATATCCGTTTCACTTGTCTTCCTTCCCCCATTCTGTTGAGGTGTCCGAACCATCTCAGTTGGTTTCTCTCGATCACACTATGTATCGACTCCACCTCCAGTTCTTCTCTGATCTGTTCGTTTCTTATCCTGTCTCTACGTGTGACACCCTTTACTGCTCTTAAGTATTTCATCTGCATCGCTTGTAATCTACTTCTCTGCGACTGATTTAGTACCCAACTCTCACTTCCATACTTTAAATACTTTGTTAAAATAAGCCAACTGTTCTATAAAAAATACCAAAGTGCTATGCTATATCAAAAAATATGAAGGTATTATGCACAAATCCTACATGTTATATGACGGTAAGCTAGATTTTAATAGTAAAACAGAAAGAAATTCGCTTGTATATTAGATTGAGAATAGATTATTTAACACTTTGCACTACCTACATTTTTTATGCTTGGTCAAACTTGCAAAACTAAACATAAATAACAAATTTTTTTAAAAATACAACACCATATATTTTCTTACACAGTCCTATAGAAAATTTACTTGTCCTTCGAAAACAAAAAACCTGCCTAAAATTGATATTTATCGTGATATCGCGATTTTGTTGTTAATTTTAGGGCAAAGTAATATTTTCAATTAGGCTATGAAGGTAGACAGCGGTAATTTTAAACAATTGAAAGAAAAAAAAAACAACAAGAAAGTTATAATTTTATCTTTTGTCTACGCATTTTTGACATTTTTTATAATGAAGATGTAGTTTTACCATTCTTACGTTTAAATAGAGGCTTCTTCAAAATTATTTATGCATTTATTCATTGGACCAGTGTGATACAACAATTACTAAATCCTATAAACTAATTTTTTGTGTGTTAACAATACGACGATCGGTTCTACCGAAAACGGTTCCAATCCTTTTTTTTTAAATTTAAAATTAGTAACTATTTTTAATCAGTGTTCTTTTCGCGTACCTAATACATTATCAATCGGTTTTTAGGATGTGGTGAACGATCAAACTTAATTATATGAAAAATATTGTAGCCCTGATAAGGAACCTCGATTTAAACTTTAGAATGGTAAAACTACATTTTCATTATAAAAAAATGTCAAAAATGTGTGGGCAAGAGATAAAATTATAACTTTTTTGTTTTTTCTTTCAATTTTTTTAAAATACCGCTGTCTACCTTCATAGCCTACTCGAAAATATTACTTTGCCCTAATAATTAACAATAAAATCGCAATATCACGAATAATATCAATTTTAGGTACCTATTTTCACGAAAACCCCTATAATCTTTTACATTTTTTTAAGTAAATTTGAAGAAAAATTTAAAAATATAAAAATATATAGGGTGTTCCATAAGCAAAAGTATAACTTTGATTTGGCACTATTTTTTAGAGCACCCTGTACGTTTGAAAATATTTTTAAAATGTGGCCTTTATTGACTTACATAACCTAGCTGCTACAGAACTTCGAAAATATATACCTACTGTTTGGCCATAAAACTCCGTGGCGTCCGTCGTGACTCACCCTGTATAGTTTTTTTTTAAAATTATAAGTAAACTATCAGCTTTACTTTCATTATTAAAAAACAAAAGCTTAAACCAACCTTTAACCTGACCATCTATTATTACTCATGTAATCAGAATTATATATATAAACGGACATAAAAGTTATTGCACTTAAAAATGTTATGCATTTTCAATGTAATTTAATTGTAAAATGTATCTACTAAGTAATAAATTTTGCTATGAATATATACCGTTAAAGTATTCATCTACATTTTTCTGATTAATTTGCGTTTTCTACGTGTCACCGATTTCTTTTTTCTCCTTTTTTGGAAAGAAGCTTGACCCGTTTAAAATATACATAGGTTTCCGTTAAACTCAAGTGTTTATTTGTATTCTTTTCAGGTTGAAATCTAATATCACTGTGGGTGTCGATACTAAGAAAGCTGTAATTGATATTTTGCAATTTACCATTACATTTTGCTCTATAACTAATGCAAATAAATTATATGCATAGAAATCGATTGGACAAGGTTTCCGGGTGGAGTACGTCGAGGTAACGATAATATTTCATTAATAATTAATTTGAGGTAAGTACGATCGGATTTTGTTCCAAATCATGAAACCGAACAGTTGAGAAGTATTTACAGAGCAATGAATGGTAGTCACGCAATGACATTAGCCAAAAAACATTTATGGAACTGTTGTAGTGTCACATATTTTAATGGACCCGACGAAAATCAAATTTCCGCCAACTTTAGCAACAGAGAAATCTACAAATCCTTCGAAATTGGTATACCCTGTATACAGGGTGATTCAGTTTGACTGTCGCTCCCCCCTATAACTTTGTTGTTTTAAGAGGAAACCCCTATGAAACATACATTTTTGTGAATCGCGGAAAATTCTCTTTCGAATGACATTCAAATGTTTTATCTACGTTGAAATATGTCAGACTGGCGATAGTCAATTTTTTTTGAAATTACATGGAATACCTTTTTTATTGATTCTGATAGAGAATTATATGTATATCGTGAAAAGCATTGGGATCTCATAAACGGTAAGAGGTAGAGAGTTGGTTAAACGAGTCAAAATGAAGTATGAGTTAAGAGCAACTATTCTTAAAAAAAAAAATCTAGAAAAACTTAATAGTTTTTGAGCTATTTATAAAAAACAAAAAAAAAGACGTTTTCGATTTTTGCTTATAACTTAATAATTAAAAATCTTAAAACATAAGTAAGTTATTATTTTTAATCAATACAATAATATTGTAAGAACTTACTTATTTTTAAAGATAAATCTAACAATCCCTACATTAATGAAAAGAGAGAAAAAATCTCTTTTAATGGAATTTCAGCCAATGGGTTGTATCATTTTTAAAATAAGCAAGTGGACCTTAAAATAACAAAAACAAATGAAGATAAGTACAATTTATTAACAAATTTTAAATCTACACAAAATTGTATCCTGATGATGTCGTAAAATATTAAGAGTATGATTATAAATTAGCAAGTTGTAAGCAAAAATCGAAAACGTATTTTTTTTTGTTTTTTTATAAATAGCTCAAAAACCATTCGTTTTTTAAAGGATTTTTCTTCGTAGAATAGTTGCTTTTAAATCATGAATCATTTTGACGCATTTAACCAACTCTGTATCTCTTACCGTTAATGAGATCCCCATGCTGTTCACGATAACTGGGACACCCAGTATTCTAAATCCGATAGTGATAGTGCATTAAAAAAATCAGTAGACATTGAAATAATTTGAGAAAAATGAGTTTAAAAGTTATTTATTATTTTTCACAAAATCGTTGTATTTGACTAAACAAAACACTAATCGACAGTTTATGACTTGTTTCTTGTGTTAACAGAAGCAAATTGGTTTGGTGAAAATTGCTCGAAAAAATGTTCCTCGAATAGAAAGTTCCTCGAAAGCTTAGTTTCTCGAAAACAAAATGAAATAAGTTACTTAAAAAAAAATTATGAAATTTATTTAAATACAAAATAATTAAATGTACTAGAAAAGTTGTTTACATTTGTTTAAAAAGTTATGACAAAAACTTACCTTTTTTAAATGGTAGGTAGCTAATAGCTATAGTTGGCTTATGACCTATTTAAAAACCTTATGTTTTTCTTATTCCAAATATATAAGGGTTGATCTAGTTATTTTCAATAATCCGCAAGCTACAAAGGTTTTTTTCCTAAAGATAAACACAGTAGGCTGTAAAAACAAAGTGTAAAACCTTTTAAAAGTCATGTGGTACAAGTTATGAAAGTTTTTAAATTTGTTGTTGAGGTAAACACTATAAATATTTGAAAATATTACATACTACACAACTGCTGATTCTGACTATATTGTTGTTATCTTATGTTCAGTTTAAGTAACTTATTTCATTATTTTGAACAATTTTGTTTTCGAGTAACTGTTATTCGAGCAACTAAGCTTTCAAGGAACAATCTTTCGAGCAATTGTATTCGAGCAATTGTTTTCGAGCAATCGTTTTCGAGCAATTTTCCGCAACCCAAGCAAATTGACAGAAGGTTCAAAAAAGTAGATTATTAAGAAGAATTTTATAATTGAAAATTAGCTTTTACATGACTTCGCTGTATTGGGTTGGAATTTTCTTTTTAACTTTTTACTCTACTTTCAGACAATCGTTTAGTCACTTAGTTTTGAATAATAAATTAATTAAATTATGAGATTTTTGTTCATTTGATTAACCTGGCCCCGTGGCTTGACCAATCCAGATTTCCCTGTATTAAATTTGTTCCCAGTCCAGCCCTGATTTGTATATTGTACGCAAATTTGAGTGTCATTTCGATATAATCGAAGATTGTTCACTTAAGGCGAATGTATTTGATTAAAAACTTGATTTTAAACGAAGTAGGTCCGGATTTTGTTCCAAATCGCGGAGCTGAAAGCCTGAGAGGTGTTTACAAAGCAATAAATGGTAGTCACCCAATAATTCTTTCTAAAATACGTCGACATGTGCGAACTAAATGTTACTGTCACATAACACAAACTTAACGGTACAGCACCCAGTTCAGTTGGCCCGGGTTCAATCTTGGGAGGGTCATCTTGACTCCTTTCTAGCAATATTGTATATACTGTGGCCGTTTTTATCAGCAGCCTCATCGGATACTAAAGAATACATACTCAGCATTTATTTGCTTTGTGTTACTGCCGTACAAGGAATTTTATCTGGATTCTTTGTTGTCTTCCTTCTGATTTGAATTTGTCGTTTTATTTTTTGCCTGTAAGGTGTTGCACGTCCGTAATTGAAAGTCGAAAAGTTGATTTATGCGATCTTAACACGTACAAACGTTTGTAACTGTCCATGACGTAATTTTAGATTCGTTTTTAAATTAGATAAATATATCGCAATAACTGTAACTAGTGCAGGTGTACATAATTAAAAATGAAGTAGTTATACGTATTATTTATTGGCAGCAACAGAATTTATTAATTTATGAGCAAGGGAATGCCTAGAAAGAAACAAATATCACAAATTTACGAGGGCCAAGCTAAATTTATTAAGAATTTAAAAAAACTAGTAAGTCGTGAACGTTAATATCTATACCTTCATATTATTTAGTTCTTTAAGTGTCATTTGAACTTGAATTGTAACTATCAAGTATCTTAAAATATTGTAATCTAGCAGCAGCAAAGGTTGGTTCTCTTTTGAAAGAACTTGAACATTTTAGAAGTGCATGTTCACTTATTTTATTTCTGATTCAAAAACGGTGGACGAGAAAAACTAAACAATAAAAAAAGTTTATAAATAAACAAGCTTTCAAAAAATTTCATTGCAAAATTTCAAATTACCAAATATTATTCTCCTACATTTATCCAAATTTGAGAAATAAAATAAAACCTGATTTTACCGCTCCCCTTGGGGGGTGTAACTCCGAAAGGAGACGCCTAAGAAAACAAATTTATAAAAAAGACCCCCTTTAACTTTCGATAAGGGATCACCTCCCGAATGTTCTCGCAATATTTAAGAAACACCCTGTATGTTTTAATTTCGAGGTGTTTTTTTTTCGTAAAATGTACTTCAATCAGAATTTTTTGCACAGTATCTGTAACAGTTGCTGAAGTTGAAAGAGCTTTCAGTAAACTTTCAGAAATAAAGAGCTTAAGTAGATTGTGAAAACTACAGATAACGTTAATCGGTTTAGCTTTGCTATCAGTTGAACATGACTTGGCAATAAAAATGTATTTTATTCTTCAGGCTTTCGCGGCTATCGTCCATGTTACAATCTTCGTTCCCGGGTTTGTATACCGCAAATCAACCAACACCAATCGGTATCTAAACGCAGCATCACACCACCACCCGGCCCAAAAACAATCAGTGATCAACACGTTAATCCACAGAGCCAAAGAAATATGTACCCCAGAGACCATCCAAGAAGAATTAAACATGCTTACAAGAGCTCTGCAGGAAAACGGTTATCAACAAAGACATATACTTCGAGCCATACAGAAAAGTGCCACGCCGAACAAGAAAACGAAGAAGGACTACATCGCTACAACTTATCTACCCTACACCGGAGGAGTAACCAACAGAATATCGAAAATACTCCAAAAACACAACATCAATACAGTCTTCAACGCTCCAGTGACGCTCTCCAGTAAACTAAGAAGAACGCCTGGCTCAGGATTGAATCACCCGGGCATATATAGCATACCCTGCTCCTGTGGAAAAGTGTATATAGGACAGACTGGCAGAAGCATACAAACGCGCCTTAAAGAACATGAAGGGCAAACAAAAAGAAAACAAATAGAAAAATCGGCCGTAGCAGAACATGCCCAGGACATGGGGCATACCATACTTTTCGACGACACAAAATTACTGGCCCGCGCCAACCACTTCTGGCCTAGACTATTTAGGGAATCTATGGAAATTGCCAAGAACCCCAACAACTTTAACAGAGACACAGGCCTGCAACTACCAAGCATTTGGAAACCGGTCATCAAGAAATCGCTGAGGCGAAACGAACTCGTCAGGCGGAACACCACGCCTCCACAGCCGGATATATAAACCCTGCAACAAACCCACCAATTTAGTCGTTTGATAAAGACCAACATAGAATGGTCGAAACGTCACACAAATCAAGAAGACGCGGTTCCAAACCCGGGAACGAAGATTGTAACAATAAAAATGTACTATGACGAGGGGATTAAAAATTTCGCCACCTGTAAAGTGAGGAGGTGGATGTTGCTATCAAAATTGTAAAAAAATGGTTTGTAGTTAATGTTTTCAGACATCGTTTTATAATTTTTTGGAAGTAATGTATTGTGTTTGTGATGCGTTTTATATTGATTTTTCAACTCTCCAGTTTTCACCTGAAGAAAAAGGATTAAATTAATAGAACAATGTGCAACTTTTGCTCATATTTCGGACTTTGACTTGTCTGAGGAATAGATTGGTTGTGGGCATTTAACGAGTGGGGTGTAATATTGCTAACTTCTAACATATTTAAAACAAAATTTTAGAATATATTAGCCATGCTCTTTCTACTCAAAAAGTACAGGTTAACCCTTGTAGAATTAGAAACGATAATGTTTCGAATCGCCTCACCGAATGTTGCGGAATTTGTAGAACATTTAGTGCCAATTTGATGTGTTATAGAATAATTATAGTGAAGAGTCTTTAAATCTCAAAAAACGTTTTTATAGCACAAACACACGCAAACATTTTTAAGCAAATCGGTCGTTTTAAAATTAGTTTTATACAAAAAAAAAACTTGAATAATTTATCATCCAAACGGTATTAATTCAACTGTTTTTGATTAAATTTTCGTGAGATAATCATCCACTTACACGAATTAGTTTTATATGTATCACTAACAAATTGGTATAGTAAAATACAGCGTGTGTAAAAATTGGCAGAAGCGCTACACGTAGCGATGTTCTTCGTAAAATTCTAAGTCGAAAATCTGAATACGAAAATGTTGTACCATGCTTGCTGTGTCTGCAAGAGGTCCTCAAAGTTTTGACATTTAGTCGTTTAATAAGCGTTATTATTTAATACTTGCAAATGAAAAAGCTGCAATTTGGAATAAAAATAAATTTCGAATGGTATTTTTTCCTAGATTTTGTGTTTTTCCTTTCAAAAATTGGTGTTGAAAATATGTAAATCACTGATTTGAATGAAAATAATACATATGGCAACATTGTCATTAGCTGTCATCTCTGTTTTTCTCGTAATTATTTCTAGTTTGTGTTTTACGATAGGTAGGTACCCAAAAGTTTTCAGCTATGTTTACGAACTGAAGGCTTTCAGTTCAAACAAAAATTGTAAATACCTAAGTAACGACTGCTGATAAAAAAATGTCCAAACGCAAATCAATGTATGCAATGTTGCCAATTTTTTTTTTCTTTAAATGGTTGCTGAGGCCATAGGAAGCATGGTACAACATTTTTGTATCAAGATTTTCGACTTAGAATTTTACGAAGAACATCGTCACGTGTAGTGCTTCCGCCAATTTATACACACCCTGTATAATATATTATTATTTTTAAATCTAATCGACAAGCATATGAAAAGCACATTAAAAATAGACCTGTTGTAAACAGTTGCCCATATAACGACATAAAAATATTTGTAAATAAAAAACCTCTTAGTGGCTAATCCACCTTCGTACATAACAATTTCGAATATATTTTTTCATCACAATTTTTTTAAATAAATGAAAAATCCGAGGTGACAATGACTTTTGAGACGTCCTGTATAAATTGACTGATAAATATACATATACAAAACAATAGAAGTGAATTACAAACCTTGAAAACTTTCAACGCTCAATCTATGTAGAAGGCTTTAAAGAAACACAAAAATGCTTGTAAAACATTCGAACCAGTAAAGGTTTACAATAATAATTATATTTAGGAATATTAAATGATTTTTTTAATAATATAGCTGATCAAATGCGAGTATTCTATTACAACTGTATATTTAAGCATATAAAAAATATATATTTATCTTATAGGTCAGTGAAAAAGTTTTACTTAATATTTTTACGCTCAGTATTTTAGAGAATAAAATTCGAAACAATAACCTTCACGATGATTTGCCATCAAATTTATGTCGAAATTAAAATTTATTGCTTGGTAATACAACATTTAAAATATGTTGAAGCATGTGTCGTATTAAAAATAAATTATTTATGTAATAAATAATAACATTTCCTAATATAGTTAACCAAATTACTTGTGTGGGAGCGGGCGAAACATTTTTGTTTGTTAATCAACGTCCATTGAACAAACGGTTGCACAATTATTAGCTGTAACAAAAGGAATTAATACATCCTCCAAATTACTGTGTTTTGCAAAATTAGGTATTCAGTTTAATGAACGCCTCTATATGAACGTGATTGCCGGCAGGTTGGATGATTACCTAGCTACTTTTAATCCTGGACATCTCGCGAAATGTACCACGACCTTACGCTATCCCCGCTCGGTTTTCATCACGTACTCATTTCTCCTCCTTCAATGAGGCCTAAATTGCCACTCATTAAACAATAACCAGTATTAATGTCGCTTTTGAAAAACGTTCGCATCTATTATTAAAGTTATTAAATACGTTAAATACGGCATAATGTGCTGTAGGTGGTTAGAGGGAAATAAGAAGAGAATAAAGCGATTAACCAGCAATAAATACGGGGTTTGGACAGGTATTTTTTTGCAGTGTAGCCGCAGACTATAATCCTTGCTATGTCTGTGCATGGCGAATTGCAAATTTACGACAAACTGGTGAACTGTGGAGCGGGTGTACGTATTACACATGACGCTTGTGGATTTTTTAAATAGTGTAAACATAACCCGATAACCTGCTAAAACAAATTCCATTACTTCGAAAATTTTTGCCCTGGTGCTTTTATTAATGTGAATTAACAAAATCTCATAATATACGTGGAGAAATAATTATTTTATAATCATAGCTTCTGCCTGGGCAAATAGCTAAATGCACCTATTTCTATTTAAACGCTATTTTACATGGCAAATAAATAGCAGAAGAAAGTCGCTTAATATGATTGCTCCTAATATGGTACGTCTATTTCTGCGCTTGCTTTATTTAACTCTTTATCTGTGGTCAATATTATTAAAAAATGTACATGCGTTATGAAGTTTTCTGACGTACTAGTTTGAATTTGATAGGTAAATTCACCAACAAGAAACATAACCATCAATTATTCCCGCGCTGTTGAATATTTCTGGCGATTCCACAGAAATTGTTATTGAAAGTTTTAACGGTGAGTTATCATCAAATTTATTTTTGCCATTTAAGCATAATACTTATAAATTTCTTGTGTAATTTTTTATTTACAAAGACTCACATAGACCGAGCTCGGTGGCTGGTTGGTATACAACCTAGCGAGTAAAGTCGAGAGGCGTAGGTTCGAATCCCGCGGCCGTCTGTCATCGTAGGGGTTTCAGGTGGTTTCCCCTACCTACTATAGGCAAATGCTGTGACAGTACTTCCACCTACCCTCTACCCTTACTCACCTAATCCTAGTTCCCTCCTCATCCACTTCGGCGATTAGCCATAGCAGCAAAAACATGCCGAAGCAAAATAAATCAGATAAAAATAAAAAATAAAAAAAAATAAAAAGACTCACATAATCTGTTAAACCCTATCATATTGTCCTAAAATGGGGTATAGACAAAATGCTTTATTTGGGGTATACCATAATTAGCTTTTAAATAAAATATCCTGCAGAATGATTTGAAATTTTAATGTTTAAAATGTTCAACAAATAAAGTAGGTATCTATTTTACTGATTTTTCTGCGTTTTTCTTTTGCTACCACAATTTAACTTTTCTATCCCAGTTTAGGCATCTGCATTGCCTAATGTGGGGATACAGCACCTTCCTATTTTTAATTTTTTAATAAACTTTCTGTCATCATACATATAATCTGCTATTGAAAGAAAAGAACTACAAATTTATTTCGTCATAAGTCCTTCTATCGTTAGGTGTACTAAGACTGTTAAGTAATGTTGTGCTGACTTTTTTTCATGTTTTTTGTCTCATGCTAGTTTTTTAATCTTTTTCCATTTGATGTTTCTATACATTGCTGCTTTATTTACATCGTCTTGCCAAGTTTTTCTTCTATTTGGAAGCGATCATCAAAGTTTTGATAATTTTGCAACGAAAATCAAAATATGATGGCTGTTGACATAATTATGAGAAACAATTAAAAAAAAAACTAATTAGATGTAATAATAAAATTTGTGACTAAACGAAAAATAAAGGGACGTGTTTTTTTATTTATTTTACAGTTTTTAAAGAACCTAGTTCGATTCAAATTAAACCAATTATTATCAAATATATTTGATTGTTTCTGCTGTTCGGCTTCCTTTGTACGCTAATTTATGATCAATTATAGTTTAAAGAAGTTCTAAATGCAAAAACTTAAATGTGTTTTTCTAGACAAGAAAATTTTATAATGTTCAAAGCCTACTACTATTGCACCGATTATATAAGCCTTCCTGTACTATTAAAGTAAATTGTATGAAATAGATTATCTTTATTAGAATGGGTCTTATACATAAAGCGCGGCTTGATTGTTAGTTGAGAGAATAACATATATTAAGGGCATCTCTGCTATTAATCAGGTATATCGTTAATAATATTCCGAGCATTTAAACCCATGTTGCTTGTGATCGATGGCGTCATTGAAGTGGTCAAGTGATTCAACACCAAAGAGCCGCTTTCGTCATTATTTCTATGTAAAATTAAACTACCAACGCATCTTGCTTATACCGTTTTTCATGCGTTGTTTCTATTTTGGAACTAATATGAACAATTGAAGTGGGTTAAAGGATTAACAATTTTAATGATGATGTCAGTCAGTCACTATAATCGTCAAATAATTTGTGGTAAAATTTTGAAATAAAAATTGGAGAGACTACATTCAACGAAGAATGATTATCAAGCACATTTTACAACGATTTCTAACCCAATAACGAGTTTATTGTCTGTTTTACAAACTTAAAAATAATTCAGTGCAACTAAGAATCTAATTCAAATAATGAATGTGCTCTGCTTATTCCAATTAAGTTTACTTCGGAACATAAAAAAATATCGACAACTTATTCCTTAGCATTTATTTTCTGATGCAAAACCTCCAAATTTGATTACTTAAAAATTTAACAACATAATTTAAAGGTAAATATTTTGTTCCTATTCTGCAACTCTAATTGCTTTTGAAAAAGATTTTTAAAAAAACGTGCTGTATAAATTCGATATTTAACTACAAAAGTTGTTTCTTTTCATTGAATTTCTTCTTCCTATTCGGTTCCTCTTGTACTTTCTGTGTCGAGGTAATTCGTTGAATTTAAAATGTTATATTAAAATGCTTGAAGTTATTTAATACAATTATTTAACAAAATTATTTGCTTTACAAGTTCAAGATTTCATTCTTATTATAATTATGTCTAAATGAAGAGTGCAATATATTATTAAAATGTTATTACTATTATTTAATCATGAGTTCTTTTATTGTTAGGTGTAGGACTGTTGAGTTGTGTTGTTCTGACTTTTTTCTATGCTTTTCTGTCTTGTGCTAGCTTTTTTTATCTCTTCTCATTTGATGTTTCTATCCGTTGTTACTTTTTTAAGTTCTTCTAACCAGGTTTTTCTCGGTCTACCTCTTTTGTTTTTCCCCTGTCATCTTGCTTCATAGGCTTTGCTGGTTAACCTTTCTTCTTTCATCCTATAAATGTGATCCAACCATCTTAGCTATCTCTCCTGTATTTACGATTCAAATGATTTAATCTTATTGTTCTTTATAAGTTTCATTTCTCATTCTATCTATTTTCGTTTTTCATTCAATTTTTCCTTGGAATTTTCCTTGGAATTTACTAACAGACCCCATTTTTCCTGCATTCACTCGGCTACTATATTTATTTGTGAGTGTCCACGTTTCACTTCAGTATTAAATTGCCGGAGTTACTACATTTTTGACCACTTCCCCTTTTGTTTGTTCGTTCGTTCGGTTTCCAAAAAATGTTGTTCTTTAACTGTTAAATATTCATTTCACATTTCCTGTCCTTTCGCTTATTTCCTTGTCCACTCCTCCATTTTTCTCTATGATCACTGCAAAATATTTAAAGCTTTCTACTTGTTCCAACCTAAGCCCATTTAAAGTGATGTTATGCTCTTTGTTCTCTGTTGTAACGATCAAAGTTTGAGTTCCGTGACACCGAATGTCAAGCGATGTCATGACATAAAAAGTCACAACGCTAGTATCACCATGTGAACTACCCTTTAAGGCCCCCACAGACGCTCAGGATTTTTACTCAGGCCAGGCTGTACAGATCGATTTGCGCAAACCGGCCTGTGCCTTTCTGGGCTCCACACACACTCAGTCCATCGTGCTGACATTCATTCAGTTAAAGTTTGATTAGTTTGGCAACCAGTTCAAAAAAATGGTTCCCCGACCACTTTATGCACTTCTGCTTGCTTGTGCAATTAAAAAAAAGAATGATGAAAAAAAGAAAAGAGAGAGAAGTAAATGGTCAAAAGACTGGCTACTTAAGAGAAATATGTATTCTCATATTAATTTACTTGCTGAGTTGAAACTTGAAAAAGAGAATTGGTTTAACTATCTCAGAATGGACGAGGAAACGTATCTGCAGCTACTGAAGATGGTTTCTTCGGTAATAAAAAAACAAGATACATGCATGAGGAAGTCAATTTCATGTCACGAACGATTAACAGCAACCCTACAATTTCTAGCTACTGGTCGAACAAAATAACTGAATGTCACTGTGTTCTCTTTACTGAAAAAAAAAATATCGAAAAATAAAATTGATAACAATAATAAATGAACTGAGCAAATGGACTGAACTGCCCACACATGTTCAGACTTGTACGGTATGCGCAGGCCAAATATCAAGCAGGTCCGGTATCGCTCAGGCCAGGCAAGAGGCCTGCACAGCCAGCCTTTTGTGTCCACACACACTCCGGTCTGCCTGCGCAAATCAGGTTAGCGCAGGCAGACCGGAGTGAAATCCTGAGCGTCTGTGGGGGACTTTAGATGTTAAACATCTAATCTCAAAATTAAAATGACTTATGCCATTTTTAAAATAAACGCCTTAAACCTTGATTTTGTTAAAACATATTCTTGTTATTCTTTTTGTTTTTAATAATCAAAACCGTGTTCCTACATATTTTTATGTTTTTCTTTTTTTGTAAAATGCAAAGCTGCAACTAGACCTATTGTAACGCAGATAATTTTTAAGTCTTTCAATGAAAACGTTAGTTTCAGGTGACATTATTAATTAGTTATATTTTTAAGTGACGTCGAAATATAAATTCAAAGTTTTTCAGTGTTTTCAGGATATTTCAGGAACTAAACATAACACGTACCTTTTTAGTTTAGATTTTTAGTAAGCAAGTAAAACACAATTTTTCGCTTACTTAACCATCCCTGTATCTCTAACGCTTAATCATTTTTAAACATACGCATTTTATTTAAACGAATTGTTTATAAACAGGGACTAAAAACGAAAAAAATTTCGTTCGTTTCTGTTCGGAACGAAAACGAAATATATCGTTTTCGTTCTTTTCGTTCTAACCGAAAAAATTCTTTTTCGTTTACGTGAACCGAAATAATAACGGTTAAAACCGGTTTTACATTTTTTTTGTCGTCAAAAATTCGAGGACTAATTTGTTTTCAAGTCACTTCAACCGTCTATAAATACGATAACAATATTTGCGTTTCCACTAAAATATAAACGATGACGATGGGTTTTGATGCTCACGGACAGCATATTTTAGATTGGCGAACCGCCGCCATATTAAATTTACCAAATCGTTACACATTAACATGTAGCCATTTTATTTAATATAATACCCATAAGGTGCAAAAATACAACTTGATTAGTTTAAATTGTACACACGATTTTTATTTAAAAATATAAAAATACAGCAATGCTGTTTTAAGTTTGTTTTAGTACTAAAAATCTATGAATTTGAATTAAATTAGATCCTACTGTAATTATTTAAAAAGACGAAAGAATTAATTCAAGTGGATAGTTCACTAAATGTTCCATGAATGTTATAAATAAAAAAGATATTAGAAGAAAACTTAAATTAATTCTAAACGCAAATAAAACATACACATTAATAATATATAAAAAATTAACTTGAAATATACTTTAACTTAATAGTTTGTACATACCACACAATTTACATTTTCACAATCCATTCAATCTTACTAGCAACACATCAGACAATAAATCTTCTTTTACATTAGTCCTTTTCGAAGTAAGAGTAAATTTTACTTTTATTAACTCTATAAACGCCAATAAAATATACACATTATTAATATATATCCAATCAAGTGTACAGAGGATATCTGTACCGTTTCTTGTGTTACACGAAACTGCAAGTATAAACAATAAATTGTTAAAACATCATGTATATGGAGAAAAGTGAAGCTCACTTATTTCAAGTGAGATTTTTTACTGCCTCGTGGAGTCTCTCCAGTCTCCAGCATAGAAGGTGAATTCGCGTTAGTGCTTAACAAATAAAATTTAAATAGTGATAAAACCGGTTAAAACCTGTTTTGGAAAATATTTATTTCGTTTTTGTTTTTTAATAAATTTCGGTTAATTTCGTTTAACGTTTTCGTTTTCGTTCCGTTCTCAGTCCCTGATTATAAATTTCTAGGAAAAACACATTGGCAATCCGTAAAGTATCAAATTTCATGTTTTAAAGCCGAAAGCGTGAAATATTGTAAGACTTTATTTTGTCACACTAAATGAAGTCGTCCAAGATACGAACAAGTTTAGCTGAATCACTCTGTACATCGGATTGTTTATAGAATGTTTAATACTATAACGTTCGCTTCATTCATTGCCAAAGGCAGGTGAAAAGAAAGGGAGAAAAGCGTAAATAACCAGGCATAAACATCATTCAATTCAAAATTTAGCACGCAATTGGTGAATTATTATATCCAGAGGCGAAATTAATCAACTCGCGCTAGTGGCGGCGCGCAAAAAGACCACGACGGCGATGCTCTTGTTGAAAATAACTGTAGAAGGTGGTAGATCCGTGATTCCCAACAACAAGAATGTGAGAAAGTGTACGAGAATTATTGCACATTTTGCTATTTCGATTCTCGCACACCGGCTTTGCCTTATTCAATTCAGGTTTATTTGTTTTCAACGTCCTTTGAATTACGGCCCATGAACTAAACTAGCATTGTACAGCCATCTTTCTTGATCTGCTATTCAGATTTAATAATACATAACTTTATTGCGATAATCCCGGTGGTATTTGTGTGAATTCAGTATTAATAATGAATATATCTTGTTATTTATTGAGTTCACTTACTCAACTTCGTTTTGCTTTTGTGTTGAAAACGGACATTAAGCGAGGTATTAAAGAGTACAAAAATACTGTAATAATGGTTTCTAATGAAACGGCTAGACTAAAATACACGGAAATATTCTATCATTATCAGTAATAGATTATTACGGATGAAATTGGCGTTTTCATCTAATAACCGTTCATTTAGTTTTGAAATCTTTCGACATTTCCACTTTAATAACAAAATCTGTCTAACATGCAATAGTTCACTCCTGAGGCAAGGTGAGGCTTTGTACCTGCAACAATCTTTAAATTATGTGTGTTTTATGATCATTAGGAACATATTTTTATAATTCCCTTTAAATGTTGCTGCTAATGTAAACAAAACAACGCATAATGTACCAAACTGAATACATTTCTAAAGCGTAGATTTATTTTTAGTAATCTTTTCGCTTATTTGAACAATTTTTTAATTTATTAAGGAAATCCTCCGTTCTATTATTTCTTAAAATTGGCTGTACAAAAAGACCCAACAAAGTTCAAAATCACTGGATGACTGAGAAAACCAATGATGATGATAATAGTATATATACTATAGTATACCGGGTGTTAACCACCAGCCGTGAACATAGGGAATTAACATTGGTTTTAACTTTTTTTCGGATTCCTGCTCCCCAATTCAATTTATATTAAAATTAATGGTAACAATAGAAAGATAAAATTATTACGCATCATTTGAGACCATTAATAAGCTTAAATGTTTAATATTTAGTTTATAATTAATATTTACTTTGTAATTAATATTTTCAAATTGGATTAATTTTACAAATATAAGTAGCTATGACTGTCAACGCAATATCCTCAATAAAATTAATATTTGGGCTGGCATTTTTATTAACCAAATTGTTGATCCTTTTGAAATTGAGGGAAATTTAAATTCAGAAAAATATTTAGACCTTTTAATAACCAAGGTAGGTCCTACGCTGGAAGAAGTTGCAAGAGAAAATCAGGAGATCTGGTTCCAACATGACGGCTGTCCAGCCCATTACAGTTTAGATGTTAGAAACTTTTTAAACGATTGTTTTCCCAATCGCTGGATTGGTAGAGGTGGAACAATAAATTGGCCAGCCAGATCTCCTGATTTAGCACCTTGTGACTTCTTTCTGTGGGGCCACCTTAAAAGTAAAATTTATAAAAAACGCCACCCAAATATTAATTCCTTGAGGAATGCAGTAGTAGCAGAATGTGCTTTAATTAATAACAGACAGCCAACCTCTGTGAGAAACGGATTTTATAATAGATTGGGGTATTGTTTATGTAGGAATAGGGGGCTTTTTGAGTATTTATTGTAAAATATATTCTTTTACATTTTTTGTTGTTTTTAATTTTAAGTTTAAAATTAATTAAGAATAGTGTGGACTCTTGTAATTAATCTCCACAAAGATGCGCCACTATAATGCTGTATTTTTTCCATTAAAACTCTTCCTCTATTATAGATTTTTTTTTCATTTTAATCAAAATCGTTAAAGAAATAACTCGCTGATTTAAAAATTGACAGATAATAACAAAAATTAATGAAAACAAATGTCAGATTGACAGTCATATCTGTAAAATTAATCCAATTTTAAAATATTAATTATAAACTAAATATAAAACCTTTAAGCTTAGTAATAGTCTCAAATGATGCGTAATAATTTTATCTTTCTATTGTTGCCATTAATTTTAATATAAATTGAATTGGGGAGCAGGAATCCGAAAAAAAGTTAAAACCAATGTTAATTCCCTATGTTCACGGCTGGTGGTTAACACCCGGTATATAATAATAGTATATATGTATAACACTAAACGAAATTTTAAAGTACTATGAGGATGATATTCGATAATTATTCCAGAAATATAAAAATGTATAAAATATTATAGACCTTAAAGACATAACGTGCTTAAATGAGACTTTGTAGCAACTAGTTTTTAAAACTAAAAAAAAAAAAAATTATTGTGATAAAATTATACAGGATGGTCCACAAAGAAGGGCCACTGTTAGGATCTCGTAAGCGGTAAGAGCTACAAATAAGTTTAAATTAGACAAATTGTTCCCCTTTCCGAGAGCAAGTGTTTATGAGTATTATTTGTTTTTGCAGAAGTTTTGATTAAATGGCGTACTAGCTCAAACTAGTTTTTTGCATTTTTTACAAACAGGTCATAGTATAACCCTACTTAAAGTCTAGACCGTTGAAAAGTACATAAAATGCTCTACAAGATTACACAAATAATTGTACCAACCAATTTAAAAAAAAATGTCGGTGGCGTCACAACAAATAAATGAAGGTGTTTAAAACATTTTTTTCGCCAAGTTGTAGCTAAGAGTGCCCCATTTATTAATAAGTATATATGGTTTTTTGATGGTTAAATCACAGTTGAAGTCGCCATAGTCATGGGCCCATTTTGTAGAACAGACTCTAACAAAAAACATAAATATAATAGAAACAAAATTTTAACCAAAATTGAAATGTATATTTGTCATTTTCTAAAAAAAAAAAGAAAATCATATTATTTTGTTATTCAACCCTGTATAGTGTATATCATAAAATATGTAACACAACTTTAATTCCATTTTTTAATATGATTAAGTTTGTTTTAAAGCAATGCAACATAATTAACTTTTTCGGTAACTGTTATTAAAAATTGAATGTACTACCTTTTAGTAATTTGCGGCTTCTACGTTCCAATCCAATGTAATGTTTTGTAAAATAAGTCTTACGCTTCACTGATATACCTATACAATAATTCCACGCACTTAAAGTTTATTTAAACCCAATTTACAAAAGGAATTTAATTTTTTTCACATCCAACACAAAGTATTTAGTAAGTGTAACTTACAATTTTGGAACACGGTTCAAAAACAACTGCTACTTCCCGCTTTATCAGCTAACGTTATAGTAGACAAAACTTTTGAGCATTTCTTTTGTAAAACAACTCAAAGACAAATAGGCTTAAATTTAAAAAATAAAGTTTTTAGTACTATTGCAACTCAAAAATAGACAATTTTATTGGTTCATTATAAAAACTTGTCATCATTAACTAGAACAATTCGGAGTAGAATCCAATGAACATATTGTTTAGAACAATGTAGACAAAATAAACATTTTTCTAGCTGCTAATCAGGTACTCATAAACAGATACACCCTGTGCAGCATGCTTCTATAATAAATCAAACAAAGTAACTACCTAAGGTTATCGCTTTAACCTCAGAATAAAACCGTTTAATAACATAGCACGGTAAATTATTGTTTTAGCGATTAACAACGTGCGAAATAAAAAATTAACAAATCAGATAATATGAAGTAACTACCTTAGCAAGTACAGACAAAACAGACTTTCCCGACATTTGATTTCAGTAACGTTAAATTAAGAGACAAAACGATGAAAGTTAACGTTTTTAAACGCATAATTTTATTGATGGTCATACTTTAATGCTTTTACAAAATTTTGCTTGGTGTTTTGGCAGAGCTAATTTTTACTATTGGCAATGGTTACTTGATGCTGTAAAAATTAAGGTATAAATTCGCGATTATCCAATGTGAGATCCTGTTGACCAGCGGTTCTGAACAGGTGGTACGTGACCACCAGTGGTACTTGAAAAAAAGTTGTTGGTATGTGAAATATAATGTATTTGATACGCTTCTCTCGACTGTTTATTCATTGCAACTAAATGTGGCGAGAAAGAGTAATTTTTGTATATAATGGTGGTTCCTAACAAAACTTTCGAGTTTTTGTATTAATGGTACGCAGTAGGTAGTAGTTAAAATATTTAGAATATCTGCTGCATACTGTAGAAAAATCATGATTTAAATCAAATCGGCAAAGTTTTATCTTGTGCCTAAGTAATTAAATAAAAAAATCTCAAAAAAAAATGGATCATGATCCAGATTAAATCTTAACTTGAAAATTTTCTACAGCTGTCAAATTTGCGTTTTCAACCAACCACTAATCTCAAATCTTCTAGAGATTACCAATAGGAGCATTATTACACAGTAATAATTTTACATTTCCCTATCAGATGTTGATCCTTTTGTCAATTTTGCAAATTTGCGTTTTCGACCAATAACAAACTCAGATTTCCTAGAAACAACCAATAAACATACCTAATCATACACTGATAATATCCTTTTCGCAATTAACAGATTTTCAGGCGTTTATTGGCCGTTTTAAAAAAATCTGAGTTTGTTATTGGTCGAAAATATAAATTTGGAGAGGGAATTAAATATTTTGGTCTTGATAATTTTTTGACGAATGTCGGCGACCAGTAGCGTTACTTTAATATAGATTAAACCACACCCCTGACACACCACTCTGACAGTACTTGTAAAATTTTACATAACATACATCATGACAGGTAAAGGACATTTTCTGACAAAATATAACTCGTGCACTGCAAATAATCTATAACTTTTGACAAATCTTCACTCATGCTAGTTGAATCAGAAAAGAACACTCGTGCACTCATGTTTTTTTCAGCTCAACTTGCATTCGGGCATATTTACCAAAAATTATCGATAATTTTCAATACACTTGTTATAATTACTGCTGATAATATTTAGAATAACTTTGAAAACTGATTTTGCAATTTCATCATATGACGGTAAATAATAATTTTCAATGTGACGTTTTTCTCCAGAACTGTTTAAGATATTTTCAAAAACTTTGCGCCATTTTACTCGCAAAGGATGCTCGAATCGGTAAATAGAAGAATTTCGATTTTATCTCTGACGGTTTCATGGCCAACGCGATCGCAAAATTACCTTTATTATTTTTTTCAGTTTTCTCCCAATTTTTCCAAAGGAAATGGCCAGTGGCACGCATAACTCTGCAAAACATTTAGTTTTGACGCTCTTGCGACAACATATCGAAACCTTCCCTGGTTAATAAACTGAACGCTTAAAGTTCCGTTTTCGAAAAAAATGCAGCAAAACCAAAAAGTGTCGTAAGGTGTATCGACTGCGAAATCCATAATTCTTTAAAATACAAGCAATAATTTACATTTCGTTGTTGCTAACTGTTCCCCTACTGGTATTTTTACCATATTTAAATCGTGTATTGTGCTAAGGTCAAAGCAACTTGACCCGCCGCAGTACCAACCAACCATACGACACATACAGCGCAAAAAGAACAATTTTAGAAGGATTTTGTTTAATAGTTTCACTGTAATTTAACATACAGGGATGAATTATAATATAAAGTTGTGAAAACTCGTGATTATTGTTGCTATAGTTGTGAATTCGTAGTTTAATATGGTTTTAAAATGCTTCGTTTTGTTCATAACAGTGTAGCATCAGGTAGCACTGTCCGAAGAATGTAGTGGGAGTGAACCTGTACAGCACGAGCCAAGCTCGCGATGACAGACGTCGTCGTACATCGTCGCAGCATCCAAAACAATCGCACCACCCACGCTCGAAAGTAACCGAGAAGATTGGATCTCGTCTTGTGTAGGTCAACCTGTGCGCACCATATGGTGTATGATTCCGTTCTTTTTTTGCTCGGAATTTTTAATCTTTAACAGATTTCACGGTTTATTTATTTTAAACCGTTTTCGGTTACCCTGGAACCTGATTAATGCGCTTTGCCGATGCTTAATAACATAAAAGAAAGCAAAAGTCACTGTCCGCTACATGTATAAAGATAATTAGGCAGCAACAGGTGAACTGTAAGAGCCGTGGCCTTGTCTTTTATACGGGGAGAAATTTAGAAGGCGTTGGATATTATCTTCGGCAGGACCGGAATTCATTACTCAAGTGTCGATGAACGAAACTTGGTCAATTATAATTAACAAAGCTCGATCACCTGTAATTATTCGGCAAGAAACGGTTAAATCACATTTTATAATATCGATTTATGTAAACAAGATTTTGTTTTGCGAAAACATAATTTCGTTCTGATCAAAAATGTAAAATTGGTGGTAACTTTTACCTGCACAACAAGACAGATAATTCTGTATAAGAATTGTATACAAAAATATACACTACTGTGTCAAAAAAATTATAAAAACATCTGCTCATCTTCAAACTTCACAGTAAAATTTTTTACCGCAAATGCGAATTACAAAGAAAGCGGTTTTTCCTAAAATCAAGTTACTAAAGATCATTGTGACTAGGGATTGTAATACCGGTAAACCGGTTTACCGGTTTACCGGTAAATCGCAAAAAAAGCCCTTTAAAATTTACCGGTAATTTGCCAATTTTTTACCGGTAATTCCGGTAATTTTACAATAATCATCAAAAAAATCTAAATCAAATAATCAAAAAAAAATTGACGTGTTTTCAAAGAGAAAAAATAATTTTTTACCGGTAATTCAATAAATTACATAAAACAATTTGGCGGGTATCGATACTGAATGCGTTTGCTGCTTGCATTTCGTTACTGTCGCCGATAACCAGCGAATGTGAACGAAGTAGAAAGATGGGCTTGTGTACCAACATTTACAATACAAAATACCTAATCAGTAGATTAGTTGATTCCTCGGTTTATTATACAAAGTGAATTAAAAGAAAAATCAAAGGTAAGTACAAGTAGTTCTCGACTACTGATGTTTATCTTTATAATATAGGAACCTGACAGAATTATGTAGTTAGTTCACATTAATGTTAATAGTATATTAACACGTTCGCTGTCAACTACGAGTAACGCTAACGAGTAACGAGTATACTCGTAGTTTATACTCGTAGTTGGTGTGCGTACTTCACAGGCCAACTATGAGTATACTACTCGTTTTTGATGATTTTTTTTTATAATTTATGACACTAATTTTTTGTAGCCATGGATAAAAATTCACCGTGGTATTATTTTAATCGCACACCAACAAAAGATGTAGCTGTGTGTAAACAGTGCTCAAAAAAAATAAAAGCAGCAGGTGGAAGTACCAGCGGCTTACATAACCACCTCAAAAGCCAACACAAAATTAATCTATTAAAACGAGAAAACGAAAAAACAGATGATACATCCACGTCATCTACTTCGATTAAAATTTTTGATGTAGATACTCCACCAAAAATTACTTCATATTTTAAGAAAACAATTGATGAATCTTTTTCTGCCGTAGTAGCGCGAATGACAGCGAGGGATGGAATTCCGTTTATTAAATTCTGCACATCCCAAGATTTGCGAATGTTGTTAAATGCAAAGGGCTATAAAGACATCCCCAAATCTCCAAAAACAATTCAAAAAATTGTATTGCAATATGCAGATAAAATTAAACAAGAAGTAGTCAAAGAAATGTCACAACATAAACTTGATAATAAAGCATTAAGCCTAACATTAGACGAGTGGACATCTATTAAGAACCGTCGATATATGAACATCAATGTCCATAAAAGTGACAACAAATTTTGGAACCTTGGATTATGCCGTATTCATGGATCTATGCCCGCTGAAAGATGTGTAGCTCTCATTACAAATAAACTGGAAGAATTTGGCATTTCTTTAGAAAATATTGTGTCAGTTACTACAGATGGAGCTTCTGTAATGAAAAAAGCAATAAAATTGATCGATATACATCATCAATTATGTCTTGCACATGGACTTCAGTTAGCTGTAATTAAAGTTCTTTACAGTGAAAATCGTTTAGACATAATTGAGGACGAAAATCAGGAACCCGTGGAGTTACCCGTTATAAATAATAGTGATAACTCTGACGATGACGAAGATGTTGAAAATAATGGTGAAGTTTTGGAAGTAGTGCAAGACGTTTTTGTTGATCCCCATTTAAATACTTTGCAAAACGTACAACTGAATTCTCTGGTGACAAAGATACGAAAAGTGGTCAAAACATTCCGCAAATCACCAACAAAAAATGATGATATACTACAAACATACGTAAAAGAAGAATTTGGCAAAGAACTGTCGTTGATACTAGATTGTAAAACTCGCTGGAATAGTTTACTGGCTATGCTGGAACGTTTCGCAATGTTAAAAAACTGTGTTAGAAAGAGTCTCATAGATTTAAAATCAGATATGAACATTACGAGCAATGAACTTCAACTGTTGTCTGAAACAATATTAGCGTTGCAGCCGGTAAAACTTGCTGTTGAAACGCTTTGTTGTGAAAACGTTAATTTGTTTATAGCCGATGTTACTCTGAAGTTCATGCTGGACGAACTGACAAATCAAAATACGTTTTTAAGTAATGAACTTAAAACTGCGCTGATACATCGCATAAAAGAAAGACGAACGTCTTATTCTGATATTTTACAATGTCTTTCTAATCATGATGGAAAAAATTCGAGTGACGAAGATTACGGAATTTTCAACAAAACCGGCAAAACTACAATTACTAAAACCATTGTTGAATTAATTGAACGCATATATAATACAAATGAAACGGAATTATCGGAAATAGTAAGTAGTTCTGATATTTCTGATTCCGTAAGCTCAATTCCTTCGACATCTACTTCGACAAATACATTATCAATGAAAGAGAAACTTAATTTCCTAATAAAGGCAAAAACTGCATCCCATGAACAATCAACTCTCATCGAAAAAAGTACTAAAAATCTAAATCAAATAGTCAAAAAAGAATTGGCCTATTATCAAGGAGAAAAGATAAGGGGAAAATATTTACAAATGGCGTACGATTCTTTACTTACTACCCGGCCAACAAGTGTGGAATCAGAAAGAGCTTTTTCCGCGGCTGGAATATTTTCCACAAAAATTAGGTCCCAATTAGGAGACGACAGTTTAGATTCATTATGTTTTCTACGGGCATACTTTTTAAGTAAAGTTTAAAATAAAAAATATTAATAGTTTGATAATATATTTTATATTGTATGTTGTATCATTTTATGTTCAGAATAGCTTTATCTTCATCTTTTTTTGTAATGCTAGATTACATTTTTTGTATATTTTTGTTTTATATTATGTTATGTATATTATTATTACATAAAAAAATATTACCTTGATGGCTGTTTTGTTAACTGATATATTGTACGTTGTACGAACTTATTGTGATAGTTTAGCCTTCAACTATCCCAATAAGTTCCATAATAAATAAATATATATATTTTTAATATGGTTTTCGGAGTTTATTCGCTTAATATTTAAATTGGCTCGAAGTTTTGGCAAGCAAGCAAGCAAGGGATACGCGAATAAACTCCGAAAATTATATTAAAAATGTTAGTAACCGCGCAAATCTAAAAAAAAAAAATATATATATGTATATTTTTATTTACAGAATATTATGATTTACCGGTAAATTACCGGTAAACCGGTTTTGCTTGAAAATTTTACCGAATTACCGGTAAATCAAAAAGTCGGTAAATTTACAAACCCTAATTGTGACATCTTATATTGTACATAAATCCTGAACAACAATGCAGTATTCGTAACATAATAAGTTCAATTTAAAATCACCTATTTGTTGTTGTTTATACAAATATCTAAGTAATTTTTACTGTAACATTTCACTTAAACATCTCTTTTAATTATACAAAAATCTTGCTAACTTTAAAATGTACCTACCTACTTATTAGGGAAGGTCAAGATATGTTGTCGTTAGAATCTGATTAAGGATGTGTTTATTGTTTCAAGAACATCAAAACTAAATGGTTTGCAGAGTTATACGTGCCACTGGCCATTCCCTTCGGAAAAATTGGAGAAAAACTGAGAAGTTAAATAATGAAAGTCATTTTTGCGATCGCGTTGGCTATGAAACCGTTAGGGATAAAAAAAAATCTTTTATTTACCAATGCACACATCCTTTGCAAGTAAAATGGTTTCAATTTTTTGAAAAAATCTTAAACTGTTTCGGAGAAAAATGTCAAAACTCAACCCCTACAAAGCGCTATGATTTGAGAAGTTGTGGTATATCTGTTATAATCAAATCTCTACGACGTGCATAGGCTTTTAATATAGGGGAAACCGTTTTTACAAGGGCCTTGTTTTTAGCGTTTTTCTCCGGAACCATTAAGGTTTTTTTCCAAAATTTTGCACCATTTTACTTGCAAAGGATGCGCGCATTGGTGCACAGAAAATTTTCGATTTTTTATCCGACGGTTTCATAGCCAACGCGATCGCAAAAATTAACTTTATTATTCAACTTTTCAGTTGTTTCCCTATTTTTCCGAAGGAAATGGTCAGTTGGACGTATAGCTCCGCAAAACATTTAGTTTTGATGTTCTTGCTGCAATAAACACAGTCGTGAACAGATTCTAGCGACAACATATCGTGACCATCCCTTGTTAGTGAAAAATAGAAGTTCTTGATTAAATCTGTCACCTAAGAATTCGCCGAAAAAGAATAGTCGACTTCCGAAATGTGGACAATTTAAATTAAATATATAGTGACTTTAACTTAGCAGGAAAAAACCTTTTGCAGGATCTTTCAAATTGTAAACAAATATTAGTTTTCCTTTTACTTTAAAACAAAACATAAGTTTAAAAACTAGGCTAATTTAAGATGTTCTACACTCTTAAATGATATAAAAAGAATATTCAGAAATCGATACCTGTCTTGAAAAACTTTGACTGTTTCTATCTACGCTATACCGTTTTTTTTTTTAAATAAAAGCTTAAAAATTCTGTAAAAAACTTTTTATTGTATTTTCAATGGTGTTAAGAGTTAAGAGTTAATTTTCACTTATTTGGTTAGTTATCTCTCTAAATTTAAGATGTATCACATGAACCAAAAGATATTGTAAGAAAATGTTTTAACGGGCCCAATTTATCAAGAAAATAATCCGAAAAATTACTGGAACTATAAAAAAAAAACTACTTTGTTGAGAACTTTTTTTTTAATAAGCCTACTTTTCGCGTGTATGATACATTGCCAATCGGTTTTTAGGACTTTGCAAACAATTCAACTCAATAGTATTCAAAATGTCGTGGCTCTAATTAAAAAAAATCTCGATTTAAACGTAAGAATGGTAAAATTACTTCTCCATGTAGAGAAAATGTGAAAAACTCGTGGGACAAAGATAAAATAATATTTTTTTTGTTATTTTCTTTCAGTTGTTTTAAAATAACTGCTGTCTACCTTTATAGCCTACATGAAAATCTTACGTTCTCCTAAAAATTAATAATAAAATCGCGATATCTCGTAAAGTATCAATTTTAAGTATAAAACAGGCTTAATGTTTTCGAAGAATTAAATTTTCTATAAGACTGTGTAAAAAATATGGTATGATATGGTTAAGAAAAATGAGTTACCAATATTTAAAGTTTCACAAGTTTAACCAAGCGTGAAAAACGCCCTGTATAATTTTAAAAAAATGTAGCTAGAGCAAATTGTTAATTAAGCCACTGTCAATCTAAATCTCAAACTAATTTTTGCACCGCGTTTTTAAATGTCTTACACCTTGAAAGTTTTTGAAAATGCTGTATCGCTCAAAATTTTCATTAAAGTGCAATTTCACTTTAGACGCGTTTAACCTAAAACATTTTTTAAAGTAAATTTGGGGGGAATAAAAAATATATATAATATACAGGGTTATCCACTTAAAATTTCAAAGTTTGTGTCCGTTTCCGGTTGAAGCGGAAGTTGAACTGCAACCTCAATGTTTTTATCGAATTCGGAGAGATGATAATGGTCAGATACCAAATTGTATAGTTAATGTCGCTTTTCTACGATCACTAATGTAAATGACTCTTACCGTACAGCCAGCATGCATAGTAAGTGGGTCCTTACGCACGGTAAGCAAAAAGCACGGTTTTTTAAAGACATGATCAAAGTAAACTCACGTCAAACACTTCCTGCATGCCTAGCAAGTGAGTTATAACGCACAGGAAGCAAAACGCACACCTGTCTAGAAATGTCACAGTAGGCTTTCGTCAAAATTGACAATAATATTGCATGTGTATATTGGCTAAAAAGCCGTTAAAATCGTAGTTATTTTGTGTTCGTAGAAAAAGTAAGCTACATAACACGAGTTGTAAAGCAATTACGCACTCGCAACTTTTCGTGCGTAATATGCTCTTACAACTCTTGTTATGTAATCTAATAAATAATAGTCTTCTAGTTATTTGTTTGTTTCCATCCTTTTGCGCAGCACTGTATTTCTTTTGTGATTTTCTTATTTTGATGCTTTTACGTTTTACAATAATTAAAATAAAATAATGCTCGGGTCGCGTTTAAAAATTGGTCTCTCGTGGGCAGTAACCCATGTTGTTCACACCTAAAACCTGGCCTGGTATTAAATACTGCATAAAAAAATAACGTGTCTCGTGTTCTGAGAAAGATTAAGAGATGGTAAATGCGTGTTTTCAGGCTCTAGTATTTACATAAACTGGTAAAGCGTAATGTATTCTTATTGTAAATGTAGAGTACATTGACACACCTGCTCTTTTAAGGAGTTTCTGTTATTTAATTCAAAACAGGTATGTTAGTCAGATTGTAGATTCTTCTTGTTCGTTCCTGAATGCATTATTTACTCCTAGAGAAATGTATTGGTACATTTGAAAACGATACCGCGATATTTGTGTACACTTCTTGTTTTTCCCATGTGAACTTTGTTGGCGAAGAAAAATCTCGACGAATAGCAAATTTATCGTTCACACTGACGTTATTCATTCAAATAGGCACAAAAAAAATGCAAACGAGTTGTGTAATACAGGCACTTAATATTCTAGATGTGTTTGCTGGGACATTTGAAAAGTTAATGTTTAAATTCACACTTAAAATATTGTTTGCACTCTATTAATGTGAAAATAACAACGGGGGACTTCTAATAAAGCTGTCAATATTCTTAGTCTGCTTTATAATATTTTTGAGGATACAATACAAAACAATCTGCTGCTTATTGTAGATATAAATAATCTATTTAAATGTTTCAATAATTTTCAAGTTAAGGTTTTAGATCTTGGTCTACAAAAAATCTTTAAATTCTTTAATTTGTGCAATTGTGTTTTTTTTAATTACTGGTGTGATACGTCAAATAAATGTAAAAGATAAGATCTGGTATTTTCGAGAATTCCCGAAAAATACTATTTTGCTTTTCCGATTCCTGAAGGCTCCATCCTGTCAGAAACTTGAAAACTCCAAGTTTTCTTTTTTTGGAAGCATAACTAGTTGAAATGCTAGATTATTTTTAAGACCCTCGTCTCTTCATGATGCATTTCGACAGAAGATCCTCCAAAAAAGATAAAAGATCTTATTAAATTTCTAATATTAATATGAATCTTTTTTATACAGCGTGTTTCTTAAGTATTGCAAAAAATGCGGGAGGTGATTCCTTATCGAAAATTAACCCTGGAGTGGTGGCGCCCTTTTGCATATCACGAGTGGTGGCGCTGGGTCTGACAGACCCACTATTAAAAACAATGTAATTAATTACCAACCATATACAATTTTTGTTTTTTGTGAGTGTTCCTGTTGCCCAGGTATATTTTTTATAAATCGATTTTTTTTTATAAGAAATTCAAAAAATACCAATGTGTGCTTATTACATATGTAAACTAAAATTAAAAATTTATTTGATGAATAAATAAATAACAAAAAAAATATTTTTTTTTTTATATAACACATTATGAGGCATTATAAACAAGTTTCTGGCAGTGTCACACACGCAGGGCAGCGAAATTCTGCATTCTTCAGACATAATTTTTTTTTTACACATTTTTCAAAAGTAATTTTCGATGAAGCGGGAAATTCGTGTTTTTTTTTTTGCTAATAGTGGTAAATTCTCGGTATCGCTTTCTCTTTCTTGCTCTATGTCTGTATCAGTCAAACGTGCCTCAACATTATCTTCTTCTCCTTCCGATTCTTCGTCGTCAAATTGTTCGTCAGCTTCAATGTCTACTTCTTCTAATAAACGCAATAATCGCGCCTGTTCATCTTCGTAACTCATGTTTCTGTGATTAACATTAATTTATAATTCAATTCACTGAAAATGGTACACTTATTACTTACCAAAAGCGATAAAAACAGGCCTATTCGTGGAATATTGAACTTGATATGAACGTTCGCTTAGTGGTGGCGCCGGGTCTGACAGACCCAAAAGGCTTCAAAAAGTTTGGAAAAAAAACAATTTGCACTGTTCTTTCTGCACTAATCGCTAATATAGTGAATTTTAGGAAGGTACTGAAAGGCGGTAAAGTGTACTTCCACCCCTCCCCTTTCTACACAAAATCTTGTGACGCTCGAGTCTGAGAGACCCGGCGCCACCGCTGCAGGGTTAAGGAAAGGCTTTTATATAATTATTTTCCTTTGTCGTCTGCTTTTGAAGTACACCACTCTAAAGAGGAGAGGTAAAATTAGGTTTTTATTTTATTTCTCAAATTTGGATAAATGTAAGACAACGATATTTGGTATATGTTTTATACTTATTTGAAGGTTTCCCATAGTAATATTTTTAATCATCTCCCACCTTCACAGGGGGCTGAAAAGTGCGACCCCTGTTGTTTTTTTTTATTAGAACGTCTTTCTGGATTGAAATTTTTCATTTTCTTTTTTTTTAACCTTGATTTATTTAGAAACTTTTTTGTTCCTTAGTTTTCTCGTAAAACCTACTGGTTTTGAGTAAGAATAAAATAAGTAATAATTCATTTTGGTGGTTGCAATATGAACACAAACAGACCATGGTAACCACCAAAATGAATAATTTTATATTGGAATATTTAGTGGTGCATGTTTACTTATTTTTTTTTTCAAAAACGGTAGCTTTTACGAGAAAAACGAGAGAATAAAAGAAGTTTCTAAATAAATCAAGCTTTAAAAAAAAAACATTTTAATTGCAAATTTCCACCCACCAAAAAGTTCTGATAAAAAACGAACAGGGGTCGCACTTTTCAGCCCCCTGTGAAGGTGGGATACGATTAAAAATATTACTGTGGGAAACCTTTTAATAGTTATAAAACATGTACCAAATATCATTCTCCTACATTAATTCCAATTTGAGAAATAAAATAAAAACCGAATTTTACCGCTCCCCTTTAGGGGGGTGTAACTCCGAAAGGAGACGTCTAAAGAAAAACTTTGATATGAAAGACCCCCTTAATTTTCGATAAGGAATCACTTCCCGAATTTTTTCGCAATACTTAAGAAACACCCTGTATGTCATGGTTAGTTGTATATTATAAACAAAATCAAAAATTTTAAACTTTATTGGATGGCATCATCTTATTAGCAGACTTACGTAATTCAGATTTAGTCATTTGCTATTTGCAAATCTTTAAAACATTGATAGAAGTAATGATTTTTATTTAGTCATAAGTCCTTCTTCTACTGTTAGGTGTAGGACTGAGAAGCAATGATCCAGTTTTAAAATCAATAAATCTATCACAATAATGCAATTTTTTGATTGGTCTTGCTAAACACTAGCTACAACTTGGCCAAAATTATAAGATCCAGCATAACTTTAAAGTACTTTTTGACGAATAATTTTATAGTACTATTTCATCACTAAGAAGCAAAAAAATTGACATAAAAGCTGTTTCCTTTAAAATCAAAAGTGACGCATATAATTTTTACTTCGTCAAAAATTTTTTTTTTAAATTTTGGTACATTTAGTAAGTAAATGGATTATTTTTTTAATTAACGGACTGGTTTCTAAATAATTTATTTTCTTTACTAAATATTACCTTTCTCCTGACTGTTACCGTTATTTTAAAAATATTTTATGAATCTCTTGCATAAGTTAATATTAAATTTTCTATTTTTTGCTTTCAAAGAGAACATTCATTAGCTAAAATAGCCGTAGCGCAGTATGGCACTGCAAAACTGTCTTTATAAATAACGCAGTGGGCCACTTCACGGTACACGAACATATATTTACAAAATTTCATTTCCTGGCTTTAAATTAACTTGATATAGGGATTGTTTTTAGGTAATAATATATTGCAAATATAACCAAATTTGCTGATGATATAAACTACGATATTTTTTTGATATTAAATTTATAGAAGCGGAAACGAGCGGTTTGTAAAATATTTTACAAAAGTGGACAATCAATTTTGTTAGTTTGATTAACAACTTTTCCGCCTTTTTGCGATAAATGTACTGCAATGTACGCTATAAAAATTTTGAACAAGTACCTCTGTTTATTTTCTAATTATAAAGGAATCGTGTTTTTATTAGGTACAACTTAAAACTGTTTAAAAATGATACAGTTATTTCTTGTGTTTAATTTATTGTATTTATTTGGCTCCTAATGCAATTTTTGATCTTAATAAACAAATTTGACAGTATAGTATTTCGGTTTCTGATTAGGTAATCAACATAACATATCCAAATGCTCTGGAAGTATAAATTCGTACTTATTAAGGACTGTAAAAAAATAGAGGGTGTTGTATTTAAGAAAAATGTATTATCAATGTTTAAAGTTTCACAAGTTTCACCAAGCGTAAAAAACACCCTGTATAATATTTTAAAAATTTTGCTAGTGTTAAAAAAAAATACCAAACAACTTTTATTCAAAACATTTTTCCCTAAAGTGGATATTTACTGAGATATATCATATTCCATACCTTTTGGGCACATTGCATATATACAACTACAGTTCCTATGCCATTACCGGTCACCTGTGACGTCACGCAGTGACCAGTTCGCATACTTCAACTAATTTCACCACTCCATAATTCATCGTAGCTGGTAATATTAAAATGTTGTGTGTGATACCTTTTTTCATAAGTTCATTTAAAAATTAGCTTGATATAACTAAAAGAGAATGAATTATGGATATTTTAAATTAAGCTTTATTATTGTGTTTTGCTAAATGCTTATTACGCAGTATCGATGCAAAAAGTTTTTGTTTAAATGCTGGTAGAATTCAAAACTTTTTGTTCGCATTGTACATACTGTGACGCTAAGCTCTGTCAATTGTTTGTTTTTTTTTTTACTGTCGGCGAATTTGCTAATTTAATAAAGTCAGTGTGTTAGCAAATTAGTTATAATGTTTCGTTTCTATTCGTTTGAAATTTTGTAACATGTGTTACCTCATCATCTTTAGTCTGTAAACAACAATACAAGTCTGATTTTAACGCTTTACTTTTGCGTCTTTTACGAGTGTGTATAGTAATTAACCTATAACAAAATTTGCTTTCTTCATGCAGCTATTGTTCCCACACCACCATCACCGGTATAGTACATAAGCTTTTATTTCGAAATCACTCCACAGAAACAAATTGTCTTCGAACTTAATTATAATAGAACTGTATTACAAAAGATATAATTTATTGTTCTGCTAGCCTATTAACAATTCTAATACACTCGGTATTTCTTATTCTAGACAAGTAAAAAATCGATGAATACTGTATAAATTCAAATAAGTACACAGTACCACGATACAATCTCAAAGTAGTTCACATAAAATAGCCACCGATCAATCGCTCTGATGCATTGTCTTATTCGCTTCGATCATTAATTTTACTGACTCTTAATTTAAGTATTGTTTAATTAATTACACTTTGCGAGACTTTTCTGACTTGCTCACAAACACTTGATGTGATTGATTTAAAAATCAGATTAATTGGTACCTGATACACATTAAATAGCTGCTCTGCTTGTCAGCTACGCCTTCAGTTTGTATTTGTACTAAAAATGCATCAAATGCGACTACCCTACGATTATGATCATAAGTTATTTATTTATTTAGTCATGAGTCTACTGTTAGGTGTAGGACTGTTGAGTTGTGTTGTGCTGACCTTTTTCCATATTTTTCTGTCTTTTTCTAGCTTTTTCATCGTTTTCCATTTGATGTTTCTATACATTGCTGCTTTTTTTTACATCGTCTTGACAAGTTTTTCTTGGTCTACCTCTTTTGCTTTTCTCTGTGATCTTGCTTCATAGGCTATTCTGGTTAACCTTTCTTTTTTCATCCTATAAATGTGACCTTACCATCCCAGCTGTCGTCATTGTATTTTTGTTTCAACTGATTTGATCTTTAATTGTTCTCTATTTGTTTAATTTTTGATTCTATCTTTTTTCGTTTTTCCCTGGATTTTTCTTAGAAATCCCATTTCTGCTGCATTCATCCGGCTACTATTTTTATTTGTGAGTGTCCACGTTTCACTTCCGTATACAAGTGCCGGAGTTACTACCTTTTTAACCACTTCCACTTTTGTTCGTTTTGGAACTTCTCTATTTCCAAAAAATGTTGTTCTTAAACTGTTAAATATTCTTCTCACATTTCCTGTCTTTTCGCTTATTTTCGTGTCCATTTCTCCATTTTTCTCTATGATCACTCCTAAATATTTAAAGCTTTCTACCTCTTCCAACCTAAGCCAATTTAAAGTGATGTTATGCATTTTGTTCTCTGTTTTTTCGGTATTTATTTTCATTTCCAATTCTTTGTTTAGAGTTTCTAGATTATGTTCTATTTTCTGTATCATGGAAGGTTTTGAAATAAAAAATGTTGCAAGTTAAAATGAATGACAAGTTCATTTCAAAATTAAATTGAGCTTAGCGTCAATTAACAAGTAAAACATAATTTATTTAAATTGCTCTGCTATACAAGGTTATATTAAAGTTTCTGGTATCAATATTTTGCACAAAACGTTACATAACTGCGTTCTCAAACCACTTATGTATTAATAGTTAACTTCTGTTCTATGTTTGAACCTCTGAATTAATGAACGTTTTTAACATCATGCCTTAAAAAAAAACTTAATATCATTATTAATAATTTATAATCATTAGCTTTTTAAAACAAGCAAAAAATTTGCAGTTTCCTTTTATGTAAGAAATACTTCTGTTGTGTACAAATAATAAAAACTTGGCTTGGAACTAACAAAACACTCGCATTAACATAAAATAGTAGTTTGTTCTTTACCAACACAGCAATAGAACACCCACGAACCATTGGGCATACATTTATCGAATGTCTTTTAGTAGCAAGACGTAACTTAATTAACCCGATTTAGTTTAAATGTTTGCACATTAAACTTATTATTAACACAGCGTGCAGTACACTCTTTTATAAACTATAGTTGAAAGAATATTACAATAAACCTAAAACACTTTTTCTATTGACATAAAAGTTAAAAATATTAGCATTACAGTACAGAATGTAATTTAGTGAACACATTTAACGTAGCAATGTTTCTTGCATAATTCTGAGCTGCAAATTTCATTACTATTTAAAATATTGACTAAAGGACAATTGGTAATCGAGATGTCATTAATGAATGAAAATATACAACATAAATATGGATTTTGTCACAGTTTTATTACCTTTAATAGCTCGCAGCACAGACAAAATAATTTGTGCAAAACCATAATTTTGCAACTGGGTAGGTTTAGCATTCCATAGAACAATCTAATTAAAAAATTCATAAAATGTGCATTTTTTGTAAGAAGAGCCAAAATTTGTTTATTATACCATTAAATTAGGAACAGAATCAAAAAAGGACAGAGGATATCAGGAGATAACGAAGATTACAATGGAAAAATTAGAAAAATCAAAAACAAAATTAAAGATCAAAAAACCACAGATTACGATAGTGTAAATGATTAAATACATGGACCAATTCGGGAAAGAAGCACTAATTGAACGAAGCAATAAAATCAAGAGAAGTGCCAAGGGGTTGGAACATTGGAATAATTCTACCATTATACAAGAAAAAAGGGGACAAAAGGGATTGCTCTAACTATAGCGGAATAACATTAATGAGTCTACCAGGGAAAATACTGGTAAGAGTAATGGAAGAGTAATTAAAGTAAAAGAGAAAAAATAGAAAGCACACTAGAAGAATCCCAATACAGTTTCAAAAGAGTAAGGAGTACACAAGACCCAGTCTTTATATTAAGACAAAAAATAGAAAAGAGTTTAACAAAAAACAAGGAAATACATTTATGTTTTATAGACCTGGAAAAAGCATTCGATAAAATCAAAAAAAAGACGTGTGGAGGGACCTAAGAAGGAAGGGGATAGAAATAGAAACAATCGACATAATAAAAGCGATGTACGAAGAAACGGTAAATATTGTAAGAACCCAAAATGAAGAATCGGTGAGTTTGAAACAAAAGAGGGCTAAAAACAAGGATGCGTGCTCAGCCCATTGTTATTATCAGTAGTTAAAGATGGGATGATTAAAGAAGTAAAACAAAAAATGAGACTGTTTCAGCTAGGCAACTGGAAAATAAAAAAAATAAATATAACTGAGCTAATGTTCGCAGACGACATGGTTTTAGTCGCGGAAACAGAAAAGAATCTGCAACATAACCTAGAAACTTTAAACCAAGAATTGGAAAAAATTAATAGGAAATGAATACCCAAAAAAAAACTAAAACAATGATCGTTACAACAGAGAACAAACGGCATAATATCACTTTAAATGGGCTTAGGTTGGAACAGGTAGAAAGCTTTAAATATTTAGGAACGATCATGGAGAAAAATGAAGGAATGGACAAGGAAATAAGCGAAAGGACCGGAAATGTGGGAAGAATATTTAACAGTTTAAGAACAACATTTTTTGGAAATAGAGAAGTCCCAAAACGAACAAAAGTAGAAGTGGTCAAAAAGATAGTAACCTCGGCACTTTTATACGGATGAGAAACACAAATGAAACTAGTAGCCGAGTGAATGCCGCAGAAATGTGATTTATAAAAAAAATACAAGGAAAAACGAAAAAAGATAAAGCAAGAAATGAAACATAAAGAACAATTAAAATGCTCAATGAAAAGGTCCCAGAAAAAAGTTTTTCGTCAAAACAAAATTTGGATAACGTTTCCAGAAAAATGGAAGAGTATTTTACCAGACAATAAAAAAATTTGTTGCCCACATGCCATTAGTAAAACAGATTAGTAAAAAATGTCAATAAATGCAAAGACGGCTGTTTTGAGGAAGAGTTAGTAAAACGACTATTTTTAGTATTGTTGCTTTAATTGATATATTTCCAATTTTAATGTACCTATTATAGGCTATAGGTATGTACATATGTATTTAGGTTAGTCAGTAAAAATTATTTTTTCTTCAATCATCACTAAACTAGCTCAATAAGTACCCAAGCGGCTGTAATAATAATTTTTACTGCCTAGGCAGTAAAAAAGTAAAATGCGCCACGCTCATTGGTGAAGCTATAAAAATTGAGTGTGCTTTTGTTCAAAGATAGATATTTGACAGCAGGCTAAGAATCTCACAGATGAAGTAAAACTTTATGTATTTGCTTCATTTTTCGCTTTATCTTTGACGATTGCAGAAAAAATTTAATATGCACCTTGCCAGTAAAGTTCCCTTTTATCACTCGCGTGGTATCCACACTCGTGATAAAAAGTCGAATTTTACAGCCTTGGTACATAAATAACTATTATATTTGGACAATATTTTTTGTGTCCACTTTTCTAGAAAAACTGAGGTGGTCTTATAAACTTTTGACAGACTGTGTATAATTTATATTATCCGATTTTTGTTTCTATTTAAAAATTTGATTTTATCCCTCATATGTTTTAAGAACACAAGATTTTACTTGACATAAAATGTTTTTCTTAGCCAATAAGGTTCAACTGACAAAAAAATCGTTAATGTCATTAAAGAAAATGTGTTAAAGATGATGGCGTCGATGTTTTCCTAATTAGTCTTGTATATTATCCTATATTATTGATTATGCGCCTGTGTTCGTTCCTGTTTAGATCAATCTAATTCTAACTGAAGTTCTTAATTCGTTCTGATCTCCGGCAATTTAATTACACCTAATGCACTAAAAACATAGTAATAGAATCTGATAAGTGAAGCAAACTTGTTTAATAGGTTAATGTGCTCATTAATTCCACATTGATAGTCATGAGGGATCTATAAAAATATGAATCAGTTTTAATTTTCCAAGCTGTGACTTGTCATAATAGCGCATTTCTTAAACGATTTCCTCATCTCGTAATTGTTCATTACTGAAGCGAGCGAGCGTTGGCAAATTCTAGATCACATTGTTAGATTGAGATAATCTCCAACAATTGTAAATGCCAATCGCATCACCTAATGTGGCTTAATATTGACTGCTGCCAAGGATAAGAATGTACAAATAATTAAGTCTCTAATTGAAATGCCTTTCTGTGACAGCTGTCGCCGCAGCACTTACTTCTATAGCGGTTATGCATGGACTTACCAACTTACCTGCATCTAAACCATATGTATACAAGGGTCAAGCTGAAATTATTGAGAAAAAAAAACATGGCTAATATTTTCTACAGTGTTATTTTAAAATTTTCAAAATAAGGACCCAATCTTTATACTATAGGCACACGCAACAAAGACACTCATTTACAAGAAGCCAAATCCAAACTTTCCTTGTTGTTAAAAGCTCTTTAAAATCGCAATTAATCATACGTCGTAAATGTTCTTGACTTAATTCCATCATGTTACTACTACCACTATTTTAAGACTACAATAAATTAGGTTCTAAGCAACTTAACTTCGACAATAATTGATCTTTAAATGATAGGTAACGAACTAACAAGCGAAGGTCACGATATTTTGTCGCTAGAATCTAATCAAGGCTGTGTTTATCGCATCAAGAACATCAAAACTAAATGTTTTGCAGTTATGAGTGCCACTGGCGATTTCCTTCGGAAAAATAGGGGAACAACTGAAAAGTTGAATAATAAAGGTAATTTTTGCGATCGCGTTGGCCATGAAACCTTCAGAGATAAAATTACGACGAAATTATTCCGCGTATCCTTTGCAAATAAAATGGTGCAAGGTTTTGGAATTTTTTTTAAACGGTTCCGAAGAAAAACGCGAAAAACGAGGCTCTTGTCAAAACGGTTTCCCCTATCTTAAGCGCCTATGCAAGTCGCATACATTTAGTCATACAACTTCTCAAATCATAGCACTTTTGCAGGGGGTTCGTTTTTGACGTTTTTCTCCGGAACCGTTAAAGATTTTTTCAAAAACTTTGCACCATTTTACTTGCATAGGTGAATGGAAAAATTTCGATTTTATCTCAGATGGTTACATGGCCAACGCATTCAAAAAAATTACTTTTATTATTCAACTTTTCAGTTTTTCCCCTATTTTTTCGAAGGAAATGGCCAGTGGCACGTATAACTCTGCAAATCATTTAGTTTTGATGTTCTTGATGCAATAAACACAGTCTTGATCAGATTCTAGCTACAACATATCGTGACCTTCCCTGGTAAGTACAGGGTTGGTTACTAAGGGGTTTAACCCTCCGTTACTCGCGCGTCTTTTAGTTACATTGCTACTCGCGTGGCGTCAAGAAGACTCCAATAAGTATAGTGTTAGTAATTAATTTGCATAAAATTATTATTGTTTATTTTGAACAAAATATTAAAGGTATTGACTTCTAAACATGATTATTTTATAAAATTGTAAAAAAGAAAACTAATACAAAAATTAAATTAACAATAAAAGATAAATGCTGTAAATAGGAAAATTTTAATCTACTAACTTGGTCTTTTTTGGAATTACAAAACTCACAATTTGCATGTTCTAAGCATAATATGTAGTTATCACATTCCACACATCTATATCTTGTCATGCGATTTTTGTTTTGTTCGCATTTATTTCTTACATTTTTAGAACCTTTAACACTAGTACTTGCATTATATCAACAGTACTCGCGTAGAGTCTAGGAGACTCCTCTAATAATTTTTTGCTGTTTATTCCACAACGTTATTACTCAAGAATGGCGTGAAGTGTTCTAACGAATCATTGCTCAGTGACAAGAAGGTACATTGATTGGGGGATCACCCGCCCTTTCGGTTCCATAGTTACTTTTACCCACTTGTGTCTCCCAGACGCCGCGCGAGTAAAGGAGGGTTAAAGTTAAAGAGTTAATAACTTTTTTGATAATTAATTACTTTATTCACGTGTGGTTATAATAAAAAAAAGTTATTAACTATTCAACCCCTTGGTGACTGATGGCCCACCCTATATTATGAAGGAGCATATTTTGTTTACACTGGTTATTAATAATTTTAGCTTGGCCCCCGTATCCATTGACATACCTGCAGCTCTGATCGCATCTAAATTATGCATATTCGTTCCTGTAATAAAATATGCAGCAAATCTAGAAGCACATAAAATTTTGCAACATGATTTTATACGGTTTTTGCGCGCATTTTTGCTGTGGTTTACGACAAAACGTTTATGTAATATTACTGAAGTTGGCGACGATTTCCGTGGTTCTTATCGCTTAAAGTTTAGTATTGCGGCTAAGCTTGCTTTGATGTGTAATTGATGCAAACGGTGCAGGATGTCTCGTGTTATCTGCATAACAATAAACGATTATGCCATTCGTAGCTGTGATTATTCAAATATGCTCTAACGGTTAACAGCGTTTGTTGAAATATTTGCTTAAAACAAAGGCTGAGCATTTTTTTAAATTAATGAAATCATTACGTTGGCGTTTTTATTTTTAAAACGTGTAATTTGATTGAGATTGACCCTCGTATTTTTAATTTATCTGTAGTAATAAATCAGTATACCTACTGATTGATAACGAATTATTATGATTGTTTAAACCCGGGATGACGAGTCGGAGTCGGGAGTCGGAAGTGGAGGAGTTGGAGCTTTTTTGATGAGTCGGGAGTCGGAGAACTACCGACTCCCGACTTTTTTTTTTGATTTAGCTTTTTTTGGGGATGAGAACAGAATGAAAAATTCAAAAGAAGAACAAAATAACAATGTCAATCGATTTTTTTTTTTTACAAAAACGGTAACGTTAAAGTAACAATCTAATTTTGAATGTAAACATCAAATTTTTATCTGCAAAAAATACTTAACTGGATAAGGTTTCTTGACAGCGCAAGAATACAAAACGCATGTTTCGTGTGATACATGGTAGGGGGAGTTCTGTGGTCAACCCAACCTAACATTTGGAAGTTTTCAAAAGCCGTTAGTGCATTTATTTTGGAGTTTTTAAGGTCAACGTGTGTAGAAATATGGTTCTAATGTTAAAAACTTTTTAATAAGTAATATTGTTTTGTTTAATTAACCCTCACTGTATAAAAAAAGCATGGCAAATTGTTAGCTACATTTTGACGAGTTCAATTGTTTTTACGGCCAACCGTGTGCAACTGACAGTCGATTGTCATATTTTTTTAAATGGCAACTTACATTTTTTTTTACCATAATTGATAGAGCATTTTTTGTTCAAACCATATAAAGATTTCTTAGTTACATCAGAAATTTTTTGAGAAAAAAAGTGTCAATATTTTTTTTTTGACAATATCATTGTACCTATTTGATAAAACAAAACGCGTCGCTGTAGTAGTTAATAGTTTATAACCTGTCTAGTTGTGTTTTTTTTTTTCGATGAAAAAGTATTATTTTGTTGAGTATTAAAAAATCACTTCGTTTATTTTAATATAATTTACTAGTTTAAAAAAATAAAACGTGATTATATGCTTCCACGTATTTGTTTTAATAACATCGATTTTAGTACTATTGACTGAACCATACATACCTAGGTACTTTAACTTTAGATTTTAAACTTGTTATCAATGTAGTTAAAGGTTCTCACGATAAGTTTGACTTTTGTACCACCTTTTTATTTTATTACATCACCAAATATTAGACTTAAATAAAAGGAATTGATAAAAATAAAACGAATAAAAAATAACGTATAAATTTGGCGTGAAAGTGTTTCGCAAATATTTAAAGTTACCGAATTTGTATTTGTATTGCTTTAACAAATAACAAAAGACTAAAGAAGATTTTAAATATTAAAGTTTATGCTTTTTATACACAACCAACTAAAATTTGTTAAAATTTGTGATTTTTTTATAATTGCTTATTGTAATAATCAAAATAAGACTAAAAAACTATTGAAGTTTTAAAAATGGGAAATAATGTAGATTAATTAAACCAGAACTAGCATTTGAAACTCAATTTGTTTTGTAATTAAATAAAATGCATTTAATGTGTTGTGTTTCCATGCAATGGTTGTTTTTGTATTTTGTCCAATGTAAACACAAAGAAATTCAACGTAAAACCATCACTTTCAAAGGTCAACAATTCACCCTTGATTTAAATATCAATATTTATTGATGATAAGGTTAAATAGGGTTGTATGTTACCAGACGTTCTTCAAGAAATTTCAAGTTCAGGTTCAAACACAAAGACGCAGAATGCCGATAAAAACATCTTGTGTGTGTGTTGTAAACGACATTTATGTATTTTTTACACAATCATTGTGTATATATTTGATTTTTAGTGTTTATTGATTGGTTATAACTGCCGGTTCAATGTCTTTTTAAAGAATAATGGTCTTATAAACATGTTTCCGCTATAATTTAATGTTTGTCTTTGTTAAAGATTATAGAAATTGTTGATTTTTATTTGTAGTGTGGAATGATATCGGAAAAATGGGTTTACAAGGTGCATTGTTTGAACTACTGCAATAAAATTCTGAAAATAACGTATTTAACTTCTTAAAAGCAAACATACTGGTAAGATATTGGGTTTTAGTCAGACTGATGGCTGTAAATATTATCAGACCCGGTTATTATCAAGTTTTGGTAACGTATTTTGGTGACCTATTTTTAATTTAAAACAATCGGCGTTGCAATATTATGCATTCTTTAACATTTTTAACAGTCGTATTATAAAAACCTTTTCGCTTTTTTCATTCAAAATATGTTTGAATTTTGGGCGAAGAATTATGGTGGAAGAATTGTGGGCGAAGAATTGTGGGCGAAGAATTGTGGGCGAAGTATGTTCCTAGACCCCATTAGTATATCCAGTAGCAATCAACTTACTTATCTGAGTACAAGAAGTAGATAAAATACTTTTACTTTTTCGTTATATGTAGTTTTTATTTATACCTGGTGTTAACCACCAGCCGTGAACATAGGGAATTAACATTGGTTTTCACTTTTTTTCAGATTCCTGCTCCCCAATTGAATTTATATTAAAATTAATGGTAACAATAGAAAGATAAAATTATTACGCATCATTTGACACCATTAATAAGCTTAAATGTTTAATATTTAGTTTATAATTATTAATATTTTAAAATTGGATTAATTTTACAAATATAAGTAGCCATGACTGTCAATCTGACATTTGTTTTCATTAATTTTTGTTATTACATATCTGTCAATTTTAAATCGGCGAGTTATTTCTTTAATAATTATGATTAAAATGAAGAAAAAAAAACTATAATAGAGGAACAGTTTTAATGGTGAAAACTTTTTATAGCATTATAGTGGCGCATCTTTGTGGAGATTAATTACAAGAGTCGACACTATTATCACTTAAATTTCAACTTAAAATTTAAAACAATAAAAAAAATACAAAAGAATAAATTTTACAATAAATACCCAAAAAGCCCCCCATTCCTACATAAACAATATACCCCAATCTATTATAAAAACCGTTTCTTACAGAGGCTAGCTGTCTGTTATTAATTAAAGCACATTCTGCTAATATTGGATTCCTCAAAGAATTAATAGTTGGGTGGCGTTTTTTATAAATTTTACTTTTAAGGTGGCCTCACAGAAAGAAGTCACAAGGTGCTAAATCAGGAAGGAGATCTGGCTGGCCAATTTATTGTTCCACCTCTACCAATCCAGCGATTGGGAAAACAATCGTTTAAAGTTTCTAACATCTAAACTGTAATGGGCTGGACAGCCGTCATGTTGAAACCAGATCTCCTGATTTTCTCTTGCAACTTCTTCCAGCGCAGGACCTACCTTGGTTAATAAAAGGTCTAAATATTTTTCTGAATTTAAATTTCCCTCAATTTCAAAAGGACCAACAATTTGGTTATTAAAAATACCAGCCCAAATATTAATTTGTTGAGGATATTGCGTTCTGGTGGATATGTAGCAGTGTGGATTTTCCTGTGCCCAGTATCTGCTATTTTGAACATTTGGTTCATTGTTCAAAGTAAACGTAGATTCGTCGGTAAAACAAATTGATGAAAGAAAACTGCGATCGTTGTTGGCGCGTTCTTGCATTACCTCACAAAGAAAATTTCTACAGTCTTGATCCGCAGGAAGAATTTCCTGGTGACACTGCGATTTGTAGGGATGATAACGGTGTTTTTTTTTTTAATTTTAAATACCCCTGTCCTAGACAAATCCACTTCGCGGGATATTTGCCCTAGACTGGACGTAGGGTCAATATTAATCATCCCTAAAACTCTTTCTTCCACAAAACTAGTTTCATTAATTTTTCGGTTTCCTGTGATTTTACTTTTTAAAAATTTTGTTTTAATTTTAATAAAATAGAATAAACGAACCACCTGTGGTGCCGGATTCTACGGAAATGTTACCGCATTTTTCAAATTTTTGCACATATTTTTGTATCGTGGTTGTAGATGGTATTGGGCGATTTATAAATTGTACGGCAAATAAATTTCGTACTCTCCGCAAAGATACGCCGCTGTAAAATGTTTTCAACATAAAAACTCTTTATTCGTTATTGTAATTAGGGGAGACCGGAGATAAAAGTAACACGGGTAGGTTGTAACAGTGCCTATAGTTTCTTTAATTTTTGTTTTATATCGTCCTAAACGCTTTTGCAATGTTAAGTTACATCCAGCTCCCTACCTACATTGCTAGTTTTCATCTGTCATAGTGGTTAACTTTTTGCCAGCCAGAGTCACTATTTTCCGCCTAAAAGTTACTGCGTTGTCTCATCCGTCGAGTAACTTTTAGGCGATCTCTAAAATAGGAACAAAAAAGTACCTATATTATTTTGTTCTAAATTTAGTTGGCTATTGGTGGATGCAATACAATTTGACGTTAGAATCGTGGTTAATTGTGGATTCCCTGAAATTATTTTTTTTGTACACTTGGGGTCAAAAGTAACAAAGTGTTACAACCAACCCCAATCAATGTTTTCACTTGCAAATGTTCACTCTTAGCACATAATTGGTGGCTTTCTTCGTAGATGAGAATATACAAGAGTTGTCGGAATAATTTTCCAGTTTGTTGTATCTTTTTGATTCACATTTTTAAATATGTAGGTACTTATAATCTTGGCAAACCTGGTAACTGCAGTCCCAAATTATTAAATTATAAAACTCAGTATATAATATCGGTTTAATGATGGAAATGTATGTAAAGCTAAATCATTTCTTAAAAAGCATTTTAAATTATAAAACCTATGTAAATTGGTAAGATCTGGTACTTTTGGTTTTCCTACCAGCCGCCATTGTTTTTATTCTATTACCTTAATATTTATAACTTAATATAAACAAAGCTTTAACCAACCCAACTTAACCTGACCCTCTTTTACTGATTTAATGAATAACGGTCAGTTTAAAGAGCGGTTAGATTTTTTAAAAATAAAACAAACAGTTATTATGATCCAGTATAAATTTAATAATTTGGGACCGCCCTTACCTGGTATGCTATACTGTTCACTTATCATTTTGTATTGTACCCAAGATATTTTTTTTTATTTTTTCATTTTGCTAATGTGTATTTTTGAATAAAATATTAATTTTGTTGATGAATACTAATATATTTACTCACTACTTATGAGCTGTGTAAATTATTTTGCCGTTACAACTTACCCCATTCATTGTTACTTTTAGCCCCAACGTTGAGGTTAAAAGTAACAGCTGTCTTACTAAAGAAAAAAAAATGTTTCTAACAGTTGCTTTACGAAACACACGAAATAAATATCTTGGAAGCAAGACAAATGTCCATACTATCATTAAACCAATTTGGATGTAAAAAATTTGTAATAATCTATGAGAAATTAAATAAAAACAAAAAAATGTTACTTTTATCCCCGGTCTCCCCTACTCATTTTAATCAAAATCGTTAAAGAAATAACTCGCTGATTTAAAATTTGACAGATAATAACAAACATTAATGGAAACAAATGTCAGATTGACAGTCATGGCTACTTATATTTGTAAAATTAATCCAATTTTAAAATATTAGTTATAAGCTAAATATTAAACATTTAAGCTTATTAATGATGCGTAATAATTTTATCTTTCTATTGTTACCATTAATTTTAATATAAATTCAATTGGGGATCAGGAATCCGAAAAAAAGTGAAAACCAATGTTTATTCCCTATGTTCATGGCTAGTGGTTAACACCCAGTATAATTAGAAGCATTTAAAAACAGTAAACATTGACTTATTTATTCTAAAAATGTATGGGAACAATTATTAAAATATGAATTCAACTTTGATCCAGATAAAGGCTACTATCAAAATATATAAAAAAATCATGTTCATCGCGTTCGTTTCACTTCCTTCCCCGTTAAAATTTAATTTCGCCTGATTTGTGACATCCATTTTCGGACTTTAACACTAAACTTTAATTAAATTTGACCACAATTAATTTAGTTTATTTTCGCAATATATTTAAGGTTTAATTGCAAATTTAATATCGCAGACCGTGTACAATTAAAACGAGAAAGCAGCGATTGTCCTATATTTTACATAAGACTGCGTTCTACGGGGCGACCAGGCTTATAAATATATTTCTGGTTATATTTTGGCAGGCAATAATAATATCCTAAACAGGAAAGTACAAGTCGCAATTAATTAAGCCGTTTTTGATTAACTGTAAACGTAATTGGTCACAACAACATATTATACGAAGCGGGCTGCGTTGGTAATATATGAAAAAGCGATTGTCGTTTTGCATTTTTTCGTTTCCATAAATCTTTTCAAATTATTTTCGCATAAATATCACCGTCTGTATTGTAGTCATATTCATGTAGGTAATTATTATCATCGGTAATTTATTACCCCAAGTGTAACCTTTGGTAGGTCCGCGAGTTCCACAGCTTATCAGGGGCGGACTCCCATTCAAATTTGTAGGTGTGTATTCCAAGTTTTTTGTCAAGTTCTTCAACTGTTTCGGGCTCTTATAAGCGATTTAACTAGTAAAATAGGGCTAATTAAAAATGTCGTGGCCAACTATATTTCCAATTAAGCGATTTACCTATACTTACACCGTAAATGTACCAAAATAGTGGATTTAATTTAATAGCTTAGTTCAAATTCGCTGCAGCAATTATTTTGTTTACAAACACAAAATGCAATAAATAACATTTTAACTTTAACCACTAATGTAAATGACTCTTACCGTACAGCCTGCATGCATAGTAAGTGAGTGGGTCCTTACGCACAGTAAGCAAAACGCACAGGTTTTAAAGAAATGATCAAAGTAGACTCAAGTCAAACACTTCCTGCATGCCTAGTAAGTGAGCTATAACGCACGGTAAACAAAACGCACACTTGTCTAGAAATGTCAAAGTAGGCTTTCATCAAAATTGGCAAGACAACGTAATTACATATGTATATTAGTCAAAAAGCCGTTAAAATCGTAGGTATTACGTGATCGTAGAAAAAGTATGCTACATAACACGAGTTGTAAAGAAATTAGGCACTCGTGGAAAAACGCGCTCGCCGCTACGTGCCTAATTTTTCCACTCGTGCGTTATATGCTTCTTACAACTCTTGTTATGTAATATACTATACGTATTTTCTTATTTGGTAAGCATGTTCCTAGAAAAATAATTAATTATCAGCGATTCCGATGTGCGTTGTCTTTCATTTTGATCTAAAAACATCGATTTACAAAGTCATAGATCGGCCCCGGTTTCGGAAACGGTATCTGTCTTAAAAATCTTGTTTTTTTTAAACAAAGTTTTTAGTAAAATTTGCTTAGAATCATACACAGTTAGGGATCGCCCTGTGTTTATCGGTTTGGTGTACGCAGACATAATGTTGGTCTTAATTTATCTTAAAGTTCGTGTTATTTCAACCCTTTGAACAAATTTGTGGCGTTATTTCTAAAAAATTAACACCAAACATTTAACAAATTATAAATTACCAGATCGGTACAACTAAAAATCGAGATATGACGACTATAAAAAAAAAGAATTTTTTCGATCACAACGATTTTCAAAAATTCTTAAAATACAGTGTCCCAAAAGAGAACATCAACTAAGGTGAATTTGATTAATTTAAGTATGATATGGTCATTATTATACAAAATGTGTTTAAGAAATCGTGTAAGAAACTGTAAATTTTTTATATGCATACATTTGTATAATAATGGACAAACGATTGTGTCAGAATATAATTTTTTAAAGACACCTATATTCACCAAAATAGCTAATCACTTTTGGGACACCCATCACAATGTCATTAAAAATATTTCTTATCTTTATCTATATACAGGGTGTGTAAAAATTGGCGGAAGCGCTACACGTGGCGATGTTCTTCGTAAAATTCCAAGTCGAACATCTTAATACGAAAATGTTGTACCATGCTTGCTGTGTCTGCAAGAGATCCTCAAAGTTTTGGCATTTAGTCCTTTAATAAGCGTTATTATTTAATACTTGCAAATGAAAAAGCTGCAATTTGGAATAAAAATAAATTTCGAATAGTATTTTTTCCTAGATATTGTGTTCTTCCTTTCAAAAATTGGTGTTGAAAATATGTAAATCACTGATTTGAATGAAAATAATACATATGGCAACATTGTCATTAGCTGTCATCTCTGTTTTTCTCGTATTTATTTCTAGTTTGTGTTTTACGATACCCAAAAGTTTGCAGCTATGTTTACGAACTGAAGGCTTTCAGTTCGAACAAAAATTGTAAATACCTAAGTAAAAATTGAAGACCTTGGTGCAAGAAGGGGATATGTGCAAAAATGTAAAAAAAAAAAACTTGCACAGAAATGGGTTTTAAAATATGCACTTTTCATATGGTGCAAATGTGGGATAAGTAGGGCTTATAGAAATTATTTTTCTAAGCCCTACTTATCCCACATTTGCACCATATGAAAAGCGCAAATTTTAAAATCCATTTCTGTGCAAGTCTTATTTTTTTACTTTTTTGCACATATCCCCTTCTTGCACCAAGGTCTTCAATTGCTGATAAAAAAATGTCCAAACGCAAATCAATGTATGCAATGTTGCCAATTTTTTTTTTCTTTAAATGGTTCCTGAAGCCATAGGAAGCATGTTACAAATTTTTTGTATTAAGATTTTCGACTTGGAATTTTACGAAGAACATCGTCACGTGTAGCGCTTCCGCCAATTTATACACACCCTGTATATAAAAATGAATGTATGTATGTATGGATGTTTGTCCTTTATGCATTCCTATACCATTCATCCGATCCTGACCAAATTTGGCACAGACAATCTATAGGACCATGGAAAGAACATAGGCTATATGAGAATTCCCAAAAGAATCGTCCGGAAAAGATATTGAGGAAAACGTGCCAAAATCTTACACACAACATTTAAATCGGGTCGTCTGGAGCGAGAATTTCGTCAAAATTTGACAATTTGTCAATTCGACGTAACGTTTAAACGCTCGAACCTTCTACGCGCAAGCCGGGATCTAGCGGTGAAGGAGCCCCGAAGGGGCTCCGGAATCGCTAGTCATTTATAAAAAAACAATCTTCTCATATTATTTTATCATACATACTGTGAACACTTGTAAGATTTCTTCTAAGCAGACATACATAGACAAGAAAATACATTTTTCAAAGCACTCTTAAGAAATATTAACATTTTATTGTAAATTGTCTAGATACGATATCTAAAAATTACAGTATTTGAAAATCGGGACACACAACCGAAAATATATCTTGGGGACATGGGGACATTGGACCAAATATAGGGACAAATCCCGAAAAATCGGGTCATCTGGTCATCTAATATTAGTAGCCAAACGTCTCTGAATTAAAAATATTTACCTATGTTATCTAATAACTTAACTAATTTATCTGTTTTTTTTTTTGAAAATGTGATTATAGGATGCTTTGAATTTAAAACACATCATATTTATCACAATTATCTTAACGGGATCACTAAATCCAGATGTAATTTTTCTGTAGAATTGAAATTGACCAAATATTAATCAAAATGCCTGTTACAACAATAATAAAATTTGACAATCTAAGGCGAATAAAATCAAATTTTTTCTTGGACAAAACAACGTCGTTTTTAAAAGGACCTACATTGTCTCTTATTGTAAATTTTGGTAATAAAATGACACCGTACTTCTCATAAGGGTTTTAATTTTTTAAGATTCTTATTATTTACATTGCATTAAAAATTATTTAAGTTCATAATGCAAGTATTTTTCACTTATTTCAAATAGGGTATTTAAGTACTTTGGTCTCAGCGCAACAAACTCTGTTCAAATAATAGCACTCTTGCCGTGATAGACTTTATATAATTAGGAGAATATTAAAGAATTAAATTTTTTATGTCGTCAAAAAAGCTTTAACATGTGTTATTGTCCGAACATATACATGTAGATGCAACATATAAACTAAATTGGCACGGATTTCCGGTCCTTTTGATAGGTACAAGTGATCGTTATCGATCTTTCCATAGTTTTGGAATTGCAGTTTGTAGTTCAGTAACAGCAGAAGATTTTAGATTCGTCTTTAGCTCCTTAAAGAAAGGTGTTCCCAAAATACTTGTAAAGCTGACCTAACTTAACCTGACCTGAGCTTAAATTTTTTATAGCAAAAATAAAAATATTCACGGGTATTTCTATTTTTTTAAACAAATTTCATTATAATTATAGTCTTTAGATTAGACTATTAATTATGTATAGTGTTTCTTAAGTTTTATAGCAAACTTAATATTTTTAAAGCAATTTTTATTTTTTTATAGTAAAAAATATGTTTTATAGCAATTGGACTTTTTTATAGATACTAAAATTTAAAAACAAATATTAATGTTTTTCTAGCATTTAATTTGTATTTGTCCACATATGTAAATAGTCCAAATTACGATGTACACAGGTAGTCCGCCCCTGGTCTTTGTCCGACATTTTTGTGCCTGTTCAGCAACCTTATGCAGTTATTCCGGTACAGCCTTATTTTGGGAAGTATGAAAATAATTCCGGTGCAATTCTATTGTATGTAAATCCGTATCACGCGCCCATGTGATAGCTATTGACTCTGATACAAACCTGTATGCATCATCTCGTACGTGTAGGTGACGCAGTCATTGTAATTTTACATCTGTTTTATTGTTATGTGTTAATGATGTCACTGAGATTAAGGTCAAGCTTGGAACAATGCCCATATTTCATGGGGTTGATATAATATGGAAATTTATCGTTGATCAACAATAAGTAACGGTACGGACGGTTTTTTCAATCGAAGAAATTGTGGAAAGGAGACCATGAGGAACAAGTGGGCTTTGTCTTCGGATCGCGGCCAAAAATTTCCGACCTTTTTAACATTACAAGAGCCTTATTTAATATGAAAATACTACAGCAATTGTTTGTATAGGTAATCCACAAAAATATCTTATGTAAGATGTGTCAACGTTTTTAAAATATCATACGCTGTGTACTGTTCAACGCATTTAGGGAATTTCGGTTTTAGCGCAGAAAATGGTAAATTGGAGGAAGATCTGAATAACAGAATAGCGGCAGCGACGAAATTTTACTACGCCACTAATAAATGTTTGATAAGTAAGAAGATATCAAAAGAAACGAAGACGCGAGTTTTTAATGCAGTGTACGTACCCATTCTCACGTACAGTTCAGAAACTTGGACTATAACACAAAAACAAAAACAAAGAGTACAGGTACAGGAAATGAGCTTTCTGAGAAGAATAGAGGCATGTAGATTGATCGATAAAATCAGTAACGAAAAAATTCGAATAACCTAGGAATAACAGATATTAAGGAAAAGATGGAGACGAATCAATTAAGATGGCTTAGACATTTAGTACGCATGCCAGAAAGTAGATACGCGAAAATAGGATGAAAAATGCAGATAGAGGGAAAAAGAAATAGAGGAAGATCAAGAATAAAATGGGAAAAAGAAGTGAGGCAGAGACTAGAAGAAAAAGGACTCAGCTGGGGAGATGTGCCAAAATTAGCCAACGATAGGCAGGAGTTAAGAAAGATAACAAAGAAATAAAAAAGCATACTTCGACACCTAAAGGTACCAGAGGAACCGATTAAGAAGAAAAAGAACTGTTTTGAAAATTTGGTATAGTTTCCGGCGCTTTTACCAATACACAACAATATATTAAAATCTAGGACTCTCCGCAATATCTGGTACGGATTTTTGTCCTCCTTATATCTAGATAATATACAGGGTGCGTTTTATGTTCCAGACACGTTTTGTTTGGCTGCCATTTTGATTTAGCTGCCATTTGTCAGTTTATATTTGACAGTCGTGGAGAGTGGTCGATAACAATTTATTATAGAGCATCTAACTCTGCAACAACGTGTTGAAGTCATTAAGACATTTTATTTAAATAATTGTTCAATTGTGAATAAGTACGCGAAGAAAATTGCGTGTTTTTTTGTGTTACTGGTGGTTCCAACAGGACGGTGCCGCATCACACACAGCTCGAGCTACGATGCAAATTTTGCGAGAAAATTTTCCCGCCCTAATAATGTTAAAAAATGGTGATATCGACTGGCTTCCCACGATCCCCTGATTTGACCGCCGCAGATTATTTCCTGTGGGTGTATTTGATGGGAAAGGTGTAAACCAACAAACCAACCACAATCGCGATGCTTAAGGACGACATTCGAAAAGAAATTGCTGAAATAACACCAGAAGTCTGCGAGAATGTTATGAAAAATATGCTTGAAAGAGCTGCGTTTGCGCCACGGCTAGAGGCGGACACTTGACCGACGTTATATTCCATACATAATGGTAAAGACCATATAACCAATCAATAAAATATAATTTATAAAATTGTTTCATTTCAAAGTTATTCAAGAAAAAACATTGGCCTGGAAAATAAAACGCACCCTTTATGAGGCATGTTTGGAAAGTATACCGTTTGGATTTTTTGAAAAAACCGACTTTTTAAATTTTTATTAGATTCTTGTAGGTACCTTAAAACTACTTATTTACGTTAACGTCATCATTATTAAAACATTTATTAAAACCGGGCACCCGCTTCTGTATACCATCTCGGATCATAAATATTTGGGAAGATTTGGTCAAACAAACATAATCTTTCAGAGCAACGTTACAGTACCTACATCTGTTTAAAAAATCTTATTCGCGATAAAAATTTCTTCTTTACAAAAGCACTGGTTTTTTAAACTGCTTTTATATAATGCATCTTTCATTTTAAGCACTATCGACAGACTTGCTCAGTGCTAAATCAATTAAGCAAGCAACACAAGATAATGTGTCTGTCGGCTGTACACCAATAAATTCACTGATAAATAAAGTGAAAACTACATATTTGTTTACAATGCCTCGGTTATTACAAAATGGAAGAAAGATACTTGTATTAAATCAACTTTCACGCTGTAAAAACAACAACAAAACCTTTCTGGACAATTTTTATACGTTGTGTAACCGAAATTTGTGTGGGGTGGATCAAGATAATCAAAATATGTATACATAAGTGCCCTGACCTCGCGAATAAAATTTGAATTATTAATGATCGTACCTCAGATTCTTGGTAGTCAACAAGGAGACCTATTTGTAAAAAGGTTGCGTGATATTATGTTGAGGGAACAAAGAAAGACCCAGTTTGACACTTGACACAGTTATTGTCTTAAGTTCTCACCACAATGAACACTAAATAAGGCCCTTTGTGCTAATTTTACAATTTCTGTAAAATGTTGCGTGTGTTGATGTATGGCTGACGTTGTTTCGTTGTGAAATTTACAAATATGGTTTATGCATCGCTTTATGTGCACATTTTAAAACACCTTTTTTGGTTTTTACATCAATTGTTTTATGAAATTGCATCACAAGCTTAGTTAGTTATAGCCGGCATTACTCATTATTGTTAAAGAAAAAGCATCAAACTTTCATAAAATTACAGCGTTATAGTCATACTCTGGATGAAGTAATGTAATGTGTTTAATTCGAAATCACTTATTTATTTAGTTTTTCCTTAGTTCTAATACCTAAACAGTTTCACAGCTTCGCGCTGATTCATCTCCATAAAAACTTTTTTACTGACAATCAAGTTTGAATACGCAAAACAGTTAACAATTAAGATATTTAGGAAAGATAAAAGAGCAAAGTGGCTCAAAACCGGATACCAAATAATATATTTCATGTTCAAAAATACAGCAGCACCGCAAAAAAAACAACTAACGTTTACCAGTATAAAAAGTGTAGAGGGTGTTTGAAATTCAAGTTTAAATATGGGAATCTCGGTTATTATAGGTAGAGTATAGGGTTGTTGTAATGCCTAAACTGTTTTACACCATTTGGTGGGATAATAATGGAACCAATGAAGCAGCGCCAATCTGAGAATTGTTTTGAAATTGAAATAAAACAGTACATAAGATAAAATGTTTTTAATTCTAAACATAAACTTTAATATCATGTAACGTGAATCATTTAAATCAAGTATTTACAGTGTTAAAAAATAAACTGTTAAGTTAGTTAAGTTAGCTTTATTTAGCAATTGCTATTACATTGTAACACAATTTACATAGGTAATAGTAAATATAATAAAAATAAAAATAGAATGAAATAAAATAAAAATCTAAAAATCTTCTAAATTCTAAATATCTAAAATAATAGTTTAATAGCGTTCTAATACGTACTCCTTAATTAATTTAATACCCTTCTTATAATTATTACATATTTTGACTTGATGCGACACATTATTAAATATTTTAAAACCTTGATAAAATAACGAACGAGCAGTTTGACTTTTAGTACGTTTCTCTATAACGAAATCAAGCCTATTTCTAGTTTTATAACTGTGGATCTTATGGACTAATTTTACATTTTCATACAGATACTTTGGTGTTTTTTGTAATTTAATTTTTAAAATTAGCTCCAATGTTCTAAATATTATTATCTGTTTAATACTCATAAATTTAAGTGTATTTAACATAACCTTGATGGGGGAATGAATTGAACACATTAAAGTAGTGCGCATGGCGCGATTTTGTAATTTCTGTAATTATTGTTGATTTTTATTTAAATTAATAAGTAATGAAGCACAAAACTCAAAATTAGGTGCTATTATTGTTTCATACAGTAAAACTCTAGTGTACATACTAACGTGTTTGCTACATCTTTTGAAGAGAAAAATCTTTTTGGAAATTTTGTTCATCATGTATTTTGTGTGTAACTTAAACATTAAATTTTCATCTAATATAACACCAAGGTATTTAATGTCGGTTACTGTTTCTAAATTAGTGTTGCTAATTTTTATATCCAGATTAGCATTATAAATATTTGTTTTATAGATAATGTGTTTGGTTCCCAAAATCATAAATTTGGATTTATTAACATTAATACATAAATTATTATCGCATAGCCATTTATAAATATTACTTAGATCTAAATTCATCTTATCTACTAATTCAATTGTTTTAATTTACTAACAAACAACATTGTATCGTCCGCAAACATTTTTATTTCATAGTGTTTGGCGTATTTAACCTTATCGTTTATATAAACAACAAAAATCAGAGGACCCAGAACGGTTCCTTGTGGTACACCATGTGTGGTTTTTAAACAAGATGATATAGTTCTATTATATTTAACTTTTTGATGTCTATTTTGTAAGTATGATTTAAACCAAGACAATGCTACCTCACTTATCCCAATTTTTTCTAATTTTTTAATTAATAATTCTCTATTAATCGTCTCAAAGGCTCTACGAAAATCCAAAAATACAGCTAGTGTTATTTTACTATTTTCCATATTTCTAAACCACAGATCACAAATATTCTGAAGCACTGTTTCACAAGAATGTCCACTGCGAAAACCCTACTGGTTATCCACTATCACATCATTAATCTGTAAATATTCTAGAATTTGCCTTTTAACAATTAGCTCTAAAACTTTTTCGTAAACGGGCACTGTATTGATTGGTCTAAAGTACTGCAAGAAATCTCCGACCTTTGACATGGTAAATTTATATCATGTTTTTACGTCAAATAATAAAACATTTAAAGATTAATGAAAAATATTTGCAATTTAATTTTTTCAATTAGAGGTACCCATACCTTACGAGTCGATATTTTAACAATGGTAATTTTTGTTTCAAAAAACCTTAGAGAAATTCTTAACACGCATGAGATCGATTTTTTTTCACTGTTTATAGCAAAAAAATTTCAAACATTCTACCAAAAATAGTTAAATACCGTTCCTAAAAATAACCTGTGCATAATTAACTTCATTTATTTACGTCTTTATCTTTATCTAGCTCAGAAAGAACAATTTTTCTTGTCCAAATATACCAACCCACCCTAAAAATAAAATAAGGGGACAAATGCTAGATTCAATTCATTCGCCAAGCAATCTTTTTCTAAACTAATTAGTGACATCCACACATATACAGCTTATATCATCATAATATTGTCACCGGAATGTTTTTAAACTGATGATTTTGTTAGCTAGCAATTAATTCCATCCTCGTACTAATCTGGTCGATATTTAACCGTGAAAATGGAATATATTAAGACAAACCCAATGCTAAACAACGTGTAGAATTATAATAACGCAGCTATGCGTTTGTTTACGATTATTTCGTCATTTTTGCGGGATGAAATCAGCATTTGCTCATATTTTGCATTACTTAAAGTTGACAATCACAAGAAAAACGTATACTTAAAGTTACATCAGTTATCATTATAAATTATGGATATTTACGAACTTGTCACATTTTATAGGACTTTCGTTTAAAATAGACAAATATGCTTTACTAAAAAACGAATTATAAAAATAGTAATATTAATAGTAATATTAGGGCCATATTAGGTCCATATTAGGGCCATATTAAAAATAATTTAGGTTTTCAAATGTTTATTTGAGAGCACTGTTCTGTTTTTGTGATATTTCAGTAATTTGTTATCATCATATGGTGGCTATACCCCCAGTGAGGCTAAGCCGTTTTTAAGCTTTCTAGATCCTTTATTTTGGGAGGATCAGTCCCAGTCTATTAGCATATGCTAAGAACAACTTTTCTCCATTCTGCCCTATGTTTTGCTTTTTCTTTCCAATTTCTAACCCCTGCACTGCTTAGGTCGTCCATCACTTCCTGCATCCATTTTGACCTAGGTCTGCCATGTATCCTCTTTCCTCCGGGATCCCATTGTAACGCTGACTTGATTTGGGTGTTCTCGTCTGCTCTAAAGACATGTCCCAACCATCTCGCCCTGTGCTGTCTTATTTTGGTTATTATGTCTCCTTCCTTCAATTCTTGCGTGATTTCTGCATTTGTTCTAATTCTGCATTCCGTATCCATTACTCTGACTGGCCCAAGTATTGCCCTCATGATTTTTCTTTCGAGTATTCTCAGATCATTTTCTTCTTTTTTGTCATGGTCATTATTTCAGAAGCATATAGTAGGATAGGCCGAATTGTTGCATTGTAGATGTTAATTTAGCTCTCTTTGTGAGCATTTTACTTTTCAATAGTTTTTTATTAGCATAGAAAGCTTTATTGGCGTTTGTAATTTTTTCTTCTTTTTCATATTTTCTTTCTCCCATTCTGGATATTATAACTCCCAAATATTTAAATGTTTCCACTTCCTCGAATTCCAGATTTCCGATTTTGACTTTTCCTATTACTTGTTTACTTCCAAATTTCATGAATTTTGTTTTTGCCTGGTTTACTTTCAATCCCATTTTTTCTCCTTGATCTATTATTTCTTTCGTCATGCATTCCATTAATTTCCTTGTCATCCGCATATGCAATGATTTGTCCACCACCTGTTCGATTGTTACCTTTATTCATATTTCTTAGTACGTACTCCAGTGCCAGGTTGAATAGGGTGGTTGATGGAGAGTCTCCTTGTTTTAGTTCTTTATTAACTACCATCTCTTCTGTATCTCCTTTTTGGGTTCTGATATAAACAGCAGTCCTTTTCATTATCATTACAATTAATTTCCTTAGTTTCTCTGGTATCCCTAATTCTTTCAGTGCCGTCATGAGTTGTTTTCTTTTTATAGAGTCAAATGCCTGCTCGAAGTATATGAAGAGCATTTCAAGATCTATTTTATGCTCATATGTTTTTTCCATTATTTGCTTTACAGTATCAGCTGCATCAATGGTTGATTTTCCTTGTGTAAATCCATATTGGTATTGTCCAATTATATTTCTGGTTTTCTTGGCTAACCTCCTTTATATTATTGACGATAAGATTTTATAGACTACATTAAGTAAGGTTATCCCTCGGTAATTTTTACATACTTGTTGCTCACCTTTTTTATGTAATGTTACTATTTGTCCACTCTCCCATTCCTTTGGCATTTCTTCTTCTTTCCATATTTTTCTAATTAGTAGATATACTTTTTCTTTCAGTTCGTTCCCTCCATATTTTATTAGTTCTACATTAATGCCATCCGTTCCTGGTGCTTTGCCATTCTAACTTTTATTTATAGCTTCATTTACCTCTTCTCTTGATGGTCCATCTGTTGCATCCCTTTCTTGTTCACCCTCCTCTTCCATTAATTCTTCTTCGCCAAGTTTGTTATAGTACTGAGTATTACATGGTTTTGCAGTTAGGTACCTACCCCATTTTATTCTATCAATGGGGCAAAACCAGGAATTTTGGTATTTTTTAAAAATATGTCACCTTTCGGAGTTTTGTATAAATTTGCGGAAGACACGTGGCGATGTTCTATGTCGAAAATCTTGATATAAAAATGTTGTACCTAGCTGGCCGTGTCTGCAAAAGGTCCTCAAAGTTTTGAGGGGCTGCATCTCCGTGCTACCAGGTGTGTGAGGGGCCCCCAAGTTTTTTTGGTTTAATATGCACTTTCACAGCAAACTGCAAATGAACAGCAAAAAAGTGGCCAACAGATTTTTTCATTCACAAGGGCCCCCAAATTTTAACTTCCCCTGGCCCCCTCTTGCCTCTAGGAGGCCGTGCCCCTTAGTGGTCATTCCGGAAATATTTTAATCCACCCTTGTAATAGTATGATTATTTTAAGCATGGTTTATGCAAATACTGATCATTTTCTCAACAAATTTAGCCGTAAATTGATTACAGGGCAATATTTTACGAACATGCGTGTTTCAGTAATATTATGAAACTTTAAGTCAGGTCACATCCAATTTATTGTATAATTAACAGAAGTTAAAGGTTATTATCAAACTATTTAACGCCGTTTAGAGGTTAAAGCACCACTCAGGCGTGCCTATTAGCATAAGTCGTCGCATCCTTCCACAACTTGTTCTGTACGAAACTTGGCACAGTGCAATAACTATTAGCAAGATCCACCTCACCCGAAAACCTACGTCGCGATTTCTTCAGCAACAATAGACTGTCGTTCACTTGCCGGCCGACTCGGATTAGGAAACAACCTGCAGAAGAAATTAATATTGAAAAAGTTGTTCTACACATACAAGTACAACCAAGGGTATACAAATATAGTAAGCGACTAATGAGCGTAGTAAAGCAGAGGTGTGTAGCAAATGCAAAGATGTAACACGCCGCAAGAGTGACTCACAGAATGTTTAATACAGCACACAACTACGTACGTCGACTGCATCGGCGTTTATGTTTGTATTTGAATACATAAATTGATTTCGACGTAGATGGATTCTAGGAGCGATTTGAATATCTATATGGCATACTCATTATCTCCGGTCGTATATATAATGCTCCATCTGTTTTTACACTCAAGACAGCAAGATATATAAACTACATATATGAATATGTTAAGGAAGAAGTCTACAGAACAATACAATACAGTACAAGATATATCGAAGTTATAGACTTTCTCTAGACCACCTTACAGCTTCAAATAATCTTTAAATTACGTATTGACTTATTCTTATCATAATTCGACAGTTTGCTGGCGCATATTTTACGAGGATCATTTATTACGAATATAAAGCATGGTTAATATTTTGTCAGATTTTATTTTAAAAATTTTCAAGCAATAATCATTGTTATTTTCCACTCCTTTAACCTTTTAACTGGTAATGACGAGCTCAGTTCGTAAAGAGTTTTATGTGCCCAAACTGGTAATGAAGAGTTGCACTCGTTGTCACCGAAACGTCTGGTTTTTTATGCAACCTAGGGCATCCAGATTTACCGAAATTTTCTTTTACCGGTAAAGGGTAAATATTTTAAGAAAAAAACGGTGGTTAAGTTGTATTTATTTTTAAATGAAAATTTTGTGTGATAGTACAGAGTACTACTACTTATTACATTAGCAAGCAATATTTTTATAGTATGTTCAAAGGGGTAATTAACAATAATCTACTGTTTTAATAAAAGTTTAATACATTTAAAAAACAATAAACATTATTTCTCAATAAACAAAGCAAAATTCCTTCAAAGAGGTAATAATTAACAATAACATTAAGTTTTAATAAATAATATCAGAGAGATAATTAATTAACAATAACAAAAATAGGAAATAAGTTTAATCCATTAATAAAACAATAATCAATTTTTAATGTAACAGACCAGACTTGGCAAAACACTATTTTAAATATACAGATCCAGTCTTGTCAGTCAGACTTGTTCGAATTTTCGTTACGTATTGCCCCTGCAGAAGAAAAGGCTCTTTCTGCCTCGACAGTCGTGGGGTTTACTGTGAGAAAGTGGTTGTAAATTACCGAAATTATCGGTATTTGTTGTCAAAATATACCGGTAATTTCGATAATCATATTGGCCGGTAAAACCGGTGCACCGGTTAACTGTTTACCGGTAATGAAACCCCGAGTGGAACCCCTATATGCAACCTAACAATATGAATCTTAAATTGAGAGTATCCTATGGCAGAATGATTGAATGATCCTCAGGATCAGAATTTCAGATGCTCGAAGTAGTGCAGTGTTGCCAAAATAAAGAAAAACGTAATTTTATGATATTTGAAAAATATGCGTTTATAATTTCTTTTCATACATAAAATATTATTTCAGTAGTAATATAAAAAGTGCATTGAAAATTATCGACATTTTTTTGGTAAAAAATGCCCGAATGCAAGTTAAGCTGAAAAAAACCCGAGTGCACGTGTATTTTTTTCTGATTCAATTTGCATGAGTGAAAATTTGTCAATTTTGTCAGAAAATTGCCTTCACCTAACCTACATGTCAATTTAAATGCACGTTATATCAAATTTTACAAGTACTGTCAGAGTGGTGCGTCAAGGGTGTCGTTTAATCTATATTAAAGTAACGCTACTGGTCGCCGAAATTCGTCCAAAAATTATTTCGCTGAAATATTTAATTCCCTCTCCAAATTTATATTTTCCACCAAAACTAAACTCAGATTTTTTAGAAACGACCAATAAACGCATGAAAATCTGTTAATTGCGAAAAGGATATAGTCAGTTATAATATATTAAGGGAACATTATTTTGCCGGTAAAATTATTGACAAAAGTTTGTTACTTTGGTAACATCCTGAGACAAAAGACATGACAAAATCCTGAGCCGAAGGCGAGGGATTTTGTCATTCATTTTGTCGAGGGATGTTACCTATAAGTAACAAACTTGAGTTAAAATTTTTCCTGCAAAATAATGTTCCGAAATATATTTGATTAGACTATTTCCCAAATAAGATACCAAAAATAATTACAATTTTCGTTTATTATTTGTTAACATTTTCGATAGCGTACCAACCTCTGTAGCGCATTTAAATCGTAACTCCTTTCCTTGCAAAAATTTTCAAATTGTTTCCATATTGACATTTTGGATGCAACAGTATTTTTGGGAGTTATATTTGCAACAGTTTTTTGTATTTCTTCTATGGAAGTTATTCCGAAACGGCTCATGTCAAATAATATATTTTACAACTGTCAAACATCTGTAAACAAACAACCAGGTTGCTAAGGATATAATTGACATGACAACGGGATGTTTTCGCTATTTTGGAGGTGAAAAAATCCCTAGGGATTTTATCGCTTAAAAATGAACGTGATTGGTCAAAACATTAAGGCGTGACTATAATTTGACAAAGTGATTGGTTTATATCAGTTTATATGACCATGAGGGGAATAGTCAGTGTAATAATTATGTTTATTGGTCGTTTCTAGGAAATCTGAGTTTGTTATTCGTCAAAAACGTAAGTTTGACAGGAAGATCAACATCTGACAGGGAAATGTAAAATTATTACCGTGTAATAATGCTGCTATTGGTAGTCTCTAGAAGATTTAAGATTAGTGATTGATTGAAAACGCAAATTCGATAGGTGAAGAAAATTTTCTTATTTGTTATCGTCCTCAGCAATTTTTTTTTAAATTATTTTTTTCGATTGGCCGAATCGCTGTGTGGCAAAAATTATTCTTCGCGAGATAACTCTGTCAAATACAGTTTAAAGAGCGAATGTGCCAAATACAATGCCAGGAAAAATTTATTTGTGAAAAACAAGAATAAACAATTTTCGCACTAAATATTTCTTACGCTGTGTGTTTTATGCATCTTTCTCTTGAAATGGACTAATTGACAAGGGTACATGACGCTTCACAGTGAGGCCAAGGGGTGCATGGATGGAAACTGGTTCAGAACCGCTGGTCTAGAGAGTCAAAAGTTTAGCAAATTACTTAACATTGAATTGCGTTACCCTTAATTTTGATCCAATTTTTAAAAATGCATTAGCGTGGTTTCATAAGATTAATATTAATGCTGCCTTTTGCAACTTTGGGATCTTGAGCAACTGGTGGAAAAGAAAAAAAATTGTATCAAAAGGGTTGTACTTTATCCTAGACTTACTTTCGATAATACAGAATCCAATAACTTTCAGACACTGGTGTTCTAAAATGAAAATAAAAGAACTTTTTTCAGTGTTTTTATTTTTAATTATTCGAAATAATCTTATCGATAAAATGCACTTGTTACATCGATCTAATATTAGTGATTTAAAAGATTTTTTCAGCTCGTTTTGTGGTGTAACCTCCAATATACATGTAGATTCTGTTTGAATGCTGTCAGTGTATGGTTTAAGGCAGTGGTTTCCAACCTGTGGGGCGCGCCCCCCTAGGGGGGCGCGAGACCATTGCAAGGGGGGCGCGCAGCTGTTACCAAAATATCATTTTTTAATACAAACATACAAAAAGAACTTTTTTTATACAGAATATGGTATATTGTTTTGTAGTAGCCCATTAAATAATTATTATATCAGGACAGTATTTATGAAATTAGATTGTTACGAAAAGTGAGGGGGGCGCGAAATTTTTTTTATGAAAAAGGGGGGCGGAGGTCCAAAAAGGTTGGAAACCACTGGTTTAAGGTGTATGAGTGTTAAAAATATCGTTCTGATTTTGTCATACACTACTTCTAGGTGTTGATCACGACAATCAGAATGACGAGCAAATGTAAATGGGCCAGGGTTATGGTTCAGTCACTGAAACCCCGTTACCGTAACGTAATTATAATGCCATATAGATAAAATACAATCAACAAACAAAATGTCTTCATCTTTGTCGAAATGCAAGCGAAAATTATTGCTAAATCTCGCAGATCAACATATAAAATTTAAATGCAGAACGAGTTGAATAAACAAATGAGTGTAAGCTCAAACAATCGTATTAAATTCACTTGTTATTTTGTTTTTGTTTATATGTGTATCATAGTAATACAAGAACGCTAAGACTAAATTTCAGAGATTGCACGTTTGCATAACAAAACAGAATTTATCTCACACTTCCTAAACGTAAATAAATAACAAAAAAGCCATTTAATTATTATGTAAATAAACAACGAAGAATGTCAATGAAATATAATTACCAACGGTGATTCATAAACTTTTACGTATGGCAGACGTAGGTAAAGCTGATTAAAATATATGTAGGCAGGTGAAGTTTATAAATAATCGGTTAGTTTAATAACGTGTCCGAAGAAAAATCAAAATAAACTGTTATTCAACACACAATTGAACATTGTTTAAACAGCATAAAAACCACTATCACTCCATAAGCAAGGTGTACAAAAAATGTATTTATATCTCATAGTCATCGTAGCAAATGAATTACTTCATATTATGAATAGAAAATAAACGTAACCTTTATGGTTGTTTACGCCTCCCAATCTAAGGTGGCTGTGTGCCACTTTGAGATATTGAAACAAAGCGGAATTGCCATAAAGCAAACGAAAAAAGTTAATGACATTTTAGCATAACGTGTAATAACTCATTGCTTTAGATGTAATTAAAAGTCACTCTTGCATTTTCATTTAAAAGAAACTTATTTGTGTTCAGTTCTGTTGTAATCGGTTATTGAATTATTAAATGAAAGTGTTATGAAATGTTTAAACATTGTTGTAGAACTTTTTGCTTGCTTATTCGTTTCAAATGTCGCTCCCTGTATTTTATTTATGCCAACTATGTGAATATACATAATATTTTTTATATCGTTTTTTTAACGTTAGCAAATTTCTTGAAACCATAAATTGCAGACATTAGCCAATTTATTTTTGTATAAAGATTGCCCTATACAGTCTCCGTTATCGACGCAAATATTTTAAGTGGCGAGGACTTTTTTCTGGGAAAAAAATTCAAGTAAAACTTTTTCGTAAAATCAAATGCTAAGCAGATCAACACTTACTTGATTCTTTTACACTTCTACATTTAAAAGACTCTGTCGCCGAAAATATCAATTTTATCGTAAAATATCTTCAAGCATTTTAATAGAACATGAAGTTTTCTACAAAGTTGGTTCCAATTATTTTTTGTCTACACGCAATGGTTTAAAAGTTATAAGGCAGTTTTTACAAAAAAATGTTAAAAATTTAAAAACTTTAATTGTTTCTTAGACTTTGCAACCGCTGTATCTTTAAAACGAAAAGTTGTACAAAAAAGCGGACGGCCAATTCCGGATAGCAAATTTTATGGGCTTCAACTTTGGTTCAATGAAAGTTTCGTAAAATCAAAGCGATTTCCCGGAAAAGCTGAAAATAAAGAACAGAGTTAAAAAAAATTACGAAAAATAATGTTTTGTTTTTAAAAATGCCATAGCATCGACACTATTCGTAATATTATGTATGTCGTCATCAGTTTCAAGGCTTTTTATAAAGTTTGAAATATTTGCGCCAATAACGGGAACATCCTGTATATCATAATCACTTTTTTAAATAAACCTATCTTATTTAACAGCATTTTAAAAAGACGCAATAATATTCGAATTTTGATGTGCACTAAAATACTTTTGTCTATTTTTTTTTTCCGCAAAAAAAGGTTAAGTATCTGTGGGCACTGAACGCACTTTATTGATCATAATAAATTAGTTTGTTTAGCTTTAAGAGGCAAAAAATTCTGACTAAAAACGTAAAATAAAAACCATCATCAAAAGTACTAAAATCAAAACATGACTGAAATGATCAGAAAATTTACTATCTGAATTAAATTTTAAACCATATTAGTGTCATTTAAAACAAAAGTTGAATAAGGGTCTTTTTAATACAAAAAATAATCGCTAAAATATTGTTTTGTCGTAATAGTGCCTGTCCACTATTACAATATCTTAGTCTTATGGTGCGTGTCCACGTGAGAGTAAACTACTCTCGATAGCAGCGTCGCCAAGGATACAGCCAATCGCGAGTTACTCTCAGGGGCTGTATCCTTGGCGACGCTGCTATCGAGAGTAGTTTACTCTCACGTGGACAGGCACCATTAGACAGTGCTGCGCAAAAGTATGGAAACAGACAAATAACTAGAACACTATTGAAGATATTACAATGAAACTTGTTATCTGAACGGTACTGTAAGTTCCGAGTCCGATGACTATAATGAGGTTGCAATACGACTTCCGGTTCAACCGGAAACGGACTCAAACTTTGAAATTATAAATAGAACACTCTGTATATTTTATATTTTTGGATTCCTCTTTAAATTTACTTTAGAGATTGAAAAAGGTATATGGGTCTAGAGCCAACGGCTAAGGTGCAATTTACATTTCAATGAAAATTTGAAGCGATACAGTACTTTTAAAAATTTCCAAAATTTAAAAAGTTTGAGAAGTTTTATAGAAATGTTCGTGATTTAAATTAAGCACAAAATAATTAACATTTTGCGCTAGATACACTTATAAAATATTATACGTTTGGTCAAACTTGTGAAACTTTAAATATCGATAATTCATTTTTCTTTAATACAACACTATACCGGGTAATTCAGTTTGACTGTCGGACCCCTATAACTTTTAAGTTATTAAAAATAACTCTAACAAACCTTATTTTTTTTTGGAAACGGCGACAAATGCTTTATTTAGTAATGTGCATTTGTTATATCTACGATGACGTATGTCAAATCCGCGATAGGCAACTGTTTTTTTTTAATTACATAGTATAGATACATTTGTTTCTTGATTCGGATAGAAAAATTAATTCTGAATCCGACTATGTATTAAAAAAGTATGCATCATAAGAACATTTTCGAGAAAAATCAGCTTAAAATTTATTTCTTTCGCACTCTCCCTGAATTAAAATCATTTCTAACTTTTCTTGGTTAGTATAAAATTCCATTTTTACTTAACAGTTAACAACTAACAGTATTGACAACGTAGGTTATAAACTTTAAACTGTCATTTACAGAGTTGCTCGTTTTTTGGATGTTAAATAGACTGTTTGCTATATAATTTAATAAATAAACTTTGAACTGATTTTTCTCGAAACTTTTCTTATGTATGCACACTTTTTTAATACAAGGTCGAATTCAGAATTAAATTCTGTATCAGAATCAACAAAAAATGTATGCCATGTATTTAAAAAAAAAAAGTTGCCTATCGCGGATTTGACATACGCATTGTAGAGATAACAAATGCACTTCACTTTATAAAGAATTTGTCGCTGTTACCAAAAATATGAGGTTTGTTGGGGTTATTTTCAATAATTACAAAATTATAGGGGTGCGACAATCAAACTAAATCACCCGGTATTTTTTACGTATCTTACGGAAAATTTAATGTACCAAATATATTTGATAGTTGTAGCACTTTTTGGTGACGAATTTAAAATTAGCGTATCAATTCCCCTTCAAACAATCTTCCTACAAGACATACAAGATTAAACCATAAGAAGTGTTCTTGCATTGCTTCGATTAACTAAGCAAAACAATTGAACTTATATAAAGTATAAGTAGGTCAAGTCTCAAGCAATTTAATGAGCACTGAGATGTTAAAAAAGGTTTCGTAATCATAATAATACAATTGCACGTAATTTCATATATTTTTATTCAAATAATATAAAAATCTTTATATAGATGTAAAAACTACATAAGGCACTATACAATGGCATTTTCCTAAATATAAAGGAACACCTAATAATTGTTCCAGTTGACTAGAAAACTGTGCGTATTTGATAATGAAGAACAGAACATTTTCATAACAGCAATCAAATACGGCACGCTTTAATGTACATGATACGGATGTATAAAAAAATATACTTAACACGATAATATTTATAATATATACAAAAAGGAAATATATTAATTTTAATATGTACTTATCTACATTACATACAAATCTAGGGATTGTTTGTACGATTTAATACATCAGTCTTTTTCAAGGCACTTTATAGGAAAAACAACTGAATACTGATTTGTAAAATAAAATGGCAATAACGGCAAAAAAACAAACACAAAGCAAACTAAACGAACAAAAATTAAGTAATGGTATGACAATATAAATAATAAATAATGCAGTAAAACCAGAAGCATTTGTCCCGAGACTAAATTTAAACAAATAAAAAGTTTTTGCTTTAACACGAGCGCTAGCTTCCAAACCGCTGCAGGTAGCGTGTGAAATTCACGTTATCTTTAGAAGATGGGCACAATTTTTGAACACATGAGTCTATTTTGTTTGCTATTAAACGTATTTCAAGGTATAATGCGATGCGTTTACACATTTAAACCTTCAGTTTTACTATAAAGTACTATTCAATAAGTTATTTATACAACATAAAAACGGTTTTAATACATTTTTTCGGAGTGCAGTAAGCTACCGGTGCCATTACAGCCTCCCTCCGCGTGTTTCGTTAGCAGAGACATCCTCGAGAATGTCTTGGTACAGGTAGTGCACGAATATTTTTTAACCTCCGAATGCGTCTGCAGATGCGCTCTCAGATTTGACCTATCGGCGAACGCCCGATTGCAGTACGAGCAGGAAAAAGGCTTCTCGCCGGTGTGGGTTCGGATGTGTCCTTGAAGCAACCACGGCCTTGAAAACGCTTTACCACACATCGTGCACTTGCATGGCAACGTGTGTGTTCTTATATGCATTTTCAACGCTCCCAGCGACACGTACACCTTCTCGCAGTATTTACAACTGAACGATTTTCTAGGTCCCTCTCCGGCAGCGCAGTGAAATTGGCGGTGCTTCGAGAGCCCGGAAAACGTCGAGTAACTTTTCCCACAGTCGGGGCATTGGTGTCTTATACCCTGGCGGCGTTTTTCTGAGAGATCTTCTGGTGTTGAAGGAGGTGGGGAAGTGGTTGATGAGTTAGGACTTAAGGAAGATTGGTCGATGGATGAATACATCGTAGGTCGGAGTGCCAGAGGCGCTAGAGGTTGGTTATGGACGTGTGGATGAGGCGGCGAACAGGAGCTTTCGCTGTATGGTGATGTGGGACTCACGTTCATGTACTCTTGATGGTAGTGATAAGGCATGAAAGGGGCGTACGTGGTAGGGTACAACGGGGCCACGCTTCTGTGCCAAGTCTGCGGTGCGTACTCAGGACTGATGGGTGGACGATACGGCAGGCACGGCTCAGATTTGATGGGTTGGTAGTAATGGAAAGGTGGTGAAGGCGATGGCATCGGCGGAGACACCGGCGGCGAAGTGGCAGGCGATGAAGGGGGCGATACGGGTGGTGTCGATGGTGGTGAAATCGACGGAGACGCGTTGCGTCCCGTCAAACTCAAATCCTCAGGTTTCGTACTAAGGTTTTCTGGTTCTTCTGAAACAAAAGAAAATAAACATTAGTCTCAAAACTATTCGTTTACAAAACAGAGTCAACAATTAAAAACAAAAGACGCAGAAACCAATTTCTCGAGAAACGTTTTCGCACGCGACGACAAATTCCCTGTAAGCCTACGAATCTAGTTCACTGAACTTGACACTATTAATTTCCCATGCAGATAAAATTATTGTACTTGAAAATATCGCGAGCGCGCGGTTCCTAACGAATTTTTCTTATCAAAAGTTCACTGCACTTGAACTTGAAGGTTACTCTCGATTCGAGATAAAATCAATTTTCAATATTCTCCCACGGTTTACAAATTGCGGACGGATTAGCGCGCGCTTATCACTGTTGTATCATTTTGCATAAAAAACAAGATCGTAACGGTTGGAAAAAATCGTTAAAATTTGACGATAACGAACAGGATATTGCGTGAAGCGAGTTTGTTCAATTTTTTATAGTAATTATTGCAAAAATTCGACAATGATTTTAAAAAACATTAAAGGAGAATTGATTTTAAGTTATTTAACAAACAAAAAACTATCGTAGCGTGTGAATTTTTCGCGAAATATACGATGAATTTTAATTAGTTCTGGAAATTTGTGTCCTACAGTTTCAGCGAACGCAAAAAACACGCCGAAATGTGCAAGAAATCCAGCTGGCAGACATCGTGATTCTAAAATTCTAGTGTACCGTTACGGGGCATCGCTTTACTAAATGTACATTAGAGCAATTTCCTGTTCTGAAATAAAACACTGAAACTGGAAGTAAAATACAACGGACTAGATCTGTTTTCACACGGACGATCAATAAGATCAACATTGCCGCGAGTGTTTCGAAGACTTATTCGCACGCGACTTAAGACCGATCACTTCCGGCATTCAGATGTTTCCGTGCAAGCTTGGGGTAATATTTGATTCGGATAACTGTTGAAGATAAATATACCCAGCTCAAGTACTGGTTTAAGTGTTAAATATACACTGCGTTATACTAACATCAAGTCGGCCCCGTTATTGGAAATGCATTACGTTATACAATTAATTTTAATTAAACTTTAGTTTGTTTCTTTGGTAATGTTATGATCCAAAATCAAATTATCTAAACTTTTTATGCAAAGATTTCGTTGATTGAACAGAAGAAGAAAAATATTTTCGATTTTTTTCTTTACTATTAAGATCTAGTATGTGTTAAGTGCATGTAAAATACGAAAGCACTTATTCATTTGTGAGTTTGCAAAAATCTGGTTAAAAATGTAGGACGTGCTTTTTCAAAATTATTTGTTTTGAAAATCTACTGAAATATGTTGAAGATCATTTAAAAAAATTTGAATCCCAAATTCGAAAGGAGACGTTCCGATAAGAACTCACTAATATTCGTGAAAATTTTGACACAATTTCACAAGTGGCCAAATTTGAAAAAGACAGTAAAATGCGATTTTAGTACCAAATTATACCTCCAATTATTTTTAACTTTCTTAAGTTTTTTTACTTCACTTTTTAGTTTTGTGAAGTGCCTACTTCATTTTTCAAAAAAGCTTCAAATAAAATTAAATTCCGTTTCGTTGCCTAATTTTGGCAAAAATTCGCCATCGACTAGTTTTTGTTTTATAAGGAAATACCCTTAAAATGATCAGATATTGGTTGCGTCTTTGCCCCAAAATTTCGAAAAATTTTGGAATTAAAAAAAAAATACTTACCAGGGCATTCGTCGACAAGTTGCACAGGCCTCTTCTTCAGAGGGCAGTGACTGTAATTTTTGGCCATAATGTTGATAGGCATAGTCTCCAACATAACACAAAAAACTCAGCGTTGTAAATAATCCAACAAAATCCACAAGCAACACAAAATCGTAGCACAATTCACTCAGAGCGAAATCAAAGATACATAACTTATATACGTAAGCGACCGGACTGTGAAGCACAAGTCAACAACACTCCGTCTACGTCTAAAGCAGTTCTGCAGTAGGAAGCAGATTTACCTGTCTAATAAGTGCACCCCTACCAACGACGCACCAGCTGTCTAGATCACGATGCACGTGCCACCCAACCAATCAGATAACGACAAAAAATTACGCGGCCAATGACTGTTGCGGTGCGACAGGAGAGGGGGAAACAGGTGCGCTACTGAATAGAGCTGCAAAATTCAATATTGTGCATTCTTGGGTGCCCTCGATCAGGTTTGAGGTTGTCCGTTTTTATGCAGTTTGTTGTACCAGATGATCCGCAGAACTGGTCACTCTTTCGTTGGGTTATTACCGGCCATACAGATCGTCGAAATTCGACGTTTTTTCTTATCCGAACACGAAAATATCAACATCCCAATGAACATTGTAAATTTAGTAGCGGAGATATCAATCGGGAACTGGACGAGTAACCCGATTTAATAAATGGGTCAAGGAATAGAGCGAGCATTGTATTTATTTCTTGCAATAACTAGGATAAACAAACAAATTCGTAAAATAAACGCAAAATTTTCATTGGGCATTGATAAAAAAACAACCTAAATAAATTTAATATTGTATAGGTACAATGTTAAGTTATGAAATAATTCTAAATAAATGTTGTTGCATTTTTAACCCAATTTTCTAGCTTTTCTTTCAGGTTGATATAAAAAATATTTTACTGACGTCCAGATTATTCTATTTATGATATAGTTAAGAAAAAACTTACAACTCAAAATTTTCTAGTTATCAACATGTCTCAATAAATTTTATTGTTGTGTATGGGCATATTTCATCATAGGTACATGATTTATCTTAGGAACTTTTTTCATTCAATAACGTAATTTTATTATTAAATATGGCAAAATGTAAAAGGTGTTTTGAAAATGTTCTATATTTAAGAAAAAATTAACGCATATTTTATTGGTAAAATATTTTTCTTTGGTAAAGACAAATGAATCGTTAATCTTTGAAAAGTACTTACACTAGAGTTAAAGTTTTCACATGTGTTAAGTAGGTACTTTAATATAATTAATGGTTCAACAAAGCATATTTTGTTGCAAAAATATTAGTGTACCTAAGGTACCTACTTAAAAAGAAACACTAATTAATTTTGAAAACGTTAACGTCAAAAATGTTTTTTTTTTAATTTTTGAGAACTACCATATCTTTTATTTTATTTAAGGGTTAGTAGGTACAAAAAATTATTGTAATATTACTTTTTACACCTTCAAATACAAATATTTTGACGAAAATGTATCTGCTCACAATATGTGTTAAGTAAGGTTAGACCAGTTTTAAGACTATACTCCTCTATTAATGACAACTTTATCTATAAGTTATCAAAGCTTATTTTAATTTATGTTTTTTATTTATAGGTAAGTTATTAAAATTAATATTCATTCTTTGATAATGTACATAATAACCTTAACTAATGACTCCAATTATAAAGTATCGAACTAAATATTGTTTTTGTTTTGTAATTTACACGCAACATTTATTGCCAAATAACATTTCCTAATTGTGCTGTTCATAACTAAACTAAAAGTTAATATTGATTCATTGATTGTTTGATTTTCTGTACAACATTCATTGTCAAAATGATATTAGGTACTTGCTAATAATTTTATTCTAAATTCTCAAAGTTAATATTGCTTTTTGTTGCCTTACGTACAATATTATTTAAAAAAATGATATTTACTAATAATTTTATTATAAAACTATTGAATTTTTATGATTTTACATACTTATGGTGGAAACCAGACTTGTGCAATCTTTGACATTTTTATGCGGCCCGCGACCCAGTAGTTGTTTATTACAAGCATTGCTGTTTTTAAAGAGTAAAATGTTGTGTCATTTCTTGACAAAAAGTGCTAAAAAATATGAGAAATTAACAGGTGATTTAAGAAGAGAAAGAATAATGGAAATGAAAGAGAATTAAGCGGGACAACAAAACTTATTCAAAAATGCGTATAAACAACAAGACCCCACAACAATTGCAAGTTACGAAATTTTTAATGTTTCAGCTAAACATCTGAAACCATTCTCTGAGTGTAGTTTAATAAAAGAACGTATTGAAATGGCTGTGAACTTTATTTGCCCTGAAAAAAAGGTTTTTTCTAATATTATTTTGTTTAGATTTACTGTGGCAAGATAAATTGATTAATTGGCAGAAAACGTAATATCAACTCTTAAATATACTGCTAATAACTTTTTATCTTATTTTCTTTGTCTTGATGAATCAACGGATGTATCTAATACTGCTCAACTTGTATTTTATTTTGTGTGCATTAGATATAAAGTTAAATGTTACTGAAGAACTATTAAATTTGGTAAGGATGAAAGGAACTACAACAGCAGACAATCTCTATTTTGCATTAAAAACTGATTTAGAAATAAAAAATGAGGAAATCACGTCGAATTAACTACGCTTTTGACTAAAAATTGAAAACCGATTTTTTTAGGGAATTCTTTGTATGTCACTGCGTTGCTCATATTGAAAATTTATGCGCGAAAAAAAATCAGTTTCAAAATTTCTCCGGACCCTTCACACTTAGAAGAATCTCCAAATCCACTACAAAGTGCGGTGCGGCCCGTTACGTTTCATAAAATTTGCAATTGGACCTTTGACTTAAAAAGTTGCACTGGCCTGCTTTAAATTAAACTCCAAAATTGATGGCAGTTTTGTGCGAAAAAACATGTCACCGATTAATGTAATTTTGAATTAAAACAAACAAACTGAATATCTTGTACCTTTCAACATGATTCTGTAGATTATTAGTGTTTTAATCGTACTAATATGCAATTAAGCATGGTATTTGGTTAAAAATTATTTCATCCTCAGTTCGAATGACTGTTTAAATCGAAGTGAAAAGGCTTTACGCCTATACAGTAGTTGGAAGACCTTTTTGAGATAGTCTTCAAGTGTTTTCTGGTAATCTTTTGTTTTGAACTGTTGTCGTCACTCTTAAAATACGTACAGACGTGTGTAAGTGTGTATAACCTGTTATTAAATAACATACTCTTTACCTAATATACGTTTATATTATCTAATATACTACTTAAAGTGAAGTAATAATTAATATCTGTTTCATCTACTGATGTGTTTGGGGAATAAAGTCCACATATGGGCGTATGGTTGGAAATTGATGGTAAAGTACAGGCACGCGTCCGACAGCTGCATTTTTAGACCGTTACAAGCACCCTCCGTTAAGGGCGGTTGCCCCCCGTGCCCCGCTGCGCCCTAAAGTAGGTGCTATACGCGACATGTGCAGAAATGTGTCCCCTGGTGTTGTACCTTGCGATAAAAGCAGTATATAGTTTCGAGTTATGTGCGTATGTTTATGTATTACAACCACATACAAACTATGCATAGAAATTACCGAAAATTAACGATTTATTATATCACTGGGGCACAAGAGGGAGAGTTATATTCATTATATTAGTGATGTTTAATTAACAGCACTACAGAGTATTTAATTAATTTATTGGAAAAACGATTTTTGTTAATTTAAAAACTGTTTAGATAAGTGATTCATTTTAATTATAAATAAATACGATTAAAAATCACTTAGCTTATAAATAAATTTTCAAACCTTTCAGGAAATTCTTTTTTTTTTGTATTTTATTACTGTTTATTGTGGTATTTTGAATATAGCTTAACTTGAAGATCTTTCATATAGTCCTGGCTAACTAGGGTGTCAATTTAAAAAATAAAAGTTTACTTTATATTCTAAAAACAAAGGTAGCTAAAAAAATTGTAATTTTGTTTTTTAATTAATCATGAAAATCAGAGCAAAAAAACTTTTTTACCTTTTGTTCTATTTAATAAATACATACTAAAGAAGTTATGATAAATTTTCAAATGATGAAATTTCATTTTTCATCTATAGTGCCGAAATGGAAAGCGATATACAAAATCTGATTACATAAGCGTTCTTTTCTCAAAAAATTGCCCAAAAGACCGATATCAGATTTTCTCTAACTAAGTATTATATTAGGTTGATGCATAATTATCCGCCGTTTTTTCGCGACGTTGGGTTATTCGAATTTGTCATCTACCAAGTAAATGGTAAGCAGTAATCGACGTTAATGGTGACTACTCCGCGAGTTTGTTTTCGTTTTTGATTGTGTTACAATGTAATTTATGTTATATTATAATTTTTTTAAAACGGCGGATAATTATGCATCAACCTAATAGTATCCGAGGTTACCCGTAAAACATTCGAATTTGGTTTACCCTGAATACCCTTATAGTAAAATTTTTGTGAAATTTTTACGACAAAAATATTTAAACTTGATATAGTAAGATACAGTGAGCTTGCGTTATAAGCAACCCACGATATAAGCAACTCTCGTTATAAGCAACACTTGATATAAGCAACTATTGTATCAAAGTACACGATATAAGTAACTGTCAGTGTGACAGTTAAAAATACAAATATCTAAAATACTATTGCAGATATAACAATGAAATTTTGTATTAGAGCGTTATGATATTTTTCGGATTTGATGAAAATATTAAGGTTGCAATACGACTTCCGGTTCAACCGGAAACGGACTCAAACTTTGAAATTTTAAATAGAACACTCTGTATATTTTTACATTTTCGGATTCCTCCTAAAATTTACTTTAAGAAATATAACAGGTGGGTCTAAAGTCAACCGTTTTCGTAAAAACGATTTTGTGAAAATTTTGAGCGATACAGCACTTTCAGTTTTTTTTTTACATTCAAATTATTAAAAGAAGGCAGTAGGATTTCGTATAAAAATTAAATTAACAATAGATTAATTAACAATATGCGCTAGCTACATTTAAAAAATATTATACAGGGTGTTTTTTACGCATGCTCAAACTTGTGAAAGTTTAAACATCGATAACTCATTTTTTTAAATACAACACTCTAAATGTTTTTACATAGTCTTGTAGAAAATAAATCAGTTTTTAAGCACTGCCAAGTTAAGGTCAATATTGTTGACGGCACTCAAGAAATTTTTAGGAATTAATATTATTAATATACAGCGTCATTCAAAAAGTCTGCAACAAATAAAAACGGTTTTCATTATTGATTTCTCAGAAAATTTTATTCTTTATAAAAGTTGGTGCAGGGTCTAAAACTAATTTCAAGATAAAAAGAAGTTTGATAAAAATTCATATGACACTAGATATTAGCGATTTTTGAAATATTCGCAAGAGTAAAGTGCCCTTATTTTAAGAGATACAAAAACATTGTATGGAGAGGGTTTTTAAGAATTCTAGACTAAGGCTATATTAAATTTTGACGGTCAAATTTCAATTTTTAGCATGTTTATCATGAATTAATGGTTAAATAAAGTTTGCAATGTAGGTAGGCACTTTAAGTCAGCTTAACAAACGAAACGGAAATATTTATAATCCTTTCATGTGTATTCACCTTCCTTGTTGTTTTTGCATATGTTATTTGTGCAAAAATAAAAGTTGATTATCAGTTACAAGTCAGTTAACTGTAACCAGCTACAAAAACTCTCAAAAAACTAAATTTTATTAAATTTATTTAATTATAATGCAAAATTTAAGTACTTTTGACTCTTCGCACTATTAAAACCGGTTGCACGAAGCTCAGCTAGGAATTAAAGGAGTATTTCAACATCATTTGCACAGTAAAAACAGTGATGCTACCTAGTTATCAAGAGCAAACCATCCGTTAAATTTTGACACAGCTTTGTATAACCGAGCATTAGACTAACAGCGTTAAAAGCAACTAAAATCGCAAGGGACCTACTACAACGTACATTTTATAATTACGAAACATCGCTAAAGCCGTTTATAAAACCGTTTCATCAACGATTTGCTAAAATACCATAATTTCGATCTTTTACGTAAACAAGGGCTTCATGTAATGCACCAAGTTTTACGAGCAACAATCCAGATGTCTAACATAAAACTGGGAATCGCACAGCTATCACAAAGGTAGGCAAATAAAGAGATTTCGCATCTGTCTCTTAACAAGGTGTTCTCGGAGAGCAATTGGCACCCTTATAGGAAGTGGATAGCCTATACTTAGAGGGTTAACCTACATAATTACCGCTGTTTCAAGCTTAAAAACGTTACAGCTTCTTACAACCTTTTATCTACAACCAAGTCGTTACTAGCAGCGCACATTATACCGAGGATCATTTTACATTACAGATATTATCGAAATTCCTACCATGAATAACGTTTGGAGTCATGAGTGTCTTGATTCCTGTATTTATAAATGTTTGACTACCCTTTACAAACAAATAAACCGATAATTTTCGTAACGGTCTGTTTAAAATCAAAAGTTAAGTGGTTCTGAAAATTATGGGTTTATTGGACTGAGCTTAAAATATTTGCCACTCTTTGTGTATTTAAATATGTTCGCAAATAAAGTTCTTTTTAACACCGAAAACTTCTTGTGAACTGCATTTGATAAAATTTCCCATGATTATGCAATTCTGCGATAAGCTTTTGACGTTGGATACGAATTTGAGATATGCGCGATTAGTGCATAAAAATTTCTTAATTCACAAATTTGGCAATAAAATTACACTGTGTTTGGTAAAAGAATAACAAAGTGAAATATACCTTTACATAAATGTAAAAAAAAGTCATATACATATACAGGGTGGTCCACATAGAAGGGCCACTATTGGGATATCGTAAAAGGTAAGAGCTACAAAGAAGTTTAAAAAAGACAAATTGTTCCATTATCGGAGACCTATTCAATGATGCTTTGTTTTTTAAAAAATTCATGGCACGCTAGATAATCAACAAAAATCAAAATAGCCATTTTTTTTAAATATTTATTTTGATATTTAAGCTCAAAAAATCTAAAATTCATTAAAAAGTCGCTATGAAGCTAAAGAGTGCCATGAAAACAACAGACAATTTAGTTTTGTCATTTAACGCAAATTTTAACTAATGTAAAAGTAAAACATTAAATCAAAAATAAACCAAAATTTATTAATTTTTAAAAAACATCTTTTCGTTTAATGCTCATGAAACAGCTTTTTTTATTTACTAGACTATCTTATTGTTAGTCAAAATACTTATACATTAAAAACAATGCAAAACTCGACTTTTAAGTATTACAAAATTATTATTTTATTAACAGAATCTCTTAATAAATCTTCACAATAATTTGAAGTTTTTGAAACAGACTCTTAATAAAAATGCAAGTTATTGGTTCCATGGATTCGTTAGAAGATGATCCGTTTAAATAACCGCTTGTACCACCATAGTGCCATTTAAAAAAATTTACTTTTTGTTAAAAAACCGATTCCGTGACCTTCAAAGCCGATTAAAGTAACATAAATGTCATTTAAAATTTACAAAAACGTTTTTGGACAATTGTTGAAATAATAAAAATCAATTTGTGCAGGTCACGGCACCCTTAATGAAAAACAAAATTTTGTTTCAAAAATTTTTTGAGGTTACAAAAATTAACCAAAATAGTGCCGTTGTATCCAAAATCGCTTCCTCTTTCCAAAAATGTAAAAATATACAGGGTGTTTCATTTAAAATAACAAAGTTGGGGTCATTTCCGGTGAAACCGGAAGTGAAATAAATGTGTGCATGTGCTCAAAAAGCCTGGTTTTTTACACATATTATATGTCTAAAATTTCAATTATCTAAAAGAAAAAAAAGGGGGTGTACCACACTTCATTTACACCCGGTATAATAAAACCATTTCAAAATTACGATATCACTGGGAGGAAAAGAAAAAATAATTAATACACAACCATAAATAATTTTTTATTATAGATACTGTTTTGAAGTAATTAAATTGTATACATGGAAATTTTCAATTTTTTATAAATAATTATTTTTTTTCTATCAAGAACAATGTTACGAAAAGCAGTAACTTTTGTAGATATTTATGTGGTATAATTTTTTAGTAAATGATTATACAGAACATCCCAAATTTAATGCTTATAATTAATAAGATGAAGAAAAACGCACTGTATATATTTTTCTTCTTCTTATCCTTACGCCTCTCAACCGTTACGTGTGAGGCTTTTGTTTCTTTTTATGTAGTGGCCTCTTTTTTATTCTCCCCTCCTTTTTTAATCTCTTGTTAATTCTTGAAACTTGCTCCACGCGATCCCTCTCTTTGCGACAGTTTCTATTACCTCCTCGTTCTTGGTCATCCTTTTCGATTGTTTTTTCCCATACCCGCTTCATATACTTTCCTTGGCATCCTATCTTCTCCCATTGTATGATCTAACCATCTTAGACCTATAATAATATAACGTTTTTAGAAAGGTCTACATTTCAAATGTCATCCCCTCTCTTTGCGCATTTCGCGGTTCACTTTATTTTGAAAGACCTCTAGTTGTGCCTCTTGGATGTTTGGTTCCATTGGTTGTACTTTTAGGTTTTCTCTATAGGTTTCGTTTCTAAATTTGTCGCTAAGCGTTATACTTTTAACCTTTCTTAAAACCTTATTCACATGCTTCTGATATGACTTTGTGACTGTTTGGTTGTGGCCCATGAGCCGCAACCATATGTAAGGATGGGGTTAAACACTTTACGATGTATCTTTTCCTTCATTTCTTTGGGTATCTCTCTTTTCCCATAACTGTTTCTTTATCGCCATAATTAGTCCAGCTGCTAAGCCCATTCTCTCGTATATTTCTCTATCTATTTTCCGTTACAGTATAGGTGAACCCTTAGGTAATTATAGCTTTTTAATTGTTCTAGTTGTGTCTTATCCAGGTTTAAATTATGTTTCATTTCCTCTGCGTTTTGGTTTTGCCTTTACTTATTTTCATATTATATTTACTAATTTACCTGTGCATTTGATTTTCTTCGGTATAGGTAGATAGGGGAAGTTGGGGTAAGATGACTAGGTTAACAAGAAAATTAAGTTTTGGCCAAGAGAAAAATGATATAATTAAATAAAAATGACGAATACATACATTGGTGAATTACCTTTGAATTCCCTATGATTTTAAACTAAACAGCGCTTCCAATATTACAATAAAAAAACATAAACAAAAAATGTCATTTTAGTCATCTTACCCCATAGTGCGGGTAAGATGACGAACATAATGGGGTAAGATGGCGCCTACATACATAAAACACAAATAAATTGTCCTTGGCCATCATAAGTGGTGCAGTCTTTATGGCACCACTCTTGACATTTGCAACACTAAATCCAGTCTATCGCTGGTGGTTCTGTATAAGGTTTGTGGTAGATTAGACAATAATAGGATAAAGATTCAGTTGTTTGAGAAGATATAGCAGTTTTTTCATTAGGCCCATTTCCTCCCTTCTGTTTTGCTAACCTGTCTTTCTCTTCTAATTGATTTTTTATGGGAGTGCCAGTAATTACGCTCGCTGAGAGTTTTTTTTATTATTTTGAACAGGACGATTAATAGTTGGCAAGGGTCTGATTTTCCACAGTGAGGTGTCAGATTTCGACTTTGAGCAGCTAGGGCTTGTTCCTTTAGAGGTAAATAGTTTGCCCTTTACAATCCTTGATGATGAAGAAGGTTCAGGTTCTCCATCATTTTTTACAGGCGTAAACAAAGCATAGCTTTTCATTTGCTTCAACGGAATATTGCCATCTGAAGAAAAGTCTGAATCATCTGAGTTTTCATCAGGAATCCCCCTACCAATGTTACCATTAGTATCTCCACCAATGTTACCATTGATATGGTCAGAAACATTCAGCAGCAGCAGCTGCATTGCAGGATGTAGTTCCTTCTTCAATGTCGTGCACAGCAGCTATCATTGCGCCTTGAGACCACTGACCACGATTGGTCTTTTTTTTTGTAGGTTCTTGGCATTGATGTTCTGGATGTAATAAAATTTTATTACCAAAAACAGTGCTTACTGGTTGCTGGGGCAAGATGACGAATCGTTATCTTACCCCTGTCATCTTACCCCACTACATATTAAAAATGTTTTTCTAATTTACATAAAAAACTACAAAAAGATTTATAAAATTTAAACAGAATACCAATACTATCACAGGTAATGTACAACCTACAGCAAAATTCAATTTGTTTTTACCCGAGTTTTCCAAAAAAACACTAAACACCGGCAATAAATATTGTAACCGAACATGTGATGACAAACAATTGCTTTTAACGGAAGAAATTTGAACTATATTAAAATCTTATCAGCAAATATTAACTTCGTCTACTAACCTCCAGATGGTAGTGAAAATTTTGAATTTGAGTTTTTGATGGATTGCCTGTAAAAGTCGTTCGTCATCTTACCCCGTTCGTCATCTTACCCCAACTTCCCCTACTATTCTATCCATTTCCAGTATTAGAGCCTGAAGGGTAGATATGATGTGCTGTATATCATCAAGTTAAAAACATCACGAATTGCGTAATTGTTAAATCAAAATAAATTTCGTTGAAAAAATATTCTTCTTAGTATTCTTAAACCTCAAACCTTACAACACAAAATGAATAGATTTTTAAAGACGTGAAAAATCTTTTCGTTCCAAATCGCTGGTAAAATAGCTTTAAGCCATTAGCAATCGTACTGTTGATTGCACTTGTTTTTAGAACGAAGAGAACAGACTAATAATTAACGGGTAATTCAATGAAACGGTAAAGTGCATGCTTCAACCTTGTTTCATTAAAAACCGAGATTACCAGCACAAAATAAGCAAAATCTGTAATTATCCATACAGAAGCACGACCTTCGACGTCTTTCATACAACAAAACTTTTATGCATATCACAATTTGCGCTGTTAAATACCAAAGTTTATTAGGTTATAATCGTGCCCGATTTTTTTCATTACCGTTAGGACAGATCAATTAAGATATTAGCATAAAATAGTTTAAAGCTACATTATCGGAAACATTAAAAGTTAATATCATAATCTAGCGACGTCAAACGTCTCTTTATCTAAATACTGGACTAATGGAACTAACTCTTGGACTGTTTCGCGGCTCAACTTTTAACACACGAGAAGCGAACCGTAAAGTTGGCTATGTCTACCTACCTGTGAGATATGAAAAGACATATACAATATGTAATCTCGTGTACTGTACAGGTTTAAGTTCGTTTATAATAGTATCAATGCCTACATCACATTTCCGGGGTGATTAATTAGAAGCATGTTGTATGTATCGGTTAAACCGGGCATGCGAACGCTTGCAGATAATTTATTTATAAGACAAGTACTCCGCAAACATTAATATTAAACGTATTATCGAAAACTTCACGCAAATCTGTCATTCTCTTACTGATATAAAGCTTCGTTTCATTGTTTTAATTTGAAACAAAACAAGGTCAATATTACATAGTGTTCAGGCTAGCTTTTTTGTTTTAAATGAAGTGATAAAAATGCAATATTCTTAAGATACCAATAAAAGCTAATTTTAAAATTCCATAGTAGACTTGTTTCTTGAAATAAATATAACCGTTGACGAAAGAATTTGAGCAAACGACTTCCAAAACATAGTATTAATTAAACTAAATGGTTTACATATTAAGATAATGTGATTTAATTACTTTTAAGTTTTAACAGGGCAATTCTGAACGACAACTTTTTCATTCATTCCATTTTATACTCCATTAGAAATATTGCAGTCACATTGCTCTAGCCATGCGATAATTTTATATTACTTTAAATTTAAATACCTATGGTTAGTTTTAAGAAATAGAAACAACCAGGGCCTATCACAGAGGGGGGGAGACGGGACTAATCCCGGGGCCCGGTGTTGCAAAGGGGGCCCGGTCTATATCAAAATGCGAGTCTTAAATTTATACCTTTCTTAGAGGAAAGGGGGGGCCGTTGTCTATTGCTTCCCCAGGGCCCAAATTTTCTGTGAACGGCCCTGGAAACAACATAGGTAATAAAAGTAATATACGAAAAAACGGTAAACATTGTAAGAATCAAAAAGGAAGAATCGGAAGAGTTTGAAACAAAAGAGGGCTTAAAACAAGTTATAGATGGGTTAATTAAAGAGGTAAAACAAAAAATGAGACCTTTTTACCTAGGCAACTGGATAATGGAAAAAATAAACATAACTTAGCGAATGTTCGCAAACGACATGATCTTAGTCACGGAAACAGACAAAATCTGCAACATAATCTAGAATCTCTTAATTGGAATTGAAAAAAATATGAAAGTAAATACCGAAAAAAACTAAAACTATGATCTCTACAACAGAGAACAAAATGCATAACATAACTTTAAATGGGCTTTGGTTGGAACAAGCAGAAATCTTTAAATATTTAGGAGTGATCATAGGGAAAAATGGAGGAATGGACAATGAAAAATAAGCAAAAGGACAGGAAATGTGGGAAGAATATTTAACAGTTTAAGAACAACATTTTTTGGAAATGGATAAGTCGTAAAAGGAACAAAAGTGGAAGTATTCAAAAAGGTAGTACCGGAATTTTTATACGGAAGTGAAACGTGGACAATCACAAATAAAAATAGTAGCCGAGTAAATGCAGCAGAAATGAGATAACTAATAAAAATCCAAGGAAAAACCAAAAAAGGTAAAATCAGAAATGAAACTTTTAGAGAAAAATTTGGTAAGAATGAAACCGGACAGAATCACGTGATAAATAAAGGAGACCAAGAAGAAAGTGGATAGATCAAATAATGGAAAAAGGTGGAATGACATCGTGGAAATGAAATGCGAAACCATCCTCCGACGCGACGACTGAAAATGCGGAAGGAGTCGAGAAGAAGAAGAATATAACAGTTTTTCATGTTACTTCTAAGTAAACTTCATTTAAAAGTCAAGATTAATTGCCCCATAAAATTATTTTAATTTTTTAGCAAAATGAATGAAGCTAAGAAAGAAAAATTTCATAAAATTATCTTATTTTTATAATTTTCTTCTTAAGAACACTCTAAAAACAAATACTTAAAGTGGCAAAATTATCTTTTGTCTGCAAAACTTTAATAAAAACAATTTCTTTTAAATACACTTATTACCTAGTTGTTGTTTTTTTAAGCATAGCCCAAATATTATAACATCGGTACCTACTAGTGCAGCGGTTGCCAAAGTGGTGGTCCGCGGACCACTAGTGGTCCGCGAGAAAATTTCGCTGGTCCGCAGAAAAATGTGGAATATACTTACTCATCATATTAAGTTATGTTTTAAGATGCATTAAAACATGATTCAATTCATAACAATACGTGACAAGTTATAAAAACTTCTGTCGTATACTGTACACACTGGCCATTGGACGAGCGGTCTTCCATCTCTGTCGCGCAGAATCGTACTCTTTCTGCGCGTAGAATAACGCCACAACTTATTTATGTGAAAAGGCCTTTTCAGCTGTCACAGTCATCAAAACACGGTACCGATCTCGGCTTGAAATAAATGCAGTTCTCCGTCTTGCAGTAACAACATTGGATCCAAATATCCATAATCTTATTTCAAGTAAGCAGGAACATCCATCACACTAGGAATGTATAACGCTAAAAGTTTGATATATTTAAACCATCTTTTAATTGTTTTGTTTGTACAATTTTTGTTTATTTTGTTTATTTTATTATGGTTTATTAATAAAGCTTTCATAACTTGGTTACTATTAATAGTTTCATTTTATTAACTAGGTACATTTTATGTGTTCTTTGATCACAATTTTTTTTTTATAAATATATTTAACACTTAAAAAATCCTATTAGTGGTCCGCGGGATTTAAACTATGAATTAACTGGTCCGTGAGGTCAAAAAATTTGGCGACCGCTGTACTAGTGTACATACGCTTCTATCTTATTACGTTGCATACATTGTGCAAACGTTATAGACTCGCAAAGAACTTTATACGCATTAAAAATTTATCATTTATCAACTAAGTAACCTATATGTGGCGTCGAATACAAAGTAGGTTTGTATTATATTATAAACTGCGCCATAAAGAACCCGTTTGTACTAAAATAAATAAAAGGGTAGACAGCAGAAAATTGAAAACAAAAATTATGCAAGGTGTGCGTGAGAGATTGATAGGTGAACTATACGTATTTATTTATGTGTACCTGATAAGCTAACTGTGCTTTTTTATAATTCGGACAAATAATCCAACAAGTATCTACGTGCAAGTGAATTCTACCAATCCAGATAAGGTGCATATACGAACGTGAACCATAAGATAACATTATACCGTTAAATTTCGTTAGTTCTTACACTAAATTTTAAGATACATTGTTATTTCGTAAAATTTTGCTTAAACATGAAAAAAATGTTACGTATGAACGTGTAAACTTTTTCAGGACCTAATATTAAATCGTTTACATCAATACAATAAAATGTTATCATTAATAGCATGGTAAAGAAATTTAAATAACGCAATTAAACTAATAGGCCCATCGTTCGTTTTTACCTCTTAAGAGGCAAATTTAATCACTATCTGATGGTCTTGATAAGAGTCGATATGTAAATAAAATGTTATAAGCCACAACTAGACAAAGAGGCAGAAACACTGGGTCTGAAAATAAACGAAGAAAAAACAAAATATATTAAGATAGTAAGAGAAAATATGCACACACAGAACGATCTAGAAACAAAAGAATACACATTCGAAGAAGTCAATACTTTCAAGTACTTGAGCGTGACAGTGGAACAAGCTGGAAAGAACAGAGTAAAGGAGAAAATTCTGAAAGGTAATCAGGCAAAAACAAAACCCTACTAAACACTAAGTAAAACAACAAAAATAAAAATATACAAAACCGTCATAACATATGCTATGGAAACAATAACAATAAATAAGAAGGAAGATGAAGACTTAAAAATAGTGGAGAGAAAGTAATGACAGCAATACTGGGACCTAACGTAACAAGAGATAGAGAAGTAAGACGGAGAAGGAACAAAGAAATAGAGGAGGAACTCGGAGGAGAAAATATCATTCGACACATTAAAGAACAACGATTGCGATGGGCAGGGCACATCATGAGAAGGAAACCAACCGAAAGGATCAGGAGAATAACACAATGAATCCCTATTTGGCCCAGGAACAAGGGAAGACCAAGAAAAAGACGGAGAGACGCCCTGGAGGAAGATACGAAGGCATTGAGAATAAATGACTGCAAATCGAAATGCAAAGATAGGAAAGAATGGAAGAAAATAACGGAGGCAGCCAGGACCATTAACAAGCTTTGAAAAATTAGAGAGAGCGGACCAATCAATAAATGAATATAAAAAACGCCTCGGCGTTAGCCATAATCCTAAGGATTATACAGCTCAATTAATAAGACAAATTATGTTTTGTCGTACTACGGTGTACAGCAGGGGTTCCCAAAGTTTTTACCAGGCGGGACAAATTGTAGACTCCGAATATTTGGCGGGCCAAAAAAAAAGTGTTTTTGAGACATTAATTTGTGGAGAACCGAAAAAATCTCGAAATGTCAAAATATGTACGTTTGTAAAAAGAAAATTACCTGGTATGATTTCAAGATGGCGGATGGTCTGACATAGCACGGGCCGTATTTTTAGGGTTCGCGGGCCGCATTTGGCCCGCGGGCCGCACTTTGGGAACCCCTGGTGTACAGGGTGGACCAAATTCGAATGTTTTACGGGGTATCTCGGTTACCGTAATAGATAGCGAAAATCTGATTTCGGTCTCTTGGGCTATTTTTTTGAGAAAATAACGCCTATGCAATCAGATTTTTTCTATCGGATGCCATTTTGGCACTACAGGCGAAAAATGAAATTTCATCATTTTTGAAAATTTGCTATAACTTCTTTATTTATTAAACTAGAACAAAATGTTATTAAGGTTTTTACACAGATTTTTATGCTTAATTCAAAAACAAAAAAAAAATTTCATAGCTACCTTGACTTTTGAGATATGGAGTAAACTTACATTTTTTTAAATGGAAACCCTAGTTGGCCATGACTTTATGTGAAAGAGTATTTTTTTAGCTTTTCAAAAATATATAGGTTTATATATTTATTTCAAAAAATGACCAAGATATGACCAATTTTGTAAAAATTCGATCATCAAAGTTTACCATGGATATAAAAAAGAGGTAAAAACAATAGAGGACTGCTCGCTTTTATTGTTACAGTTACTAAGTTACTTAATTTAAATTAACAAATACTTTTAGTTTTATTTATAATAAATGTTCAAACTGCTGGCCTTCCATTTCTAGACATCTTTGGCATCTTTTTTCTATCGCCGACAAAGTATTTTGTAGGTGAATTGGTGATATATTTTGAAAGGCCTCTGCAACGTTATCCCTTAGTTCCTCTAAGGTGTTATTTTGGAACTGATAAACGCGGTTTTTTATAAAACCCCAGAGAAAAAAATCTAGTGGCGTTAAGTCCGGTGATCGTGGAGGCCAATGGACAGGACCTCTGTTACCGATCCATTTATTATAAAAATTTTCGTTTAAGAAATCAATAACGGCAAGTGCGTTATGCGCTGGTGCCCCGTCTAATTGAAACCAACACGTTTCACGTTCATTTTTAAGGTACGTCTTCTAAAAAGTTATATAAATGTTCATTTAAAAGGCCGAGTACCAGAAAGATTAACAATCCCATGATCCGGAAATGTGTGTATTAGTTAGGATTATTAAAGGGACTTAACCCAAAACTTGTTTCAATTCAAAACCTTTTCAATTGAATTCGTCTAATTGCGTTGTACCTAAATATTTTGGATTAAAATGCTGCATCTTTAGAACACTGGCCCTGCTTCATAATTCACTGGAAAAAAAAATTCTTCATTGTCCATAATACCGCTTAATGTTTTTGGAGGGTTAAATATTTGCCTACATCAATCAATTTGTGTACGATGGTCAATAATACGAGCCCATACCGTCAGATAAACCAGCAACAACTCATACAAAACACGTGTAAAAAGAGTACCTTAATGGCAAGGAGTGGTTACAATATCATATAAACCGGATGTCATCAAGTCTGTTCCGGTCCGCGCGCATCTCAATGGTCCATTACGAGCTCCAAGTGCACGAAACTCGTAAGGTAATGCGTAATTCAAAGGGAGTGCAGTTTGTATAAGTTCTCAGCCCCCTCTAAAAGTTAAGAAATGCCCATTATTATTATAATTTTTATTCAAGTCGCCGATTTCGCATGGCAATTATTGTAGGCACCGGCCTTTATGCCCGAACCAGATTGAAATAAATTTTGATATTTCTCCTTTGTAATTATAAAGAACCAGAGGACACCTGTACTTTCAATGAATGTGTTGTTGTGCGTTGAAAAGAAAAGCTTTATGTGCCGTGCGCACCTTAAAAATAACCGAGAGGTGTCCATATGCATATTTAACAATCCGAATTCACTTTGCGTTTAATATTTAATTTGTTATACTGAGATTAACATATAAAAGTTTGCAAACGTTTAAGAGTTAATACAAGCAACACTGTTGCCAAATCCGATCTGAATTTTGAAAGCAAAATAATTGTTTAATCCTTATACCAATATACCCGGATCCAACCTAAGCACTTTTTGTGAAACTTTTTAATGTTTTAGTGATTTTTTTTAAAACCTCCCAGTTCGTCGCGATTTTACCTTTTTTAAGTGAAATATGCTTTATATTTTTTCCCGTTCTGGAAACAAAATTTTTTTTACATTCAACATCACATAGTCATTCTCAAAAACCGTGTACTCGGGTGCCCACCTGTAGAAAAATTAGGTTTATGAGCAATGATTAGGGATTGCAATCCCGGTCGCTTTTTGGTCTCTCGAAAATCCCGGGATTTTAAATGTAGAATCCCGGGATTTTCGGGATTTAAAAATTTTAACTATAAGTACATTCTTTTGTAAAAAACATTGCTCATAGTTGGTATCTACTGAACGCGAATATGTTAAACGATGCAATTTTGCAAGTTTAAGCTTGTTTATGTCGCCGCTCGCCGTCTTATGTATAATAACAAAATTTAAAAAAATTCTTGTACTAAGATAATAATCATCCTAATTTCTTTAATTTTTGTTTCTTATACAACAGTATATTTTTTAAATTTTTAGAGAATTAAAGTTGTGCTTTGTTTGAGTTTTTAACAGTTTCAGCAAATTTATGTATATGTAATTATGTATTCTAATGTATAATAAATTTATTCAAATATATTTCATTTATTCAAATGTTATATCTAATAGTTTGATTATTTCTATAACAATAAAACATAATAGGGTAGGTATGTATATATGTATATATTTTTCAATTATTATTAACAGAAATTATAGAGGAAACAAATTAAATAAAAAGTTAATAAAAATAAATGATAATTACTACATTATTCAATATTTATGTAAATCATTTGCAATTCTAAAAAAATTATATACACTGCATTAGCTTTAGTTTTAAGCAAATACTTCACAATATATATAATCCCGGGATCCCGGGATCCCGGGATTAAAACAACTTCAATCCCAAAATCCCGGGATCGTAAAATTTGATCGGGATTGCAATCCCTAGCAATGATTGATTAACCCTAGAAGCCCAATCATATTTTTGAGGCGATAAAGCCCAATCATACGTCAAAACGACGTACAATTATAAAAGAGCTCTATCTAAATAAACTTTACTGCAAATACTAGTTTTTTGTATGGTTTATGTAAAATACTTTCTATGTAAATAAAAAAACAGAAATTTAAAAATAATATTGTTTATTTAAACTCTGAAATGTTCACTTTAATTAAACATACAAAAAATGAAAAACGTTATGAATTTCGGTTATTGACGTAGGGATTAATACTACGAAAGCACTTTTGACCACAACGGTTAGATAATTTATAGAAGGATAGAAGGAAAAACATTTTTGTTTGGAAGATAAAAGGCAACTGTATTAAAATTACTTTAAACAATGCAATTTCTCCGAGAGTAAAAACGAATGTTTTGAGACGTAATTTCTGTAATCATTGAGCATTTTAGATAATTTAAAATCAGTCTTAATTATTTATGCTTGACATTTAAAAACATTTAGATATTTTATACTTGAAGAGCATAAGTATTGTTAAAAAAAAACTAAATCAAACATTCTTAACAATGCAAGTTTAAGTTACATGACGATGTGCAAGGCCTATAAATATTTATTTCCTACAACTAAATCACCACAACAGATTATTTCTTCATAATAAATAATGATGTGTAATAAACATTGCAGATGTTCTTAACATCTGTCATGGTCCCGTGGTAAATAAAGTTCTTGCGCAACGCGAGGTGTCAATTACATGAAATCGACATGACTCATGTAAACAATTATTAATGTAGAACGAAATTAATTGACAACGGGCGCTGATAGGCTCGCGTTTCTAATATTGAATCATGCAAATCACTTTTGAGAAGTAATTCTGTTTTTCACAGAGCAAATCCGTTAGATAAAAAGTTGATTCAAAGGCACGACTGACGCATGTCGGTAAATTAATTTAAAGGAACATTAAAAATCGAAGCCATTTTTGAGCTAAGTATTGAGATGACAAAAAATTGACTACAAAATTTGAAACACCTTAGTTTTTAAAATATCTGTTATTATAGAGCATGATTGTTAATTTTTGGATACAAATTGGCACAAATTCAGCACTTAATCACGACCTGATTATGGATTTTAAAAATTCCTAATGTTTCTAAACGTATTCCTTGAACTTAAAGTGAAGTTGGAAGGACTCGAATTTATTTTAAATAATATTTTTGTTTAACCAAGATACAGCCAAATATTTAAATGTAATATTTTGAAAGAAAGTGATGACGACAAACGAAGGAAACGAGACCATAAACATAGAAATTGAAGGAGAAAAAATAAAAACTTTACAATATTTCGACTACCTAGGACTAACAATCGAAAATACAGGACTACAAGAATTGGAAATTAAGAGGATAGAAAAAGCAATAAAAACCTACTATGCTATCGACAAAACGTTCATTAATAAAAAAGAAGTCTCAAAAAAGACAAAAATGAATGTATACCGCACAATATACAGACCGATCTTGACATTTGGGTGCGAGTCATGGACATTAACATCGAGCCAAAAAAGTAAAATCCGAGCGGCAGAAATGAAATTTTTAAGAAGAGTAAGAGATGTAACAAGAAGGGACAGAATAAGAAACGAACAGATTAGAAATGAATTAGAAGTAGAATCTATCTTGGAATTCATAGAAACTAGACAACTAAGTTGGTGGGGACATCTACAGAGGATGGACACAAGAAGACAGGTAAAGAGAGTGTGGGAAGCAACAATACAAACAAGGAGGAAAAGAGGAAGATCGAGAGAAACATGGGAAAATGCGGTATCAAAAATCTTGGAGAAGAAAGGAAAATCATGGCGTGAAGCGAAAGAAATGACACCGAACAAAAAACAACGGCGCAAATTCATGTATAATACGTAGACGTGCACACATCCCTACACCTACGGGTAGAAGGGAATTTGATTACCTATATAATATTTTGATATCCTTGCATACTCCTAGATTATATTTGCGGTATATATCTTTTAAACTGCCTCATTTTTCTTATTGTTACGCCTCTCTACTGTTAGGCGTGAGGCTTTTGTTTATTCTTAGTTAAGTGGACTCTTTAAGTCTCCCTCCACCTTAATTTATCTCTAGCAAACTCCTTAAACTTACTCCACTTAAGCCCTCTGTTCTCAGCAGCTTTTATTTCTTGATTTCAGGTTTTCTTTGTTCTTTTATTTGGATTTTTCCTTTAGTTAGCACTTTATGGGCTTTTCTGGGTATCTTATCGTTTCCCATTCTATACACATGCTTCCTTGTGTTCCGTTGGTTTTACTTTAAAATTTTCTCTATAGGTTTGATTTCTAATTTTGTTTACTTTATTTTCATGCTACCAATCCAACTTTTTCGATTTTTGATCATAGTCCTAGGGCCGGGCCAGAAACTTTGTGGTAACTAGCAAACTTTATTCCTTTAAGTATTTTTTTTTCTCCTAGAAACTTCACGCACATAAAATACACTGTCTGAGGATATACCAACAATGAAAATGTTGATATTGTATTAGGTACAATACATAATAATTTGTATTGTTTTCATGTTGGTTGAATAATCAGTTTAAAAATAATTTATTTCAGTACTAACTGCTTAAAAACTAACTTAGGGCTTCCACGGAGCATGAAAAATTAACAAATAAGGTCATTTGTTATTAGTACAACAAATAGTTTATCTACGGATGCGAATCAAGGATTGTCACTAGGGTTTCTCATATTTGAAATTTTTGCTTGTCCCGGGATTCCGGGAAGAAATCGGTCTTCTTCCCGGGATTTTCCGGGATCCCAGGACGTGATAAATTAATTCAATATTTTGTAATTAATAACCCAGAAACGAAAGGAGAGTTTTATTACTTAAAAACAACTCCAAGTAACATATGTAATACATTTGGCTCCATGATTATTATAAGTAAATAATAAAATAATATCGGTGGGATAAGCATACATTTCAGAAGTATTACCTTATACTATTGCAATATTATTTCTATGAACACAATAACATAATTTTTACAAAGAATTTTTGTAATATGATTTAAGAAACCAAAGTTGATCTATGCTTCGGTCACTTACCACATGCAGTATACCTATTGTACTTTGGGCTTTCAATAAGACTTAAAAAAAAAAACGAGATAGTTTGGTCGAAATTTCAAAAATACTTAGGCAAAGAGGAATAAATGTTGCATTACTATTATTTATCTTGTGGTCTAAGTTTTTTCTTTTTTTTTAATAGCTACTAACATAATACTGAGTAGACCAAAAGTTTAAGTTTATTTTTATTCTGGATTTGTCGTTTACAATCGATTATTGCATATTTTATTTACAAACCTCTTGTAGACCTGTATGTTGTCATAGCAAAAACTTGAAAGGCAAATCTTCATCAGTTTTGTAGTTTGTAGAAAGTTGGCACGTGTTACTTAATCTAAGTGAGTAAACAATAACAATTGCATTTGATTTTAGTTAAAGAGAAATCGCTTTTTGAAGTAAATCCGTACTAGTTTCCGAATTTTCTGTTCGTCAGTAGGTTATTGAGTTAGTTAATATTTTTCTTAAAATATATTTTGTAACAATAGAGTTTTTTTTAATTAAACCCATATATATTTGTGTTAAGTTAAAACTAGAAGTAAGTTACATACAAAATGCAGAAAGTCGAGTATTTTTGTTAGCTGAAAATAAAAGATTATTCTTGTTTGTCGCAAACATCTTAGTCAAGACTCTTAGTCACAGGAGATAGCAAATGACAGTAATTCATATAATTCGATATACCTGGCTCTTAAACCATCAATTGTTTACAAGATGACACAATCTTTTATGCAAACTAACCGAAAACATAAACAAACAACAATCTCATTCTTTCAGATAACTCAAATCGTGACGAATCCTCACGGAAACATGCGTAAACAAGTAAACACAAGTTAATAGGTATTAAATCGGCAAGTGAAATAAAAAACTGCTTATTAAATCAAGGGTGCCATAGTCGGTAATTCGACCAGGTGCGTCCTAACTTGCCGACCTGGTTTTTACGAACCAGGTGCTCCATTTTATAAAAATAAACCACTACCCTTTACACCCTTTACTAGTTTTTTTTTCTGTAATTTTAAAATCTGTGTCGAGATCAACCCTATACCGGTCAAAACAAAGGATTTATGGGTCGAGATGGTATTTAATATCGTGGTTTTTGTGTTGTAGTAACGTTCGCCGACGTTCTGTAAACAATTAAGATGATTTTATAGGATTAAAAATAAATATTGATATGGGGGTTAATTAAAAATATATTATTTTTCAGTTGGTTGATTTTAACAAGGCAGAGAGAACTAAATTAATTATTAAAGTTCTTTCAAATTAATTCGATTTTCTGTGGAAGTCTTTGTATGTATGTTCTGCGAAAGAGATTGGTAACAGTGGACTTAATTTTGCGATATAACATAGTGACTTAACTGGAACGAATGAGATCCAACATAAAATGTTATACAGGGTGATTGAAATTCGAGTTTAAGCATGGGGATCTCGCTTATTATAGTAGCTTGAGTATAGTTTAAATTTGGCAAAGTTGCTAAATTTTGTGCTCAATAATAATCCAAAGAGAAATTGGAAATATCTCAAACGGTATCCGAGAAAATTAGGAAAACCCAGAAAATACGATTTTTGAAAATCGTCCATAACTCCTTTGGAGTATGAAATATTTCAAATGTGTTAAAACATTGTCAAAGCAACTTTTTAAGCCGAAACAGATGGTTGTCACAAATTTTTCCTAGATTGATTCGTTTTTGTTTTATGACAACCAACTTTTTTTTTCCTATGGGCGCAATTTTTGCTATTTACGTAATCTAATAGCATTTATTTTTCTGAATATATTGATGTATCACACATGGTATTTTACATCTTTATTTATTGTCAAATTTAAAAAAAGGGTTTTAAACAAAAACCATTATAGGTACCTAAATCAAGAAGGCCGGTCGTTGTAGTTTATGTTGTTTCCATGACAACCAATTAACAAAGTAAATGTTTTGAAAGCCTCTTACTTGTCACATTAATGAATTCGTAAAAATGAACGCGATATGCTGCGAATTTTTTATACCGTTCTTTTAAGTTTTGTTATAGGTACATTATACTTTATACAAATTTACTTAAGTTTCTGTTTAATGTAGAAAAATAGTGTTTTTGCCGGATATGTTTGTAATAAAAATGTTTTTTTATTGTCATCTGAAACACATCTGCCATATTTTTCTCTAAGTGTGGCAAAAGCCCCATATTTACCTAAACTTCTGTCCAACGTTCAAAAATATGTGTGCTAGGGTTGTCTTCTTTCTGGATATGTTTCGGCATATGGTTGACTTGATTATTTTTCTATTAGGTAAACATTTCTTTAGCGATTTTGTAAAGACTAGTCTTAAAAATTTTACTTTTATATCGAGAAGAAGCACTATAATTCTCAAGAAATAAGAAAAACCAATTATGTACTATGATTCTCCCGAAGAACACTAATTCTTGCCACTCTTTTATATTTTGGGCTGCAGTTTTTATATTTCTTCATAGTATTCTTCTTTCGTCTCCTGCTTATTTTTGTCCTCCTTCCATGATCATCTTGGTCTTTCTTTTTTGTTTTTCCCCTGTTTCATATACCTCTTTGTCAGTCTTTGGTCTAATATTCTCCGTATGTGCCCTAACCATTCTAGATAACAACCTTTCTAGTGTTATTAATCCGTCTGTTTAAGTTTTTTTCTAAATACCTAGTTCCTTATTAAATTTTTCTTCGTTTTTTTCCCAGAGATTTTTAGAAAATCCTATTTCTATTGCATTTTTTCTGCTTTTTTGCTTGTCTGTTACCGTCCAGAACGCTTTGTCATTGTGCCAATGTATGTAGATAACACTACATTATAAAATAAAGATTAGTTATTTTATGTTAAATTTATTTATTGTACTTTTTTTTGTGAATGTTTTAAGTTTTCATTTTTCTAATATTCTTGTACATACATGTAGTAAGTTCATGAAAAATATTGCGTTTTTTTGACCAAACAGTTTTGAGGTCAAACAAAATTTAAAATGGAAACATAACATTACAAATTTATTAGTTACCTGCTAACAGGTGCACGTTGAATCATATGTTGAAATTGATTCATAAAATTTGTAGAAATCACAAAAATTTAAAAACTGTGTATTCCAAAATTATAAACAAATTATCAGTTCTGGGAAACATTATGACTTTATTATGCACGTGTTTATAAATCATTCAATAATATTTATCTGTAACACGCTTAGTTCTTTAAAACTTTTAGCTAATACAATATAATCAAAAACAATTGTGACTGTGCACTTATTTAGATAAGTAGCAAACCATTTCACGTACCAAACGTTCTACGAAGTACAAAACTGATGAAGTTTTGTGTTTTAAGTTTTGGCTGTGACAATAAATTGTACCGTTCTCCAAAAATGTTACAGTAAATTTAACAATTGGTGTATGGTGTCCAACGTAACCGATATTAGATATAACTCTTATTATAAAAGATAAAATTAGTGTAAAATGAAATAATTTTTACATATTTACACACAAACTTAATAAAAATATTTTAAGTTGTACTGAATGTTACTATAAGCCTGTATCAGCTTATTATTTGTATAGTGTATTATATAACTATATAAAAGAAGCAAACTACTTACTTTTAAAAACTAAATATACAAAAGGAGTCGAGCAATGCAGCAACATTTCGGTGTTAATTTCAAAAAATTAGCCGAAATTAGCAATCGTATAAATAAGAGCAGGAATAAAATTACTAAATTTGAATCTTTGGGAGAAAAACACATCAGAAAAGACGAAAAAAGGCATAATAGTATTGGGAAAGTGTAAGCATGTACGGTGCAGATGTTTGTATAAAAAATATAAAAAAAAGCTTTTTTTTATCTACCAAAATTTACTGCTTAAGGATAAGCTGTAGACATTCAAGATTAAACCGAATTAGGAACGAGATTGTAAGGAATAACATAAACATGACTATACAGTAGACGAAATATTAATTAAGTTTTTTAATCATTAATTTTACAGTTTAAAAACAACATTTTTTTAGAAATATAGTAGTCCCAAAAAGAAAAATTGTGGAAGTGGTCAAAAAGATAGTAACTCCGGATCTTTTATACGGAAGTGAAACGTGTACACTCACAAATAAAATAGTAGCCGAGTGAATAGCAGAAATGATATTTCTAAGAAAAACAAAAAAAGATAGAATCCGAAACGAAACATATAGAGAACTATTAATGGATGGTTCACACGGTGACATTTAAAGTCACGACTTTAAGTCGCGAAATCAGTTGAAACAAAAATACAAGAAAGGTAGCTGAAATGGTTGGGTCACATTTATCGGATGAAAGAAGAAAGGTTAACGAGAAAAGCCTATGAAGCAAGATCACGGGGAAAAAACAAAAAAAGTGGACCGACGAAGTTAAAAAAGCAGCAACGGATAGAAACATCAAATGGAAAGACATGAAAAATCTAGCACAAGACAGAAAAACATGGAAAAAAGTCAGCACAACACAACTCAACAGTAGAAGGACTCATGACTAAATAAATAATAGGTAATCATTAAGAAAGTTAAAAATGAATAGACGAGAGACAGGAAACTGTTCCAGTTTTTCTACAAAAGTGATTTTACATGGATAATAAGATTAGTGATTTTATGTGAAACTTATGTACATGAATAATATTAAAAATAAACCTCTGATTCAGGGGTTCTAAACCAGGGGTCCATGGACCCCAAAGGGGTACGTGTAACTTTTCTTCCCCCTAATACAATGACCGGAAAAATTTATTGGTGAAAGCAAGAACCAACAATTTTCGCACTAAATATTTTTAAATTGTGTCTTTTATGCATAAATTAATAAAATAAATAAGTTTTTTTGAAATGGACCAACTGACAAGGCATATATGATGCTTCACAGCGAGGCCTAGGGGTATATTGATGGAAACTGGTTCAAAATCACTGCCGTAAAACAACACCCCGTATAAGACACAATAACTAAAAAATGATAAAGTCATTGGTCTAAAATAACCTGGATATGTTAAGCTAACATAGTCGAAGCCGTTTTTGTGTATTTTAGCAAAAGGCGTCGGTATCTCTTTTGCAATATATACAGCGTGTTTCAGACCACCCGTATCAGCACTTTTATTCGAAAATGCGACGTCTGACAAAGATGGGGGGGAAAAAAATTAACACAAAAGTGCATATGTAAAATTGACTGACGCTACAGCGCTTTTCGTGATTAAACCGAAAGTAACTTTAGTTACTTAAATGGGACCATCCGGTTTTTATTGCATAATTAGAAAGATATTTAATAAAAAAACATTTTTTGCTTGAAAAAGTTTTTGATTATCAGTATAGTTTGTAATCCATTGGACCTAAATCATAACAACATTTAAACCCTATTCGCATGTAACTGTGTTCTGAACACCCCCTTTTTTTCTTCAGTTTTGTATTTAATTAAATGAAATTTTAGACAGATGACATGTGTGAAAAATAGTGCAGTTGTATTCAAAGTTGCTTCCTTTTTCCAAAAATGTAAAAATATATAGGGTGTTCTATTTGAAAAAACAAAGTTAGGGTCATTTCCGGCGAAACCGGTAGTGAAACAATAGTGTACATATTATGTTCAAATATTCCGGTTATTTACACATATCATATGTCTAAAATTTCATTTAATTAAATACAAAACTAAAGAAAAAAGGGGGTTGTTCAGAACACAGTTACATGTGAATAGGGTTTTAAATGTTGTCGTGATTTAGGTCTAATGGATTACAAACTATACTGGTAATCAAAAACTTTTTCAAGCAAAAAGCGTTGGTACCTCTTTTGCAATATACAGGGTGTCCCAGATTACATTTCCAGCATGGGGATCTCGCCTATTATAAGAGATACAGGTTTGTTTAAATTAGATGAATTATTCCTTGGTATGAGAGGAGCCACAATCAATTTTTAAAAGTTCAAAATTCCTCGTGCTTCAGATGTTATAGCAAAAAATATTATTTTAATAAATAAGTCACAAAATGAAGAAAAATCGTATTTTACCCATCACTTATCAAGCTATCTATGAAAATAAAAACAAAAAACAACTAATTAAATGTCAAATGACAGGTACCATTTGTCTGCGGTATCATTTATTAGAATTGTTTAGTATTGTTGTGTAATTCGATGGTCTTTGTAGCAAATTTGTTATCATATAATTATGAGCACATTTACAACTAATTAAAAATTTTATATGTTGAAATGCCACATTATTCGCAATAGAAACTGTGTAAAATAAATAATTCTAATTAATCATTGATTTGTTTTGGATTTTTGGTTGGTTTGTCGAAAGAAACATATACTTTTAACTTTATTTCCAAATTTTTCTAATTACGCATCCTTCGTTGCATTTTCTCGGAATATAGCTCTAAGTATATTCGCTTAGCTTCTACACAGTTTTTATGGCAAAGAATGTAGCATCTTAACATGGCAAATTTTTCGCTATTTTTAAATGTTGCCATCATTATAACAATTACTACAAAGACTATCGAATTACACAACAATAATGTGAATTTCTAATAAATGATACAGACAAATGTCATTTGACATTTAATTAGTTGTTTTTTGTTTTTATTTTCATAGATAGCTTGATAAGTGATGGGTAAAATACGATTTTTTTCATTTTGTAACTTAATTATAAAAATAAATGTAGCAAGTAATATCTCATTTTAAAGAGAAAAAAAAAACACATTCAACTATTCCATAGCCAACTTCGCGGCCCATAAGAAAAAATTAAGTTAGGGGTAATATCTCAAAAATGGTAAGTGTTAAAAATAATCTAAAATAACAGTTACATTCTCCATTAAAAAGTACCTTAAGAAAGTACAAATAAAATTGTTCTAATGATTAAGACAAAAAAGTTATGAGAGAAAAAAGAAATTGGACATTTTCATATTTTTTGCTATAAAATCTGAAGTACGAGAAATTTTGTACTTTTAAAAATTGATTGTGGCTCCTCTCATACTAAGGAATAATTCATCTAATTTAAACAAACCTGTATCTCTTATAATAAGCGAGATCCCCATGCTGGAAATGTAATCTGGGACACCCTGTATACCGCATAATATGGATGATAACATTAATACCGTAAGACAGGTCTTCTATACCAGGAGTCCATAGACCTCCAAGAGGGACATGAAACTTCTACAGGGGTTATGTGTTAAATAAAATTCCTGGAAAAATGGTGGAAAGCAAGAATACACAATTTTCGCACTAAATATTTTATACACTGTATGTTCTATGCATACGTAAAGTTCTTTTAAAATGGACTAATTGGCAAGGGATACAAGACGCTTCATTGTGAGGCCAAGGAGTACATTGATGGAAACTGGTTTAGAACCGCTGCTCTAATTGATGCAAACATTCATGAAATATTCAAATATTTCGGTCCATAACAACTTCGCTCAAATTATAGAACAGTGCAGTGATAAACTTTCGTTGTCAATGGAAACTGCATTTTAATCAAATAACATTATAAAACAGGAAACATTTGAGAATATTATTGTTATTGTAAGCAAAAAAACATTTAAATGTTGTTTAAATCTAGACAACTATTCTGAGTCCAATTATAGTAGGTCTAAAACAGTGCTACCTACAGATTAAGTGTAAAATTACAAAAAAAAAATGCCCAAATTATTATCACGATTTAAAACTGAGGCTGTCATGTAGCCCATCTTGTACTTTACGAAATAAGAAAGGTAAAGTTTGAAAACAGTGGTCACTCAAATAGTTAATGTCCTGTCAGATCGAGGGTGGCTGGGGTCAGTGCCTTGTGATCAGCAGCTGTTTTTTTGGCCAGTTCAGTTGTCCAGTTGCCGTGTTCCTCCATTATATTTTGACCTCAGGGGGCGTACAAATTTACTAATCTAGGGGATCCGTTTATCCATGCAATAATTTCAAGACCCGACGTCGGCAAAACAAAGAACAAACCCAAGCATTGGCACGCGTCTTCTCACAAACAAAACCAGACGTCCGAACGACCCACGCACGTGCGTGACGCGCTTGTCTAGAATGTGCGTGACACTTCTGTTGTTTTATCGAGTTAATGTCTTTAGCGTATGTTTAATTTCCAAATACTGCTTTCGCTGTTTTGGTAAAACCAATTTAGGATGGTTTTATTGTCCCAAAACAAATGTGACAATAAATTTTTACAAAAAAAAAGTATTACACGTGTTCACTTGTGTTTATAAAAGTTTAGATGTAAACAAGATGTTTAACATCATCGTCGAATGCATGTTGCATGAAGCTCTTGTTAACTTTGACTGTCCAATTCATGTTCATCAACAACTTAAAACTAGCATTATAAAATAACCTAAGAAACCTGTAGGCTGTAAAGGTTTAAAAACAACAGTGAAACAAATATATTTAAATACAAAGTTTCAAAAATTAATAGCCGACAGTGTACAGGGTGGCCTATTTTCGATGCCCATACAGGGTATCTCGGTTATTATCAGAGATAGAAAAAAACTAAGTACGTAGTCTCCATTTCTTTTTTCGAAAGGAATTCATTGCCGTAAACAGATTTTTGATATCTTTTTTAATTTTTAAAATATTGCCAAAAACCGATTTTTGGCAATTTTCAAAAATGTTAAACGAAAAGCTAGAGAAAAACATTTTTGCATGGTTTTTTGTCCTTAATAAGATAGCTTTGGTTTTTCAATTTGTTTGTTTCTTAATTCATAGCTTACTTCATAAATAAAAACATAAAACATGAAATTCTTTGTAAAGAACTTATTTTAAAAACAATATAAGCAAATTATATATTTTTGAAAAGCGCAAAAAGTAAGCTTTCGATTTATGTCAAAGCCAACTATGGTTGCCATTTAAAATAAAAAAGTTAGGTGTGATATATCAATATTCGTATGAGTAAAAAAAAAACATCGCTATCTCATTAAGGACAAAAAAACATGCAAAAAATGTCTTTAAAGTTGTTACTTTTTGAGCTTTTCAAAAGTATATAATTTGTTCATATTGTTTTTAAAATAAGTTATATACAAAGAATTTCATGTTTTATGTTTTGATTTATGAAGTAAGCTATGAATTAGAAAGAAACAAATTGAAAAACAAAAGCTATCTTTAAGGACAAAAAACCATGCAAAAATGTTTCTCTATCTTTTCCTTTAAGCGAGTTTGAAAATTGCCAAAAATCGGATTTTGCCTATATTTTGAAATTAAAAACGATATAAAAAATCGGTTTACGGCAATGAATTCCACTCGAAAACAAAAAATGAGAGTACGTACTTAGCTTTTTTCTATCTCTATTAATTACTGAGATACCCTGTATGGGCATCGAAAATAGGCCACCCTGTACAAGGTGGATTAAATTTGAATGTTTCGCCCCCGTAAATCTTGATTACCATAAAACGAGTAGTTAGCGAAAATCTGATATCGGTCTCTGGGGTTATTATTACATTTTTTGTATCACTTTCCATTTTGGCACTACCGACAAAAAATCGAATTTCATCGTTTTTGAAAGTTTACCACAACTTCTTTATCTATAAAAATAGAAGTAAACGTTATAAAGGTTTTTTATAAACATTTTTATACTTCATTTAAAAGCAAATATTAAAAAAATTTAACGACCTTTATTTTTGAGATATAAAGTAAACTTATATTTTTCTAAATGAAAACCCTAGTAGACCATGACCTTAATATGAAAGAGCATTTTTTAGATTTTCAAAAATATACAGACAAATTTGTTGAAAAAATAAACGGGTATGACCAATTTTGTGAAAATTTTGTTTTCAAAGTTTGCAATGATTTCGTAAACAAGTAATGTTTTTAAATTTAAATAATATTTTCCAAATGTTAACTTAAATAAATTTTATAACTAACTGCTTGTCGTACTCATTCAACTGTTTCAACAGTTTTGTCTATTCTTAGTATTTGCAATACACCTGTGCAATGGAAATTCCGTAAATTATTAACAGATTTTTTCCCTTAAATATTGTAAGTACCTGTTCGTTTACAACGGCTTGGAATTCCCAGCGTTATCGTTCGGAGGTGTTAGTGCATTAAATAGCAATTATTCAAGAAGGGATTATACTGAAACGTAGTTAGTGCTAATCCAATTATTCAGAGATATTATTCTAGAAAAATAAGAAGCAACCCACCAAGTTAGCGCCATTGGAAGCGCTACAGAAGACTGATTTATACAGGCCAAAATGATATTTTTAATTCAAAAAGTTTTTTAAACATATCCGTTCAAGCCTAGCAATTGTAAAAAAAAAATCAAGCTCCGGTAACGATAATATTAGTAATATTCAATAATATTTCCACTCTTGATAAAGACGTTGTTAAAAATATCTTCCAACAACGCCTTAAAGTTTCGCTTTTACGATTACATTTATCGAAAATTCAGATTAGAATTGGCTTCTAACCGGTAGACGCAAAATTAAATCACAGCGAGTTCAAAATTCTTTCCATAAAGGATAATAACAATTATCTATTTAAAAAAAAAAGTATGAAGAAAGTAGCCCGAAAAAAAACATATTGAGAAAAAATAGGGCGCAATAGAACTGCAGAAATTTAAACCACTTGTACTTATGTACCACTTGAACTGCAGAAAGTAATTAAGCATTAGAGCTAAGCCGATACACGAACTGCAGACATTATTTAATTATACTTGCTGCATTGTATGTATAACCATAAAATTACTTGTCATTGGGCAAATTCTAAAATTAATTCTTGGAACATTAAATTAGGGTCTACCCATATAATCAAGGGTTCGAAAATATTTTTATGCAGTTCGAGTGTAAGATTAAGGCATGTCCATAAAAGCTGGTAATGATGGGATTAGAATTTTTGCAGTTCGTGTACACGGGATAGAAGTTTAACCCTTGATATAATAATGATAAACATGAAAATGAAACAATAAATATGTATTACACGAAATAACATTTTGCAAACGTACTTATATCTTTCAATTATCTTAATCTTCTATCCCATAACGTATATTTATCATCATCATCGACATATGTAGTGATTTACCGCGTAATTAACTCAAAATTATTGTAGCAAATCCTCTTATCTTGCAAATAAAGTCGTGGAGGCTGAATGCCTAGGATGAAACCAAAGATGTCACGCCTCGGTAGCGATAAACAGTCCCATAAAATCGTGTGACATATATTGGACACCTTCTTTGCAACGGCAAGGTGTTACATGACATGTTTGGAAATACCCGATTGTTTCAGATTATTGTGTGTAGAACCATTCGTTACCTGACAGGTCCCTATCTGTTTCAGATATCTGTGCGTCGCTGGAGATAACGGTGGGTCGCGCTTTCCTGTAAGTGTAAAGTGATTGGACTCTTTGTTATCGTGTCGTGTCTATCGGGAGTCTCGGTTTTCGATTCTGTGAACAGATAACAGGTTTTAGGTTATTTTGTTAAACAAAACGGTGTAGTTGCTTGTCTTAACGCTTCAATGTGAGCTCTAAGAGATGCTGAAAAAATACTTGATCGATATTCTCAACAATACAGATAAATAACGGACGAGAATACATGCATTTAGAACAGCAATTAAACGCGTCCTTTGATATTTTCCAAAGTGGGTGATCACCTAAAGCATAAACGAGAATTTAATGTGTATTTAATTAATCTTAAATTAAATCCGTTACAGCATTTGCTCTTACAAGGATATGATGCGAGGGTTGTTAAGTTTACGGAATGTTTGCCAATGTCACAGAAGATTTGCGTAAAGTCAAAGATACTTAACTTTACGATTATGGAAAGTTAAGTAGGTACTGTACAAAATAAAACAAATTTGAAATAAAATTAAAAAATTACCTTAAACACAAAACACTTTCACCTTAATATCTATTAGAACAAAACATGGCTTTACGCAAAGAAGACTTCAATCATAAACTATGAATAAATACAGTTTCACAAACTTTTATCACTTTTGGAATCGCCCAAAACAGTCCAAACTATAAGCGCTGCAGAGTAATGAATAAAAATGTGTAGCATTTTGAACAGTTTACAAGTCTGTTTTCAAATTTCAAGAACTATTTCGAAAATAAGTGGAAAGATTCGATTTTTGCCCCCTTTAATAAGTACATCTTTTGATTTTTGAAATAATGTTAAATATGGAATACGAGAAATCTGACAATTGGTTTTGTTTTTTGAAATTTTTACAAATGTTCAATTATAAATTAATAATAATAAAAATAAACTACTCATTGTATCTAAAAAAAAACGAGTTTTAGTAGTCTGAAGTTGTATTTAAAAAAAATTAAATTTTGGACACCCTGTAAGTAATGCATTGATTGCAAAAATTCCAGGTTGAACTCCAAGGTTTCTTCTATGCATAGTCTAAATTTAAAGTCTGTTTTATACTATTCTATTTTTTCGTTTAAGAAAATCGTATACAATTTTTAATACAAAAATTTCGTTCAAGAATTTAGCATGGAAAATATGAACCATTTACATTGTACTATTTTTTGGTACGAAAACTCCAATATATTTTGGTTCCTTTTTAGTAACTTTTATCATATTTTGTTGGCACCTTGAGCAACCATGTCAAATGTTCAATTTGAACACAGAACAGAAAACGAATCATTTTCAAATTTAATGTATATTTAACGCTTGTTCCACTCTACATATCTATTCCTACAAAATAAATCGGTAATAAGTAGTATTTAACATCGTTTGGATTGTTTCAGTTAACCTAACCCTATAATGACATGCGGTCAGAGACAGTTACAGAAGAATAGGCATGCTCCCATGCTAAAATTGGACGCATTTAGGGGAGATAATAATTTCGTACGAATTTTTCGTTCAAGATTTTTAATTTCTGATTGACACCGTACTAGAAAATCGTATACGATTTTCTTAAACGAAAAAATAGTATAGTATAAAACAGACTAAAGCGCTTTCTTCTCAAAAATGGCGGCGGTAGATAATATTAAGCATCACGATGAAAATCATTTTTTTTTTTAATGTTAAAAAATCTAAAAAACGACTGCACCTAGGTATAGCGAATGCTATTAAAAGTCCCTCTAAAATAACGTGTTAAATCCAAAAATGCAATAAAAAATAGACTATTGTATTTGAAATAAGAGAGTAGACGTCAACTTCCGGTATTTCCGGATGTGTCGCCATCTTGAAAATATTCTCATTCAACAGATCATAAGCCGTTATGGTCATAACCTAAATTTCAGATCAATACCATTTTTCATTATCCATATATTTTTAATGCCCGGTCCCAATCAATCATCCTGTGTACTGTTGATCGATTGTCGGCGCCGTTGAACATTTAATAAAATTGTATGTTTTGGGTTTTTTGCTCAAATACACATATTAAACATTTTTTTAAATTCTCACCATGTGTAAATGTACTTTAAAAAGATTAAAACAGATTAAAAAGGGATTTTAAAAGGACGATCACAAAATTATACAAATTAAAAACGTGGTCAGTTAGCGGATGTGTACTGGAATTTTTATGTGCAATTTTTAAATTATATGGCTTTACACTGCTGTTCAATTTTTCTGATAGAGTGGCAATGTATGGTAATGGAATAAATTGAAATATCTCTGTTTTTTCTTTCTTGTTGCTGCTATTATTGTTGTTATGGTTGTTATAAAACTTGTGTGGATGCTGTATGATAATATTATTTATTAATTTGGCTGTGTCTGGTTGTAGAATGTAGAAGTTGAATTGCCCGTTTTGTTAAATTATACATATATGACAGTTTTTTTTTATGGGCCAAGGGTTGGGTGGATTCAAACTTAAAAAATCTGTTGGAATAAGTAGGTTTTGTGTACCATTCTGTAATAATTTGGTCAGTTTTTAAGTGTATTAAGGTCATATCAAGAAAATGAAAAGAATTAAATGTATTTACTATAGTTTTTGTGTGTTGTTGTATGGGTATACATACCGGCTGTAAATGTAGTGTGGTACACCCTCTTTTTTTCTTTAGTTTTGATTTTAGATAAATGAAATTTTAGACATATGATATGCGCAAAAAACCGCCCTTTCTGAGCACATGCACACATTTTTTTCACTTCCGGTTTCGCCGGAAATTACCCCAACTTTGTTATTTTAAATGGAACACCCGGTATATTTTTTAATTTTTGGAAAGAGGAAGCGATTTTTGATACAACTGCAATATTTTGGTTAATTTTTATAACCCCAAAAAATTTTGAAACAAAATTTAGTTTTTTGTTAAGGGTGCCGTGACCTGCATAAATTGATTTTTACTATGTCAACAATTGTCCAATAAACGTTATTTTAAATGACATTTCGGTTACTTTAATCGGCTTTGAAGGTTGCGGAATCGGTTTTTTGACAAAAAGTCAATTTTTTTAAATGGAACTATGGTGGTACAAGCGGTTATTTAAATGGAGCATCTCTAACGAATCAATCGATACCAATAACTTTTTTTATTAAGAGTCGGTTTCAAAAATTTCAAATTATTGTGAAGATTTATTAAGAGATAAGAAAATGTTACCGAAATATTTGTAAACTCTTGTAGTAGTGATATTTGCATCAACCAGAGTCAGATCTTCTGCTTCACATCCCCCTGCCATATGTTGTTTTTTTTTTTGCTTTAATTTCTAAACTTCAGTTCTTATTTTTCTTTATGTTTCCTTAGTATGCACGAAGCATCCTCTATGTCCCTGGCGCCGTTGAATTATTTGAAAGACCACAAACATGCGCATATTAAAAACAGCCGACGAGAGGCAATTTTTTTTCTTTTTAATGGATTTGATTCATTATTTTTTATCGATTGGCAGGGCCGTTTCGTTAATTGTATCGCTCAAAATAAAAACAACAGACAAACAGTGGGCACAGCCTTATGCATAGACTGAAATGAAAGTTTTTTTATTTGATCAAAAATTATTTATTTTGGTGAGTAAAATTTTCAAAGCTGCTTTCAAAATCTTTTCAAGTTGCCCTAAATCTCAGATTAGCTGCACAAAAATGTTCCTCTTACAAGGAGCACATTCGCTTTTAACAATTTTCAATTAAAATCTTTAAATAGAAATCCAAACAAGAAATGATTCCCTCTATGCCTGTAAGCAGGTAGCATAATTTAAAAAAAATGTAGATCTCAGACTTAGCGAAATACATAAATACAATGCAGTCTGGCAAACTCAGCCACCCAAGTATACGATGTAGATGCTTCGCGTACTGTTCACCCCCTGTTTTGAGGAGTGTCGTACTGGTTGTGCGGTTTCTGGACAGCTGAAATATTTCTTGGCGTACAATGCAAGTTCACTTACGCACATTATGCGTTTCTATTCAGGTAAAGCACAGCTCTGCACCTGCCAATACTTGCAAATATGTGCAGTTTATGTGTTCGTAAACACAGGTGCATAAGCTAACGTTTTAATTGTTTTCAAACGTCTATTAATTGTGTCTTAACCCCCATATAAACAGCTGTTGTAATGAGATTTGTTATTTATAATATTGTTTTAAATCGAGACCATTTTATTTCTCTGTATAACGTATTTGATTTTAACAAAATAACTTTAAAACATAATATTTAATGACGAAAAAAAAATTGTTATGAACGTATTTAGAATTAAAAAAGAAAACTGTGTTTTTGGATAATAATTGATACAAAATACAGTGGGAAGAATGTTAATTATCTGACCTGGGTCATTCTATACAAGCTGTTTAAAAATTAAGTTAAGGCATTGAGAACTCGATTTTTTTAATACAGGTTTACATTTGGAAAATTTGCTTAAAGTTATGCTAATTAATTGTATTTAAATAAATCTGCAACTGTTTTCAGGAAAAAAAAACTGAAAAATTTATCTTTTGTTTCTATTTGCTGTTTGATATTTCATTTTTAAAAAATTCACATTTTGTAGCAACTTCCTTACAGCATTTTTTCATGGTCTTATCAACGTTTTGCTAAACTAAGTGGTTTTGATTTTTCGAAATTAACTTTCTTATTTGTTAAGGGTGCCATATTTGCTTTTCACAATCTGGCTAAGATGTACTTTTTCGATTCCAAAAATACTATACTTGATTGTGTTATTTATTTTTAAAATACTTTTGGGAAGATGTAAAAATTAAAACAATTAACTAATTATTTGTTTATTTAATCTTTAATGTAGTTAAATACTTATGATTAAAAGTTTGTAAATTTGTAACAAAAATATTAAAAATAGCCAAATTTATGCTGATCTAATAAATTGGTTCCATCTAATAAAACATAATTTTCTTGTCAATATTTTTTTATTGAAACTAGTTATTACGAAAATTTTTGGATTTTTTAATTAAATAACTGAACTATAGTAGTTGAGCATAAAAGAACGATTATTTGTTTTGTTGCAGTTAAGCACAGCGTACTGCGATTAACAGGATATCTGAATACATTTTTATAATAGTTTAAGTCTTTGAAGCAGCCTTCCAACACAAATATAAGTTATGGGTTATGGGTATTGCTAAATTCGTCAGAAAATATTACATTTAAATAACCGCATGTACGCTCCATTAAAAACAATTGTCTTTCTGTAAAAAAAACCGATTTCGCAACCTTCAAAACCGATTAAAGTTTTTAATCCTGATTTTTATCCACCCTGCTTTTAACCATTTAAGTTTTAATAACTTTTTGCAACAATAAATGCAAAAAATGCAAAAAATAGGCGCCAAATTCAGTTAAAAGTGACAACGTAGAACGCCAGGGCTGTGGGGTCGGAGTCGGAGTCGGAGTTTAGGAGAAATTTCTGGTCAGTGGAGTCGGAGTCGGAGTCGGAGTCGGAAAAAATGTACCGACTCCCACTCCGACTCCGAGTACAACAAAAAATTGCAAGGTGGTCCTTTGCCGCAAAATTTAAACTCAATTTTTAAATAATTTTTTTATGTTTATTTTTTTTTTTCCCTATATTACACACCATAAAATGTCTTAGTATTTAATTTGGTCGGAGTCGGAGTCGGGGTCGGAGTCGGAGTCGGACCATTAAAATTATCAGAAGTCGGAGTCGGAGTCGGAGTCGACTTTTTTTTTCCGACTCCGCAGCCCTGGTAGAAACAATGCAAACTTGCATCCTACATTATAAATTTTTATACCAACATTATCAACTACTTTACTGAATGCAAAAGTTTATATAAACTTTCAAAATAGTCTTTTTCAAGAACTGCACTTGCTTCTTAAAATAACACATCGTGAGATGTAAAAAAAAAGTATAAAAATATGCAGTCGCTCATTTTATTAATTGCACAATAAATTATGTTAATATGACAAATTAATAATAAATAAATCATAACTAACTACATAGCCGTGAAGGTGTGAGACAAGCTTGCCTGTCTCGCTCGGCTTCGGGATAAATGTTATAAAAAATAAAATTCTCAGACACATAACATAGAACCAACTATAAAACATGAAAATTAATGTCTTGTTTAATTCAGTATTACAATGATTTCAGGATAAATTGATGTTTTAAAAGCCAGTAACGCACAAGTATTAGTCATTACGGCGCATGGAGAATGTGTTGACACTTATAGTACAATTAGTATTGCTAAATTAAAAATAGAATGAATTTTATCGCCTTGAATGTAACGTAATATATAATATTCAAGGAATTCATAATGTTTCCTAGCACCGTTGGGAATTAATCGCTGCATAAAGCTATTAACATAACGTGCTCTTTCCTTTTATGTAGTTATTCGAAAAAAAAAGAGAATGAAATTTATAGCGCTTTTCCCCAAAGATTCGATATATCACATTAACAACAAAATAACCACAAAGAATTGTGTTTAACACATGTAACCATTAGTGGATTATTCGCTTTATCCTCCTAACCACTCGTTAAAAATTAAATATTAAAATTAAAGCCATTAAAAAATTATATAGGTCCATTAAATAATATTAAAGATATATTTTTTAATCTATGTTGTAGGCTTCCGCGGCCGATGTCCAATGTATACAGGTTGTTTCCGGGTTGGAACCGCGTCGAAGGTTTCTTCATAACCGACGTTTCGTCCTCCTTCATCGGGGACATCTTCAGGGGTTGTTGGTTAAACAGCAACTGGCGAGTCATTTGTGTCTGAAACACATCACTCAATCAGCATTAGCTGAACACAAACATGATACCGGCCACAACATCAAATTTGCCGAAACAGAAGTGCTATCGAGAACATCACGATACTACCCCCGCAAAATTAGGGAAGCCATAGAGATATTCAAAAACCCAAACAACATCAACCGAGACAACGGCTACTCCCTCCACAACTCCTGGAAGAGGCTGATAACCAGTAGATTGTACGCTCCAGCGCCCGTCACACATCATCAACCACAGCCTACTATAAATACACCAGACACAAATGACTCGCCAGTTGCTGTTTACCCAACAACCCCTGAAGATGTCCCCGATGAAGGAGGACGAAACGTCGGTTATGAAGAAACCTTCGACGCGGTTCCAACCCGGAAACAACCTGGATATATTTTTTATTAAATATTTTCCTTTCAATTTTTTTTCTATGTAGCACACATTATCCAGATCTAGTGCAGTTTGTTTTTGAAATACTGTTTCAAATTTACATTTACAAAATTGATGGTTGACTGTAGAGCTAATAAATATCATTTTGATGACTAATATATTGTATTAAAAAATAACTTGTCGAAAAAATATTATGTAAGATTCTAAAAACAAATTCATACATTATCGTGCATGTACCTAGCATCCTTTCGTCATAAACAGATCTGATATGACTGATAGAAATGATAATAGTATAACATATTTATTGTCTACTGTTTTAAGTATTTCAAAACAGTTTTGTACAGAAACTAACATTAAATTTTGATTCAAAAATTATTTGAGGTTATAAAAATTAACCAAAATAGTGCAGTTGTATCCCAAACAGGGACTAAAAACGAAAAAAAATCCGTTCGTTTCTGTTCGGAACGAAAACGAAATATATCGTTTTCGTTCTTTTCGTTCCAACAGAAAAAATTCTTTTTTCGTTTTCGTGAACCGAAATAATAACGGCTAAAACCGGTTTTACAATATTTTTTGTCGTCAAAAAATCATTTTTTTTTTTCTAGTCACCACAACCCTCTATAAATACGATAACAATATTTGCGTCCCAATTAAAATATAAACAATAACGATGGGTTGATGCTCACGGACAGCATATTTTAGACTGGCGAACCATCGCCATATTAAATTTACCAAATCGTTAAACACATTAACATTTAACCATTTTATTAAGTTTAACACCAGTAAGGTGCAAAAACACAACGTGATTAGGTTAAATTAGAGACACGATCTTTATCTAAAAATATGAAAATATAGCAAGTGCTGTTTTAAATTTGTTTTAGTACTAAAAATCTATGCATTTGAATTAAATAAGATCCTGCTGTAATTATTTAAAAAGACAAAAGAATGAATTCAAGTGGATAATTTACTAAATTTTATAAATAAAAAAGATACTAAAAAAAAACTTATATTAACTTGAAATATACTTTAACTTTATAGTTTGTACATACCATACAATATACATTTTCACATTCCGTTAAATCTTACTAGCAACACATCTTCTAATAAATCTTCTTTTATATTAGTCCTTTTCGAAGTAAGAATAAATTTTACTATTATTATGTCTAAACGCAAATAAAACATACACATTGATAATATATATCCAATCAAGTGTATATTATTCTATATTGATGATCTAAAAACCAAATTAGAAATAGAGAATATCTGTATACCGTTAATTGTGTTACACGAAATTGCAAGTATAAACAATAAAGTTGTTAATACATATTCACGTAAATATATGGAGAAAAGTGAAGCTCACTTATTTCAAGTGAGATTTTTTACTGCCTCCTGGAGTCTCCCCAGCACAGAAGGTAAATTCGCGTTTGTGTTTAACAAATAAAATTGAAATAGCGAAAAAACCGGTTAAAACCGGCTTCGGAAAATATTTATTTCGTTTTCGTTCTTGAACGAAAAATAATAATTTCGTTTTCGTTCTTAAAAAAAAATCGGTTAATTTCGTTTAACGTTCTCGTTTTCGTTCCGTTCTCAGTCCCTGATCCCAAATCGCTTCCTCTTTCCAAAAATGTAAAAATATACAGGGTTTTCCAATTAAAATAACAAAATTGGGCTCATTTCCGGTTAAACCGGAAGTAATACAGATGTGTGCATGTGCTCAAAAATAATTTATCTAAAATCAAAACTAAAGAAAAAGGGGTTGTACCACACTTCATTTACACCCAGTATAGTTTTCGCATATTAATAAAATCACTTCTAAGCACAGGCTGTTTTAACAACTTTTCAGCTTAAAACTTAATATATAATTAAACAAATACGGAAATAAACATACGATTTCACACGCACGCTACCGCTCCGAGATCTTGCAGTTGTTTAGCCTGATTTCCATTGTAATTTATCATAATTCTGCTAAAAAATATAGCATAGGTTTTATTTGCACCTATAAGGAGAGCAATACTAGTAATTATAACGCAATTTAGCAGCACCACGTAAAGGTTGCTTTATATATATCTTGATAACATACGGAAATTGAAAAAAAAAACTGTTCCACCACAAGGCTAAAAAATCTAATAGCAACAGGATTCCGGAACTATAATTATATGTTTCATGTCACGTTTGTTTTATAAGGTGTGAAGACTAAAATATTTGAATATTAATTACGGTTATAAACAATACTTAAGTAGCGAACGAATATCTGTCTATATCAGCTTTAACTTTCAAGCAAAAAAAAGAACGCGCGAATAATTTTGTTTTACGAGGAATTTACAAAATTAATAGCGTTCGATTAATAAGCTATAGTCGGTCTTTAAGACTACACTTTTATTGTGAATATGAAATCAATTATTGATCTAAGCAGGCGGCGCCGTTCAAGGCTCACTAGATGAATATATGTTCTTTAATCTTGGAAACAAGTGCTAGTAGGAGGTTGAGTTGTAAGTATGTGTTTTATGATTGTATCTTGGTTTTGTTTTTTTTAGCGCCTATTTAGTTGAAATGGTAAGAGGTTTGTTGCGGCGGAATAATAAAAGTCTGGCGATTAAAGTTATAAATAGGAATTTATGCTGATGCGCGTTTGTTTATTTTTCAGCCACTAATCATGCGTATTACATCCTCGCAAGCTTTTATTGCCCACAGAAGCTGTCGCCGCTAAGACTGAGATTTTTTTTGTAGCAGAAGTAGCTGGCTTGACTTAAGATACCTTAATAAATGTCTTAAAACAGCGAAGGGACCCTAAAATGTAAAAACTATTTTCACAATGCAGGTACAATGCAACACCGATTTTCCGGCACTCTTGGTTCTAAAACCTTACCGGATTAACCATTTCGCCGAACCAATCGTTAAACCATAAGTAGGGTCAAATTTAAGCAAAATTTCTTAAGTATTGCAAAAACATTCGGGAGGTGATTTCTTATCGAAAATTAAGGGGGGTGTTTCATATAATTTTTTTTCCTCAGACCTCTCCTTTTGGAGTTAAACCCCCCTAAAGGGGAGCGGAAAAAATAAGTTTTTATTTTATTTCTCAAATTTGAATAAATGTGGGAGAATGATATTTGGTACATGTTTTATGCTTATACAAAGGTTTCCCATTTTCATCTTCCTCCTTCACAGGGGGCTGAAAAGTGCAACCCTTTTTAGTTTTCTTATCAGAACTTTTTGGTGGATCCAAATTTTGCAATTTGAAAGCTTGATTTATTTAGAAACTTTTGTTATTCTTTAGTTTTTCTCGTTAAATCTACAGTTTTTAAGTAAGTGGCGTTTGTTTTATATTTTTCGAGATATGTACTATTTATTACGAAGACTAGAAAATATATTTTAAAAAACAAATCAATCCACAGGGAAATATTCAACATTTGTTGTTTTAAATTTAAATCTTTTTTCAAGTTTAAAATTTAATAATTTTTGTTTGATTCACTTTGATTTCGTTCTGTGTGTGTAGTTTATCAAAACTACGAGTATTTATAATATGTTAGTAAATTGTCTAAACCTGTTTTAATAAAACACATTTAAATTAAAACGCCGTTTCCTAATTAGGTATGGCGTTTAATTAAAACAAAATTAAGTGCTTAATCAAAACTAGAGAAGTTGCAAAAGGTTACATGCTGCAGATTTATAAGTGCAAATTTGTGAATTATTTAGTTGTTTTGTGCATGTTCTGGTGAGCTCTGGTCTGCTTTTATTTTCCTCTTCTATTGTTCCGTTTTTTAAGAGAATGAACCTTAGTAGTTTAACTTTACTGTTCCTTTTATAAACTGGCCATCGCCATTTTTGTGTTGTTGTAAATGCTCTATTTTATCTAGGTTTATTACTACATTACTAGTCTATTCTTTATATATTCTACTCCCAATTTTTGTACCACAAAACTCATACATTGTTAATGATAATACGGCGAAACCCCGAACTTTGAACAAAATCCGCTCCAGGAGAGCGTTCGACTTTAAAGTTGTTCGACTTTTGAGTTGAACTTGCCCATAAGATACAATGTAAACTAAATTAATCCGTTACAGACCCCAAAATTTGCCCAATATAAAAAAGCAAAGGAAAACAACATACTATTGACAGGTCTATCTATCCATTACTACAACAGACTCCAAGGCCTTACGGCAATGAATACGTTTTTAAATCAACATTTGCATGTTGAAATGCAGATCAAAAATCTTGGTGCAAGGACTTATCTGGTAGAACTGGATAGCCAAAGGAACAAGCTATGATCATGGCAAATAAGTCGAAACTAAAATATGTTCTGGCAACCGTAATGGTGCCTTTCCACGTGAGAGTAAACTACTTTCGATAGCAGCGTCGCCAAGGATACAGCCCCTGAGAGTAACTCGCGATTGGCTGTATCCTTGGCGACGCTGCTATCGAGAGTAGTTTACTCTCACGTGGAAAGGCACCATAATATTTATCGACAATGATTTAGCAGAGAAGGAAAGATCAAAGGCAGATCAGAATAAGAGCAAATTCGAAAAGAGAGAGTGGAAAAAAAGTGGGGGGGATTAACTGAAGGGGAAAAATAGAAATGGAACAAAAATAGGGAAAAGCTAAGAAAATTGAAGAAAACTGAAAAGTTAACATAGAAAGGCTAACAGGGATAACGACCAGGCTATCATATCATTAAGGATATGAGAATAAAAAATTATAAACCTCTACACAATAAGGTAGAAGAAAAGTGATTGTAACTATATATAAAACATTTTATATGCCTTTCCAAAAGATCATATTGATAAATAATAGTAAAAAAGTTTATTTGTTGTTATTTATAATAGTACATATATTGTATAATAATCAATAAATAATAATACCAGCAGTGATGTTAGAGAATGGATATTATTAAAAAAATATATTAAAGTACACGAAGAAATAAATAAAACGCGTAAAAACAGATTCTTTGTTCTACTTTCGAGTTTTTGGTCGAGTTTAAAAACCGTAATTTCTTGTTCGAGTTTCAAGTTATTCGAATATCAAACTGTTCGAAGTTCGAAGGTCCACCGTATACAGGGTTGCCTGATTTAAATCACGATATAAATCATGATTTATATCAGCTGATTTTTTAAATTAAAACTTTATTTATTTTCACGATTTTTAATAATCGATTTCTCAGAAAATTTTATGCTTGAGAAAAGTTGGAGCATGGTCTAAAATTAATTTTAAGGTAAAAAAGCTCGATAAAAATTTTTACGACACTAGCGTTAGCGATTTTTGAAATATTCGCAAGATTTAAGTGCCCTTATTTTAAGGGATTTAAAAAAAATTAAAGGAAAATGATATTTTCTATTGAGCAATATTTTTAAATTCTAATTTTCTTAAAACTTTTTTAAAATTCATAAAATAAGGGCACTTTACTCTTCCAAATATTTCTAAAATCGATAAAATCTAGTGTAATATGGTTTTATTGAACTTTTGTTAACTTAAAATTTGTCTTAGACCATGCGCCAACTTTTATCAGAAATAAAATTATTTGAGAAACCAATAATAAACTTTTCCATTTGTTGCAGACTTTTTGGATGCTAAAATTACTTCAAAAATAAAAATTGAAATTTTAACGTCATATTTCACCTTCGGTCGTATTTTTGAATTCTAAACAATCTTTCTCTATGAAATTTTTTTTGCAACTCTTAAAATAGAGCCACTTTACTCTTGTGGATATTTCTAAAATCGCTAAAATCTGGTATCGTATACATATTTGGTATTTTTTTTCAATTTTAAATTAATTTTAGGTCACCCACCAACTTTTATCAGGAATAAAAATTTTTTAGTAAAAAAATTTTTCATTTGTTGATCCTTTTTGAATGACGCTGTAGGTATAGAAGATATGTAGGGTGAATAATGAATAAATTAGGTTGTAAAAAGGAAAATGGTCAAGTTTCTTAAAAGAAATCAGAACAATCAAACAATCGGGTTTTTTTGATTTTTTAAATTCAAATCAATGATTTTTTGATTTTTTGCAAATAAAAATCAAATTTACCCAACCCCGACCGTATATGAAGAGGGTTAATTTTTTCCCTTATGAGCCAAAATTTTTAGCTACGCCACTTATTCGTGATCAGCTTTTAATTTCAATTAAAAAAAAAACTTGATTTATTTTTGTTTTCTTATTTATCCCTTACTGTTTTAATTTATGTGCGATCTAGATTAATATTTAAAAGCCAATTTTCAAATTTAGACGTATCACCTACAACGATTATCTCATAGAAATTCGATATTGCACGCAACCTTGATTTTTACAGAACTAAGGCGACAATTACTCGTTCCACATTTTAGGTAATAAGATGACGGAAACTTGCTTTTAATGATCGTGTAGCTACATTAAAACCGAACAATCACGGCGCGGCGTAAACCTGTCCGTTAATCTTAATTGTGCAATAATCTTCAGTGACACAGCGTTCTAGAAGTAAACGCGATATTATTCGCAACAGGAAAGATATTCCGCACTATCTGTTATATTTATTATTTTCACTTAAAGTGTTAAGAAAACTTAACGAGCGATCAGAAGTGGAACCTACATAAGTATTCCATTATATCATAGAGAACAGGTGCTATTATAAAAATGAGCCCACGCATGGTTCCGATCCACTGCTCTGGAGACACGGACAGCCGTGTCAATGTATTATTAATTAATGGTTATGTTTCACCATTTCTATTTCGCTTTTGTTTTAGTCTTATAATGCCCTCAAACTTGTTTGTAACGAGCAATTCTGGGCTCAATAATAATCAGCAAACAGGGCATCGGAAAAATCGCATCGCTCTCCATCCTCGCGTTACTTCCTCCATTTCTAAAACAGGAGATCGATGCAATAATTTAATTAAAAAGAAAAACGCCAATAACCAACTGGAACTGTACGTAAGATTAATATAAAGCAATTTAGATCGGTTAAGTTGTACTTTATATTATTGCGGTATCCCGGTACCGCTATTAAAAGATTATTTCTTCTTGCTTGGAAGCAGAATAACTGAATTTATGCCAAACGGAAACCATTGGTGAGCCACATGGAACTGAATGTCTGTTGTTTTTATATTTGCTCTGATATTTCACCAATTGGGGTGGTGCGCAATATAATTTCAAGCGAGCCAGTTTTGAAGAATTATATTTTAAATTACAAGATACTGACTGGTCCAGCATTTATTATCATGAAGAGGTCGATGGTTGTGTTAAAGAATTTTACCGTTTAATGTATGGTGCTTTAGATGTAACCGTACCTAAAACATTTAAATTCAAAAACAAATATCCTAAATGGTTTACTACTGAAATAATTAATAAAATAAAAGAAAAACACAAATGGCGCAAATTATATAAGAAACACGGATATACTATCTTCTACGAAAAGTTTAATAATTTAAGGCGAGAAATTAAATCTAATATAGAAACCTCATACACTAACTTCATTCACGATACAGAACTGAACCTAAAAATTAACAGCAAAAATTTTTGGTCCTTTATAAAATCTAAACGAAATTGCAATACCTTTCAGAATAAGATGAAACACGAAGGATCAGAACTTAATTCTCCACAAGCAATAGTAGATGCTTTTGCTACTTACTTTAATTCGGTATATAGTCAAACTAAAACTAATGCAATGCATCATAATTTCAATAATCATAATATAGAACCGGATAATCTTCAAATCACTGATATTACTGATATCGATATACTTCATGCTATTGAAAACATTAAAACAAAAACTAGTGCCGGAGAAGACAGGATTCCAATTTACATTTATAAGGCATGCAAAGAATTGTTACTGTTACCATTAAAATTTATATTCAATAAAATTATTTTGACGTCTGCATATCCTGAAATATGGAAAATCACTAAAGTATGTCCGATTTTTAAAAGTGGAGATCGTTCAGATGTTACGAATTATAGACCCATAGCGCTCGTTCAAACTATCTCAAAAATATTTGAATCAGTGCTATACAAAAAAATATTTGATAACCACATGAACTCTTATATACAGGGTGTCACACAAAAAACGCCGCAAGCTGTAACTCCTTTGTTTGTGGTCCGATTTTGATAAACAAAAAAATAAATAAAATGGCTCCCCAAATACTATAAATTGAATTTCAATTTTTTTTAAGTTCAACTTAAATGTCAAACGATAGTTATTTTTTTTCAAATGGCAAATTTAAACATCAGTGTGGTATTGAATTGACACGTGTTGATTAAAACGCTTGAAAATTTTGTGGAACGTAGCTTATTTCTGTTAAACTTTTAGATTTTATTTCTTATTAGTTTTGCACTAAAATCAACTTATTATTACATCATTAAATTCAGCAAAAAAATGTCTACCAAAATCAGTTTAAAAAAAATAGATGGTGCCATTTGAAAAAAGAAATTGATTATGGTTTGAAATTTAAGTTGAACTTGAAAAAAATTGAAATCCAATTCAGTTTATAGTGTTTAAGGAGCCATTTCATTTACTTTTTTGTTCATTAAAATTGGACCACTAACAACGGAGTTTCAGCTTGCGGCGTTTTTTTGTGTGACCCGCTGTATTTGGAATTAAAAAACATAAGGCATTAAAATGGCTCATAGCCAACTAAAGCTTCCATTTAAAAAAAGGTAAGTTTGTGTCATAACTTTTTAACAGCGAGCGTAAAAATGTTTTTTAGTATAATCGAATTTTACATAAAAATATCTAAAAAAAAACTTCATAAACGTTTTTGATATGTACAACAATAACGGAGATATGACACATTATAAATACTTATTTCATTATTTCGAGCAATTTTCTTTTCGAGAAATTGTTTTCGAGCAATTTTCATCAAACCGTTCAAGACACAAGTTCTGAAACTGATAAAACCACAAACGCCTACATTGAGGAGTTGCTGAATTACGTGCAGTGGACTAGAAGAAGACTATGCTGAAAAATAAAAATTAATTTTTACCCAATAATTGGTTGTTTTTCTTCCTTAGACGAAAATTATTCATGCTTTCCTCGTACGTACAAGTTAAATTTTATAATGTATTTTTTAAATAGTTTTCTTTTTGTTTATTTTTTTTTTATTTAGTCATGAGTCCTTCTACTGTTAGGTGTAGGACTGTTGAGTTGTGTTGTGCTGATTTTTTTCCATGTTTTTCTGTCTTGTGCTAGCCTTTTTATGTCTTTCCATTTGATGTTTCTTTCCGCTGTTGCTTTTTTAACTTCGTCGTGCCAGATTTTTCTTGGACTACCTCGTTTGTTTTTTCCCTGTGTTCTTGCTTCATATGCTCTTCTGGTTGACCTTTCTTCTTTCATCCTATAAATGTGACCCAACCATCCCAGCTGCCTTTCCTGTATTTTTGTTTCAACTGATTTTATCTTTAATTGTTCTCTATATGTTTCATTTCTGATTCTGTCTTTTTTTGTTTTTCCTTGGATTTTTCTTAGAAATCTCATTTCAGCTGCATTCACTCGGCTACTATTTTTATTTGTTAGTGCCCACGTTTCACTTCCGTATAAAAGTGCCGGAGTTACTACCTTTTTGACCACTTCTACTTTTGTTGTTTTGGGTCTTCCCTATTTCCAAAAAATGTTGTTCTTAAACTGTTAAATATTCTTTCCACCTTTCCTGTCCTTTCGCTTATTTCCTTGTCCATTCCTCCATTATTCTCTATGATTACTCCTAAATATTTAAAGCTTTCTACCTGTTCTAACCTTATCCCATTTAAAGTGATGTTATGCCCTTTGTTTTCTGTTGTAACGATCATAGTTTTAGTTTTTTCGGTATTTATTTTCATATTAATTTTTTCCAATTCCAGGTTTAGAGTTTCTAAATTATGTTGCAGGTTTTTTTCTGTTTCCGCGACTAAGAAATTATTAACAACGGGCTCAAAAATTGAAAAAATGTAACACAGAGTTCACGCTAGCCCGTTATAACACACCACTATGATTATAACTCAAACTAACCTGGCGTAATTAAACGTCTTTGCTCTACATTCATGAACAGCTTATTTACTGAACTATTTACGACTTTTGTTCTTAACAATATCAGGTAAGTTTACAGTTAGGTTTAGCGCATAAACTAGACGATACAATTAGCAGGAGCTACCTTTATATTTTTTGCAAGTGTTGACAACTATTATTGTGGTATGTCGAATTGGAAATCTTCTCAGCAGGGTCTTACTAGTTTTTACAACATATTCAGTAGTAAATTAAATGTAAACCCTTTTAAATGATACGGTACATAAAGTTTTTGATATCGGAGTAGGTACTTGCCTTTCTCAGCTGGAAGCCATTTATATTACGTGCGTTTTACCTACTTGTCATTTAGAACCTGCATATTTTATGTTTTTTAGTGTTGACTATTGGGTTTTATCCCGTGGGACCTTAATCTCGTACTATGAAATTTGTTAATATAAATATTTTATAGATTAATGCTACAACTCACCGTTTTTTTTTCTTACTGCAAACTTATGCAAGTTAAATCATCTGTAAACAATTCAACAAAAGCAAATAATACTTCTTAGAATATCGTTCCTATATCCTGTTTTTCATAGATGAAATAAATAAATTTCAGATAAATTATTTGTTACATAAATGAGCTTAAAAACTGCCACAGAAAATATTTGAAAACGTTTTAGTGAAACAATTATAAGGAAAGAGTGCTTAATATTTTTTGTTATTACGGGTAAAATGCTTCAAAAGTTACCGGAAAAATTGACGCTATTTCTAACGCAACTCGTTAGTGCAATTATGAGAACAAGCTGTTACCCATCCCAATGAAAAGTAACATAAAATAACGCTGATATTGAAACTTGGTAAAAAGCCAGAAAATGTAAGGTCATTTCGACCTATTAGCCTTCTGCCGATCACCTCAAAGGTATTAAAAAACTGCTTCTTTATAAGCTTACTGACACCCATATTAAACGAAAATAAATTGATCCCAACACACCAATTTTGTTTCAGGCAGAAACAATCTACTAAACAACAAATGCATCGAGTAATCAACAAAATTTTTAAAACAAGAGATATTGCTCTGCAGTATTTATCGATAATAGTCAGGCTTTTGACAAAATATGGCATAAGGGCTTAATGTATAAACTCAAATGTACACTTCAAAATAACTTAAACAAGATTTTCAAAGATTGTCTAAAAAATAGACAATTTCGAGTTAATTTCGAAAACGAATATATACAGATCTGCAGCCAATTCATGAAGGAGTTCTTTAAGAAAGCGTATTTGGTCTAATATTGGTATTTGTTATACAGGGTGTTTCTTAAATATTGCGGAAAAATTTGGGTGGTGATTCCTTATCAAAAATTAAGAGGGGTCTTTCATATAAATATTTTTCCTCCTTTCGGAGTTACACCCCCCTAAAGGGGAGAGGAAAAATTAGGTTTTTATTTTATGTTTCAAATTTGGATAAATGTAGGAGAATGGTATTTGGTTACGTCTTATACTTATTAAAAGGTTTCCCATAGTAATATTTTTAACCATCTACCACCTTCACAGGGGACTGAAAAGTCCGACCCCTGTTGGTTTTTTTATCAGAACTTTATAGTGCGTTAAAATTTTACAATTCAAAAACTTTTGTTTGAAAGCTTGTTTTATTTAAAAACTTTTTTATTCCATAGTTTTTCTATCAAAACCTACAGTTTTTGAGTAAAAAATAAAGTAAGCAAACATGAACCATCAAATATTTCAATTTTGGTGGTTACCATGGTTTGTTTATGTTCATGTTGGGTAGAAGTGACGGATGTAGTTCATTTTGACGTTTACGCGGCGACAACGCTAAGACGCCCGTCAATTCTACCCAATATGAACATAAACAAACCATGGCAACCACCAAAATGAATCGTTTTAAGTTGGAATATTTGATGGTTCATGTTAACTTATTTTATATTTTACTCAAAACGGTAGGTTTTACGAGAAAAACTAAAGAATTAAAAAAGTTTCTAAATAAACCAACCTTTTTACTATGGGAAACCTTTTTAATAAGTATAAAACATCTACCAAATATAATCCTCCTATATTCATCCAAACTTGATAAATAAAATAAAAATGCTATCCGACTATGAGATTAAATTTTTTTCGCCGTATTTAAAAAAATGAATTTGATGAAGTTTCTGAAGAGACGAAACGTTGTTGGAAATTTTATGTTATCTTAAAGTAAGAAGTTGCCATGAAGAAGTGCTTCCAGATTGTCGATATCTTAAAAAATGTAGGAAATAGGGCAAAAAAACGAAAATCAATTTTTTCAGTTTTTCTTGAATAACTTTTGAACTAAGACAACTATGAAAATGTTCTTTGCAGATATTTGATGAGCATCTAATTTCGCATCTTTGCCCTAATTTAACCGACCTCGTAGCTCTTAAGATAAGCGAGATCCCCATGCATTTACTCGAATTTGGGACCTCCTGTATAATGTACATTACTTTTTAAATTCTTTTTTTTTATAGCAAACTAATAGAATCGTAATTATTCGTAAAATATTTTCTGAATAACTCAACAGAGTATCAGTAAGTTGTTTATACCTAAATGGAAATAATACAAACAAAAGCTAGTGATTTATTGCTTAAATATCCGCATAAACAATCACAATAATAGCTAAGTAAATGTAACTAAATAATTAGTTTTCTTTACAATTAAAATAAGTCTGCATATAAAGCACCTTTCTCTACGCACGTGCTGGTGTGCAATAATAACAATGCAAACCAAAAAACCTTATTACATGCTTTCCGGCAATACCAAATGCGAACAAGGTTACTTATTTAACATTTTTAAACGAATTACTCGAGCAACTATTACCGCGCACCGCCTTACAGAATTTAAGATTTTAAATAATAAGCGCGTTCCGAACGGATTAAACCCTAAAAACACCTGAAAGTATTTGTCGGGCTCGAAAGAACTTCCATAGACCTAATCACGTATGGATCGAGTGGGCCTGGGAGCACCTATGCTCAAATGTTTCAGTTCGTGAGCGCGCATGGCCGGCTTGATTCATAGACAGGATGAGCTTTGAATGGCTCACAGCCTTCTTCCGCAGCGTATTTAAGGAGATTCTTAACAAACTCGTCGAGTGAATGGGTTAATACGGAACGGGCTGCGGTGCAAGTGGTTATCTTTAAAGAGTTTTTTGTTATAGTCTTGGAACTCAAAGACACCAACTGCGGGATATCGTCCAGTGTTGGCGTCACTTAAGCGCGGATTGTGGGGCTTTTTTTCTCCGATTCATTAGAACAATGGGTTTTTCACGAAGCGTGTGAAACGATACAACTTACATGAAACAGATTTGATACAAAGATTCCTCGAGTTTTTACGTTTTTTTGTCCAGTTTCGAGTTTTATTCTTTCTTAACATCTTTATACTGGTGCTTTTGTTAATCGCGTAGACGCACGAATTTGAATTATAAGCATTAAATAGAGCTACAGGTATTCCATTCTTGTGAGTCGTTATAAAAAAAGACAAGTAGTACAAGGCAAATAGATTGTGGGAAACTTTCCCAACATTTTTAATGCGATTATATTTGTTTTATATATAACTAACCGGCCCGTAATTTATTACATATTCTTGAACTTGATGGTCGATTTTATCGGTTATCGATACTAATAATTATCGAATGAAATATTAATAGACACAGTGCAAATTGCCAGACACTTTAAAGAAAATTCTCACGATTAGTACATGTTATAGTGTAATTAACTTTCTGCAAAAAGTAAAAATTGACTTGTAATAAAACTGACGCGTTACAATAAATTATCTACCTATTTTATCAATTTAACACGTGTAATTCCATGTAATTGTTGTTATAATACGCAATACTGTATTAAACTGATTCGAGTAAAAGAAAATAAAGAAGAAAATTGCTGCGCAAGCAAGATCAGATAAAACAATTTATCAATTGCTAGTGGTATACACGAGAATGAGTCAATAAATTAAATTAATTATGACCATAACGCGCCTATACTTTTCATGCTTTTGAGTAAAAAGTAACTGTCTTTGGTTCACGGTAATAAGAAAATATTAATGAATTTAGCTACAAGATTTTATAACTGACGTAGCGTAAAGAAGATACGAAATTAGTAACAGAAGTACCTATGTAGAAAACAAAATAATAATATTTGTCTAATCAAGAACACTGAATATCAACAGTTTAGTGTTTGTTAATTAAAACCCTTTCGAGGCTAACGGGCCAATAAATCCAACCAGTTTTTCTAATAACCACCAAAACAACCTAATGGGATTATATATGCCATAATCAAAACCAAAATATGCAATTTTAAAAAAAAATATTGCTTGTGTGTTATGCTTATATTAACACAAATATTATGAAAATTGGCATATATAACATTTCTTTTGAATTAAATAAAACCGTCTTGCAAGTATACATTTATACTCCAAAATTGTCGTGGCCATCCTGAACTTTTGCTTATTTCAAAGTTAAAATAATGAATGAATTACATAATTTTATGCCAGCAATTGTTTTCACTCCAGAAAAATATGGCAGTATGTTTAGTTCTTATCATTAAAAATCTATGAAGAAAATCTGTCAAAAAAATTATACTTCGGCGATTTTTTTTTAATTTTCTAGAACACCTCTGATAACAAAAAAAATTATGGAATGATAAAAAATCTGTTTAAATGGGCATGAAAATAGCAAAATGAAGAGATTTCATTTTAGAAACCAAATATAAATTAAAAATTATAATATTCTACAAAGGTATCTGACCAATTATTTAAGAAATCAATACCTAAGAAACCAAATAAAACGTTTAGGCTTCTAGGTATTTTAAAAACCGTTTAAATTGCATGAACCAACAACTTATTTAGCGTCAAGAAAGGGGACAAAAGGGATGCTCTAACCAGGGGTTTGGAGTAGTCCAAATTTTTAATTGCTTCGCTCCAGCTTCGCTCCGACATCAATCTGCCTACTCCAGCTCCAGCTTCACTCCATGCTCCAAATATTGATAAAGTGTTTAAACCAGAACAGTCTATGAAGCAAGAACACAGGGACAAAACAAAAGATGTAGACCGAAGAAAATCTGGTAAGACGAAGTTAAAAAAGCAGCAACGGATAGAAACATCAAATGGAAAGACATAAAAAAAAGCTAGCACAAGACAGAAAAACATGGAAAAAAGCATAACAGAACTCCACAGTCCTACATCTTACAGTAGAAGGACTTATGACTAAATAAATAAATAAATATCATCTTGTTTATCATACAGTTTACATTTAGCCAAATTGCATAGTAGTAAATAACAGTTTGTAGTCCAAGACTTGCCTATATTATTTAATTGATTAAAATGATAGCTGTCGACTTAATAGGCAGAAGATTATTTGATAGTGTACCTACCTATGTGAATAAAATATTTTTTATCTTAGTTCTAGTAAACTGCAGGTGATGCATTTTTGCAATTAATTTGAAAGTCTGTTTTATAATTTATAAGTCAAACTGCTTAAAGTCATATATCTTTGTTAGGACACTGATAATTTGGTGCATTTCTGAAAAACGAAACTGTTTGTGATTTTAGAAGGACGAAACTCATATAAGTTGAAGTTAAACAGTATGAAGCATGTATACATATACTTCTGTCCACAAAATGCAACTAGAGCCTTTAATAGTCATTCTTTTCTGTCTATCATAGAGCATAGTTTTACTGTTTTAAATTGCGTAACAAGAAATAGAAAGAAATGTCAAGCCATATTGAGTTTGTCTTTTATTATTTCATAGAAATGAGTTTGACGCGCGGTGTCCTCCTAAAGTATCAAGTTACAGTAGCTAAGAATATCAATTTAATTTACAACCCCAACATTAAAAAATATTGATTCGATTTTAATCGATCTGGTAATAACTTACTTGTTTTCAGGTTGAAGGGGGCACAAAAGGCATTATTAGTTTTTATAATAAATTAAATACAAGTTGTAGTAGGCGGCAGATGTATCGATGCCACGAGGTGATTAGCTCGATTAGGTATCGACCCCCTACAGAGGTTGTGAGGTGGTCACATCTGTCCAAGGAAGCGCCACATCACCGTCGTCTTGAACGCTAACTCACAGAGTTACTGAAGGTGTTCATATAATTTTATACATTAAGATAAAACGTTCTACATTGGTCAATATTATGTACCTACATAGCAATTACTTACAATTACTTAATAAAATTTCTACAGTCGGAAAATATAACTACAACATTTAATAAAATCTACTCGAGAAATCAAATTAGCTTGTAATGTTCAACTTTTTTTTTCACTGATCATTATATCAATTTCATTTACTATCAAAATTTAGCTTGTGTAAATAGAAATGTATAGTAACACCTATAGTAACGCCGCATCGTATTTATACCTATAAAATTATCTGTTCATTGGGCAAATTATAGAATTAATTCTTGGAACATTAAATTAGAGTCTACCCATATAATCAAGGGTTTGAAAATATTTTTATGCAGTTTGAGTGTAGGATTAAGGCATGGCCATAAATATTGGGGTAATGATGAGATTAGAATTTCTGCAGTTCGTGTGCACCTTTTCACTAAATAGGAAAGTCCTGTTAAATCTCATTTCTACCTATTCTGTATAAACAGGGCCGGCCCTAAAAGACGCAGCGTCCTACGCAAGAACAAACTGCGTGGCCCTTCTAAAAAATCAGTAGAAAACCAAACTCCATTTGTATGATATTGTTGTACATATATTCTGTTTTGTAAATTGTTGAACAAACATGACTAATATCACAAATCGATTATACAACAAAAATACCTAACAAACCAATTTTATTTTAAGCTAAATAGAAACTCAAATAATCTTTCTAGGTTTTACCTACTTCTCCAAAATCTTTTTTGAATATTATTTTATTTAGATTTACCGTGGCAAGATAAATTGATGAAATGGAAGAAAACGTTATATTAACTCTTAAATATACTACCAATAACTTTCCATCTTATTATCTTTGTCTTGATTTGGTAAGGATGAAAGGAACTACAGCAGCTGAGAATAACTTTTTTGCATTAAAAACTGATTTAGATATAAAAAATGAGGAAATTTAAAACCGAATATTTTAGGGAATTCTTTGTATGTCACTGCGTTGCTCATATTGAAAATTTCGCGAAAATAAATCAGTTTCAAAATTTCTCCAGACCCTTCACACTTAGAAGAATTTCCATATCCACTGGAAAGTGGCACGTAACGATTTCATAAAATTTGCAATTGGCCCTTTGGCTTAAAAGTTTGCACGGGCCTGCTTTATATCAAACTCTAAAATTGATTGCAGTTTTGTGTAAAAAAAAAATCACCAATTACTGTAATTTTGAATCAAAACAAACAAACTGGTTGTCTTGTACCCTCAACACGATTCTGTAGATTATTAGTGTTGTAATCGTACTAATATGCAATGAAGCATGGTATTTGGTTTAAAATAACTTCATCCAATTCGAAATGCAAATAAGACGCTTATATTGTGCCTAATTAAAAAAAGAACTTGTAGAGAGTAATCTCAAAGTTACGAGGAAAAGAGTTGTTTGGGTTTTTACTTATTACTATGTTGTAGAAACATGTTGCAACTAGTTTCAAGTGATAGCAGTGCATAACATTGCTTTCCACGTAGCCAGGCCAATTTCTTTATAGGGCAGACAAACAATGGACTTCCTACAAGATGGACATCTTAATATAATATGTACACACCAAAACACCCACACCTAATTGTTTATCTAACATATATTAATATTTATCAGTACTTTGATTCGGCAATAGAAAAACATAACATTGTTCATTATTAAACACAATGTACCGTTTAATTTGTGTAATAAATTTGATAATAAAACAATGGAATGGCTATTAGAACCTGCTTCTAAATGGGCTAGTCGAGACAGTACACGGCTATTTTGCATATATGAACTTCGGTAACGTATCCCGGAGTAAATTTCCTACAAACAAATATCGTGCTTTATTCTAATACGCGTGAACGCAAAAGCGAAAGGTAAGAAAGAGACGAAATGCGTTAAAAAATACACTTGATGGATGGGAACACGGCTCGATGGAAAGATATGCTCGCATTAAGAAACTACTGTGCTTGTGTAATGAATGTCTCCCCCGCTAGGTGGCACGCCCGTCGATTAGAAAACAATGTGATCGACTTTTGTTAAAACAATCACGCAACGCGATTGCTCTGATTATATCGTTTAAAATCTCTATTATGTCATATAGCGTAAAAATCAATTTAAAAAACTTAACATAGAGGTAGCTCCATTGTTTATTAAACAATTGTTGATATACAATGCAAAAAAAGTTATGATTTAAATAATTTAGCAAATCATTTGTGAATATACAGGGTGGGCAAATTTCGACGTTTTCATAAGGAATCTCGGTAACTATAAGAGTTATGGAAAAAAGAACCCCCCTCCCTCAATCTCTTTTTCGAGAAAAAGTAAATGGTGAAAACTAAAATTGGTTATCGTCTTTTGTTTTCGAGTTATGAACGATAACTCGATTTTTAGACTTTTCTTTTTATGACTAAATCTCGCTTGTTTATAAAAATAAAGAAAAATAATTTTGGCGTTCTACAGGCCCTTTTTTTATAAGAACGCAGTGGCATAGACAATTTTTCAAAAAAAAAAATTAAATTCGAGATGAGACATAAAGTTGTATTTTTTTAAATAGAACCCATAGTTGGCTGTGGCATCACACGAAAGAAGATTTATTTGTCCATTCCAATGATATGTATCATGTGGGGTCGGTTTATTAATTTTCCTTACATTATAGCAAAAATTAGGTGGTTTTTCATATATCATTATTTTCTAGTTGTAGGCTTATTATTAAGAATATACCTGGTAAAACAAACTGTCATCCTGTTGTTTTAACGATAATTTAACAGAAATAATCACGATTAATTGTTAATTGTTTTTATTTTTGTAGGTACATTGAAAACACGAAATGGCTTACGAATATTACGAAAAGTATATGTTAGAATGTTCTATTCAAAGTAATAATAATTCTGAAGCTGCAAGTGAAACTTATTTTAATCGTTACCCAGAAAGAAGGCAATCTAATAAATCTATTTTTGGAAGATTAAAACAAAATCTCTTTAATTTTGGGACACTGGATTCTTATCAAAAAAGTACCTGGGAAACGTCAAAATTATTTTTCTTTATTTTCATGAACAAGCGAGATATAGTCATAAAATGAAAAGTCGAAAAATCGAGATATCGGTGATAACTCGAAAACAAAAGACGATAACCAATTTTAGTTTTCACCATTTACTTTTTCTCGAAAAAGAGATCAAGGGAGGGGTGCTTTTTTTCCATAACTCTTATAGTTCCCTATGAAAACATCGAAATTTGCCCACCCTGTACAGGGTTTTTGAAAATCGAGTTTAAGCATGGGGATTTTGCTTATTATAATAGCTAGAGCATAGGTTTAAATTTTGAAAAGATTCTAAATTCGCTGCTTATTAATAATCCGACAAAAAATGCAAATATCTCAAACGGTATCTGAGAGAATTAGGAAACACCGAAAAATATGTTTTTTTATAATCGTTTATAACTCCTATAGGTAGCTTATAAAATAATTCAAATGTGTAAAAACATTGCCCAAGCAACTTTTTAAGCCAAATCAGATCGTGATCACGAAAATTTCCCATGCCAATTCGTTTTTGTTTTATGATAATCAATTTTATTTTTTCTTATAGGCGCAAATTTTGAAATTTACATAATCAAATGGATTTTTTTTTCTAAATTCATTGATGTATCACACATGATATTTTACTTCTACATTCATTGCCAAATTTGAAAAAATGCGTTTTGGACAACAACCACTTTAAATCCGGTATTTTTGGTCGTTTCCATGACAACCAATTAACAAACTCAAAATTTTGAAACAAAAATTATGCTGATGTTAAACTTTTTTTAAATTTCAATAGCTCTGAAAATAAATATTCGATTTTTTTCCTTTAAACCTGTTTTGTTCTTAGAGGTATGAACTTTGGTGTAATGAAATGCTAAAAATCTAAGGGTTGGTAGCATTTGTTTTTTGACTCCTCTTTACTTGTTTCGATACGATAGTCAATTTTTTTATTTGATGCTTCAATGCAAACGATTTTTGATGACTGGGATGACGAGATTTTGAGCAACAGGACTTAAATAATAGAAGTTGAATGATTATTCTTTATGTAGATATCTCTCAATAAATGAAAACTGACACAAAATTACACAATTTGATTTATTAATACTTAAACTTTCATTTATCTGAGTTGCCCAAACGGAGTTTATTATAATTTCTGACGGTTCCTTGTCAAAGAACACGTGTAAGTCAACATTAAACGCTCCTTATTTTGTGTAAATCATTTCATAATCGGCAGATGGATTCGTTTTCGGAACAGATGTACCTATAGGCGTGAGGCGATTCTACAATAAAACACATTGTGATGCAAGATCATTGAAGTTGCGATCAGACTGTTTATAATGTGAGGTGTTGACTGAACGCAGGTGAAAAGACGGCCCGATAATAGACGCGTTATTTCAAAGCGTCGTCGAGCTTATGCACGAACCGGACGTAGACATCTCATCGTATCAGAAAAAAATACTTGTATCGACCTATCTAAATATATTTGGACAAGGAATGATAAGCGAGAAAAAAATAATCGTGTTACTTGTTGGCGGGAAACGATTTGATCGTTGTCAATCTGGAGATGATTATTGCTTCATGTTTGTTTGTCCTATTTAGAGATTTAGGAGCACGTTTTATTAAAAGTACGTTATGTGCTTTAAGATAGCTTGATTAAATAAATTATTTAAATCACACAAATGGAAGGTCAGATTATACGAGAGCGAGCCAGAAATTAAAGTAAAGAGAAAAGCTTTTAGCAAATTAAATTATTTTTCTTCAAAATTTTTAATCTTCTTCTTCTAATCGAGTCCTGTTGTACCTTTCGGTGTCGAGGTATTTTTTCTAATTCTTGTGTCACATCTCTCCAGTCGACCCCTTTTTCTTCTAGTCTATGTCTCACTTTGTTTGCCATATTGTTCTTGGTCTCTCTCTAGGTTTTTTCCTCAATGTTCGTTTTCCATCCCATGTTTGCGTACCTAATTTCTTGCACGCGTAGTAGATGTCCCAGCCATCTTAACTGGTTTGTCTCCATCTTTTTCTTGTCTTTTACTCCTAGGCTTCTTCGTTGCTTATCTTATCAATTCTATTCTTCTCAAAAATATCATCTCCTGCGTCTGTATAGTTAGTTTTTGCTTCTCGTCAGTGCCCAAGTTACTGAATTATAACTATAAGTAAGAATTGGTACGTACACTGCATTAAATACTCGCGTCTTGGTGTCTTAAGATCCCCTTCTTACTTATCAAGCATTTATTGGTGGCGTAATAAAATTTCATCGCTGCAGCTATTCTGTTATTCAGCTCTTCTTCCAATTTACCGTTCTCTGCAGTTTTCGTTCCTAAATATTTAAAACCTGTCAAATTAAATGTATGTTATGTAAAATTTTACAAGTTCTGTCAGAGTGGTGCGTCAGGGGTGTGGTGTAATGTTTAATCTATATTAAAGTAACGCTGGTCGTCAAAATTCGTCAAAAAATTATCAGTAGTAATATAACAAGTGCATTGAAAATTATCGATAATTTTTGGTAAATATGCCCGAATGCAAGCTGAGCTGCTTCAACTTGCATGAGTGAAGATTTGTCAAAAATTATAGATTATTTGCAATGCACGAGTTATATTTTGTCAGAAAATTTCCTTCCCCTAACCTATCTGTCAAATTAAAATGTTATTTAATTTAGATAAATTAAAGTAGACCTACTACTTACTGCAATTGTTATTATTAATAGATCATTTATAACTAATTTTTAATTCAAGAATTATATTTTAATAAAAATTAATGAACCAAATAGTATTTAGGCACATACATAATCTGTTATGTCAAATTTTACAGAGTGGTGTGTCAGGGGTGTGGTTTAATCTATATTAAAGTAACGTTATTGGTCGCCGACATCTGTCAAAAAATTATTAAGACGAAAATACCTTATTCCCTCTCCAAATTTATATTTTCCACCAATCAAAAACTCAGATTTCTTAGAAACGACCAATAAACGCATGAAAATCTGTTAATTGCGAAAAGTAAATTATCAGTGTATGATTATGTTTATTGGCCGTTTAAAGGAAATCTGAGTTTGTTATTGGTCGAAAACGCAAATTTGACAACAGGATCAACTCCTGGCAGAGGAATGTAAAATTATTACCGTGTAATATTGCTCCTATTGGTAGTCTCTAAAAGATTTAAGATAAGTGATTGGTTGAAAACGCAAATTTGACAGGTGAAGGGAATTTTCAAGATCAAAATAATTAATCCCCTCTCCAAATTTATATTTTTGACCAATCACAAACTCAGATTTCTTAGAAACGACCAATAAACGCATGAAAATCTGTTAATTGCGAAAAGTAAATTATCAGTGTATGATTATGTTTATTGGCCGTTTAAAGGAAATCAGAGTTTGTTATTGGTCGAAAACGCAAATTTGACAGGAGGATCAACTCCTGGCAGAGGAATGTAAAATTATTACCATGTAATTAATATTGCTCCTATTGGTAGTCTCTAAAAGATTTAAGATAAGTGATTGGTTTAAAACGCAAATTTGACAGGTGAAGGGAATTTTCAAGATCAAAATAATTAATCCCCTCTCCAAATTGATATTTTTGACCAATCACAAACTCAGATTTCTTAGAAACGACCAATATCCGCATTAAAATCTGTTAATTGCGAAAAGGATATATCGGTGTGATTATGTTTATTGGTCGTTTTTAGGAAATATGAGTTTGTTATTGGTCGAAAACGCAAATTTGACAGGAGGATCAACATCTGTAATAATGTACCTATTACCCATAGAAGATTTAAGATGAGTGATTAGCTGAAAACGCAAATTTTACAGGTGAAGGAAATTTTCAAATATACTTTGCCACCAAAGCGGTAAACGGATGTGAACGCAGGGAAATGGCTTATCTTTTTGTCAGATAAAAATATATTAATATAAATAATTTTAATTCAAGATCACGGATACTCTTGCTAGAAAGAATGGATTTATTATTTGGTTTGGGACTCGTCTTTTCTTCTCAGTAGATTTTTTAAATAAAATTTAATTAATCTTGTAAATATTTATGCTAAAAATGTTTACTTAAATAATTCAAACAATTAATTTACAAAAATGTTGTATTTATCCTGATGAAATCATGTGATAACGGTTTATTACTTATTATTTTGGTTTAGAAAAGTTTTTCGTCCTTAATGATCGAAAACGTGTTTAAGTAAAAACTTATTATCAGTTATAATATATTAAGGGAACATTATTTTGCCGGTAAAATTATTGACAAAAGTTTGTTACTTTGGTAACATCCTGAGACAAAAGACATGACAAAATCCTGAGCCGAAGGCGAGGGATTTGGTCATTCATTTTGTCGAGGGATGTTACCTATAAGTAACAAACTTGAGTTAAAATTTTTCCTGCAAAATAATGTTCCGAAATATATTTGATTAGACTATTTCCCAAATAAGATACCAAAAATAATTACAATTTTCGTTTATTATTTGTTAACATTTTCGATAGCGTACCAACCTCTGTAGCGCATTTAAATCGTAACTCCTTTCCTTGCAAAAATTTTCAAATTGTTTCCATATTGACATTTTGGATGCAACAGTATTTTTGGGAGTTATATTTGCAACAGTTTTTTGTATTTCTTCTATGGAAGTTATTCCGAAACGGCTCATGTCAAATAATATATTTTACAACTGTCAAACATCTGTAAACAAACAACCAGGTTGCTAAGGATATAATTGACATGACAACGGGATGTTTTCGCTATTTTGGAGGTGAAAAAATCCCTAGGGATTTTATCGCTTAAAAATGAACGTGATTGGTCAAAACATTAAGGCGTGACTATAATTTGACAAAGTGATTGGTTTATATCAGTTTATATGACCATGAGGGGAATAGTCATATTAATTGTTTCTAATTTTTGAGATCACATAAAATTGACAAATATTTCAAGTCGAAAGATTTTTAAAGAACTGTTAACTAAAAGGCTTAAACTTTATTAAAATGTTAACAACTGTTATTTGCTGTTTTTTTAGAATTCATAAGATCTTTAAAGGAAATTTTTTGCGCCAAAATAAATTTGAAATTTAGTTTAATTCTGCCAAGCTGATTTAGAAAGAGGATTTAATTACTTATATAAAATATAAGCAAAATCTAGTTTTTGACGAAATAAGTAGAATTACTTTAAATTTTAATAATTTCTTGTTGTAAAACAAACAATATAGTGTTTTGTAAATAAAAATATCTATTAATGCAAATGTTTCGTTTAATTTTTAGGACAGGAATTATCCTGTAAAAATTATATCAGTAGTTTTTGGACACCGTAAAATAATTGAATTTTTTTTTTTTTAAATTGCAGCCATTTATCTACTAATATTCTAAATATTTATTAGACCCAGTCATATACGCCCATATCGATTCTAAAATTGGCTTTTGAATGAGGACGAGTATTTTAACACAATTCTCTTACACAATTTCATAAATTTACTCAAATATGAGTTTGGTGCTAATACTGAATAACCCTTGTATCTTTTTAAGATTAGATTTAAATATTTTTAAAGGTACATCTGTATTTAATTTGGAGTAACGTTAGCAAGACACTTAAGATAACCTATTTCAAAATATGTCAAGGCATACAAGGGGTGAAGTCGTTAAACATTAAATAATGCTATCAGAAACATAAATTATGGCAATATGCAATTTTAATGCCAAGTAAAAACACAAATTTATATTATTGAGTAAAAAATGCGTACAAATCACATAAAGTTTTGTAACTGTATGAAAATAGTATATTACATAACAAGAGATGTAAGAAGCATATTATGCACCGGTGGAAAAGTTGCGCACGGGGCCGCGTAGCGGCGAGGGCGTGATTGCATTACAACTCGTGTTATGTAGCTTACTTTTTCAACGATCACATAATACCTACGATTTTAACGGATTTTTGGCTAATATGCACATGTAATTACGTTGTCTTGTCAATTTTGGCGTAAGCCTACTTTGATATTTCTAGACAAGTGTGCGTTTTGCTTACCGTGAGTTATAACTCACTTACTAGGCATGCAGGGAGTGTTTGACGTGAGTCCACTTTGATCATTCCTTTAAAAAACTGTGTTTTTTGCTTACCGTGCGTAAGGACCCACTTTACTATGCATGCAGGCTTTACGGTAAGAGTCATTCACATTAGTGGTTGTAGAAAAAATATTTTAAATTTCAACATGTACCAAGTGGAAAGAATAATCAATAACAATTATGTTTAAATTAGCCACAAAAGCTGATAATCAATTTCGAGAAATAGCTCACACAAACGTTTCTAAAATTAATATTCAGACAATCACAGTTTTTTTTGAGTTATAACTCAGCCCAAACATAAAACACTCGATATATAAATTCAAAGATTTAAACAGACTGATGAGAAAGTAGCAGTTACATGATCTTAACAAGATTTTTATTGTTAAAAAGTTGCATGTCTTGTTAACCATTTAAAAGTAGATGATGGCTAGATTTACATGAACGATAACAGAGAATGCAAAAATGCCCATGGCCTTCTAGATACCTCGCCGATACATGCATTATAATACCTCGCATTAGCTTATCTAACCACTGAATAATCGACAATTACTTTCTTAAATTATAACATAGTGGTCAGTTTACCAACCATTAACAGATCTAATCAGAAGTTACTTAGTTATCAATAACAATTAGTTGTGAAGAGATTGGTGTAATAAATAGAGCTCTAAAAATTACTGTCTCGATCGGAAATATAGATACAAACTATTTCGACCAAAATTCGACGTTCTCGCTTTCATTTGTTTTTGTGAATTCACCGCTAGCATTCTATTTGCTTTTAAAAGAAGGCAATTTTCGTGAAATAATTACGGTGGGAGTACACAGCAATTTGCAGGCATAATTTAAAAATATAAAACCTCGTTGAGTCATCCAGTAGGCGTCGAAATGATGAGTTATTTGACAGCTGACGGGCTTTCTACGAATTTGACATGCATAAACATTGCGCAAACGTTCACGAGAGGTCAAATGTGTAACGATACTGTTAAAAAATTTAAATGCAAACTAAATGTTATTTTGGTAGCTCGCTCAAAAATGGATATTTAATGAGCCGGCCGGTTGGTACGCTTGTACCATTAACTTTTTGAAGTCATTTGTTATTTCGGGGGTTTATGATAATTAAGTTGTTAAACTCAATGGTTTATTTGTGTAGCAGGCCAAAATTGTACACAAGATTTTCAAAATGGGCATCCAAGAAAATTTATCTGAAAGACTTAACCTGTAAATATTTTTCAAAGATTACTTCGTTGCGACGCCAAATAAATATAGAGTGTCCCACAATTCATATCCTAGATAAAAACATTTTTTTGAATGAAAGAGAAGTAAATAGAAAACAATAAATTGGCATTTGGGCACACAAAATGTTTTTCTAGCCTATTTAGACCCTATACAAGAACCATGCTGTATTTATTGAGAATTAAAAAAACTAGTGGAATGTGAAAAGTAAAATTGGTACCTCAATATTATTTTTTTGCCTGTCATTTAATGTTTAAGGGTGGTTAATTGACACTAGCTATTACGATAATTTTTGCAATTTTTATTTAAATAACTATAGTAGATATGTTTGCGGTAGGAATAGGGCCGCTCAAGTGAGAGGTGCAGTGGGTGCAATGCACCCCGATCTCCGACTTAAGGGTGCCCCAAAATGGCATGTACTTAAATAATTTTGCAAATTTTGTGACACTCATAAAGCATACATAATTTTATTTTACATGTTTTTTTATAGGAGGCCCCAAAAAAGTTGTTGCACCTGGGCCACAATATATAGATGACCGTTCCTGCTTCTATCTCTGTTTCTGAAATCCTTATGTTCTTCATGGTGAAACGTATATCCTGTATATTGAATAATTTATAATACCAACATTTCACATCAAATTTTTTTAACCTTGTCTCTGTCTTTATTAAATAAATGCAGGTAATGACCCTGAATAGATTACGACTGATACACTTAATAAATATTTTAGTATCATAATGCGTACGTACCGTACGTTTAATAAACATGGGCGTATCACACCGTGAGAAGTAAAAAGATATTTAATATGTTTACGTACCTTGTCGTATAACTAACTACCTTATCAAAAAATTTTGTTTTCAATTTATATGCATGGAAACGATTTGATGTGAACAATTGCAGATTGAAACGTTTTGGTGACACATAAACACACGCGAGGAACTATTAGCAATCATTTTTGCGGTTTAGTGATATAACGGTGTTTGTTTATAATCTGTAGGCAGTTGTTTAAATTAGGAATTAATTTCTGCGAAGACAAAAAAGGAAAACGCATTTAATGCTTTTAGAATGAATATAATGGGCTCGTTAAGAGGTTATAGTGGCCACTGAGTTAAAATGATTGTGGTATCCCATGAACTGTTTTACTAAACAATTTTTTTTTTAATTAAAATTTTTCATCCCACATACTTATTACATTTTTAACGCTTAAATTACTTTAGTTATATTGTCTATTACCGTTAACCGTCTTACATTTTATTTAGCACGGAGTAAAGTCTCCTATTACAGGGTTGGATGGGATAAGCGATTTCGATCAATCAAAAAATTAAGAGTCGCCAGTCTAAAGTACGAGCATCAAGCTGAATTTATTAAAAATAAAAAACACCGTTAAAGATTTTACTTCACATTTCAAAGTAATTCCCTTCAGCAATAATACACTTTACTATTCTTATTTTCCTCTGCTTAGCAGCTACCGACCAGTTTTCTTTCTTGCAAAACAATCGTGAATGGCAGAATTAATCTCCTCCCCCCAGACAATAATTTTCTACCCCGCAAACGTCTTTGAAGTCTAAAAAACACCCAAAAGTAGCACAAAGCCAAGTCAGGTGATTACGGGGGATGCTCTACTACTTTTTAATTTTTCCAACCAACAACTGGAGAAAATATGCATAATTGTTATGGATAATCTTCTTCTCTGGAACCCTGCTAAATACTTCAAAGAAACATATTTTCTGTGTACCACCGAATGTGGTAACCTGTAAGGTGGTGCTGTATACCAAATTTTGTTAAAATATATCTACCGGTTGGGAAACGGTTAAAAATTATCGATATTTTTTCGAAAATTTCAACACCCTGTATCTTTAAAATGAAGCGTTTATGAACCTATGTTGATTTGGAATATTCGCTTGAAAATAAGTTTTTTGTATCGAATGTTCAAGTCCTGCTGCAAAAAAGTGGACCACCCTGTATATCGGGGCGTGGGTGCAACAACTTTTTTTGGGGGCGCTATAACAAATTGTTTGTAGAATACAATTATGTATGCTTTATGCGTGTCAGGAAATTTGCAAAATTATTTAAGCACATGCCATTTGGGGTCCCCCAAGTCGGGGGCCAGGGTGCATTGCACCCATTGCACTCCACACTTGAACCGGCCCTGGATAGAAAGATGGTCCATATAACAAGAGTTTTTTGCATTTAGCAAATGAATGCTTTCATAAGCTTAAAAACAAAAATACTAACAGTACTTATAAGAATTAACAAAAAATTTGATCGACTGAAATCGCGATTTAATACCTATAGTAATATATTGTCTACTTTATTAATTTATCTATCATAAAAACCTACAAAAACGTCTATAAATCAAAAATTTTAGTCTTTATAGGGAATTACAGATAATTAAATTTTGTCAAATACAAACAAAAAAACGATTATAAAATAACAAATGTTTCTTTGTAATAAATAAATCCAAATCGTTTTCTAAGGTCTTAAAATAACAACCAAAGATGATGTATTGTCTTACTAAACTTTTATTTGCAAATTATAATAAATTCACAAGCTCGTAAGACATTTCGAGGCCAATTTTTAACCAAAAAATGTTAACGAATAATATCCAATTATAGTGTTAAAAATTATTACCTGTCAGAATTTTTTTGCTTGTATCATTAACTTATTAATTGATAACATAAATTTTATCAACTTTTTGCGTTTTACAAAGAAACATTTCTTATTTTAACTAACTGCAAACGGTAGAAGCAGAAAATCGTTTTAGTTGTCGTAAAATCTTTACAACCTATAGAGCTGAGACATGTTACTTAAACATGCTTTTTTTATTTCTGCAATGGGGCACACCAGAGAACTTTGCTTTTAACACTGCTGGGTATAACTATTACTAAAATAGACATTCTTCAGCAAATTGTTGCAATCATTCAAGGACAAAATGGGCATTATTTTGGAAGTCTTAGTGCATTAGCGGTTCTCTCAGTTACCCCATCCAAGACTAAACAATACTAAAGCTCGTTCGAATAGTTCCCTAGGGAGCAGGTGCTCCCACTTCTGTAACGCGATCTCAGAATACACTGCCTTACTGCATTTAGTAAATTTGAAGTAATATGGAGGCTATTTTAGATAGGGTAAAAACCAGTTAATGAATATAACAAGTACCCAGGATACCTTACATTAAACTGGGCTGTCTTTTCATTACAAATATATAGGGTGGTCCAATAGTCTAAAAACGGGTTAAAAATCACGCTAGAAATTTAGTTAGTACATTATTATTTAATAAGCGAGTACAGGGTGGTCCAAATTAGATGGGATTACATAAGTATTTTGCTTAATATTCTAGATAGAGTAACAGTTAAATTACTAAAAATGTGCAGTTTTTTGGGACAACTCAGAACCGTTTTCAAAACTATTCTATCATTTGCAGTTTTTGAGTTCTTAACCTTCGAGCGGGCGCGACTAAAATTATAACATCACCAGGCGCCCAGGATATTTTTTATCTCGTGCGTTATTTGTATGTATTTTGCTGATTTAATATATTTTGACGGTTCCGAGGGCCATATTTTTGTTTATTATTTATTGTTCAATAGTTGTGGCATATCTAGGTCATAAGGGCATTCATTTTTTTAATGTAATTTTATATTTTTTTGATTGTGCAAAAATAAAAATTTCAGTTGTCTATGTAATAGGTACCTACGTAGTTTTATTTGCAAAAATAATCAAAATATATTCCAAATTCAAATTGTAACATAACATAAATTCATAAACATAAGAATAATAACAAAATAATAAAATCAAAAAGTATTCTCAAAGACTAATAAATTATTATTATTAATATTATTATTATTATTATTATTATATATAGCAAAAACGTTGTTTTAGGAATACCTTTGGGTTAGACGGCGCCGGGAACTCTAAAAAAAAAATTATCGCCAAAAATCTTAAAAAGGTATAAATTTTATCGCTGCGCGCCCGCTCGAAGGTTAAAGAAAAACTGTTTTTATTGTTCTATTTTTAATGGTCATATTTCTCTTATTGTAGGAAATATCAAAAAAGTTTATGAAGATTAATTTCAGATATTTTATGTATATTTTGATAAAATTTTAAAAAAAAATTACGCTCACCGCTAAAAAGTTTTGACACAAACTTACCTTTTTTTAAATGGAAGCTATAGTTGGCTATGACCTACTTAAATTCCTTATTTTTTCCCCATTCTAAAAATATAAGGGTTGATGTATTTATTTTTAAATACAAAAGTTTTTTAATTTTTTTAAAGAAAAAATAGTAGGCTGTGAAAACAAAAAAAAAAAGAACATGAAAACCGTAAATGATAGGATATATTTGAAAACTGTTCTGAGTTTGTTCCAAAAAAACAGCACATTTTTGATAATTTAACCCATTGAATTTGGACCACCCTGTACACTACATGATTGCGCTGCGCGCCCGCTAGTTGCAACAAGGGAAAATTATTTTATATTATATTGCTCCACACAATACAATTTTTTTTCATTGTCTACTTTGCAAGTGCAAGTATTACAATATCATCACTTATCTTGTTATAAAACATATTAATATTAATGAATTTACTTATTTTTTGTAAAACATAATTCTATAAAACTATCGTAAGTTTCAAAAATTTCTGTGAGACCTATAAGTAATTTATGTTATCTATTTTTTAAAAAATTCCAAGCTATAGAAGGAAAACGGAACATACAGAGCACATAAAAAAATGAAAAAAGTTGTAGACAGTGTTTAAATATAAAAATTACAGCAAATAATACTCGATATTTGGGTGACAGACAAAGTAATAGAAGTACTTAAAAAAAAATAAAGAAAAGTCGGTGCAGTAGTGAGGATAAACAGGAAAAAATCAACCGGGACCATGACAGAAAAAAAAATATTTATTTCACAACCACGCATATAAATAGAAAAAAGAAAACAGTAAGGCCTCAGGACTTTATAAGAAAATCGTTAATTATATCTTAGCTTAAACTAGTAAAATTTCTCACATTACATTTATAATGAGGTGTGCCCCCGTCTTGCTATCGAAAGCAAAATTAGTTCCAACTTATGACTTCTAGAACGAATTCATACTGTTTTAGAGTATAATACAATTTCAGCTGAAAAAGTAATTCTTCAAACGTTTAATATACAGCGTCATTCAAAAGTCTGCAATAAATGGGAAAATTTTGTATTATTAATTTCTCAGAAAAGTTTATTCTTGATAAAAGTTGGTGCATGGTTTAATCTAATTTTAAGATTGAAAAAAAATTGATAAAAAGTCATAGGACACAAGATTTTAACGATTTTTGAAATATTCGCAGGAGTAAAGTGCCCTTACTTTAAGATATTAAACAAATATTTTTAAAGAAAAAGTTATTTAGAATCTAAAAATAAGGCCAAATTTAAATTTTGACGGTCAAATTCCAATTTTTATTTATTAATAAATTTTAAGTAGGTAGGTAGGTACTTTACTTTCCGAATATTTCAAAAATCGCCAAAATCTAGTGTCCTGTGACTTTTTATTAAACATTTTTTCATATTAAAATTAGTTTTAGGCTATGCACCAACTTTTATCAAAAATATAATTTTCTGAAAAACTGATAATAAAAAACTTTTCTATTTGTTGCAGACTTTTTGAATGTTAAAATGTCTTAAAAAATAAAAATTAGAATTTGACCCTTAAAATTAAAATCTAGCGTTATTTTGAGATTCTAAATAAATTTTTTCCATAAAGCTTTTTGTATCTCTTAACAAGAGGCACTTTACTCCTGCAAATATTTCAAAAATCGTTAAAATCTAGTGTCCTATGACTTTTTATCAATTTTTTTTCCTCTTAAAATTAGTTCTAGACGAACCACCAACTTTTATCAAGAATATAATTTTCTGAGAAATCAATAATAAAAATTTTCCTCATTTGTTGCAGACTTTTTGAATGACGCTGTATATTTGAACTCATAATTATGGCCCGTCCATTTTATTTTATAGTCTATATCATAGACTTAATAATGTAATCAAAGCAGTACTCTTTGAACGATTCTGTTTAACTTTTGGGCCACTGTGTATTCAAACACAGTTTTTAAAAATGCATTTCCCAATATGTCTAGGGAATCTATCAACAATTGAAGAAAAGATTACTTGGACAATAAAGCTGCTAAATATCAACTTATTATTAACTCTGTGATAAATCTTTAACGATAGAATTTTCGGTTTTACTTTCACCTTGGCATAGCATTCTAAACACTAAACAGATTCGTTTTGGTGTTTATTCGCCGGCCAAAAACAGAAGTACGTTAAAAAAAGGGCAAAACCGTGTCTAGAATTACCATCAACCTAAAATCTTCCTTTGGCTATGAAGAACAAGAAGGCGTTATTAGCGTAAGAGAAGTTAAACAAAATATTTGTGAACAAAAGATTGTTTATACAAACGCATAGACGTATAGACCTATTGCACAATAACCTAACCATTAACTTTTGTGTTGATTTTACCTGCTTAAATTCTTCTAAGGGCATGTGCTTTACCGACAGATGCACGCAATGCATATGTCTGCAGTACCTTTTTACTCATACGGTCCTTTGCCCTTTACCAGAAGTCCTGAAACAAAATTTAACATGTAGACGGGTTTCTTTCTTCAAACAGCTTGAACTTTTACAAGATTTTGACACTAAAGGAGGTGAATAATTATTATACATTCAATACAATAGGTGTAGTGAATCTATGAAGCAGTGTTTTTTATTAAATACCTAGATAAGTTTTAAATCAATATGTAATAAATCCAAGGTTAAGGTACTTAAAAGGTGTAATTTTATACATTTTGTGTAAATATGTACTTAACAAAAATAAATCGAACCTGTTTCTGCACGCAATATTTATATTAATTTCAAAGCAACAAATATTTATCAGTGATAATAAACTATTTCTTTGGCCTTCAGTTTAAAATTATAACTAATAAAAGTTCAATGTCACAAGTATATGGTGGTTTAGAAACAGGTGCTAAAATAAGTGTTAAAGCGAAAAAAATACGTTTTTTAGCAACGCACAATACTATACATAAAATTGGTTTGAGTTATTATATAAATATAACTCCAACTCAACTAAAAACAATTTTCAAAATACTGATTGTTGTAAAAATGTCACAAATTAAAATTTCATTCGCTTATATATCCAGATTTTGACTTATTTTTAATACAAAGGCAAAATATTTTACTTAGTTTCAATATCCGTTTTTAAGTTCCTAATAGGTACAGTGTCTTTATTGTACAGGGTTATTGAAATTCGAGTTTAAGAATGGGTATCTCGCTTTAGTTTTTTTTATGGGCGCAATTTTTGCTATTTACATAATCAAATAGCATTTATTTTTCCGAATCCATTGATGTTGTATCACACATGGTATTTTACTTCTTTATTCACGGCCAAATAAAAAAATAAGGGTTTTAAATAATAACCATTATAAATCAGGTAGGCTGGTCGTTGTAGTTTATGTTGTTTCTATGACAACCAATCAACAAACTAAAAGTTTTGAAAGTCCGTTACTTGTCATCGTAATAGATTCGTAAAAATGAACTTTAATAACGAAGAAAAACGCGATATGAGGCGAATTTTTTATACCGTTCCTGTAAGTTTTGTTATAGGTACTTTATCACATGCTTTGTACAAATTTACTTAAAATTCTGTGTAGTGTTTTTTTCAGATATGTTTGTAATAAATTATTTTTTTTATTGTCATGTGATACCTTTCTGCCATATTTTTGGTAAAAACCCTATATTTTCCCAAGTTTCTGTCCAACGTACAAAAATATGTATGGTTGCTTCTTTCTAGATATACTTCTGCGTATCGTTGACTTGACAATATAGAATTCCTATTCAATGAATAAGAAATTCGCAGCATCTCGCGTTTTTCTTCGTTATTAAAGTTCATTTTTACGAATTTATTAATATAGACTTAATTATAGACTTTCAAATCTTTTAGTTTGTTGATTGGTTGTCATGGAAACAGCATAAACTACAACGACCGACTTACCTGGTTTATCATTGTTATTGTTTAAAACCTTCTTTTTTTAATTTGGCAAAGAATAAAGAAGTAAAATACCATGTGTAATACATCAATGGATTCAGAAAAATAAATGCTATTTGATTATGTAAATAGCAAAAATTGCGCCCAGAAAAACTAAAGTTGGTAAGGTATCATAAAACAAAAACGAATCGATCTGGGAAAAATTTTTGACCCCCATCCGATTCGGCTTAAAAAGTTGCTTCGGCAATGGTTTTACACAATTGAAATATTTCATACTCCTAAGGAGTTGTAGGCGATTTTCAAAAATCGTATTTTCCAGTTTTTCCTAATTTTCTCGGATACCGTTTGAAATATTTTCAATTTCTCTTTGGAATATTATTGATCATGAAATTTAGCAACTTTGCCGAATTTAAATCTATACTCTAGCTATTATAACAAGCGAGATCCCTATGCTTAAACTCGAATTTTTATCACCGTGTTCATATAACATTTTTCAAGGGTATTTTCTCGATGTGTACAGTTATATGATACTATTTTGTTTTATTACATTTGTTAGACATCCATGTAAATTAAAATATTCCAACTTGAATTTTCATTTGCAACTTTAAATTTTAAAATTTTTAATACAATAACTCATTAAAACTTTTTTTTGGATTTATTGTGAAAATAACAAAATTAAATTGTTTTAAATTTGTTTTATGTAAAAAAACAACAACTTTAAAATATAAATATGGAAAGAGACGCACTAAAAAAATAAATATTATAGGGAAGAGAACGTAAAACAGCAATTGGTTTAAATATATGAAGATAAATATTATTATATTATGTTCATTTTTCATTCATTTCAATTAGGAACGGAGGAACTGAGCGTGCACCCATCAAAGTTTGACTACCACTGCACCAAAGGTCACGCAGTTTATTGTCAAGCAGGTAAGTATGAAAATCTAAGCAGACAGATGTTAAGACCCACGGTAGCCCAAATTCATTAAATATTCCTCAAACACATTTACCACTACTAAGACTTAAGGTGTTGTTTTGAAATATTTGACCCAAAACGCCATAAATTAACGCATCGCTTACTCGCTTCTTCTTGACAGAGACGAGCAGACTACTATTTAAATATTGTATTTGATAATTTCACAATTTGTTTTTCATATGCACCGTTATCAATATCCCCAACCAATATTTGTGAACGCTTGATGTTTGAAGTTGATAAACGTTTAAAATCTTGGTTTATACCAAGAAGTTTGCTTTTGGTCTATATTGGGACTTCACACTCTTCCAGATTCGAGTCTTATCAGACAAAAACCCCCGATATAATCCACCCTGCGTCCCTACGTCAATAAGATATCAAACTTTATTTGGGCAGTCAATACAACGTTCGTTACGCAACAGAGTAACGGATCACAGCTGATAGTTCCGAATCTAAATACTAATCGTTGCAAGTCCCGAGCGGTTTAAATCAATTACCGATCCAAGTGCACATTGAAACCACGGTATTTTACACAGAGGCACGTGCAGATGTGCAATTGTTCCATGGATGCATCCTGTAACGGTCATCCATCCCGGGACGCGTGCCGACGCACTTTCTGAGGGTCCCTCTGGTGTCGGGACGTAAGGACGATAATGGCGACACATACCCTCACATATGTAGGGTTGCTGGGGATGTGCTGGTTCTTTATAAGGCCCGGGCAGGTGGGCTTTGGCGCGCGACCGCTGAGCTTTATGTCTGAATGACCTACGATGCAGTTGATGGTTGAAATACAGCTTTCTACGAATGACACCCGCTCTGAACGATTGTGTTGTAACATAATACCCGTCCTGATTGCACACCTCATCGTGTTCTTTTGTTTCGCTTTAGAAGAGTCTCGGTAACTTCAATGTTTGCTACAACAGTAACAGACAGCATGAACCTGTCGATTATGCATTAGAGTTTCTTATGATTTTTGTTTTAAAATAACAGACAGCATAGAACAAAAACCAAACAAAAGAAGAGCACGTACCTACTTCCTATTTCATTGATTATCGATGAAATAAAACAAAACATGGTTCAAAAAACACTTTCTAAAATTTAATCTAACAAAATACACAGCGTTTAGATTCACTAAATTTAAAACTGATGGCTACTTACTCATTTTCAAGTATTTTTTTAGGCTTCAATGAGCTTTAACAGTATACAGCCTATCTTTTTGTTATCGATTAAAAATTCATAACCTTCAATTTTTAATTAGAACACAAAACGAACTAGTTTTATCCCTTATTGCATTTTCAAGACGTTTAAACGTTGTGTATTCTTATTTACTTTTGACATACAGCATTGCTTTCTAAATTTGTGAATACCCACCATACTGATGATTTAAAACTCTTTAGAACAATAACAAATATTGCAGATTGTCTACTGTTACAAGAGGATCTCCACAGATTAGAAATATACTGTCAAATAAACAAACTTGCCTTGAATGTCAGCAAGTGCTATAAAATTAATCTTACACGAAACAAAAATATAATCCTACGTAACTATTCTTTAAATAATTCAACTCTTATGAACACTACAGTTGTAAAAGATTTAGGAATTCTATTAGACTCTAAACTTTATCATAAATAAATTTTAACTTACATAGATTAGGTCTACGATACCATTTTCTCTTTTATTTAACACCTTGTAGCACAAATGCCTTTTTTTAACTCGCCAATCAACAGAATTCTTTACTCCTATAATCAAACATTCACAAATATTGATATATTTAGTCTATCATTTCATTCGTTTAAACATTACTCTAAAGTAATCTTATTCCAACTCGATCATTTACTGTACCTACTATCTATGTATTATGCACATTAATAATAAAAACTAGAACATAATTTGGGCTCGGCATGTTTTGTTCTGTTATGTGTAAATAAATGAATAAATAAATAAATAAATATCAACAATAAAAATCAAAAATTAACAAAAAAACTAGCTATAACAATTGAACATTGCTCCAGTTTTATATTTTTGAAAATATTCAATTTTTTAGAGCTTTGTACTGTAGTGCAAATGTTCTATCAAAAACGTGTTTTTCTGCTTAAATTTTGACACCATTTATAAAATGCAAACAGTAGCTGTATCTTATGCAATTCTATCATTATTTTAATGTGCAACTACACAAATATTTACAAAGCCGTAAACAAACAAACGTAAAATACGGCGAATAAAAATTTTAAAGCGTTAGGCGTCACTGAAATTTATTAAAAAATCTTAAATGCAATGTAAATAAAATGATTTGAATTATTTGTAGATGTTGTTGACGTTCCTTGTATAACCACAATTATTATTTTCACGAGTATTCGCCAATTGGTACTTATTTATGAAATAATTGTTAAATAAAATAAAATAGACTAAAACAAATTAAACTATCAAACTTTAATGATTGTGTTTTAATGAAAAGCAAGGTTTTATCTTTATTTGCTCTGAAAATATCTTTTCTTTATATAAAATACAAAAAAAATTCATTAAAACTTTGAATAAGTGTTACTGGTAAACAATTTTGAAATTTTGTAACTGTTAAATTTCAGAAGATTTAAACTACGAACTGAATACACCTTTTTCGTAGATTTTAAATTACTACACAAGTTTGAAAATCATTTTGTAGGGAATAGATTAGATTAGAATTAGATTATGTAACTATCACATACAGGGTGCACCACGACCCTGAGATTCTTCGATAGCTCCTTTATTAATGAAAATATCAAAAAATGTTTAATACAAATATTGTGCGAACCTATTTTCTACATAAACTAAAATTATTTTCAAATATACAGGGTGTTTCGTTTGACCGGCACATATAAAAATTTAATTTTTTTAAACAGAACACCCTGTATATTTTTACAGTTTTGGATTCCTCTTAAAATTTACTTTAAAAAATGTTTAAGGTTATATGAGTCTTAAGTCAACCGTTTTCGTAAAATTTATATTTTTGTGAAAATTTTGAGCGATAGAGCACTTTCAATTTTTTTTTACATTAAAGTTATTTAAAAAAGCGGCAAAATTTCGTTTAAAATTGAGATTGACAATAGATTGATTAACACTTTGCGCTAGCTACATTTTAAAAATATTATACAGGGTGTTTTTTACGCTTGGTCAAACTTGTGAAACTTTAAACATCGATAAGTCATTTTTCCTAAATGCAACACCCTGTATATTTTTACATTTTCTTGTAGAGAATTTAATTGTCTTTCGAAATTATTAAGCATGTCCTATACCTAAAGTTAATATTTTTCGAGCTATCTCGATTTTTATTAGTATTACTAAGGCAATTAAAATATTTTAAAGTGGGCCATGGACGTAAGTCGTAATTTTTCAAAGAATTTTAAAACAAAAGAATAAAAAGAGCTCCAACTTTAATTTTAGTCCGATAATGTACCCCTTTTCCCCGAAATTTATCGTATAAATTGTTTAAAATTATATCCTTGTTCATGTTCTACGCACAGCCGTAGATGTTGTTTCAAAGACTCTAACACTCTTGATAACATTTCGGGGGTTATACCATTAAAAGCAACACAGCAAGTACTGCAGTTGCCGAACACAAAATATCCTAATAGATGGATAGGGCGATGTATACCAATCTTCTAGCCACCTAGGTCACCTGATCTTACCCCTATAGATTTATTTTTGTGGGGACCCATAAAACAAGTGTATCAAGACCCCCCAACAACTGCTGAAGATGTGCAGAACAGGATTCGTGTTGCTTTTGATGGTATAACCCCCGAAATGTTATAAAGGGAGCTAGAGTCTTTCATACAAGGTCTACGGCTGTGCGTAGAACAAGGACATAATCTTAAACAATTTATAAGATAAATTTCGGTAAAATGGGGTACATTTTTAGCCTAAAATCAAAGTTGCAGCTCTTTTTATTCTTTTGTTTAAAAATTCTTTGAAAAATTACGACTTACGTCCATGGCCCACTTTAAAATATTTTAATTGCCTTAGTAATACTAATAAAAATCGAGATAGCTCGAAAAATATTAACTTTAGGTATAGGACATGCTTAATAATTTCGAAAGACAATTAAATTCTCTACAAGAAAATGTAAAAATATACAGGGTGTTGCATTTAAGAAAAATGACTTATCGATGTTTAAAGTTTCACAAGTTTGACCAAGCGTAAAAAACACCCTGTATAATATTTTTAAAATGTAGCTAGCGCAAAGTGTTAATTAATCTATTGTCAATCTCAATTTTAAACGAAATTTTGCCGCTTTTTTAAATAACTTTAATGTAAAAAAAAATTGAAAGTGCTGTATCGCTCAAAATTTTCACAAAAATATAAATTTTACGAAAACGGTTGACTTAAGACCCATATAACCTTAAACATTTTTTAAAGTAAATTTTAAGAGGAATCCAAAACTGTAAAAATATACAGGGTGTTCTATTTAAAAAAATTAAATTTTTATATGTGCCGGTCAAACGAAACACCCTGTATATTTGAAAATAATTTTAGTTTATGTAGAAAATAGGTTCGCACAATATTTGTATTAAACATTTTTTGATATTTTCATTAATAAAGGAGCTATCGAAGAATCTCAGGGTCGTGGTGCACCCTGTATATGGTATATGGTAATTGGGGTAGAACTCCTTTGTTGCATTATTTCTTTCTACTGCCTAGAGCCTACGACATCCTTAATGTGACCGTGATGTTACTTTAATCTCAAAAGTTTTATTTTCACAAAGAAAATAATTTTTAATAGATTTCAATTATCATAGCTGGTATTTTCAGCAAAATAATTTAATTTTGAAAATTGAAGAGCGTTGATTGTATCCATTAATTTTTATTTTACTGGATGGTCATGTTAATATAATTTTCGCCTATTTTTCACAACAGAATTTTAAATTACCCGCGTACATATGGAATTTATTGCTGAAATATTTATATATACTGAACGTGAACGGCACGGAAAGCTCTGCCATGCACGTGTTACCGTCACATTTTAAGTGCTGCCAACGTTTATATTGAAAGTAATGTAGTCAGGTGACAAAATATAAAATAAATAAAAATACATAAATCTTGTTCCATGTAAACGGGTGTCGCAAATGCAGTTAAAACATCGGAATTCGCGGGACAAAAAAATGTGTCAAAACGAATAATTTACGAGTCGGCTGTTTGCAGAATAGAACTCACCGAATGGTGGTCTTAGGGTGAATGAATTCGGTCGGTACCGGAATAGCAAGGGATACCAGTCCTTATCGAGCCCCGATCCAGGGTCGAGCTATTTTGAGATGTATGGAGTTCCAAAGTTACCGCTTTCTTGGTTCCTATTCTTCTAAATCGCTCTTTGTTGGTTTTCAATAGCGCAGGTTGCGTATTGTGCACAACCTGAGCCTATTGGTTTTGGATTTTATTTTTTTAGACCTACGACGACATGTGTCTTGTGCCTTTTTACCGAACAAAAGTTAAGCATTTTATTAACGAAAGTACGTTAATTTTTATAGTATGGTTTTATGGGTGGCTGAGCGAAGACAATTGACTGAAACAAGGAAACAGCAAGGAGCTCTTTAAACCTCAATGACAAGTTAAAAAAAAAGTCTTAGGTCAAACCATTTCTTATTTAACTTGGTCTTGCAACTCAATATAGGTGTATGGGCAAATACATTAAATAGATATAATACGAGCATAAATAAAACAAAAACAAAGGCTATGGTTACAGCGAAAAATCATGAACCAGTTACAATCAGGGACTGAGAACGGAACGAAAACGAAAACGTTAAACGAAATTAACCGAAATTTTTTTTAAGAACAAAAACGAAACCGAAAACGAAATTATTATTTTTCGTTCAAGAACGAAAACGAAATAAATATTTTCCAAAACCGGTTTTAACCGGTTTTGTCGCTATTTCAATTTTATTTGTTAAACACAAACGCGAATTTACCTTCTGTGCTGGGGAGACTCCACGAGGCAGTAAAAAATCTCACTTGAAATAAGTGAGCTTCACTTTTCTCCATATATTTACGTGAATATGTATAAACAACTTTATTGTTTATACTTGCAATTTCGTGTAACACAATTAATGGTACAGATATTTTCTATTCCTAATTTTTTTTTTAGATCATCAATATAGAATATACACTTGATTGGATATATATTATCAATGTGTATGTTTTATTTGCGTTTAGACATAATAATAGTAAAATTTATTCTTACTTCGAAAAGGACTAATGTAAAAGAAGATTTATTGGAAGACGTGTTGCTAGTAAGATTTAACGGAATGTGAAAATTTATATTGTATGGTATGTACAAACTATAAAGTTAAAGTATATTTCAAGTTAATACCTATAAATTTTTTTTTAATATCTTTTTTATTTATAACATTTAGTAAATTATCCACTTGAATTCATTCTTTTGTCTTTTTAAATAATCACATCTTATTTAATTTAAATGCATAGATTATTAGTACTAAAACAAATTTAAAACAGCACTTGCTATATTTTCATATTTTTAGATAAAGATCGTGTGTCTAATTTAACCTAACCACGTTGTGTTTTTGCACCTTACGGGTGTTAAACTTAATAAAATGGTTAAATGTTAATGTGTTTAACGATTTGGTAAATTTAATATGACGATGGTTCGCCAGTCTAAAATATGCTGTCCGTGAGCATCAAACCCCATCGTCATCGTTTATATTTTAGTTGAGACGCAAATTTTGTTATCGTATTTATAGAGGGTTGTGGTGACTAGAAAAAAAAATTGGTTTTTTGACGACAAAAAAAGTATTGTAAAACCGGTTTTAACCGTTATTATTTCGGTTCACGAAAACGAAAAAAGAATTTTTTCGGTTAGAACGAAAAGAACGAAAACGATATATTTCGTTTTCGTTCCGAACAGAAACGAACAGAATTTTTTTCGTTTTTAGTCCCTGGTTACAATTATGCTAGACCAAAAAAAAAGATAAAAAAAGTAGCGAATTTTACATATTTAGGAACAATAATTGCAAAGAATGGTAAATTGGAGAAGATCTGATTAATAATTCTATTCAACTAATAATGCTATTCAGCTGCAGTAACAAAATTTTACTTCGCCACTGATAAATCTTTGAAGGAGATATATCAAAAGAAACGAAGACGCGAGTTTTAAATGCAGTGTACGTACCCATTTTCACTTACAGTTAAGAAACTTGGACACAAAACAAAAACCAAGAATACAGACACAAGAAATAAGATTTCTGAGAAGAATAGAGGGATGTAGACCGATCCACACAATCAGTAACGAAAAAATCTGAAAAAAAAACTAGGAGTAATACATATGACAAAAAAGATGGAAACGAATAATTCAAGATGGCTTGAATATCTACTACGTATGTCATAAAGTAGATACACGAAAATAGAATGGAAAATGAAGCAGGAGGGAAAAAGAAATAGAAGAAGTCCAAGGATGAAATGGGAATAAGAAGTGAGGCAGAGACTAGAAGAAAAAGGAGTCAGCTGGACAGATGTGCCACAATTAGCTAACGTTAGGCAGGAGTGGAGAAACTTAACCCAAAAATAGAAAAGCATAGCTCCACACCAAAAGGTACAAGATAAGCGATTAAGTAGAAGAAGTAATTTATCAATAACTCGGTCATTTAATAATTAAATTTCCCCCATTATCCATTATTGTTATTGTTGTAATATTCTTGACCTGACCCAGCCCTTAAAGGCAAGCAAAACACGTAGTAAACAATTGAAATTTGATAGCATTTGATAGCAAAAACACCATGTTTAAACTAAAAAATATATATTGGTGGGAGGCAATATCTAATTAAGAAAAAGAAATAATTTAAAAATCCAACTCTTTTCAATGGTTAAAAAAAGGTCAAAGGTCACGTGTTTTTTACGCTCGCGCGGAGACTTCCTCTTCAGTCGTAAGAGGTACAAGGATAATGGGTAGGGATGTGCATAGTCAAGGATGGGCAAGGATAGGTGGAAGTACTGCCACAGCATTTGCCTTAACCATAGAGGAAACCACCTGAAACCTCTACAATGACAGTCGGCCCTGGGAATCGAACCCAGGACCTCCCGATTACAAGTTAGGTTGTTTTACCAACCAGCCACCAAGCTCGGTTTTTCAATGACTTTCCAATGACCTTATGCCACAATGTTTACGGAAATGTTTACTATTTTGTCAAAGACTTTCTGTAATGGGCCCTTAAATTTATCCCTAGGGACCCAGATGGGCCTAAGACGAGCCTGGAAATAAGAACTATTAAAGCAAATTTTTTCAGCACTTGACCTCATGAATTCTAACTGAAATAAATTGTGTAATATTATTGAGCGAACGACAATGTCTTTTAACTTGGAAAAGTAGTCGCGCGACTGTAGCAGATACTCCATCATGAATCTTGATGAGTTTCGTCATCTTCCTTACTTGACACAAAAAGTTTTTAACCCAAATTGTTTACATATAATTTTTTCGTCTAGCCTACATAAAATTACAATTTCACAATATTTTGTTTCAAAGTTTTCGTACAACGGGTGTCCTACTGCCCTTATAAGAGCGAGCGCAATCCAGTAGGCGTAATGAGACAAGACTACCAACACAAAGTCAGTGAAAAATTAAACGAATTTGTCACTTTTTATTTAATTCACGCTTTCAGATACTTTATTTAAATTTCACTGCACATACAATATCACACTTCTCTCTTCCCCCTTCCGTCCCTGACAAAACAAGCTTCCAGCCTGTATCATTAGTGTTTAACATACATAATCCTATAAGGAGATGACTACACCTGATTAATAATCGTTTCCATGCTCCAGGTACCGGTACCGTGTAACAAGCATTCGCCGTTTTAAACTGAATCCGTAAGTGATTGATTTAGGCAATAAAATAATTTTTATTTCGCCCCAGGTGCCTATACTTATAACTAGTTAGGTATACTTACGAGGCATTAGCATCTGTAAAAAATATTCGGTGTGAGTTTGGGACTACCATTCGATTTATCTTTTTATTGTGCCGTAGTCATAATAAATGATTTTGAGAAATCGGTTAAAAAAGGCACGTTTAAAACAACTTTCAAAGAGAGAAGATGAAATGTAGACACCTTTGTGAAATATTGCGACATCTGTAACTGTTTTAAGTTTCATTTAAGAAAATATTGATATTTTTTTGAACAGTACAAATGACAGACAAACGGTTTTACTTCTATAATGTAGTAGGTTATGAAAAAATATCAAAAATTCCCACAAAAAAATCAAGTTTAAGATCATTAATACGTTGTGTTTATGAAAATAAGGAAAATAATTTTTTTCTACGACCGCTAATGTAAATTACTCTTACCGTACAGCCTTCATGCATAGTAAGTGAGTTATAACGCACGGTAAGCAAAACGCACACTTGTCTAGAAATGTCAAAGTAGGCTTACGTCAAAATTGAGAAGACAACGTGTATATTAGCCAAAAAGCCGTTAATATTGTAGGTATTATGTGATCGTAGAAAAAGTATGCTACATAACACGAGTTGTAAAGCAATGCTTCTTAAAACTCTTGTTATGTAATGTACTGTTAATGTACCAACCTAATAAAAAATTTAGACAGACTTGTTAAAACTTTTCACAAGAAACACTAAATGCAAAATAACTTAGATTTACAGTGAAACCATATTTGTCTTAAATTCGTTCTTGAGAGATGCACAAATATAGAATCACTTTTTTTCATAAGAATTAAGTAAATTGGAATAATCCTTCCCTAGCCCCAAATCTGGCACATAAACAAATAAAAATTTAACCAGAACTTTACTTTTACTAGGAAGCGAAGAAGGAAGGTAGCTAAAGAGGAGAAAGGAATTATTGTTTAGAAGAGAAATCGCTTTCCAATAAAACCTCAGGTAACTCCAATTCTGGTAATCAATGCCTTTTTTGCCCCCCTCCCGATGATTTAGCAAAGAATTTGTTCAATGTTGTCAGGTTTTGTAAGTTTTTTTAAGTTTTCCGACAAATATTGAATTTATGGACGAACTTCGGAGCATTTTTTTTTCCGAAAAAATGCAACGAATATTGGATTTAAAGGATATACTCCCAGTTATCGTGAACAGCATGGAGGGGATATCGTAAACGGTAAGAGATACAGAGTTGATTAAATGAGTCAAAAGATCCATGATTTAAGAGCAACTATTCTATGAATTAAATTGTTTTTTTATGAATAGCGCAAAAACCATTAGTTTTTTAAAGATTTTTATTCTTAAATAATGGATCATTTTGACTCATTTAACCATCTCTGTATATCTTACCGTTTATGAGATCCCCATGCTGTTCACAATGACTGAGGCACCCTGTATAGGAACTGACGAATAGAGGAGGTTTTCCTGTATAACAAAATCTTAGTAACTTAAAAAATAAGAATCAATAAAGAATAAATCATTGACTACATCGAGGCAATAACTTCAAAAAAGTTGGAAAAAAAATTAAAATGGACCAAGTCGCCTATTGCATCTATAAAATAACCGAAAGAAAATTACAATTTTTTTTATAATAGGAAACAACTTGCGAACTTCTTTTGTTTAATAAAATATTTTCGTGAATGTTATTCCTTTTTTTTCATTATAGATTTAAAAAATATCTTTGGTAATTCCTAACTTATTCGTTTTCAAAAATATCTGCTTGAATAAAAAGTTTTTTAAAAGCATAAATTAATACCTCCCTGATAAGGTCAAAGCCAACCATGGTTACATTTAAAAAACAAAGTTTGGTATATCGTAATACAGCAATTTCTCTAAAATCAATTAAAAATATACTACATACACTTTAACGAATAGTTTTTAAAATATTTAAAAAGTCTTTTTTGGGTTAACTTTTCGAAAATTAACAAAACACTTTAAAATCGTACTCTGGTCTCAAATTTGTTATGAAAAAGAACAGTAGAACATGTGTAACTAGTTTTTATGAACTGTTATTTTATTTAACTCCAGAATAAAAAACCTGTACAGGCTGGTCCAAATTCGATGGAATTACATGGGTATCTCGCTTAATAGTCAAGATAGAGAAACGGTTAAATTACCAAAAATGTGCAGTTTTTTGCGACAAGCTCGGAACCGTTTAAAAATATTCTATCATTTCCGATTTTTGAGTTATTGGAAAAAAAGTGTTTATTGTTATATTTATAATGTGTCATATCTCCCTTATTGTTTTAAATATCGAAAAAGTTTATGAAGATTTTTTTAGATATTTTTATGTAGATTTTGATTATACTTTAACAAATTTTTTACGCTCACCATTAAAAAGTTATGACACAACTTACCTTTTCTTCAATGGAAGTTATAGTTGGCTATGACCTATTTTAATTCCTTTTTTATTTCCTATTCCAAATACATAATGGTTGATGTATATTTTTTTTCAATAATACGCAAGTTACAAAGATTTTTCAATTTGTTTAAAGATGAAAAACACAAAGTAGGCTGTGAAAACTAAAACAAAACAAGAAAACCGGCAATGATAGAATATATATTTGAGAACTGTCTCAAAAATTGCACATTTTTGGTAATTTGACCGTTTCTCTATCTTGACTATTAAACGAGATACCCATGTAATCCCATCGATTTGGACCAACCTTTAAGTTGATTACTAGTAATTATAAAAAAATATTTTTATTTAAACCAAAGAACACATCTTGAAACGTTAAAAAAGTCATTTATTTTAGTATTGCATTGTTGCAGTACTAGTTAACTAAAGTGTTAAGTTAAATGACAAAACAGCTTTATTCTAGTAACGATATTTCCAAACATTTAACAGTGACAGATTTAGCGTTTCAAATTTAAATATTTATTAACACAATTGACAAGAACTAGAAGATTTATTATCATAATACTAAAAAGTGTCACCAGAACAAATCCAAATAAGTTTGCTTAACGCTTTGGTTAATATATTACAAAACTTTGCTCCTTTATTTTTAAGACAGCGAAATTTACTTAAAACGTCTGTGTTAAACGCAACGAATGATTAATAAACACCTAATAACACGTTTTTGGCCTAGAAACGACCAATCATGCATTGATTTGTTCGTAGAAAACGGAATTCGGTAACTTTCATCGAGTAATAGTGTTATAATTTATAACCAATTTAGTAGCTGCGAGTGTGATGAACAAGATTGAACGTAATATTCTAGCTCTAGGCAACGTTCCGGCAGATGTGTCGCGATATAGGGTATAAGTAGGCGGTGCACACACGTGTAGACACGCGTCTTCAGGGCACACGTGTCTAGGATGTGTTCGAGGAAGAGGGTGGATTCGCTCGGCCCTTCTTAAGTAACGTTGCTACAAGAAATTCTAGCTTGATTTGACAAGAAAATAATTTAAATACGTTCTTGCAAATGCAGAAGGGAGTAGATGTTCAAATAACCTTGACGTTTTGTTAAACGGCTTAAGTCATATAATAAACTGTTGCTAAACTTTTTTTTCTTTCAAGTATTATTCTTTTTTGTCTTTCTAATGAAAAGGAAACCCATAAAGATTAAATATACAGGGTGTTCCTTAAGTATTGCCAAAAAAATCGGGAGATGGTTCCTTACCGAAAATTAAGGGGGGTCTTTCATATAATTTTTTTTCCTTAAACGTCTCCTTTTGGAGTTACGCCCCCCTAAAAGGGAGTGGTAAAATTAGGTTTTTATTTTATTTATCAAACTTGGATAAATGTAGGAGAATGATATTAGATAGTTGTTTATACTTATTAAAAGGTTTCCCATAGTAATATTTTCAATCATCTCCCACCACAATCACCTCCAGATTTTTTTTGCAATAACTAAGAAACACCCTGTATAATATTATGTAACCATCTGAAGCAATTCTTTGAGTTGAAACACTTCTTGAACTAAGTCAATCACATAATTGAATAATGGAACCTACATTGCCTTGTCAGAAGACTCCCACAAGACAGTAAAATTTTAACAGTTTAAAAATATGACAATTGACGCTGATGGACTATGTATGGTTTGACAAACGTGTTCTTACACCTGACGGGTGTTATACCAAAAAAAAGGCTCTAAATTTATTTGTGTTGTGTTTAAAAGTTTGATAAATTTCATATGGCCATTCGCTAGTTTAAATTATACCGTCCATTAAGATCAAAACCAAACGTTTACAATATAGCGGAAGCCCAACAATTGCTAAAAAACAAAAACAAAAATGTAAAAGGACTTTCAAAATCATCACAAACATTTTATATTTTAAATTTGGGTTCACGAAAACGAAATTTTATGGAAGAAAACGTAAAGAACGAAAATTAAATATTTCGTTTTCGTTCCAACCAAAAACCAAAAAAATTGTTTTCGTTTTTAGTCCCTGTACAAACTCTCATTAAGTCAAATAATAGGTCTTTATGACCAACTGGTTTCTTATAGACAGACAATTTATTATTATTACTATTAACAATAAATTTAATAGTATTAGTATTAAAATGTTAAGGTGGCTAAAACTTATAAAAATCTATAATGGTGCCGTTTAAAAAAAGTTGAATAACGAATTTTTAAAATACATTAATATTTCTGTGTATTACTATTACAATAGAGTATGTTTTAAATATTTTTATAAAGAAACGAGATTAAAAAGATTTTAATAACCTTTCAGTTACTTGTATTAATACTTTTATTATAACATATTAAAAAAAAAGGACAATTTTACCATTATTTTGCTAACCTTTTTACCTTGATTCACAGTTAAAAAAAAATGCATTTTACATAAAGGCCCATTATACACAAACGTAAATACGTACATATGTAAATGCAACAAAAGTTTCATAAAACAATATCTACCAATGTCATTTTTCTAACGGAAGTGTATTTGTGTAATCTGACCTACAATAAATATTCACATTAAAGAAAAAAATGCAAAGCTATTGTGCTTAGGGTTGATTGGCTTTTTTTACATTTTTTTTGTAATCCACTAAATTGACTTCACCACTCAATAATAAGCAGCAACCTGCAATTTGGATAACATTGGTCTAAACTCTAAACAATTAGAACGAATGCATTTTACTCGGCAGGAAAATACCGACTTCTTTCTCAGCTTTTTTTTTGGAACCGCTACACCAAAGACATTTCAGGAACTAAAAAATATGTATGCATTGATTTATCGTCAATATCTAGAGAGCTTTGAAGATTAACGAAATATAAAGGATCTCAATGTGAATTTTCGAATGAAGATCATTGAATGACTCTTGAAGTTTCTAAAATATTTGTAACGAGCCGGATATGGTAGGCAGACTGTTTATCAACAATTAATTCGAATTAAGTTTGTTCAGTTAGATCTACCAAATGATTTTGATCCGTTAAACCAACAAAGTTAAAAAGTGAAATCAGCTGCCGCAGATTTTTAGCTTTTCCCGCTTTCCACAGGTACGTAATGTTCCCAATACGGAGCAGACGGGCATCCCTAACATCCCTGGCGTTGTCCCAGCAGCTGTATACAGGACAGGTGAGGTATCCTGGACCTGCAGTCTCTGACAATGCTCACAATAGACACATACGCAGAGGTGGGTCGCAAAATCAGGCATGTGCCATGTGCCCGATCTGGAATTGTATTTGTAACGAACTTTTTCAAATTAAACATCTGCGGTATTTTTAAATAATAATAACCGCACATAACATGCCGAACGGGACTTCCAACTCTACAGCTCTATTAAATTGTAAATAAACCACGGACAAGGAAAGGGATTACTTTTAAATACAAACGGAAAAATATACTAAATGTAACTTATTAAAACAAATATTTCATATAAATTAGAGTGTTGACGTTGTTGGTAAAATAAATACATTTCAAACAGAATGTTTAAGGACAAAAGTTTGTACCTATACAAGATGTTTATCAAGTCCCTCCGAATTTTTATGAATTGAGATAACTTTTTGACATGGTTCTCTAGGACATTATTATCATCGGTAGGCAAAATTTCTCGAAATACTACCATAACAGTATTACTTTAAATTTTATGAAATTGAGTTTTCTCTGTAACTTTTTGGCTTATTGTTAGCTCCATTATGGCGTACAACATTTTTATTTTCAGTTTATCACATAAAACAGATACGCGATTGTCATTTGTTTTTAAATTTCTACCTAAATATAGAATTTTTTTAAGAACAAAATTGTGTAGTGTTCCATAAAAAAATACAACTCATGTTATCGGTGTGACTTCAAATTGTCTCTTTAAAACAATGTTGTTTGACTTAAGTCATCTTAATGTCTTAAATATTGCAGTGCACCTTAACTAATTTGGACTGATTACTGTTTAAATTTAATGTTGCAATCGATTTATTATATATTTGAAGTCTTCAGTCTTCACCAACAAAAAGGTTTAACACAGACACAAATCATGATACTTGGAAAAAGAAGAGAAAAGTATCTTGCTTAGTATAAAATAATCTAGGTTGCTTTTAAAAAACATTATGATCAACACAGTTTCAAATGGTTAACAAGAAGAAGTGAAAGAACGTAAAAATTTAGTGAAAAATTTACCCCAAATTTGGTGCATAAAACATATTTACGTCGTTTTCAGACTCTTGGCTATGCTGTTTGTATATTTTCATGCAAAAGACAAGTTTTTAATGTAGGTACCTATAATTTATGACCTACTTCATCAACACCTGACATAACTAAATTTAATTCTCTTTATAAAACACTACTCGAAAAATACATTCTCGCATATCCATTATGGATAATGGGTTTAAAAAAAAATAAAACCAATTGTTTTGAAAAATGCAAATATTAAAATTGTTTATAAAATTATTTAGCTTTTCAAAGACAACTATTTGTTTTTATCTTTTTCTTTAAAACAAAACTAAAACCCTTTGTAACTTGCGTATTATTGAAAATAACTACATTAACCCTTACAGGGTGATTGAAATTTGAGTTTAAGCATGGGGATCTTGCTTATTATAATAGCTAGACAGCTAGAGTATAGGTTTAAATTTGGCAAAGTTGCTAAATTTGGTGCGCATTAATAATCCAAAGAGAAATTGGAAAAATCTTAAACGGTGTTCGGGAAAATTAAGAAAAACCGGAAAATACGATTTTTGAAAATATTCTATAACTTCTTTAGTGTATGAAATATTTCAAATGTGTAAAAACATTGCTTAAGCAACTTTTTTAGCCGAATCGGATGGGGGTCACAAACTTTTCCTAGATCGATTCGTTTTTGTTTTATGACAATCAACTTAATTTTTTTTATGGGCGCAATTTTTGCTATTTACATAATCAAATAGAATTATCATTGATGTATCACACACGGTATTTTACTTCTATATTAATTGTCAAATTGGTCGTTGTAGTTTAGTCGTTACCATGACAACCAATCAACAAATTCAAAAATTTGAAATCTTATTACTAGTCATCGTAATAAGTTGGTATAAATGAACTTTCAGTACCTTACGAAGAAAAACGCGATAAGCTGCGAATTTTTTATTCATTAAATATAAATTCGACGGTGTCAAGGCAACGATATGCAGAAACATATCCGAAAAGAAGACAACCCTCGCACATCAAGGAATTCAGAAAAAATAATTCTATTTGATTACGTAATTAGCAACAATTGCGCCCATAAGAAAAAATAAAGTTGGTTATCATAAAACAAAAACGAATCGACCTAAAATAAATTAGTGATCACTATGCGATGCGGCTTAAAAAGTTGCTTCAACAATGTTTTTATACATTTGAAATATTTCATACTTCAAAGGAGTTGTAGACGATTTTCAAAAATCGTATTCTGCAGTTTTTCCCCATTTTCTCGGATACCGTTTGAGATATTTTTAATTTCTTTTTGTAATATTATTGAGCACGAAATTTAGCAACTTTTCCAAATTTAAACCTATATTCTAGCTATTATAATAAGAGAGATCCCCATGCTTAAACTCGAATTTCAATCACCCTGTATATTTGGAATAAGAAAAACATAAGGAATTTAAATAGGTTATAGCCAACTAAAGCTTCCATTTAAAAAAAGGTAAGTGTGTGTTACCTATAACTTTTTTAATGGCTAGCGCAATTTTTTTTTGTATGATCGAGTTTTACATAAAAATATCTAAAAATAATCTCTATAATTTTTTTTCTATGTTAACAACAATAACGGAGATATGACACATTATAAATATGACTATGACAAAAAAACATTTATTTTTTGTAATAGGTAACTCAAAACCCGGAAATGATGAAATATTTTTGAAACCGGTTTTTCTCAAAATAATGCATATTTTTGGTAATTTAACCGTTTTTCTATCTTTAATATTAAACGAGAAACCCATTGGACCACCCTGTACTTGTGTAGACTTATCTAAACAATTTTTATATAATTTAAAGTACCATAAAACGGAAGACATTTATATCGCATACACCTCACAGTGGTGCGATTTTTTTGCTTAAATCTTTCAACAAAATAAATGAAATTTTAGGAACCATACAAAAGGAGGAAGTCATAATTTGATATAGTGGATAATCTTACTTTTTAACAGCCTATAGAAATAAACGCATCACAAAGCATGCAATAAAAGTCTTATCCCAAGAGAAAAAGCCCTAAAATAGATTTTAAAAAATTGCAAAAGATTCGATGATACTTTATCTCCGTGGTATCTCCGAAAAATCAGCCTGCATAATGGAATTTCGCTGGAACAAAAATAGAGCGCTTTTTTCAATGGTTGACAATGATTACTGAGGCGAAATATATTTTCGACTTGGCAAATCAAAGCGACAGGTAGGAACATTCATTCTTCAAATTCAAAGCGCGCTTTGTGCTTCATTCTATACTTAGAGAATGGCAGGTATTTCTTTTTCTTAGCTTTTTGCCGCAGGATATTGAACGTTATTGTTCAATCCGGACAGTACAACGAAAGCAAAAACTAGAAGTAATGTTAAAAATGTTTCGTGTAACCCAAAAAATTATTTGGTTAGTTCGGCACGGTTTAATCTCGCACTGATCAAAGGCGGTTGTGATGCATGGTGAGAATGATACAATTCTGCTCGTTACTCACAACTTAACAGAACGCATTGATTTAATTACGCCAGTAGATAATAAAGATAACTTATTCGTTAACCGATTTTTAATTTAATTTGACGTGTTGACGTTGTGTGAACGATAAAAACTTTCGATTTAAAGGACGTAGAATGTGAAACTTCTGGAACTCTTAGGCAACACTCTCGATTTCAATGCTATAGATTACAGAATTACTATAAATTAGGTAGCGTTCAGCTTTTTTTGTTTATTTTATATAATGGGACCATTTATTAATCTCAGCTGCGTGTTGAATTATGATTTCAAATTTAAAATAAGTAATTGGCTTCAAATGAAATCGCAACAGATCGACGTGTTTGAAATTTTTCGCACCGCTGTTGGTGATACTATCTCGGTTTTTTTAATAATTACTGTAAATTAAAATATCTAAACCAATTAAAATAGCCAAATAAGTCGGGGCGCAGCTGAATTGATGAAATTGTTCGCACAATAAAGTTCGATTTTTGACGTATCCTTGAAAGAGTGTTGGGAAAATGTTTGAAACAAATTGTTTTCAATTTTTAGTAGACAATAACCATTCTTTATTGAAACAGAACAGGGTCTGCAACTACACAACTACCGAAATTTATGAGGCCGCAGCTTGGTAGCGCACGCAAATCGATTATTTATCCGTTTGAATATCTCAAAACTTCAACGCCTATTTTTTAGCGTTTAGAAACATATAATTATCAATAATAAGCTAAGCTTATTTCATTATTATATTCTTTTAATTTATTTACTTCAACTGTTTTTTTTTTAAGTTTTAATAATGAATTGTCTTCAGTTTAAGTTACTCTAATTTTTTTTTTGATGTTCAGCACTGAGATCGCAGAAGCTATAAGAACTGCTAATACAAAGTATTTATACTGACCTACTTAAACCGTCTGTACATATTTTTGAAAATTATTTCGCAATTTAAAGAATTTGATTCCATTAAACAATCAAGAAATAAACGAGACAAAGTGAAGCTACAGAAACAAACGTGTTATAACGTATGCTTATCGATTAACAACGACAAGTTTTAATTTTACAAGTAGTTTATTTGTACAAAAATATACAGCGTGGTCCACACAGAAGGGCAACTATTGGGAACTCGTGCACGGTAAGAGCTACAAAGTAGTTAAAATTAGACGAATTGTTTTGCTTTCTGAGACCTATATAGTAACGCTTTAATGTTTTAAAAAAGTTCCATGGCACTCTAGATAATAGACAAAATCAAAAAAGGGCTTTTTTTAAATCGTTAATAACTCTTTTATATTTGATGGTACAAAAATATTTTTTGGGAAAAAGTTGTAGGTAGATTTTATTACACTGTAAAATGAAAACACTCATTTGTTTTAATATTGTTTAAATTAATAGCACTCTAAACTTTTATAGGGACTTTAAGGTGAATTGTGTTTGTTTTGAGCTTAATATCAAAATAAATTCATTAAACCTTATATGTATTATTCAAAAACAAAATCTTACTACGCCACTAATAAATGTTTGATAAGCAAGAAGGAAATATCAAAAGAAACGAAGACGCGAGTTTTTAATGCAGTGTACGTACCCATCCTTACGTACAGTTCAGAAACTTGGACACTAACTCAAAAACAAAAACAAACAATACAGGTACAGGAAATGAGATTTTTGAGAACAATAGAGGGATGCAGACTGATCGATAAAATTCGAAATAACCTAAGAGTAACAGATATTAAGAAAAAGATGGAGACGAATCAATTAAGATGGCTTGGACATTTATTACGCATGCCAGAAAGTAGATACGCGAAAATAGAATGAAAAATGAAGATGGAGGGAAAAAGAAATAGAGGAAGACCAAGAATAAAATGGAAAAAAGAAGTGAGGCAAATGAAACTTTAGCACCCTTGTATACTTTCAATAATTTTATTTAAAATATGTAAATAAAAACAAAAAATGTTTTAGTAATAAAAAACTATAATAATAGTCAAAATATGCAAAAAAAAATGATGAGACTATTATTTATTATTAATACTATAATTAGATTTTTTGAGTTGAATTTTGCGGAATTTTTTTCGTTTTTAGTCCCTGTTTTCAAATAGCGATCTGACAGCATTATATTACGTTTTTTTAAATAAAAATGCCTCGTTATAAATACTTTTTGACCTTATGGTTAATAAACTTTTACAGTACAATGTTTTTATGAAGAAACACGTTTTTAAATTGTTTTTAACATTCTCATCTTCACTCTGCACAAATTTTTATGTTTCCAAACATAAATACAACAAAATTTATTGAAACAACTTTGTAAATATCGAATAAGAAATGACTGCGAAGAAATAGCAAGCCTTTAATATAATTTATGTACACCTCTACACCATATTTATAGCAGAGGATGTTTACCTCTATCCGACTAAAACCAAAACAAAATATGACTCGCGTTAAAGCATATATCTAGCTGCATCAAGTCACGCCTCGAACGATACACATTAAATTGTGAATCACGAAAAAATAAACAACACCAGTATTTTCAGTTATGAAAGTCCTAGTTACGAGACATTTAATAAAAAACACGCAATAGAATAACATGATCGATTTGAATATCTGATTTTTGCGAATGATAAAAATAAATAAAGAGCGACACATGTGGTATCAGAAATCAGTGCAAAGCTGCCGGAGTTGCTTTTGACATTAGGCATAACGGTCCTTACCACCTGCCTCTAAAACCATTTATTATGAAGGATCCCTTTTAAAGTGTTCAGGTCCGTATTTTACAGGCAGCTTTAAATGTCTAGACCTATCAGCCTAGCACCATATTTTACTGAATTAAATGTGTATAAGCTTAATGCTTTCCTTAATTTAATCTTTTAAGAACATAAACAAGCATTAAATTTTAAGAGAACAAACAGGAACTGAAAGATATGTTTCTATAACAAAATCTAATGTATAAATTGCAAAAATTTCTTGTTGAATGAGTTACCATCCTCAAGGTGATTTTTTGGTGGTGCACAAATTGTCTTTCTCATTTCCGAAATTAAGCAAAATTGTAAAGGAACACCTTATGCATCACCGTGGCAGAACTGCAATTTATTAATCACACTCTCAACACAAACCATTTCCCTAAGGCTAACCTGTTCGCGGGGTTGTAACTGTAAACATTTCTGCCGCGGAACACGCTACAATTAAGCTGGGCGTAGAGTAATTTGGCTATGCAAACAGCTATGTCACATGATAGAAACAGTTCTGCCACGCTTAAATGGGCTAATTTATTAAACTCAACAGACATGGGCGTCCGCAGAAAATATTCCAGGGGGGGCAAAGCATAGAGACAAATAATAATATATATCTATCACTTTTAATTTCACTTATTAATTTTTATGATTTATTTTTAAAACAATTTTTTACTCGATCCCAGGGGGGCAAGTGCCTCTTTTGCCACCCCCTAAGGACGCCCATGTCAATTGATGACAATTAGCATAAAATAGTTTTGTATTGTACCAACGATTGGGTGCTAAATAATTTTGTGCCACTTAAGGAAAAATTAAAAGTTATCTTTGTGTTAATTAAATTTTTGTATAAACAACAGTGGCATTTCGTCCCAAAACGTTTTGAGAGAAACTATCAAAGTGACGCGTAGAAGCATGTTAAAATATAAAATGTTTGTTTTTCCAGGGAGAAACACCTTAAAGTTATTTAATGCAGCACACTTAAAGACGACAAGACACCGAGTGAGTAACAATCATCCAAAGACTGTTATGATCTAATGATGACTCTTGCAATATAACGATCAAAGAAAAAAAAAAACGGAAAGACTGAAGTTTGAACTATAATTTACCACAATTTCTACTCTAGCATACCAGTTATGTGTTATCTATGCACAAAAGTTCTGTTACTCAAAAGGATTCAAAACTCTTCAACTATGACTTAATTGCCTTACTCCAACTTATCCCATTGTTGTTTAATTATTTTCCTTCTGTGATTTATTTTGTTGATTTTTGTTTCATTCATAGCTTTACATATTATCTGCGAACTCATTTGTTCTATTTGGCCACTTTCTATTTTGTTTCTATTACATTATGTTTCAACTTTTTGTGTCAAAATTTTCACCAAATCCAGAAATAACTTAACAATTCTCCATACCCAACATCGAAGAAATTCCCTTGATATTTGCTTCAGGTACTAGGTACATTAACAGTTTGCTTTAGAGTTGTTCTTAAATTACTAGCACGTAACCCGTCTTAGGACGGGAATATTGTATATCTTAAATTTAAACTATTACTTTTTATAATACCGTGAGCCGCAAGTTAGACACTGTTATGTTACCGGTGAGTAAAAATTTACGGTTCATTAGATACAACTCAGTCGCTCAAATGAACCCGTAGTAGTTTACTGCGTTACTATATTCATGCGTTACAGTCACAGACAGAGTCACAGACAGTCACAGACAGTCACAGACAGAGTCAGGCTGGACTTTTATATATATTTGGACAAATATATCTTCGCCATTAGTTTCAATTACAATAATTACAAATTTTTCCTCTACAACTATTTGTTTTTTTGAATTCATTTAAAAACCTTTTATACTGCACTTTTCTCCATTTCTGAACAGTCGCTGAGATGGGTGGCTAGGGACTATAAATAAGGCCAAACTCGCCAAAAAACGAAGGAAAACACATATTCCACATAATCGGGCCCAGAGCCTTTTTCTCTAAAGATAGATTATCTTCCGGACAGTCCTGGGAAAAGGTACTAATGCACTATTATCACATATTTTCATTTATTTATTCATGTGTTTCTTTTGTCATCTTCTGACAGTGATTCAGTTGTTATACACATTTTATTTTTTTGTATGTTATTGATACGACTAAGCAGCTTTCTTTTTGTTTTTCGAAGTATTAACTGCCATTCGATATGGTAAAAAGTTGTTTTATCTTTTTAGAATTAAATTTGCGAATATTTTACGAGACATTCTTCTTCTTCTTCCCTTCCCCCTCATTCTCCTCCTTCTCCTCCTCCTCCTCCTTCTCCTCCTCCTCCTCCTCCTCCTCCCTCTCCTCCTCCTCCACCTCCTTCTCCTCCTCCTCCTCCTCCTCCTTCTTCTTCTTCTTAATCGGTTCCTCTTGTTCCTTTTGGTGTCTAAGTATGCTTTTCTATTTCTGTATTAAGTTTCTCCACTCCTGCCTATCGTTAGCTAGTTGTGGCACACCTCTCCAGCTGACTCCTTTTTCTTCTAGTCTCTGCCTCACTTCTTTTTCCCATTTTATTCTTGGTCTTCCTCTATTTCTTTTTCCCTCCATCTTCATTTTCCATCCTATATATGTTTATCGACTTTCTGGCATGTCTTGTAGATATCCAAGCCATCTTAATTGATACTTCTCCATCTTTTTTTAATATCTGTTACTCCTAGGTTTTTTGGATTTTTTCGTTTCTGATTATATCGATCTGTCTACATCCGTCTATTCTTCTCAGAAATCTAATTTCCTGTGTCTGTATTTTTTTGTGTTAGTGCCCCAGTTTTTGAAGTGTAAGTAAGAATTGGTACGTACACTGACTGCATTAAAAACTCGCGTCTTAGTTTGTTTTGATATCTCCTTCTTACTTATCAAACAATTATTAGTGGCGTAGTAAAATTTCGTCGCTGCCGCTATTCTATTATTTGCGAGCCATTTAACAGCAATAAATTTCAAAGATACACTGACAGAAAATCGGCAAGTTAAGACAACATACCTACAACAAATATGAGGAATAAACACTGCCTTAATCATACGTTATCTGATTGGTGACTAGGATTTTGTTAGTTTAAGAATGTTGGCACGGCGCCGGAAAGTTCGGTCCTGTATCGCCCGAGGTGCACACCTGCGGGTGGCTTACCGGAGCGAGCCACGCGTCAATCGATTAGCTCCTACACAGCTGTCTCACATATGCCTTTCTTATTCGCATTCCCTTGTCTACATGTACGTCCTAAAAATGGAACCAGGCTACATTATCTCCGCAAATCTGGTACACAATCTCTTCCGTATGGGCTCTGAGTCACAAACTTCCGCAGCATTAATTTAACTTATTAAATAAGAAATAATATAATAGATGTATTAGACATAAAAGGGTGACCTACAGTGATACATAAATTAGTTTAAAAGTCATTACCATCAGACTGGTAACCTTATTACGACTCTCAAACACAATTAAACACCAACACACCTTTTAATGAACGCAGCAGGTCGGTTTGTTTCACACGCTGTCGTTCAAATTTGTTTAGCAGGAGATTTTATCAGTGCCCTTGGATATTTAATTTTTATTTTTCATTCCAATTATTATCTTGTCAAAATGTCGGCCCCCGATATTTTCTGGGTATGTCCATGTACCTACCGAGATAAAAGCGGACAACAGTTTTGCGTGCCTCGACGTGCTTTTTTAAAATCATTTGACGGTGTGTTTACATCAATTATGATTACACCTGACTTAATAATTAAACAAAACTAATAGCGTTATTAAAACAGTTGAATGACATTAGCCTTGAAACAAGTGCCAAACAGCAACATACTTTCAAAGGCTTTTAACAGCACTGCAAATAATATACTACAATTATATCAATCCAGTATTCTTTGTTTAATAGCTATAGACAATAAATTAAAATCCTTTGAAACGACTAAATTAAATTTTACTGTTTTGCCAACTCTAATAAACACTTTGACGATTAATAGGCGTATACAGGGTGTTTCTTAAATAGCGAAAAAATCGAAAGGTGATTCCTAATCATAAATTAATGGGGGTCTTTCATATAAAATTTTTCTTAGACGTCTCCTTTCAGAGTTACAGTCCCCTAAAGAGGAGCGAATCTAAAAGTTAACCTAATATTGTAAGGTTTAGAGGTAAGCTCAGTAGTTTAATTAAGAAAAAGTTTTAATTGTTATTTATTCATATACGTAAGTTATAAAATTGAAAACACAATTAGCAAAACGCTTAATATATTGCATTAGTATTATCATTATTAATTTTTTTTTTAAACATTATCTACAAAGCGCAGATCTCAAATTTGTGTTACCCATGGAGAGTGGGCTACACTTTGAACGCATGTTGTAATTTAGATTCCACAGTAATAAATGAAAAATCATAAATGATTATGAAATGTAACAAATACTTATCTTAAATTATTCAAGTTTTATTTTTTTTTGTGTTCAATTAAGTACAGCCAGTTTATTTATTTGATGTTTTGTTTTGTTTATCAATGGCCACTTTGTTTAGACTTTATGAATATAACAATATTGTAATAACGTACTAATTTTTAAAGATAAACTCAACAACCCATACATCAATGAAACGAGAAAAAAATCTCTTTTTAATGGTGTCACAGCCAACTAAAACCCTTACTTAAAATAAAAAATTTAATTGTAAAATAACAAAAACAAATGAAGGTAGGTAAGATTTATTAACAAATCTCAATTCTACCCAAAAAAGTGTCGTAATAATGTCGAAAAATTTTGAGTATAATTTCGAATCAGCAAGCTATAAGCCAAATATTTTTATGAATAGCGCAAAAACTATTATTTTTTTTAAATATTTTTTAAAATCTTAAATCATAAATCATTGACTCATTTAACCATCTCTTACATACCGCTTACGAGATCCCCATGCTGTTCACGATAACTGGGACACTCTGTATATTTAAGTCAAATTTCAAAAAAAAGGTTTCAAAATAACTAAGAATCGACTTTTGAGACTTTGTCCTAACCCCGTATATAAAATGCGGAATATATGCATTAAAATTTAGTTCTATATTATTTTAATGTTTATTATCGCTTGTACTAGTTGAACCTCATTAATAAATAACTGTGAACTGTATAAAATTTATGTTTTATGGTGACATAGAGCTCTCAACGTCGCCATATTTTAAGGACGATGTTCTCTTACGGTTTATCATGTTACTGTAACAGATTTTATTAAATATTCACCCATAAAACCTTAATATCTTCAACTACCATCATCTATACTAACAAACCATCACCATATTGTTAACCTCAGTAATTTATCGACCCTAAATCAAGGTGTATAAGACGTTAATACAATAGCAAACTTCTTAAATAAAATATAAATTACAATGGCTATAGACGAGAGCGTTTACGATGGCTGGTTGGTGTGTCCCATCCCATTCCGGAAAAGGGCCGTTTTTTATGGTATTCCGGTTCATCCCGATACGGGATACCGAAACAAAGGACAAAGACAAAGGGACACCTGAGAAAAATAAACTCCTGTGTTACGGGTCGCTAAGAAGTAATAATTTTAGATTATAATGAGAGGAGAGGTAAGCATTATGTTAATATTATGTTCTATGCAGATTTTAAGAACAATGCAGCGGAGATATCATAAAATTCATGATAATTCGGGTATAATTTTATGAGATTAGGATTGCTTCTTGTGCAAAAAAAGGTTAAACGTTCAACGCAAAAAAAATCAAATAAATAATCGTACTTAACCAAGTCTTTTACGGGGTAATGAAATGCAAGTGGCAACCTTAAATCGCATTTGTTTTAGTTAGATTAAAACGTAATAAAAGCTTTTATAGGACTAAAAAGCCGTACTATAAGAAAAAATAAATAAAATGGGGATATCAAAGCGATATATAAACAAATGACTTTCTTCAATGTATACTTTATAAAATTATCTACTTGTTTTTAGGTCTTTCCTTGGATTTTTCTTAGAAATCTCATTTTTGCTGCAATCACTCGGCTACTATTTTTATTTGTGAGTGTACACGTTTCACTTCCGTATAAAAGTGCCGGAAATACTATCTTTTTTACCACTTCCACTTTTGTTCGTTTTGGGACTTCTCTATTTCCAAAAAAATGTTGTTCTTAAACTGTTAAATATTCTTCCCACATTTCCTGTCCTTTCGCTTATTTCCTTGTCCATTCCTCCATTCCAGAAACGAAATAAAGAGAACATTTAAAGATAAAATCAGTAGAAACAAAAATACAAGAAAGGCAGCTGAGATGGTTGAGTCACATTTATAGGATGAAAGAAGAAAGGTTAACCAGAAAAGCCTATAAAACAAGATCACAGGGAAAAAACAAAAGAGGTAGACCGAGATAAACCTGGCAAGACAAAGTTAAAAAAGCAGCAGTGCATAAAAACATCAAATGGAAAGACACAAAAAAGCTAGCACAAGACAGAAAAACATGAAAAATGTCAGCACAACACAACTCAACAGTCCTACACCTGGCAGTAGAAGGACTCAACAATAAAAACTAATCTTAGATTTAACATCATCAATTTTGGTTTTTAGACCGTACTAGCATTTCATTGTTTTTAAAAAACCAAAAGCATCGCTAAATTATTTTTTAATAGGTAAAATTTGTCCCATTTAACCGACTTTGTATCTATCAAATTTTTAGAAGTTACACTATATATAAAAGCGTATTGTTATGTAATCTCCCTAACCATAAAAATGAAATGTCAAAATTTAAATAGTCATTCTGTTAAATAAGTGTGTCATTTTGAACCTGAAAAGAAAAATTTCATCAAATTATATTGAGTCTGAAGAATTCTCTACAATTTTTTCTTAACAATTATGAGTGAAAATAAACTCAAGAATCGAAGTGTAATAACTAACACTCCTCACAGAAGAAGGTAATGGGTCAAAAGCTATCCATCAAAAAATGATCAACGTGAAATGAATCCCCATCTTTATTCCCAGTAAAATTTTGGTCTAAGCAGCTTCGCTGAATGGATACTCTATACAGGATGATCCAAAATCAGATCGACCAGCTGACACATTGTTAAAAAATAATTAAGATGTGGTGCTGTCAGATCGACCAACAAAGTTGTCTTTCATTGCCAGGGAAGTTGGGGCATACGAAACAACTGTTTGGAAAGTTTTGCACGAGGATTTGGGTCTGAAGAAAGTGTCTGCGCGTTGAATTCCAAGGATCCTTACGCCGGAATAAAACATTAGCAGGAAAGAAATTTCTCAAGAAAATTTTATCGCTTCACAGACTGATAAAAGCTTTTCCCACGCATTGTTACCGAGGACGAGACTTAGGTTTATCACTGGGATCCTCATACCAAAAGTTCACCTTCCCCATAAAAAAAAATTAAAAAATATTGAATTTCAAGCAAGCGTGCGAATTTTAAATGAAATTTTGGAAGAACTTGCTTCATTGTGTAAAATTTTCCAACGGCGCCATCTACACACCACTTGATGCATAATAATAATAATAATAATTAAATCGGTATCAATATCTAAAACAAACTAATGTTCCATAGAGCAGTGAGGTAAAAATTGTTCTTGATAAAGCTCGAAAGAGCAATATTAAAGTTGACACAAGTTCCATGTTAACATTTATAAATATGCTATGATTTCGTTTAGAAGAAATATTTCCTGAAAATGAAGTCAAGAATGGGCAGCATTTGATTTATCAGCATTTTCCACATATTAATTACGGTATTGCAGAAGTTGAGTCTCTTTGTTTAAAATATAAAACCATTTTATGCGATATATCGTGTATAATTAGACAATATAATGGTTTTAAATTCGCAGTGAAAGAAAAAAATCCAAAGTAAATCGATAACTACTATTAAGGATATGGTGTCATTTTCACTGGAAAATGAGCAGTTTAGGGATCTTTCAAAATTACTGTATATTGGTAGAACATTTTTGGCATCTAGCGTTGATTGCAAACGAGGTTTTAGCTTGATGAACTTAATAAAAAATAAGCAAAGGAATCGTTTGATGTAAATTCATTTGGATATGCTGATGAGAGTAAAATCATATCAAAGTGATGGAGACAAAATTAATCTAGATCATGTATATTCGGAATGGTTAAATTGCAAAGATAAAAGAGAAAAGATGTAATATTGTATGTCTAATTAGAAATCAGAGACATATTTCTTTCTGTATTAGTTTTTTAAGTGAAGTAAATAATTTTCTTACGTTTTTCAAGTATACCGGTAAACCGGGGCTAGTTGAACACTCCGGGGTAACTTGGTCACCTAGGTAATTGTTTATTATTTTACTTGTTTACATTTTACTTTGTTTTTTCTTTTCGGTTTTGGCATGTTCTTATCGTTTGTGACAGGTAACTTTTAAATAAAAATGGTGCGCAATTACGAAATAACTCCCGGTTCCAAACCTTCTCGTCATTTTAAAGTCGAGGATCTGGAAAATGCCATACAAGCCGTTCAAGCTGGAATGTCAAAAAAACTGGCAGGAAAACTTATAAAGTGTCTCGGTCAACATTAGCTAGAAAGGTTCTTGGAAAGAATTTGGGGTCACTTGGTCATCCAAGAGTTTTTTTTGAGCGAAGAGGAGGCCACCATAGCGGAGACACTTGGCGTTGTCACCAATTGGGGTTTCCCCCTAACTAGGCTGAATGTAAGGACTGTTATTTCAAAATATCTTGAAAAACAGGGAAAAACAGTTAGTATTTTAAAGACAACATTCCTGGAGGGGATTTCCTTAATTCGTTTATCCAAAGAAACAACCTGTCCATACGTCTTGCTTCTAACAGCAAGAGATCCAGAGCTTTCGTTGACCGTATAGACATTTTACATTTTTTCAACAATATTAATGATGCTTTAAGAGATGTGGATAATTTTAACATATATAACTACGATGAAACTAATGTTACCGACGATCCAGGGGCAAAAAAGGTCGTAGTATATTATTGGTTTTATTAAATTTTTCGAGTGTGACCAAGTAGCTCCAACCCCGGGGCTACTTGGTCACCACATTTTTAATTTTTTTTTTTTCAAAAACTGTATTCAAATTTGAGCCTCTGGATAATTTAGGCGTTGTATATTGCTATTGTCGGTAAAATCCAATATATTTGAAATCAAAATATCGATTAGTTTCAGCATTACCTTTAAAAAAGTGATAAAATGGTGTCCAAGTAGCCCCCGATTACGGTACCTAGAATGAATATACAAATATTACATGATGTTAATTTTTATAACAAATTTTATGCGTATGGATTTATATGACGACATTATTCAAATAAACATTTTTGAAATTAGAATCTTGTTATAATTTTTATTACACATTTTTACTGACATAATTGACTTTAAAATCAATAATGTAAGTAAGTATTATTTGAAATAGCGCACAAATTACTTCGATTTTAGAAAAATTGCACAGACGAAAAAAATGCGCACTATAGTTGGTGAAAATTAGAGAGAACATTGCATTGGCGGCAACTCGAGAACGTTAGATTGCGTGTATAAGTCTTGAAGATGCAAAAAAATATTCGCATTAACGAAATATTTTTAATCATGCATTGGTTTCGTTCAAGCTTGGTATATTCCTTTAGAATTTAGATCCTATCAAGTATAAATAAGCTGTTAACTTTATTAAGCTCAGCAATTATTAAACGTTTCCTATCATGCACCTAACTGAATACGTCAAAAAATGAAATAAACAGGTTCATGCTTCAATTCAGACCACTAAGCAAAACTTATGGGGTTGTAAAGACGTGCATTCGTCTTTCAAGCGTACGTAGCAGCTAGTTATCCAGTTAACTATGAATGCTTTAAACTCTTGTTGTAAATAAACAGGGAGTTAATAGTGGCCACCTAGGTGCGCGTATGTTGTCGGCAACCTGTTTATCACTCGCAATTCTTCCAAGCTGAAAAATATAAACTAGCAATGACGTGTAATAATTTTGGCGTACTTATAGCTGATGTAAGTTATAATATGGAGGGAACGCGTGTTGATAGCGTATGAAATGCTCGAAGCACTATATAATCTACTAAAGAAAATGTTTTATGTACGAGATAATGTAATAAACATGTAATTTTCAAATAAGACGGTATGTAGTTATTGTTTTATTATTAGAGCAGTTTATATGCTACTTTATTGGCGAGTAACTTTGATATATGTGTTTTGTTAGTTTAGTTTTATTCATATATGCTCCACTTCGCATTTTTGCATTTGTTGTTTAAAGTCGACCACCAGGTGCCGCTTGAAAGGCTGTCAACCGTAACAGCGATATTTTTCATATTTTTTCCACTTATTTGGATATCAATCGCTCTTTTTTGTGAGTAACAGTATATAATGTTATGAACTTATTATGAAAGAATTGGATTAAAATGCTGTAATCAGTTCGTTTTATTTCCTAAGTTTTTTTTCATTGTGCTTATTATGATTCCTTGTAACAGAAGAGTCAAAAGTTAAGTACAGAATTTAAGGATTTTATTATGAAATAATACAAGACAAAGAAAACCAGTGGTATTATTGAGAAAAAATATAATAAGATAATGCATGCCAAGTGAAAATAATCAATATAGGAATAAAGAAATAAAAAAAAACAGTAGGGGGAATGCAATGCTTAAAACTGTTATCATCAGACAAATATACAGGGTGGTCCACATTGAAGGGCCACTAGTGGGATCTCTTAAACGGTAAGAGCTACAAAGAAGTTTAAATTAGACAAATTGTTCTCCGTTTTGAGATCTATTCAGTGATGCTTTAATGTTTTCAAAAAGTTCCATGGCACGCTAGATTATAAACAAAAGTCAAAATGGGCTTTTTTTAAAGTCGTTATTAGCTTGGTTATACTTGATGGTACACAAATATTTTTGGGATAAAAGTTGTAGATTTTTTTTTTGCACTGTAAAATGAAAACATTAAAGTATCTATCACTGAATATGTCTCAGAAAGGGGAACAATTTGTTTAATAAAACTTCTTTGTAGCTCTTACCGTTTACGAGATCCCAATAGTGGCCCTTCTATGTGGACCACCCTGTATACACTATATACAGGGCGACAATTATCTATTGTTTCACATGGGTAGCTCTGCTGTTATAAGAAACAAAATTGCAAACAACTGAAAACTAACAACATTTTTTATATACAAATATAATAGCTGATGGTAACCACACTAAAGTTATAATTTTTTCCGATTTCAATATCAGAAGTTTTGATAAAGAGAAAATGTGCAGTAGCTTTTTATTTATTCTTATCAAAAACAGCAACATACAATTATTAACAAGTAATTTTCGTCCTAGTTTAAAAATTTTCGTATATATTTATGCAAATGAAGGGTTGATATATTATTTAATAAATGAATGTAAACATTTATTTGTTCAAGGCATCTATAATTTTTTAGGCTTTACACATTTGCATCTATTTATCAAAAACTACTGGCACAGTATACAGGGTATCCCAGTTAACGTGAAAAGCATGGGGATCTCGTAAGCGGTAAGAGATACAGAGTTAATTAAATGATTCAAAATGATCTGATTTGAGAGCAATTATTCCATTGAAAAAAAAACTCGAAAAAAATTTCAACTTTTTGCGCTATTTATTAAAAACAAAAAAAAATGACGTTTTCGATTTTTCCCTTTAACTTGCTTATTTAAAATCATCCCAAAATTATTTTCGACTTTATTAGGAAATTTGTTTGCGTAGAATTGAGATTATTAAATAGATTTTACCTATCTTCATTTGTATTTGTTATTTTAACATCAACGAAAAACAAAACAAAATATCACATAAACCAGCTGTACTTAATTTAACACAAAGAAACCCCTAAATAATTTCAGTAATTTTTTAAATTACATAATAATTTATGATTTTTCAATTACTATTACTATTCAATTTGAATAAGGACATGCATTCCAAGTGTAGCCCACTCTCCATGGGTAACACAAATTTGAGATATGCACTTTGTAGATACCAATGTTTTCCTAAGCATATTATTTTTTGTTTGATGAAATGTTCTAAAAACAGCTAATCATAAAAAGACAGTAGAACATAATTAAAGAATTAAGATTGGATGGTTTAACAAAAGTTTATCAAATAGAAAGAAATATCTCTAGACTTTTTCCCAACATTATCAGCCATTTCTTTTCCATATAAAAACTCAAAAAAAATCTTTGCAAAATACTTAACCAGAATTTTTGTTTAAAGTATAAAGCTCTTTTTTTGTAGATTATACCTACGTAGAAATCAGAAAATATTAAAGAGCTTAATAGAATAATTCATAGCAGTGAATAATTTACTCCAAAGAACTATCAGAAGCGTTTTGAAACTAATAAACGTGAAGAAATGCATTTTAGTATCCCATAAATACACGGTTCTGCACCCACAGTTAATATTTTATCAGTAATTAATCCATTAGCGGTTGACTTTAAATCATTCGTCCTCTCGAAAAAAATCCCCAGAGAAAGTGTAACTAAAATTAATAGAATGTACCGGTAACAACACGCAAAAAAATCAAAAGTCGTAAACATTTACGGCACACAGCAGCATTTGACACAACCACAATAGAAAGTGGTTGTACTAAAGCACGTTTTTTAATAATTCCAAACAATTGCCATGCCCTTCCACACTGCCTACTCGATAAAAATGGGTAATATATGTGCTAGAAACGAGAGGTTTGAAAGAACAAATAGTAGAACAAATGAGCTCTAAGTAAAAATGTTAACAAGTGTAATTTATTAGACTGTCAAGAAGTCTTGTCGCAAATTGCGATTAGACTCACGTGCCGTGCGAGCTCCAAGTTGCCGCTGTAAAATAAGTAATTGTTAAAGAAACTAAGTACGAGTGTCCACAACATGCTTACAGCGTCGCGGAGCTGATGAAGAATTTTATTAACACATATGAAGGGAACGCTAGCCTAACAATTACTAGAGAAGTGCAACATTAATATGCATTATTGATGAGGCAACGCCTACATAGTGATTAATTACTTAATTGAATCGAGTAGCCATAGGGGGCGAGCTTTTGCTTTTAAAACAATAGACAATTAAACAAACAAACAAGATTATTGGTTTCTAATTCTAAACGTCTTGATTTGCTTTCAAAAATTTTGTTTACATTACCGCCAATCTTCGACACATTAAAACTTTGGCTTTTTACGAAATGAAAACAAAAATTCATATAATGCCCTACCTACACACATTAACATGCATTTAATCGTTTAGAATTTAGAACATAATCGACTTATCACGGATATTTTTTTTTTGTATAAGCATCGTTGAAGTGGCCTAAGCCTAAGCGACATATTTTTGATTTAAGTGAGTAAGTTTAGCTATTGCCAATGGTGCATCTTGAATTTGTAACACACTGTAAGCTCGAAACTTTTGTAATTGCAAAGATGTACGTATTTTACATAAAGTTTTAGCAAACATATTTCTTCTTCTTCTTTTTCTCAATCTCCTTTTGCCTTTTCAAGCGTCGGAGGGGGTTCTATGTCTATCCATTTCTTCCGGGCGTTTCTGTCTCTTGCTAGTTTTCTCATACTGTCTTTCGTTTTTCTAACCTTATTTCCTTTATTTGGTCCATTCAAATTTCTTTTTTGGTCTCCCCCTTTGTTTTTTGGTTTTCCAATTTCCATTATTTTTCTTGTGATTCTGTCATTAGGTTTCATTCTTACTATATAGCCATACCAGTGTAGTTGTTTCTTTTTTATTTTTTTTTTATTATTGTTTCTTGTTCTGTTATTTCTCTGTTTTCGTTTTTCATTCTGTCCCATTTAGTTTTCCCCGCAATTTTTCTGAGATGTTTTATTTCGATGGTGTTTCTTTTAACTTTTTTTTGTAGCGTCCAATTTTCGGATGCTGTTGGTAATGTTCTCCATATTATGGATTTTCATTTTCACCTCTATATCAATTGTGTCCTAGTATTATTTTGTTTAATTTCTTGATTTGTTCGCTCTATTAGTTAATTCGGCGTGTATTTTTCTATCCTCTGTTATTATACTTCCCAAGTATTCATGTTATGGCAACATTACAAATAGGACAAAATGATCCAGAACGAATAAAACAAGATGAAAAGAAAAATATAATAAAAATAAAAGCATATAAACTAAAAGAGAAGGATGTACAACAAAATTTTCGAGATTATATAAAAACTGAGAAGCAAAAGAGCGAAGGGGACGAACAAGGAAAGGATTTGGAGCATTTATGGACAGATTTCAAAAGAATTATTCTCAAGTCTGCCGAAAGGGCATGTGGGACAATGAAACAGGGTAATAGTAATAATAGGAAACAAACGGCCTGGTGGACCGAAGAAGTCAAAAGAGAAGTGAAGGAAAAGAAAAGACTATGGAAAAAATACCTGACAACAAGCAAACCAACAGATTACGAAAAATATAAACAACAAAGAGAAAAGGCGAAACGGACTGTGCTAGAAGCAAAAGCAAAGACTTGGGAGGACTTTGGGAAAAGAATGGAAGAACATTATGCGAGCAATCAAAAACTCTTCTACAAGGTATTAAAAAACCTAAAACAAGATAAAAACCATACATTAAAGCAAATAATGGATAAACAGGGAAAAATACTGACAACAGAAAAAGAAATTATCGAAAGATGGGGTAATTATTTTAAGGAGTTATTGGAAAGTGATAACACAATGAATGACGAGGAAGAAGAACAAGGACAGGAGGAATACGAAACAATTGAACAAGAATATGAACAAGAAATAACCGAAGATGAGTTGGATAGAGCGATTCATAAAATGAAAATTGGAAAAGCAGCAGGGCATGATGGCGTTTTACCTGAAATGATTAAGTACATGGGAGTAGAGGGTAAGAAAAAGCTGTTAAGAATAGTAAATAAAGCTTGGCAGGAAAAAGATATTCCAAAGGACTGGGAGGTATCTGTTATATTACCGATATTCAAGACTGGCGACAGCAAAAATTGCGAAAACTATAGAGGCATATCTCTACTTAGTGTAGTAGAAAAATTATATGAAAGAATATTGGAGGAGAGATTAAGAAAACATTTCGAAAGTAATTTGGAAGAGGCGCAATGCGGATTTAGACCGGGTAGAAGCACGCAAGATCTAATTTTTACGCTAAGACAGTTAAGTGAAAAATCAATGGAACATTCAAAGATGGTGTATTTGTGCTTTATCGATCTTTCTAAAGCCTTCGATAGAGTGCCAAGGGAAAAGATCTGGAAGATATTGAAACAAAGTAGAGTTCGAGAAGGATTATTAAACGCCATCAAGAGTTTATATAAGAGCAGTAGAAATTATGTGCGAACCCACAACAGCAGTTCCCAGGAATTTATAACAACAGTGGGAGTAAGACAAGGAGGCACATTAAGTCCTCTGCTCTTTATAATTCTTATGGATAAAATTATTAAAGAATGTAAGCAAAACACAAAGAAAGCCCACTGGGGTTGGAATAAACTAAAACCAATATCCTTAACAGAATTAGCCTTTGCAGATGATGTGGTGTTATTAGCTAAAAGCGAAAAGGACTTGCAATTTAATCTAGGCGTATGGGCAGATACATTAAGCAGATATAATATGAATATTAATATAACAAAGACAAAGGTTATGGTTATAGCGAAAAATCATGAACCAGCTACAATAATGCTAGACCAAAAAAAGATAGAACAGGTAGCAAGTTTTAAATATTTAGGAACAATAATTGCAGAAAACGGTAAATTGGAGGAAGATCTGAATAACAGAATAGCGGCAGCGACGAAATTTTACTACGCCACAAATAAATGTCTGATAAGTAAGAAGGAAATATCAAAAGAGACGAAGACGCGAGTTTTTAATGCAGTGTACGTACCCATACTCACGTACAGTTCAGAAACTTGGACACTAACTCAAAAACAAAAACAAAGAATACAGGTACAGGAAATGAGATTTTTGAGAAGAATAGAGGGATGTAGACTGATCGATAAAATCAGTAACGAAAAAATCCGAAATAAACTTGGAGTAACAGATATTAAGAAAAAGATGGAGACGAATCAATTACGATGGCTGGGGCATTTACTACGCATGCCAGAAAGTAGATACGCGAAAATAGGATGGAAAATGCAGATAGAGGGAAAAAGAACTAGAGGAAGGCCAAGAATAAAATGGGAAAAAGAAGTGAGGAAGAGACTAGAAGGAAAAGGAGTCAGCTGGAAAGATGTGCCACAATTAGCCAACGATAGGAAGGAGTGGAGAAAAATAATACAGTAACAGAAAAGCAACCTCGACACCGAAAGGTACAAGAGGAAACGATTAAGAAGAAGAAGAAGTATTCATATGTTGTTACTCTTTCCCGTATATTGTTTTTACGATCATAATTTTTCTTACATTTATATTAACTTCCATTTTCATGTCCTCGATAACTTTAGTCCATGCGTTTACTAACTTTTGCATTTTGTTTTTTTGGTATTTGCTATTAGTACCACGTCATCGGCGTATAATAGGTAGCTCAATTTAATTAGTTCTATATTTCCGTACCCAATTCCAGAATTCAGTAATTTATGTTGTTTTTTTTTATTCGTTTAATAATGTTGTCCGTGAAAATAATAAATAGTAAGGTGCTTAGACTTTCTCCTTGTTTTATTCCCTTATTCACTCTAAATTCGTGTGATCTTTGGCCTGCAATTTTTACTTTGGCTCTAACTGTATGATATGTGCATCTAATTGCGTTTATTAAAATGTTAGGTATTTCCATTTCTCTCAGAGTTTTTCATATTTCTCTTCTGTCCACAGAATCGGAAGCTGCTTTTAAGGCTATGAATGTTAAAGATAGTTCTCCTTCTCCTATTTTTCTTTCTGTTATATTCCTTATAACGTAAGTATACAGGGCCGGTCCAAGGCACGATGCAAGTGATGCACAGCATCAGGGCGCCTTACAAGATTATTTCTTTAAATAAAATGTGTGCTGTTTTAAAAATTTTAAAATGTCAACCGAATTTATTTTAAATAAGCTAGTATAAAAATAAATTTAAAACACGTGCCAGTATGAATGGGGCTTCCATTCGACAAATTACACAGGAAATAGATTTGAACCGCGCGCCACCACAGAACTCGGCTAATCAGAGAGTGGGCAAAGCTCTGTGACTTCAATTTAAATATAAGTATATAAGTGATATGAGAGGACAAGGCTACGATAACGGCGCAAATATGACAGGTAAAAATAAAGGAGTTCAAAAGCGTATTCAAAATTTAAATCCCAGGGCTTTTTTTACTCCATGCATTCGTTGAATTTAGTTGTGAATGATGCCGCGAAAATGAATTTTGAAACAATTAGTTTTTCTACGTCATTTAAGAACTTCATAATTTTTTTAGTAGTTCTACTAAGAGATGGGACATTTAAAAAAATAATTTATCAAAATTAGCAATAAAACCTTTGTCTGCAACTAGATGGTAATCTAGAGTTGAAGCACTACGACCATTGAGATATGGAATATGGAAAATATACGACACATTAATAGAAAGTTTTGAATATAATAATAACGACTACAAAGTCGACATGAGGTACAAAGTTTAGCTAAAAAAATTAAAAATTTCAAATTTATTTGTTCTCCTATTTTATGGTATGAAGTATTGAGCAGAGTAAATGTGGTAAATAAAATGTTACAAGGTGTTAAGCAGTATTTAAAAAGTGCATTAAATGCATTAGACAATTTAATATGTTTCACAAAGGAATTAAGAACAGATAAGGGTTTTAATGAAATTTTTGAATCTGCAAAAGAACTAGCTACAGAGTTAGAAATTGCACCAAAATTTATTCTATCAATGTACGAAGACGTAATATAAAGAAAATTTATTTACGAATCTGCCGATGAAACACCGATTGATCTTAAAGATAAATTTTTTTTTTTTTAAATGCCATTTTAGAAACAGTACTGAACTCTTTAGAAGACAGTAGCCAACTTAAAAATCACAACGATATGGACAAAGAAATTTTAAGAAAATATTGTAACGCATCGAAAGTATACTTACGGATGGGATGGTACAGACAAGAATATAAGTGCATTAGAATTATTTGATGAATTAAAGGTTTAAGGTGACTTTGAAGATCTTAATACTTATTCAGATACAATTAATTGACATATTAAATTTTATTTGTGCCAACAATTTGGAGTGTGTATTTGGAACTGTAACCATTGCTCTACGATTTTTTTAACTTTTCCCGTAACAGTAGCTTTTACCGAAAGATCTTTCTCGAAATTACAAAAAATAAAAAATTACTTAAGGTCATCCATGTCTCAAGATCGGTTAGCAGGCAGTAGCGGGAAATTCAACCGGCCCGGGAAAAACCTGCTAGACCGGCCCCCAAAAAAAAGAATGACCCAAAAAAATTTAATTTTAAAATGTTTTCATATTTAGATAATAATAAAATTATTTCTAAAAAAATTCCATGTTCAGTCTCATTATGCTCTAATGAAAGTGAATTAGCAGATTCCTGTGAGCCCGAAAAGCTAAACCCCTTTTTCCAATTAGTTTTACATCTATAATTCTTTCCAATACTTGTTTGCGTTCAAGAGCATTTTTTTTTGACGTAAGCTACCTTCATTTGAGAATATTAAACCATAAATATCTTTACTTTTAAGTTTAAGCATATGCCTATAAACACAATTTTCATGGATCTTATTATTTTCATGTTCTTTAGCACGTTGCAGAGTATGCTTCCAGTCATCTTTCATTCCATCATTTACAAACGAACAATCGTTCTTATCACTGTATGCCAAGCACACGGAACAAAATAGAGATTCTTTTTCTAAACAATATGATAACCATCGTCTGCTTATTTTATCATCTCTGTAAAATAAAACATTTGGCTTAAATGGCCAATAAGTTACATCACCAATAGTTGGCTGACAGGGATGTTTGTTAAAAAAATACTCAAAATTTTGACTTGTTGGTTTTGTGAAATAACTAGCTGTTAAGCATTCAAAATATTTGTTACTTGGTAAGTTAGACTTGAACATGAAGACTTTGCGTTGATAATCGACGTTTCAATTTTGTCCGTTTCAATGGGGCAGTTTAGATTGTCTTCTTTTGTCGAATTTGATGAATGCTATTCTTGATCACTGATTTTTCAACATCAGGTGCACTAACTTTAGAAGCTAAAGCAAACAAATCACTTAACTTGAATTTTTTATTAGCAACTTCGTGCTTTTAGCCTTTTCTCTCTCTCTCTTTATTAGCACCTTTTCTTTTTTCCAGTTTTCCTTGATTAAAAACTATAACAAACTCTGATTTTTTCCCTACGCAATCTCAAAGCCAACGCGATCACAAGTATGACGTATCACAAGTATGACCTTTTGAAAGGACCTTTTTCAGACGGCCGTGGATGATATCAAAAAGTGTTTTATTTGCACTTTCTTTACATCGTTCGATGCGCCAGTCTTTTAGCTACATTTCAAACACGGAATCAAAATTTTCGGTCCGCTAATAACGGAGTTACGAATTTTTTTGTAGACCGAGATGTTTTTATTTTTGCGAGCGAACTCTCGGCATATTGCCGGACCTTTTTCAGACGGCCGTGGATGATATCAAAAAGTGTTTTATTTGCACTTTCTTTACATCGTTGGATGCGCCAGTCTTTTAGCTACATTTCAAACACGGAATCAAAATTTTCGGTCCGCTAATAACGGAGTTACGAATTTTTTTGTAGACCGAGATGTTTTTATTTTTGCGAGCGAACTCTCGGCATATTGCCGGACCTTTTTCAGACGGCCGTGGATGATATCAAAAAGTGTTTTATTGACACTTTCTTTACATCGTTGGATGCGCCAGTCTTTTAGCTACATTTCAAACACCGAATCAAAATTTTCGGTCCGCTAATAACGGAGTTACGAATTTTTTTGTAGACCGAGATGTTTTTATTTTTGCGAGCGAACTCTCGGCATATTGCCGGACCTTTTTCAGACGGCCGTGGATGATATCAAAAAGTGTTTTATTTACACTTTCTTTACATCGTTGGATGCGCCAGTCTTTTAGCTACATTTCAAACACCGAATCAAAATTTTCGGTCCGCTAATAACGGAGTTACGAATTTTCTTGTAAACCGTGATGTTTTTATTTTTGCGAGCGAACTCTCGGCATATTACCGGACCTTTTTCAGACGGCCGTGGATGATATCAAAAAGTGTTTTATTTGCACTTTCTTTACATCGTTGGATGCGCCAGTCTTTTAGCTACATTTCAAACACGGAATCAAAATTTTCGGTCCGCTAATAACGGAGTTACGAATTTTTTTGTAGACCGAGATGTTTTTATTTTTGCGAGCGAACTCTCGGCATATTGCCGGACCTTTTTCAGACGGCCGTGGATGATATCAAAAAGTGTTTTATTGACACTTTCTTTACATCGTTGGATGCGCCAGTCTTTTAGCTACATTTCAAACACCGAATCAAAATTTTCGGTCCGCTAATAACGGAGTTACGAATTTTCTTGTAAACCGAGATGTTTTTATTTTTGCGAGCGAACTCTCGGCATATTGCCGGACCTTTTTCAGACGGCCGTGGATGATATCAAAAAGTGTTTTATTGACACTTTCTTTACATCGTTGGATGCGCCAGTCTTTTAGCTACATTTCAAACACCGAATCAAAATTTTCGGTCCGCTAATAACGGAGTTACGAATTTTTTTGTAGACCGAGATGTTTTTATTTTTGCGAGCGAACTCTCGGCATATTGCCGGACCTTTTTCAGACGGCCGTGGATGATATCAAAAAGTGTTTTATTTACACTTTCTTTACATCGTTGGATGCGCCAGTCTTTTAGCTACATTTTAAACACCGAATCAAAATTTTCGGTACGCTAATAACGGAGTTACGAATATTGCCAGACCTTTTTCAGACGGCCGTGGATGATATCAAAAAGTGTTTATATTATAAATTCTAAAATGGTGTAGGCTGCGACCTCTATTAGTGACATTTTCTACTTATATTTTGTACCAGGAGCACATAAAGGAGGTGGCAAGAACGCTACGACGTATGCGACTGTTACAACCGACGTGTTAAAAAGAAACAAACAGCACCTTGCATTTCTGGACTAGATATACGCATCAACGTCCGATAGAAAACCTATCTCCTTCTAGCTCATCAATAATATAGCGTTCATCTGATGTCCGTATTTTATCATATTTACATTCGTTCAACCATAACAGCTGATCTTAAATGATTTTAAATAGTTAAATTTTAGCCTTAATAACGTCTTTCAGGGTAAAACAAGAAATATTTGCCTCATAAACTTAAATAATCTTTCAATAAATGCAAAATTCAAAACATAAATTGAGAATATTTCAGCAGTACGAAAGACGCGGTAATTTCAAAAATTAACAACTGCTCATAATTCTTCTCATACCTTTAACTATTTTTTAAATAACAATTATTTACCCTCGGTTGGTTGAAATAATGATTAAAAAGTTTTTAATAAAACGTGTGAATGGGATTTCATGCCATTTTCTTAAATATTTTGGCGCCAGCCTTTGGCGAAAACTTTGCAATTGTCTGCATATTATCTAACAATGTTAAAGAGACCCTAAATAATGCATTTTCAGCTAAAGTTTGCTCGAAAAGGCTTAAAACAGCTCTTCAAAGTTTTCAAAAACATTACAAGTGTATCATAACCTTGCATTTTTGTTGACAAAAATATAAAGTTTTGCAATGTTATTATATCGGCCAACATTATGTTGCACATTTTTATAAATAATTTAAATATATTACTTAAGTTGTTAGATAACGTAGACAAATGTCTTTAATTCAGTGACGTTTTGCAACTAATAGGTATCGTACGAATTTGTCTGCTTTTTTTGTCTTTTGCAATTAATTTAGTTCTTGGTGTTATTCTATTAGATATTAACACGCCACAAAATTATTTATATGGCAAAGAGTAACAAAGTGTCAAATTAACAGGAAAGGTAAGATTAAATTGGCAATAAAAAAATTCCTAACTCTGGGCGTAGCGAGGGTAAACGGCACCTGGAAATACTTTTTTTTGCGCCGAAAATTAGCCACTATTCTCTTTAAAGAAATATGGGGGGAGGGCGCTATAAGAGTACTTCGCAGCAGGGCGCCGACTACCCTAGGGCCGGCCCTGTAAGTATATGTTATCGCTTGTCTGTCTTTTTAGTCTAAAAGCTGCCTGTTCTTCTCCCAGTTTTAATTTTACATGTTCTCTTAGTCTCTTTTCTAGAATTTTTGTGTATACTTTGTAGCTAGCTTGGGCTAAACAGATTGGTCTGTAATTTTCACATTGGGTCTGTTCCCCTTTCTTGTATGTATATTGGTATTAGTGTTGTTTTACCATTCTCTCGGTATCTGTTGTTTTGCATAAAATTTTAACAAACATAAATAAATACATTTAATTAATAATTTTTAGGAATTCTGTTAATTCTAAATACAATATTTTTGTTATCTGTACTTGTATTTAAATTGTTTTAAATTTTTCAAGACGAATTGCTATTTTATATTGTGCTTAAGTTTTAGAAGACATTTTCATTGTTTTCTTTATTAATTTTAGTTAATGGATTAGAGACCAAACATTAACATAATCAATTTAACGTGTGCATCATGAAAGAACATCTGGTAAACTAGAAAAAAAGATTACATATGTATGTATAAGAAACGATTTGGATAACGTTACTTTATTACTTTAAAATAATAATTGGATTTTTTAACATTATTTTAGATCACAACGTTGTAGTTAATAGTAATCTTCGCTGAGACAGTTACTTGTGAATAAATAAACAAGAAAATAATCTACCGACACTAGTCTAGTTATTTTTCCGTTCTTCCCACAAATAAGCGTTTCCTAGGAACAAGTCGGGGCAGTATTTATACTGTAAGCTAATCAAGTTATTAACCATTTAAAATATAGCCCATTTTGATTTTTGTTTTATTATCTAGCGTGCCATGAAAAACATTTAAAAACATTAAATCACTGAATAGATCTCAGAAAGGGGGGCAATTTGTCTAATTTAAACTTCTTTGTAGCTCTTACCGTTTACGAGATCCCAATAGTGGCCCTATTATGTGGACCACCCTGTATATATGTAGCAGCCAAATGGTAAAATCCGTTGTTTTATCAATTGCCTAATCATTTAATAAAATGCGACAATTTTTTTAAATGCATGCGAAGTTAAACAAATCTGACTGTCTAATTAGGCGGAGTGGCACTCATTACAATAGAAGTGTGTACGGTGGCATGTCTAAGACTTGGTGCAATGACAAGGAACGCTAAAACGATACATTAACAACAGAGGGATAATGCAAATAGAAATAGCTGATCAGCTGATCACAATTTTACTAAATACCTACATTTATTTAATCATATTTGTAGTAATTAAAAATGTGGACAAAATTCTAGAATTAAAAAAAGTCAAATAATTTTATCAAACGGCAAATTTTACAATTTAACTGCCACAACTATATTAAAGTAAGTATTGATAAGCAATTGAATGTTATTCTTTAGCAGTATTTTTTGTTCCTTGGAATTTTAATAACCAAAGCACCACCAAAGTGCTAAATAATAAATAACTTATATCTCGTTTAACCGACCTTGTACCTGTTACGACTTAGAAGCTGGTAAGCCTCGAATTTCGCACCATATTTCTCTAAAACCCAATGATTGGAGTAAAAAAAAACATATTAAGTAGCACTGCGTACAATTATTAGTGCTTTCAAAGTAATTTAGTCGTGAAGGAAACGTTATTATTTGATCTGTTAGACGATATCTTCCGAGTGCATTGCTGCATTTGTCAGGAAACGGTAGCCACGTGCTCCAGAGTGCGGAAACGGTGCACCCCAGCAAACAACTTATATTTTCCCCGGAGTTGAAGTATCTTGGGGCTTTCAAATCATCACCGCTTTGTATTGGATTTCAACTGGAAGCAGATCAAGACGTCTGTTTGCCTGTATCCGGCCACCCGCCAATTAAACGTGGCACACGACTTTATACACAATCCCGTTCATGTCTATTGTATTTTTCGAGCTCATGCATTTTGATTTTTTAATAGAAAGTAATGCCGACTGATTGATGTATCTATCGGTACACTTGTGTGACACAGATCTCGAGGCAAATAATAGATACGTTGCTGCGATTTCACATTACGCGATATGAGTTACACGAAATGAAATAATTATGACGAAATTGTAACGTTATTGAAACTGTATTCCATCGTGACCGGATCGGTCCGCCTCCACTTCACTTGTCTCAGCGCCATCAGGTTAGCCTTGCTCGGATTCCACACATTACTTTATGTGAGCTGCTCTTTTGTACATATGTAAGGTACAGTAGAAAATATGTACAATCCAAAGTCTCAGCATTCAATTCATTAAAAACAACTATAAATTATTTCCTTACAAATGTATTCTTATTTTAAAAAATGTACCGCCAATCTAAATATTGCCTAAAAAAGATTGCATTTTTTATTTTGTTTACTTTTGTATCAAGATTTAGAAATATTTTTGCAGTAATTTATTTTCTATGCCAATAATTATCTTTAAAATGTCATAGTTTTCAGCAAACAATTACGAAAAAACATCGAAAATAGACCTTTCTTGATATTTAATTGACAGAAAAGAAATTTTTGACATTTTAATTTTTTAACCTGGGGGTCCCAGTTTGGTATTCGCACCCCTATAAGTACTAAACCATTTAACTTAGGATAATGAGCATTAGTAGACTTATACAGGTTGTCCCAGTTATTGTGAACAGCATGGGGATCTCGCAAACGGTAAGAGATACAGAGTTGGTTAAATGAGTCAAAATGATCTAGGAGTATGATTTATTAGCAACTATTCTCTGAAAAAAAAACCTTGTAAGAAATTAATAGTTGTTGCGCTTGATTTAAAAACAAAAATTGGTGTTGTCGATTTTGGCTTATAACTTGCTTATTTGAAATCATACTCAAAATATTTTTCGACATTATCAGAACACTCTTTGCGTAGATTTGAAATTTGTTGATACATTTTACCTATCTCCATTTATTTTTGGTTATTTTAACATCAAAAAGAAACATTATTATCTACAAAGCGCAGATATCAAATTTGTATTGCTCATGGAGAGTGGGCTATACTTTAACTTTAAACGAATGATATAGATAACTGAAAAATCATAAATTATTATAAAATGTTAAAAATATCTTAAATTATTTAAGTTTTTTGTGTGTTTAATCAGTTAGTCTTATGTAAAGTTTGTTTTGTTTTTTAATTGTCCTTTGTTTGAACTTAATAAATACAATACTATTGTAATAACTTATTTATTTTTAAAGATAAACCTTACAACCGCTGCATCAATAAAACGAAAAAAAACTCTTTTTAATGATGTTACAGCCAACTACAAGCCGTATTTAAAATTAACAAATTAATGCTAAAAAACAAAAAGAAATGAATAGGTACCGGTCAAATTTATTAACAAATTTCATATCTACGCAAAAAAGTGTTCTAATAATATCGAAAACTATTTTGAGTGTGATTTCAAATAATCAGGTTATAAGCAAAAATCGTATACTTAATTTTTTTGTTTTTTATATATAGCGCCAAAACTATTAATTTTTTTCATAGAAAAGTTGCTCTGAAATCATGAATCATTTTGACCAACTCTGTATTTCTTACCGTTTACGAGATCCCCAGGTTGTTCACGATAATTGGGACACCCTGTATTATAAACAATTTAACATCTTTTGGCAATTCTGCAACATGTATTTATTCATTTATTTTTCTGTTGTACCAACATCTTAATTTTTTCAAAAAGCACCGTGGGTCGTCTGAGGTATCATTTTAAACCAAATTTCATTCTTAATACTGCAGTACACAAATGTTAATATGTTTAAAGGGAAAGTTTTGAGAAAAAGTCATAAGACGACTCCATAGATAAAGAAAGGGTATTTATTTGCTTCCAATTTTTTGTTGATCCATGGGGAAATTTTTGAAAACACAACTAAATTGTTTATAATATTACCCTACCGATTTTTATTATCCCAAGTTAACTGGTTTAGAAGTAACAGGGGTGCGAATACAAAACTGGGACACCCAGTATACCGAATAAAAATTTTGAGCAAAGGTCAAAATTTTCTTCTTTCTTATCTAAATATTAACAAAGATCAATTTTAGTTGTTTTTCTTCTGTTTTCTTCTATGAAATTTTAAAGAAAATTTCCTTCACCTGTCAAATTTGCGTTTCCAACCAATCACTAATCTTAAATCTTCTAGAGACTACCAATAGGAGCATATAACACGGTAATAATTTTACATGCCCCCGTCAGACGTTGATCCTCCTGTCAAATTTGCGTTTTCGACCAATAACAAACTTAGATTTCCTAGAAACGACCAATAAACACAATAATACACTGATAATATCCTTAGCGCAATTAACAGATTTTCATGCGTTTATAGGTCGTTTCTAAGAAATCTGAGTTTGTGATTGGCCGAAAATATAAATTTAAAGAGGTAATTAAGTATTTTGGTCTTGATAATTTTTTGACGAATTTCGGCGACCAGTAGCGTTACTTTAATAGACTTAGATTAAACCACACTCCTGACGCACCACTTTGATAGTACTTTGACATAACATACATTTAATTTGACAGGGAGGTTAGGTAAAGGAAATTTTCTGACAAAATATAACTGGCGAATTGAAAATTATCGATAATTTTTAGTAAATACGCCCGAATGCAAGTTGAATTAGAAAAAATCACTCGTGCACTCGTGTTTTTTTCAGCTCAACGCATTCGAGCATATTTACCAAAAATTATCGATAATTTTCAATGCACTTGTTATATTACTACTGATAATTCACTCAAAAAACACAAGAACAATCAAAACCAATTCAGCGTTTGGTACTGTCGTGGAAAGTTTATTTTTCTGCATCAGCTTCGTTTTGTTCAAACAGTTAATGAAATTCACGTGGTCAAATATTAAAAAAACGAAACAATATCAACAGAAGAATTTTGAAAGAACCTGACCATAGCATGCCATTATAAATTTAATTAGTAGTTATTGATACACACAGATAACTCCAATGATTTATAATGTGCAATAAACCTCAAAACATCGATACAACAGCGATTGATACAGACGTGTATGTTATTATAGGGCAGGCAGCACATGTTATGCAAATCTAATATTGTTTGAGTATGGGAAAGTCATTCATATAATAATAATAATAGGTACGGGCAGCTATGTACACATATAAATACACTCATTGTAATCAAAGACCGTAAATTTTTAATTGACTGGATAAAATGCATTGTACCTACGTTACTATCCGACTTTTCAAAAACAGCCGCTAAAAGTTTACTTTTTCGACCTGATTTTGCGAAGGAGAAACTAATTACAGTGTAATTGTAATAGGTAGGTACTGAATGTCTTAAGCAGGCAATAATTAAAAAATTACTAGGTACGGTATTGTCTTACTAATTTATCACGGTAGTGCAATCTATACTGTCTTTCAGAAACTGTTACCATAATTAAAGCTATATTTGCATTAAAACCAGTATTATCTACCTACACTGTTTCGCTATTTGGTGTATACAGGGTGTCCCAACTTTAAAAATTATAGCAATTTTACAGATACATGTCTACTTAATTGGCTAAACACCGAATTCAACTTTAAGCTTTTGTTTTCACAACTGTTATTAGCTATGTTGGCATGCCCTTTTTATTCATTGAGCTAGATGGGCTGTAACTCATTGATCATTTGATTCAAGGGCGCTTGAGAACCGAGTATGTTGAAATATTTTTTGCAATTTTGACGCAAAAAAACTCTGTTTAATTCTAAAAACAACAATTGAGTCGCAAATCAAATGCTCATCCGCCAATATAACAACAGCTGTACGATTATATTTAAGTACTTATAGCTTGCACTAGGGCAGGGATGGCAAATAGGTGGCACGCGTGCCAAACTTGGCACGCGAGAGATTTTCGACGGCACCCTAAAGAATTCTATGAATAATTTTTTATTTTTTTTATTTTTATTTTTTTCGAAAAGTTTTATTTATTTTTAATTAGTATGCTAATTATCTACAAGCTACAACTACATGTTATTTAAATATCAAAAAATTAAAAATACCAGAAAATAACAACTCTTCTTATATCGATACAATAATTTGTTCATTACTATATCTTCATATAAAATACCAACTGTAGCGATGCACGGAACTTTTGATTGCATACAGTAGCGTAGCAAGGGGGGGGGGCGGTCCGCCCCGGGCGGCACTTTTTTTGGGGCAGCACTTTTAGTCTACCCAAATGGGGTAAAAATGAAAATCTCGGGGTAATGAAGGATCAGTAGATATAATAATCAGTTCCCGCACTAGCACTATTAGAAGTTAGAGGATAAAACGGGCTACTTGACCTTGCTTCACTAAAAACCCGCTCCCTTGTAACGACAGAAATTCCAAGTTTCTAATAAAATTTACGATACGGTACCAGCCATTCAATAAAATTTCAAACAATTCATTTATTTTAGGCATTAAATTCCATGCAGTTTTAAACTCTATTGTAACAGGGACTTTTCGCCCTTATTAAAAATAATTTCGTGGGAGTGGGGGCGATCTGATTTTTTAAAAAATCAGAAAAGGTTCTACTGTAAAACTGTAGTTTTGGAAGATGATAAAGTATTCTCCATTATCTAACTTGCTTTAAAACACGTTTGAACGTCTAAAATTTAAAAAAAAAAATCGCCTGCGGCGCAATTTCTTTTCCCTCCACATTTTTGTGTCGATCTCTGCTTGCATTTGGCAAAAATCTAAAATTAACAACCCTTATTTATAGGGGCGGCAAATTTAGGGACCGCCCCGGGCGGCACAACCCCTAGCTACGCCACTGATTGCATATGTATTTAGTGACACATAAAATCATGACGTTGGCAATACTGAACGAAATAACTGACAGTTGTTTCTGGTAGGTAGGTAGGATAGGTTAGGTTAGGTACTGGCACGGGGAAAAATTTGTATTAAATTTTATGTTATTTTGGCACACTGATCAAATGCTATTTGCCATCCCTGCACTAGGGTCTCTTTCCGCGGGTCCGGGTTCATTTTAAGCTATTTTATATTTCCCGGGTAATACTTATTGTCCCGGGAAATCCCGAGATATTAGAAATATGTTATATTCGTTTATTTTTTGTTAAGATCTTAGTAATATTATCATACCTAATCAGAATTTATTATAAATGCCTAACAGTATATAATGGGAACACTTTATTCTTATTTTAAATTCGTTTTTCTGCTTTAGAATAATAATTTATTTACACTCGTAGTATGCGCAAAGAAGCCCGGTCTCCATGACAAAGTTTATATAATCAAAATACTTTTACAGTTTTATTTTTATGTACCCAGGTAAAGCGTAGGAAAATAGAGTAAAAATGATATTTTGTTGATAAAAACGATGTCTCTTTGCTGCTAAATGCTTTCAAGTCGATCCCATCCACGTCAATAGAGCGTAAAGGCCAATCCACACTAGCGGTCAAATGTGGTCAGATCACGTCAAGTCAAGGCACCGATCAACATCGCTTAAACATAATCCAATGAGAGCGTTCGGAGTACGCGGCCCGATCAAGTCAAGGCACGATCTGTTACCGTTGGATCGGTCCGCTAGCGATCAAGACCGTGACTACCCTGACGTGCTTTGACCTGACTGGCTAGTGAGAACGTCCGAAACGTCTATGACGAACAACTGATAGTGAGTCCGTGATTCAAAACATTTGAAACTATTTATAAAACTTTAAATCATCATCGACTAATTGGTGGTATAAAGTAAAAGATTTTCCTTTTTGGCAGTTCTGCAGCCAGAACAGTGGTTTTTATGCTTTTGATACCATTATCCTCCTCATCCAAAATTCATGCGATTTTAATTAAAGCACGCTTGGAGAACAACATTGTCGCTTCCTCGAGTGAACTAAACTGATCAAAGGGACTTCGAGTAGGAGGGTTGCCAGAAGTTGAAAGTGTAAAAAAAGAGAATAAAAAAAAAGATAACAAATTGAGAACTTTTTCCAAAAATGAAGAGAACAAAAAAAGGCGATGTTTGGTGTGTGGTGTGTGGTGTATAGAAAAATCAAAAAGTGAAGTTTATTGCTTTGGCCTATAAACGGCTGTCCTATAATATTTTTTTTTAATTGAAAAGAGGAACTAAGGAAAAAATAGGACAAAAAAGATTAGAATACAAAAAGAGAGTAAACAAAAAGATCGGGAGAAAAAAGAGGACATGTTCTCTTTAAAAGAAATATTCTGGCAACCCTAACTTCGACTAGACCTGACTGTCTCTGACTGTTGAGTGCGAATGGCTTGGTAGAATCCTGGATCTTGTCTTGACTTGATCTGACCACATCTTGACCGCAAGTGTGGATCGGCCTTAAGAGAATATTTTATGCAGCAGGACTTTCTGGCAATAACTTAGGAATGAGACTGAGTGACCGAAGCACAGATCATCTTTGTTTTCTTAAATCAAATTACAAAAAATTATTGTAAAAATTATGCTATTGTGTTCAATAAGTTTTTATATTATTTTAAGTCATTGAAGCAGCCTTCCAACACAAAAATAAGTTATTGATATTTTTAAATTCATTAGAAAATCAAATACTCTATTTATATAACCGCTTGTACCACTATCGTACCAAAAAAAAATTACATTCTGTCAAAAACCGGATTCTGCAACCTTTAAAGCCGATTATTATTTTATTTACTCATGAGTCCTTCTACTGTTAGGTGTAGGACTGTTGAGTTGTGTTGTGCTGACTTTTTTCTATGTTTTTCTGTCTTATGCTAGCTTTTTTTTATGTCTTTCCATTTGATATTTCTAACCGTTGCTGCTTTTTTAACTTCGTCTTGCCAGGTTTTTCTCGGTCTATCTCTTTTGTTATTTCCATGTGCTCTTGGTACAAATACTTTTCTGGTTAGCCTTTCTTCTTTCATCCTATAAATGTGACCCAATCATTCCAGCTGCCTTTCTTGTATTTTTGATTCAACTGATTTTATCTTTAGTTGTTCTCTATATGTTTCATTTCTGATTCTCTTTTTGTTGTTTCTCCTTGGATTTTCCTTAAAAATCTCATTTCTGCTTGTGTCCATGCAATTGCTATAGCTCTCAGGTTTACTTGTATTGTTGTACGAGGAAGCTCATCTTCGCTTAAGCATTCGTTATCATTATTTTCTCCAAGACCGACAACTAACTGATTTGGTTCATCAAAACATGTATCCATATTATCGATGTCGAACAAATTGCATTATTTGTATTGTTAGGTGCCACCATATAGCCATCATCTTCCATTACATTATGTGTACCTATCAGAATCTACTGATTCACAATCACTAGAAATTTCTTCCAGCAGTCTTTCAATTTCGTCCTGCTGCATGGATTCAAGTTCAATAAAATTCAATTTATTTTTTTTGCCTAAAAAACTTTTTGGACAATTGTTGGCATAATAAAAATCTATTTGTGCAGGTCACGGCACCCTTAATAAAAAACTAAATTTTGTTTTAATAAAATGTTGAGGTTATAAAAATTAACCAAAATAGTGCATTTGTATCCAAAATCGCTTGCTCTTTCCAAAAATGTAAAAATATACAGGGTGTTCCATTTAAAATAACAAAGTTGGGGTCATTTCCGGCGAAACCGGAAGTGGAAAAATTGTATGCTTGTGCTCAAAAAGCCCGATTTTTTGCACATATCATATGTCTAAAATTTCATTTATCTAAAATCAAAACTAAAGAAAAAAAAGGGGGTGTACCACACTTCATTTATACCCGGTATATTACTGTGCTATTAAAAATGTTAAATAATAGACAAAGATTCGACAAAACCTTTTTTTGATATCATTTTGGGCATCTCGCAAGTTACGTTTGCATATTTTTTAATTTTGCGTTAATCATTTTCTTCGTTCCCTCTTAAAATATGTGTTAGATGTTAGATAGGCCATCATTCTGAAAGAATGAAAAATACTAATATACTGTCGTGCGAATAATATACACTTGTTTACATGAGATATTTATTTGCTTGTTGAATGAACACACAATAACATTACGGATTTAAAAATGAAACAAAATTAATAGCAATTTGTAAAATAAAAGATTCACTGCACTTACCAAAGCGCTATTTCGTCGCTTCGTTCCTAAATTTACTAATATCCAACATTCTTAATTATTGTTAAGAATAGTTTCTTTTTTAATTTAACACAAATACAACACTCCAAAAATTTACTTAAAATATATAATTTCACCCCCAATCACTAAATATTATTGAGTAATCAAGTCGAAATGACTAGGTTTCAGCCTTAAACGCGCCTATCGAGCTGGTATTCATGCGAATTACCTCTAGCATCTATGGTTCATTCTTGGCAAACGGAATATTAACTACGCAAATTTGGGACTCGCTAGCAACGGGTGATGCTTACACTGGTGTTTAAAAGTTACGGAATAAGAGTGCCGGTATATACAGGGTGTTTCGTAAAAAATGCGAAAAAATTCTGATAAAAAAAAACAACAGAGGTCGCACTTTTTAGCCCCCTGTGAAGGTGGGAGATGATTGAAAATATTACTATGGGAAACCTTTTAATAAGTATAAAACATCTGTCAAATATCATTCTTGTACATTTATTCAAATTTGAGAAATAAAATAAAAATCTAATTTTTCCGCTCCTTTTCAGGGGGGTGTAACTCCGAAAGGAGACGTCCAAGGAAAAGATTTTATATAAAAGACACCCCTTAATTTTCGATAAGAAATCACCTCCTGAATTTGTTCGCATTTTTTACGAAACACCCTGTATAATATTTATCGAAGAAGTTTGCAAGTATTATACAGAATAACAAGAAGCTTGTCGCTAAGACGTTCGACCTGCTTATGATTTGCTACTCTTAAAGCTTTGATGTATTTTCAACAAACAACAAAGATTAATGCCCTTAAATTTTCTCGCATTTAATCCTTACATCCCATACACATGCTGAAGAACTTAAACCATCTTTAATTGGGCAAGTGACGCCCACGTTTGCCAAATAATTGGCGCAATTGCTCGCTCATACATAACTCCAGCGCAGACTTATTTGACACATTGACGGTAAATTAGCTGAAAATAAATCGGTAACAAGGTCCAGCTATAACAGTAACGCCGGTAAGAAATGGTAAGCTACTTTCGGTGCACCAGTTACGTCCTTTTCAATAATCTAATTAGCGTATCTAACAAATAAACGGCAAAGCATATACTTTTCGACTTTCATTTACTCATAATTCAGACAAGTTGTTAATGATCGGAGGCTTTGTTGAGCCTTGAAACGCTGAGATTCAAATTATAAGTAATTAATTACACTATCGACATATTACGGTAATCCAGTAGGCTACACCTATAAAATAGTTGAGAATGAATTATAAACAGGGCCGTGTTTAAGACTTAGCGTGCTCTCAAATAAAAACAGTGTATGCGAACTGGCTTTTTAAATACTTTTTTGTACGACCACTAATGTACATGACTCTTAGCGTACAGCCTGCATGCATAGTAAGGGTTCTTACGCACGGCAAGCAAAAAGGGTAGTATTTTAAAGAAATGATCAAAATAGACTCACGTCAAACACTTCCTGCATGCCTAGTAAGTGAGTTATAACGCACGGTAAGCAAAACGCACACTTGTCTAGAAATGTCAAAGTAGGCTTACGTCAAAATTGACAGGACAACGTAATTACATGTGTATAACTATTAGCCAAAAAGCCGTTAAAATCGTAGATATTATGTAATCGTAGAAAAAGTATGCTACATAACACGAGTTGTAAAGCAATTACGCACTCGTGGAAATACGCTTTCGCCAATACGCGGCTCCGAGCGCATTTTTTTCCCTAATATACTTCTTACAACTCGTATTATCTAACATACTATTTTAAAAGTAGCTAGTGTAAGTAAAAGTAAGTGTTAATTAATTTATTGTCAATCTAAATTTCAAACGAATTTATTCTACCTTTTTAATTTTTTTAAATGATGCTGTATCGCTCAAAATTTTCATAAAAAGATAAATTTCACGAAAACGCCAGCTGTAGGCCGCCCATATAATCTGAACATTTTTTGAAGTAAACTTAAAGAAGAATCGAAAAATATAAAAATATACAGGGTGTTTAAAATTCGAGTTTTGCATGGGGATCTCGCTTATTATAATAGCTAGAGTATAGGTTTAAATTTGGCAAAGTTGCTAAATTCGATGCTTATCGATAATCCAAAGAGAAATTGGAAATATCTCAAACGGTATCCGAGAAAATTAGGAAAAACCGGAAAATACGATTTTTATAAATCGCGTATAACTCCTTTGGAGTTTGAAATATTTTAAATGTGTAAAAAAGTTGCCCAAGCAACTTTTAAGCCGAATCGGATAGTGGTCACAAATTTTTCCCAGGTCGATTCGTTTTTGTTTTAGACAACCAACTTTGTTTTTTCTTATGGGCAGCATATCGCGTTTTTCTTCGTTATTAAATTTCACTTTTACGACTAACAGGCCTTCAAAACTTAACCCTTTCAATACGACTTTTGGCTAGAACAGTGAATGATTTTTAAATGACAAAAATCTATTACTCTATAGTAGATATGTATATATATAAAAAAAAATCGAATTTTAAATTTGACCGTTTTCGAAAAAAAAAGGCTTGGGACAAATATGTCCCAGCAGTACTGACCCCTTGGGATTACTTATGTCCCAGCAGTACTGACCTCTTGGGATTACTTATGTCCCAGCAGTATAGAAGCTAAACAAGCAGATATAAGGCTTATGGTTTGAAACACTACTGGGATAAATAAATCCCGTGCTCGTATAGTCGTATATACTGCAGGGATTTATAAATCCCAGCCTTCCCAATTTCGCAAATTTCTAAGAAATTATTACTTGAATTTTGTGTAAAAAATTGTTGTGACCTACCTGACAATGATATTTTGAAAAACTAACTAAAAACAAATGACATTCACAACAAAACACTAATAATTCTGCTAGAACTTGTAGAAGCACAGAAACGAAAAACAAAAATGGTTGACTAACAAAGTGTGAATGCGTTCAAGGTAACAAACGAGCGGTTTAATACGTAGTATAAACCCAAGATGACTGAATAATACCATCCCAAAGTATTTTAAAGCCAAATATTTTAAGACAGAATTTTTTAAAAATTTCCCGGGACGTATATATCCCCGCAGTATTGAAAGGGTTAAGGTTTGTTGATCGATTGTCATGGAAACAACATAAACTACAATGACCGGCCTACCTGATTTCTAATGGTTATTGTTTAAAACATATTTTTTGAAATTTGACAATGAAAGAAAAAGTAAAATACCATGTGTGATACATCAATGGATTTAGAAAAATAAACTCTATTTGAATATGTAAATAGCAAAAATTGCGCCCATAAGAAAAAACAAAGTTGGTTGTCATAAAACAAAAACGAATCGATCTAGGAAAAATTTGTGACCACCATCCGATTCGGCTTAAAAAGTTGCTTGGGAAATGTTTTAACACATTTGAAATATTTCAAACTCCGAAGGAGTTATAAACGATTTACAAAAATGGACTTTCCAGTTTTTCCTAATTTTCTCGGTATTGTTTGAGATATCTCCAATTTCTCTTCGGATTATAAATGAGCACCAAATTTAGCAACTTTGCCGAATTTAAACCTATTTTCTAGCTATTATAATAAGCGAGATCCCCATGCTTAAACTAGAATTTCAAACACACTGTATAGGTTGAGCAGGAAGTCGTATTACAACTTCAATATTTTCATTGAATCCGCAACTTACGATAACGGTCAGATAACAAATTTCATTGTGTTATCTTCACTAGCGTTTTAGATATTAATTTGGCTTCCATACTTTTGCGCAGCACTATAGTTTTTGAAAAACTACAATAAGAAACTACAGGTTAAATCAAAATTTTCAAATATTTGTGAGTATTTTTTTTTGTATATTTAAATATATTTTTTAAAAAAATAAGTGAATGAGTTCCTTTAAAAAAAAACTCCGCTTTTTTGGAGTGTTTTAGAAAAATTAGATCTAAAGTCCTTAGAAAAAAGTGTACATAAAATACGCATTTTAAAGTTCGTAGATAATAATCGTTTTATAATAAATTTACTTTATAAATAACCTAAGATTAAATAGATTTCTACCAAGTACCACCTCGTGAAGTGTTAACGAATAATTGTGAACGAACCAGCGAGTAGCAAGTTTAAGAAAAAAGTAAATCGACGCGAAACGGAATATTTTTATTAGCGTTATAGCAATATTTAACTGTAAAATAAAAGCGCAGAATTAATTTTGCACAATAAGCTAGAAATTTTAATGATATTATCTTAAAAAACGATGAACCATGAAGCGTTCGTGTTTAATGGTTGTAGCCGATGTATTTCTGTGCACTTGTGAGATAGTTTTCACCTGATCTTATTTAAAAAAGAACAATCTGATTTATAACTAATAATTTTATCTGTAGTAGATACCGTCTATAAAGTTTCGAAAGGCTTTAATAATAAAAGATTTATGTTTAACAACGTACTGAATGCGAGATATAAAGCAGCAGGTTGTTCGATTTTATACCATTATAAGAATCGGCGACTCCTACGCGCCAGGATGCCAATATATCAGATGTAAATAATGACATCTTAAGTTGGTACGCTCGGACTTAGACAAACACAGCTTATTTCAATGCGCACCGAAGATATCTACGATGGCCATGACTCAATTAAAAATACCGGATCGGACATGTTAATTGCTGTGCTAAAAATGTAAAATATCACCCACGACTTTGAAAGTTCAGCGTTGACCAATGTCCGAATCTAATGAACAGTTTATTATTATTTATTATCAAATAACGGTTATGTAATCAGAATGGGATCGATTGTTGCTCGATAGATGTAACGTAACTCTCTGGAGGAACTCGGTACCGTTTTTTTTTTCGATTGCCGGGCAATAACAAACGAGCCTGTGACTAAAAGAACCAGCAAAAAACTCAGCTACTCCGTAAAATGTCCACTTTTAACTTCGCTAATTTGTTTTGCACGTAATTAAATTGGCAATACAAAGAGTAATAGTATATTACATACCGAGCGGGGAAGTGGATCATTACAGCCGAGTGCTAGGTTAGATGCAAGAGACACGCAGCGCCGAGAGCATCTACAGGTATAGCACGAGGCTAGAATGATCCTTCCCGTGAGGTATGCATACTATTTTACTCACAATCGGTTAGTAACTCTAGATAAGTGGCAAATAATATTAATTTTTATCGTAATTTGATAAATTATTTCAACAACAAAATCTGTGAGACCGTTGCTAGGGAATATAACAAGTTTGTTGCCGTTGTTAGGTAATATAACAAGTTTGTTGATTCTGACAGATAGATAATTATTTTGTCAGTTTATAGGGCATTTTTAATAATTGTCTCATTATTTTTACAAATATTATGTCCGATAATGAATTTGAATATACTCCACCAGAACTGCAACAAGCTGCAGAAAAAGCTACTGAAGGCATGATTCAAAAAAAAAGCAGGGCGAGATACGAAAACACTTACGAAGTATACAGTAAATGGTGTGTGACTAAAAGTGTGCAGCAACCTCTGAAACGGTACTCTTTGCGTGTTTTTCTGAATTAGCTAAGCAAAATTAAACAGTTGCAAACATTGACTCCCCTGATTATTTTACGACAACAGTGTAAATAAAAAAGTTGTTCAGAATCAAACTAAATAAGATTCTTCACTTGCATCAAAAGTGTTGTTGGCACAGTGGCGTAGTTAGAGTTTGGGCCGCCTGGGGCGTTCCCTGAGTTGCCGCCCCTCTCACTAAGGGTTGCCAACTCTTGGTTTTTCCAAAAGCAAACAGAGATCGACACAACAAGGAGGAGGAATGGCAACATGCGCCGCAGGCGTTTTTTTTTTTTTAATTTCAGATGTTCAAACGTGTTTTAATGCAAAGTTAGATAGTGTAGAGCAGCGTTTCTCAAACTATGGGTCGCGACCCACGATTGGGTCGCGTTAAATTTTTATTGGGTCGCGAAACTCAACTGTTTTGTTAAAAAACAAAGAAAAATAAAAACAAAAAATTAAAAATGCAAATTTCTGTTTTAAAATGCTTTAAAATGACATTTCTAAGGAAAAAAAAATCTTGCGAGGATTGAATGGTTGGTACCCTATCATAATTTTTATTACTTGGAATTTCTGTCGTTACAAAGGGGCGGGTTTTCAGTGTAGCCAGGTCGACTGACCCGTTTTATCCTCTAAATACGATAAGAATTCTTTTTTTTTATGTGAATTTTTCATTGGGACTAGCGCTAGTGCCAGCACTAAATATAATACTACTGTTGCTTCATTATCCAGAGATTTTAATTTAGGTAGACTAAAATGCCGACCCAAAAAAAGTGCCCCCCTCTTGCTACGCCATTGTGTTGGCATTATTATTTGGAAAAAACAGTATTAAAGAAAGTTTACACATTAGGACACCACAAAGACATTTATTTAACCCTTCGTTTACCGAAATATAATTCTACTAAAACTACCGGCCGCGTTCAACCGACCCGACCTATTTCTATTTGCTGTTACATGAATAATAATGAAAAATAAACATTACAAATCATTGTAAGTTTTATAAGTTACTTTATGGAAATCATAAATTACAAAATTAGTTATTATAAACATTTTAAAACATAAAAATATATTCTAAAAAATAAAACAGGCTGATTTAATTTTTTCTGGGTGTGAATTGCATAATATAATGGAAAGTTCAGTGCAAACTGTATTTTTTTTTGCAATTGTTGCATGTTGTCCTCGTCTTCCTATCCTTTTTCAGCGCACAAAGCAAACATCTTTTTTATGGTTTTATCCAAATACTACTTCTTGACGTTGACGGTTTAGGATGGTTTCTATCTCATCTCCATAATTTACTTATTGTTTGTCCAATTCAATTACGAAATTGCGGCGTCTTTTATAGTGTTTATCAAAATTAAAAATAATTGTTTTCCAAATACTAAATGCATTCAATACACCGATGTCCATCATATTCAAAGGGCGTATCTCTTAAGCTGATTTCCTATGTAGTGTGTCATCCACGATGTGCTACTGATTTACGCTACAGCTATGTCTTTTTTGGATAATGATAACCAAAACGCAAGAGGGTTTTGTGTTTATCTCTAAAACTCCTTCCTCTTTTCTTAACGCCATTGCCTTACGGCGTCGGCTTTTGATGGTTCTCCACCCATCCTTTCCATTTCTTCCTGTGTGCCGTCATCGCCCTCATCTCTCTAACTCTCTGAAACTAAAATTTGTATTTATTATAATTACAAAGAAAATTTTTTTACCGGAAGTCCAGTATTTAAAAAAAAAGAACTTAATTTAAGAGCAAAGCATTTTTAAACTGCAATTTCGAAAGAATTTAATTCTTTTAAACAACTTTAGATTCTTAAGTGGTTCTCTGTGTCTATATTATAGCTTTTAAACGACAAATATAGCTAAACCATTTATTAACTAAATAAGTTGTTTTTGGGCCACCCAACCTTGCATATTATGTGCGGTTTTATGAACTTATGCTATTTTTGCACGAATGTCTTACTGAAATTGTTTGTTTTTTATCATAAACTAGCATTTATGTCTCGATAAGGTACTAGAACCTATATGCAACGCAAATGAAGCATCGAGCATGCACCCTGATAAAGAAATATATCCATAGTTAACTGCGACTTTGGTCGTAAGAACTACTTCAGAAGTTTATTTAACAGATTATTGGACAGCATCACGAATAATATTCGTTTTAATAACTACTTATTTGCTTACGGTACGATGCAGAAAAATTGAAGCCTCCCAGCGACAAAGCTTATAGTTCCAATTATCTCGCAGAAAGTAGCCTACTAGATGTTATTTAATGTCTGCGTCTGAGCGTCGTTAAGCAGCTCCTAGCTGTTCATATTCGATTTGCATGCAACTAACTATCATAAATACGATTTGTCAAACACATAACTACTAATATTATATGTAAATAATTGCCGGTTGTTTAATATTGTTAGACAACGAAAAATAATTGGGATTTGTGTCAATACTTGTTTAACGTTTGAAGAGGAAAATGGATGAGTGGTTTTTTTGGAATATGTCTGTAGCTTAAGATTAGAATTATTAAATTGATCAATTGTTTGATTATTTGAGTGATACATTTCTTAGCAAAAATAGTCTTAATTAAAAATCACTTTCCTTTTTTACGAAGAATATTATTTTCAGTGGAACAAATTTTTTATTTTGACAATGTCAGTGATGTGTTTTACGTTACCTAAAATGTATAACAACTAGAATTAGAAATTCGTGAGGCTAATTGGTTTTTTTACAAAAATTTGTTTCATAAAATTTTGCATTTAACCCTTTCGCTGCGGCACTCGTTTAAGAAGTTCGTGCCTTCAGTGCGGCGTTTTTCGGGTCTTAAGGAGTTTGTGGGTTACGCTCGCGTAATAATACGGCTCCCGCACATGAAACACGAAAAATAAATGCGGATTATTACGGTTCCCGCAGTGAAAGGGTTAATACATCTCACATGTTTTTGGCAAAGTGTAGTGCTGCCCCATCTTGTTGCAACATAAATTTGAAGTTTATCGTTTTTGATATCATCTTGCAGTTTAAGAACACATTTTACGATTCTCGAGTGGGATTGTTGGCGGTATTTTACTCAAAAAGAAACAGTCTAATGATTATTTTGTTTTTAACATACTATGTTGGAAGATTTCTGGATGATAAATCAGCTGAAATAAAAATTTTTTAACCATGCTTAAATAAACTTCTGTCTTTTAGAAGGAAAATATGTTCTGACTTATTTTAAAATTTAAATTGATATGAATCTAAAACTGTTAGATCAAAAATTGAGGCTACAGAACTACCACACTAGCATAATACGAGGGGGGACCCAAAAATAACCGGAATTATTTTCTGAAGGGCGAGCCCCTTTTAGTTCGAGCTTCTCGTGCTAGGAGAATATTCTAGAAACCCTTCTGCATCAGCGTGCCTACTGGCGTTGCTGTGTGTTGCTGCGCTCGGCTTCAGTGAATTTTTTTCGAAGACTCTTTCAACGCATCTGTCTATTTTGTGATAGCTGATTTACAAGAACTTGCGGCAGTGACATTTTGTTTCCTGCTATGGAAAATAAAAAGGAAACAATTGTTATGCTACAGACAACTTACAAAGAAGTTGCTCGCAAGTTTAAAAATGGTTTTTCCGTTTTAAACAAGGCGAAATGTCGACTGACGATCAACCTCGGCCCGGGCGTCCTTTGACCAACTGAAGAAAATGTGATACGAATTCGTCTAGCCATCTTGGAAGACCGTCGTCGGACCATTTATGAACTTGTGACGTTGACTGGAGTGTCGTGGAGTTCCTATCGGCGAATTTTATCAAAAGATTTGGGTATGAAACGAGTTGCAGCAAAATTTGTGCCTAGCTTGATCACACCTCAACAAAGAGACAATCCCGTGCCGTGCCATGAAGGAGCAGTTGAAGGCTGACCTAACCAGATCCCCCCCCAAATCATGATCGAAGACGAATCTTGGTGCTATGGTTACGACCCCGAAACGAAGCAGCCAAATTTCACTGCAGCAAGTTCTTGTAAATCAGCCATCACAAAATAGACAGATGCGTTGAAAGAGTCTTCGAAAAAAATTCACTGAAGCCGAACGCAGCAACACACAGCAACGCCAGTAGGCACGCTGATGCAGAAGGGTTTCTAGAATATTCTCCTAGCACGAGAAGCTCGAACTAAAAGGGGCTCGCCCTTCAGAAAATAATTCCGGTTATTTTTGGGTCCCCCCTCGTATGTCACTATAACTCTCGGAAACTCTATTTTTGATTATTAAATAAGCCAGTGGTGGGTCCCAAAACTTGTATAACCGAGTTATAGCTACGGTGAAAATAAAGTAAGTGTATATCACCTGTAAAATCAATTTAAGGCTGACTCTATAATGCTTGTATTTTAAATAAGGTTTTACAAACACTTTAGTCTGACAGTAATAAGTGCATATTTAATTCTGGTAATCATAAGTTGTTCTAGTTTATTAATTTTTTTTTACTAGGCCTTGTATATTAGAGGGTGTTGACTGAGAGTATGGTACGAAGGACTTAACTATGCAAAATTAAATAGTTGCAAATATTAATTTCCCTGATTATTTTACGAAAAAAGTGTTAATATAAAAGTTGTTCATAATTAAAAGCTACGAAAGATGCTTTACTAAAAAATGTTGTATCTGAACGCCTGTATGTAATGTAATTTTACGTGTTTGATTATTGTTCCTAAATTTTTTTCTGCAGAGAATGGACGACTTGAATTCTTGTTAGAATCTAAGCAATGCACCTTGCGCATAATTAATCAAGAAGGTGTGTGTTAGATGATACAAATTTTCATCGCGATAATACTTTCAACATCGATCAACTATTTGTCAGAGACAAATAAACATCTGAAATTCAATATCATGGTTTACTTTTCGCTTGAAATCAACTGCAATAAAACTTTTGAGACAATAAAAAAGTTTAGAAAAACAGTCAAATCTGTTTATTAGTTTTTTTAATTAGAATTTATGATTCAGTTTTTGCCTGAATTAAACCTTTACTAATATGATAAAATTAACAGTAACACGTTATACTCAAAGTGTACTATCCACTTGACTAAGTTCAAACAACCGCTTTTTACTATGAAACACTCAAATATCTTGTTTTCGATTTGATAGTGAATGTGGCTAAATGTGAGCTGATTTATGAGACTATTAAAAATTACCAAGTCATTAATTACGTCTTTTACAGTGTAAACTGAAAGAATTTACTTTTAGTAACGTTGCAATAGTCATTAGTTTGTCATTTACGCACGGGGACCAACAAGGTGTTGAAAGAAATAGATAATATTTTTAACACCTCCTTTAGAGGCGAGCGAATGTTTCACATCAATTTAGATCTATTATTATTACACATGTTCTGTCCAACAGCTTTCTCTCTTGTTTGTTTTTATTGATAAATAAAAATATTTGCACAAGTGACTCCCTCATTTTCAAGACAGATAGCAACAAATACTTGGAAAATTTTAAGCAGCATGGCATATAGTTATAAGTAACTTTAAAATCATTCATTTTAATGATTATTAAGATTTTTTTGTTATTGAAATTCTTCATAGATTAGTGATTTTAAAATAATCTTATTTATATTACATTTTTTATTATACATAATTATGTTATATTATGAATTACATTAATATTTGAAACATTTATTAAATAATAATTTCACGTAACTGTGTAATTAATATAACTAAATGCCAATGCCCTTATCCAATAATCCAATTCTTTCAATTAATAATCTTCATATTTTTTATTAAACAACTAAAATCAGATACACTCGGTGCGTTCTAAAGAAAATTGCCCTTGCTAGTCTTAAAGGATGCAACCAAGAGTTCAAATGTTTCTTTTGAAAATAATTTTAAAAAAGAGTAAGTATCTTGTTTTAAGTGTGAGATTTGCCTGATTTATCAAGACACTTTTTTAGTGGTGTAATTTTAATGTATTTCTTCCTTTTACAATTTTATAGTAGTTTCAACATTCAAAAAGTATGCAACAAATGAAAAAGCTTATTGTTAAAAATTTCTCAGACACTTTTATTCTTGATAAAGATAGCGCATGATCTAAAACTATTTTTAAGACGGAAAACCTTTTAGTGATTTTAGAAACATTCGCAAGATTAAAGTACCCTCATTTTAGGTTTAAGGTTTTTGTAACTCTTAAAATGCGGCCACTTTACTCTTGTAAATATTTCTGAAATCGCTAAAATCCAGTGTCGTACATTTTTATGAAATTTTTTTCATCTTGAAATTAGTTTTAGGTCATGAACTAACTTTTATTAGGATTAAAGTTTTGTATATAAAAGACTAATATGAAAAATAACTGTATAAAATATGAAAATGTATTAGTTTGCAAAGTTCCAAGATAGGTAATTTTAGTTGCAGGGACTTTTAAGCACTATTTAATTTGTATTCGTCTTTTACAAACATTGATTTTTGTGTGGAATAATTGTTTTAAATCAAGCTTTTTATCTAAATATTCATTAATATAAACAGACATTTGTGAAAATTGTATGTAATAAATTTAATATTTTTTTATAACCATACGTCAAACACTGCTTTTGGCCCAAAATATAAAAACTATGGGTCAACGGTCAATTGGCGTTTGTTAACAGACACTTTCACAGCTTTGCGCTGCTTCGTCAGTAAAAAAAATTTGTTTTACCCAAAAAAAAATCCCACTGACGAAGCACTGCGAAGGTATGAAATTGAAGAAAAACACAATAAGACAATAACTATTGCATTTGAATAAGTTTAATTATAGTATATTACATAACCAGACTTGTAAGACGCTTATTGCTTTACAACTCGTGTTATGTAGCTTACTTTTTCTACGATCACATAATACCTGCGATTTTAACGGCTTTTTGGCTAATACACACATATAATTACGTTGTCTTGTCAATTTTGACGTAAGTAAGTCTACTTTGAAATTTCTAGACAAGTGTGCGTTTTGCTTACCGTGCGTTATAACTCACTTATTATGCATACAGGCAGTGTTTGACTTAAGGCTATCGATCTTTCTAGACAAGTGTGCGTTTTGTTTACCGTGCGTTAGGACCCACACTATACATGCAGACTGTACGATAAGAGTCATTTACATTAGTGGTCGTAGAAAAAAAAAATTAACCTACATAAGTGAATCACTGTGTTTTCCTGCAGGTAAATCAATGGATTTCATAAAAATTATTTAAATCAAAAACGCTTAATTTTGAAATTTAAGTATATCTACGTAAGAGTAAACTCAAATTCATTTTTAAATAAGCAAACAACTATAAAACGTCTCGATTAAAATGCGTTTTGATATTTGATCTATTTTAATCTGGCCCATATCTTGATAAATTCGTTCAGTCTCACCGTATATAATTTTTGTAACAGTAAAAATCTCCTGAGAAATTTAAGTACAACAAAAAGTGAATCATATAAACATTTAAAAGAACCTACTTTTTATTTGCGTAATAACAGTATTCAAATAAAATTATCTTTCTTGTCTGGTCCATTAGTACAACTTGCAAAACCAAAACCCATAACATTCAAACTGTAATCAATCAATAATTTTATCAATAACCAGAGACGAGCCAAACCGACGCATCGTCTTTGTATGCCACGCGTTAAAAATAGCTTTGATAACATCCTGATTTAAGTTTAATGGTCTCCTTTGTGTCGTAATAAATCCAATTATGCTCGAAAATCTAATGAACATTTATTTAATTTTTAATAACTGTAATAAGTAATCACTAACGATCCGCAATAATTAGTTAAAATTGCCAAATCTCTTCGAACAGGTAATTTGGCAATCTGGTTAGTTATAGGCATAAATTCATGTGAAATACCGCCCACCAAAAATGAAATTTGTAGATGAATTATCGTTTTTAATATATTTAATATGTTCTCTGCACTATTTTAGTTAATTAGATTAATTGGTATTATTTTTAAAAATAGCGATGGCATAATGTCTAAACTATTATAACATCTTCTGCAATAGTAAGCGTTCTACTTTGGAATATTGTTGTACAACAAACTTTTTTTACATTACTTGGGATAATTGTATTACAATCTTTATTAATTAAGATTTTTACCCCAAAACTAGTATAATAACTATTACAATTACTTATTCTTCTCAACCTGGTTGGCCTGATTTAAATCAGCTGATTTTTTAAAATTAAAATCATAAATTAAATCAAACCTTTTTTTAAAGATTCAACGTTACACGTCACATATAAATTAAATGAACGTTTTACTTCCACCCGCTTAAACAGCTTCCGGAAATATTGCTTATTGGCTTCTTATAGGTCAGGGAGAAACAAGGTCTCTACCTATAGGAATTTTCTTGAGACGCATTGCGGTAGATTTACTTTGTAAATTTTCACAACAATTCTAATATATTTTAGAGTCAAAATATCTACAGCCTCATTCAAAAAGTCTGCAAACAATTGGAAAAGTTTTTTTATTATCGATTTCTCAGAAAATTTTATTTCTGATTAAAGTTGATGCATGACCTAACACTAATTTTAAGATGGAAAAAAATCATATGACACTAGGTTTTAAGTATTTTAAAAATATTCGCAAAAGTATAGTGCCCTTTTCAAAAATTTGCAACCTATAGATAAGTTTTTTTATTATCGATTATTCAGAAGATTTTATTCTTGAAAAAGTTGGTGCATGATCTAAATCTCATTTTATGTTTAAAAAAGCTCGATAAAAGTTCATACGGCACTAGCTTTTAACGATTTTAGAACAATTCGCAAGATTAAAGTGCTCTCGTTTAAGAAGTTAAAAAAAAAGGAACACAAAACGATAATTTATTTAATATTACTTAAAAATTAAAAACTACTTTTTTACACTTTTTAAAATAAGGGCACTTTACTCTTTTCGATTATTTCTAAAATCGTTAAAATCTAGTATTAAGTTTATGAATTTATATTGAACTTTTTTTAGTGTTCAATTCATTCCCCTATCAAGGTTATGTTAAATACACTTCAATTTATGAGTATTAATCAGAGAATAATATTTAGAACATTAGAGCTAATTTTTAAAATTAAACTACAAAAAACACAAAAATATCTGTATGAAAATGTAAAATTAGTCCATGAGATCCACAGTTATAAAACTAGAAATAGGCTTGATTTCGTTATAGAGAAATGTACTAAAAGTCAAACTGCGCGTTCGTTATTTTATCAAGGTTTTAAAATATTTAATAACATGCCGCATCAAATCAAAATATGTAATAATTATAAGAAGGGTATTAAATTAATTAAGGAGTACGTATTAGAACACTATTAAACTATTACCTATTTTAGATATTTAGAATTTAGAAGATTTTTAGATTTTTATTTTTATTTCATTATATTTCATTTTATTTTTATTATTATTATATTTACTATTACTATTAATTATGTTACAATGTAATAGCAATTGCTAAATAAAGTTTACTCACTACTATTAAAATTAGTTTTAGATCATGCACCAAGTTTTCTCATGAATAAAATTATTTGTGAAACCAATAATAAAAAGCTTTTTAATTTTTGCAGATTTTTTTATGTTAAAATTACTATAAAAATAAAACTTTAAATTTTAACGACAATTTGGTCGTATTTTTGAAATCTGAACAATCTTTCTCTACAAAGTTTTTTTGTAACTCTTTAAATAAGGCTCTTGGAATATTTCTGAAATCGTTAAAGTGCAGTATCGTATGTATTTTTATAAAATCTTTTTCATCTTAAAATTAATTTTAGGTCATGCACCAACTTTTATCAAAAATAAAAGTTTCTGGGAAATATTTAATAAAAACACTTTTTCATTTGTTAACACTTTTTGAATGACGCTGTATAGAAGATATAATGTAGTGTGAATAATAAATAAATTAGGTAGTTGTAAAAATAAAAAATAGGCAAGTTTCTAAACAAAAATCAAACATTCGTGATTTATTTGATTTTTCTTCATTTAAATCAATGATTTTTGATTTTTTTAAATAAAAATCAAATTTTGCCCAACCCTGGTCTTCAAGCATTTTCAGGAACACAGGGTATGCATTTTTTAACTTGGAACTTATACTCAGAAACTTTTACATAAAGTAGGTTGATTTATCGAAGAGATCTTTTTATATGTATAAAAAAAAACATCTAAAGTAAGAATATGCATTTGTGATAAGACTTGGGTGTATTACTGGCATCATCCAACCAAACAAGAATCTATACATCGGGTTCACAAGGGTTCGCCTCTCCCAAAATATGGCCAAAACACAGTCTTTGGCCGGAAAACTAATGGCAACCATCTTTTGGAACGAGGACCTACTTATTGAATACATAAAAAAGCGCAATATACAAAGGAACTTGCGTCCTGTCACTATGCAAGACAAACTCAACATTTGCTAGCAGACTAAATACCTATCATTTGTTCCGCGAAGCGAGATTTTTGGGCTCTTTTATCTCGAAAAGTGTACGATGGAGGATTGGAAGCCCAAAATGAGGAGGAACTTCGACGCAGAATATACAGGGTGGTCCACATAGAAGGGCCACTATTGGTATCTCGCAAACGGTAAAAGTACAAAGTTTAAGTTAGACAAATTGTTCCCCCTTCTGAGATCTATTCAGTGATGCTTTAATGTTTTTAAAAATGTCCATGGCTGGATAATAAACAAAAATTAAAATGGGCATTTTTTGAAATTGTTAATTAAACTTGATGGACAAAAATATTTTTGGGCAAGAAGTTGTAGATTTTTTTATGAACTATAAAATGAAAACATTTATTGTTTCAATATTGTTTATCCGTATTCTTAGATAAATTACAAACTTGCATTTTTTTTTAAATGGAAACCTTAGTTGGCTATGACCTCATCAAAAAGATTTTTTTTCCTCTTTTCAATAATAGGTATAAGGTTTAATATATTTGTTTTGATATTTAAGCTCAAAACAAATAAAATTCATTAAAAAGTCCCTACGACGCTAAAGAGTGCCATGAAACAAAAGACAATTTAGTTTTATTATTTAACGCAAATTTTAAATAATCTAAAAGTAAAACACTAGATCAAAAATAAACCAAAATTTTCAGATTTTTAAGATAGGTAAGTACAGCTTCTCGCCTAATCTTCTATATATATAAAAGAGCTTGTTTGTGTGTTTGTTTGTTTGTTCGCTATAGAATCCTAGGTCCGTTGACCGATCGGGACCAAATTTTGCACAGTTACTATTTAGGACCTTGCAGATCTAACGCCAAACTTTAAGTACAAGCACATATAACCAATTTAAAAAAAAAAATTACTTTGACGGGATTCGATCTTACGTCGGCAAATACCTGGTCAAAACACGATACGGCGCGGTGTATTTCTCAAGTAAAGATTGTTTTGTATACAATTAGTAATAAATGTACATGAAGTATTATTTTTATTTGTACATTTTTAATTGAAACAAGACGAAAGAAAATAAATTTGAGTTATTATTCAATTTTTAAGCAATAAATAGTTATTTTTTAATGAATTATAAGAAAATGGAAAGATGATTGGTCAGAGTATGTCATTTGTGTATGATTTGGAATTATTGGGCTTATTCAAGTTAAAAAAGTAATTAAAATTGTAATCGCCCGTGCAACGCCTCGTAAATCATCTTGTTATCTATATATATATAAAAGAGCTTGTTTGTGTGTTTGTTTGTTTGTTTGTTTGTTCGCTATAGAATCCTAGGTCCGTTGACCGATCGGGACCAAATTTTGCACAGTTACTATTTAGGACCTTGCAGATCTAACGCCAAACTTTAAGTACAAGCACATACTACCAATAAAAAAAAAAAAAAAAACTTGGACGGGATTCGATCATACGTCGGCAAATACCTGGTCATAACACGATACGGCGCGGTGTATTTCTCAAGTAAAGATTGTTTTGTATACAATTAGTAATAAATGTACACGAAGTATTATTTTTATTAGTACATTTTTAATTGAAACAAGACAAAAGAAAATAAATTTGAGTTATTATTCAATTTTTAAGCAATAAATAGTAATTTTTTAAGGAATTATAAGAAAATGAAAAGATGATTGATCAGAGTATGTCATTTGTGTATGATTTGGAATTATTGGGCTTATTCGAGTTAAAACAGTAATTAAAATTGTAATCGCCCGTGCAACGCCGGGTAAACCATCTTGTTAACTATAAAACAGCTTTTTTTATTTACTTGACTCTTTATTTGATTAGAGTTTATAATGTTGTTGCTTATGAAACAATTAACTACCATGTATTACAAAACTTTATGTAAATGCTTTTTTTTTGTTGATATTTGTGCCAAAACTTATGGGACATACACGTTAAACGAAGGCACAACAATAATATTTTTTGTGTTTCTTATAATTTTACTTCTGTTCTAATGTCCAAACATGAAATTTTCTAAAAAATAATAAAAAGACTGTATCATATCGGGTCATTAGGAAATATAAGAACTAGCAGTGGCATGGAGAAAAATTATTCCTACGTAAGATACATTTGTAAACCGTATTTTGCAAGACTTAGTGTGGTCTCTTTTCTAATTCAGTAAGCCATTGTCGTGCTAGTGCAAAATAATTAATCAAGTGTCTCGAATCACGCAATTTAATGCTTACACAAATGATTTTAGTCAAGACTGCTCTCCGGTACAACCTTTAAAGACATGATATGGTAACGGTTTATATAATCATATAAAGGCAAACTTCAGTGTTGCTGCTTCTTATACAGCAGCAGCCTCTAGGCAAATCTGTGTTCTTGTTGTATAAATAAAACTGACAGCAACAATACTCGAAAGTGGTTTTTGCCTGTAGTTGTTGACAATATAAAAGTTTCGCTCTGTAATTTTTCTCTATCAAAACAATGGCATTCTATCATTACTTGTACCAAACTGCGTCCCGTCTGATCACGTTTAAGTCATTTCAACGGTCGGATGGAAATTTCAAAACAACAAAGACATTAGTGCCTAATTAATGCGCAATTAAGTCTCGGGATTGCTTCATTAGCGGGTATACATCGCCTTAAAAGAAAGAGTGTTACCTACAATGAACAAAGTGTTAACGAATTAATTCAGTTCATCGCATACAATAGCACAGAGCTGTAGTCAGGACCAGGCGAAGGAGACGCCTGCCGCGAAGCTAAATTCATAGAGTTCTAACCTAATAGTACAACCTTAACCCTAATTTTACTCTAGTATTGTAGTACGTTTTCGAAATTAATTTTAAAAATGATTTTATGTACTTCACCAACCGGTTTGGTACTAAAAATTTCCTGAAAACTGCCTTAAAGCTATTTATAACAATGGCTTTCAAACTTGCATGGCAATCTAATTTCGTCCATGAAATGACAAAAACGCTCTATAAAGATTGTTTTAGGCTCCCGGAATGGTATATTTAGAAATCTGCATAGGTGGATTTTTCTTCCGGTGCAGGATTGAGTTGCAAATAATGTTAAGTAACGATTAAGGAAGGACTAAAGCTAAGATAGGACTGTGTAGGCCCAGATTTATTTTTAATTTTTAAGCGTTTAAGTCTTGGATACTACAGAGAGATTTTTAAACCATAATTTTCAACCTCAGCATAGAAGTTTATTGGAACATTTTAATTTCATTATTCAAAATAAAATTAAAAGCTAAATTAAATATTATGCCACATTACTAGAATTAAAATTTAAATACAATATATTTTAGTTACTAAGCTCCTTCGGGTCATTTATTTAATTAAATTGATTTTATCTCCAAACCTTATTTGCATGTCTCATATTGTTCTTCCCAAAAGTTTTATCTGCAAAAATAAAATAGTGAATCCTTAGCGGATTTCGAAACAACAGAGGGAGTAAGACATGGATGTGTATTCGGTACATTGTTATTTTCAGTAGTAATGGATGTTGTAATAAAAACATGCAGACAGCACATCAAACCCTTTAGGCTCAGATACTGGAAAATGAATAGAAAAGCATGAATTGATTTTCGCAGACGATATAGCGATACAAGGGGACTCCGAAGAAAATCCAGTGCACGATATGGAAATCATACACAGGAAACTAAATAAACATAAAATGAAAATAAGCAAAGACAAAATCAAAACCATGGTCATAAGCGCGGAAGAGATTGAACATAATCTAAGCCTGGATTGAAATTACAGCTAGAACAAGTAAAAGCTATAAATACCTAGAAGTGGCGCACCTACACTGAAACTAAAAGATAGGAAAATAAACGAGAGAATAGGCTCAGAAGCTGAGTTATTAGTTAAGGCGATAAAGAAGCTTCCTTGAAAAAAGAAAAATACCCAAAGTGAAGGAGAGATATCGCAAAGTTTGACCCCATCCTAACATATGGTTGCAAATCATGGACCACAATTAAAAATCAACAAAGTCTTATCAGAAGAATGGAAATGAGAGTTTTACGAAAAACTGAAGCACGAACGCCTAGGGACAACATTAGAAACGAAACCAATAGAGAATATATAAAAAGAAAACCGATGGAACAAAACATCCAAGAGGAATAACTAACAAGGGAAGGTCACGATACGTTGTCGCTAGAATTTGATTCCGGCTGTGTTTATTACATCAAGGGCATCAAAACTAAATGTTTTCCAGAGTTATACGTGCCACTGGCCATTACTTTCGGAAAAATAGGAGAAAAACTGAACAGCTGATTAATAAAAGTAATATTTGCGATCGCGTTGGCCATGAAACCGTCAAAGACAAAATCGAAATTCTTCTATTTACCAATGCGCTCATCCTGTCCAAGTAAAATGGTGCAAAGTTTTTGAAAAAATCTTAAACGGTTCCGAAGAAAAACACAAAAAACGAGTCCCTTGTAAAAACGGTTTTCCCTATGTTAAACGCCTATGCAAGTCGCATAGATATAGTAATACAGATATACGACAACTTCTCAATTCATAGCGCTTATGCAGGGGTTTCGTTTTTGACGTTTTTCTCCGGAACCGTTCAAGATTTTTTCAAAAACTTTGTACCATTTTACTTGCAAAGGATACGCGCATTAGTAAATAGAAGAATTTCGATTTTATCTCTGACGGTTTCATGGCCAACGCGATTGCAAAAATGACCTTTTTGTACCAATTTTTCAGTTTTTCCCCTATTTTTCCGAAGGTAATGGCCAGTGGCACGTATAACTTTACAGAACATTTAGTTTTGATGCCCTTAATGTAATAAACACAGCCGGAATCAAATTCTAGCGACAACGTATCGTGACCTTCCCTTGTAAGATGGCGATCGTTATATGAATGGGAGAAGAAAGGATGCCCAGGAAAGTACAGGAAGTGCGAACAGAAGGAAAAATAGGAAAGCAAGACCAAGGAAAACTTGGAATGAGGAGGTGAAAGAAGCTGCCACAAAGAGAGAGATCGAATAGAGTAAGATTGGAGAACTAGCAAGAGATGGAAAAAGATGGAGGAAAGCACACAAAAAGAGGCCACACACATAAAAAGAAACAAAAGCCTTACACCTAACGGTGGAGAAGCCTAAGAATAAAAAGAACAAGAAGAAACAGAGAAATGCTTTCTAAAGTTTCATTTTAAAAATTAAAAATATTTTTAAGTGTTACATCAGTTTTCAAGCAATTAATATTTGCATTTGTTTTGAGTTAATAGTCAATTTCATGACTAAAATATTTAAATGAGATTTGGAACATTAATACGTTGTGTGATTTGTGTAAAAACATATTGTACATATACCACAACGTTTGTTTAAACAAAGTTTGTAAGTATTACATTGTCTACATTTTGAGAAAATCTCAAATATAAGAAAAGTATCAAAAAAAACTCTGTTTTTAACAGTTACTGTAATAGCTAGTGTTCTACGACAATTAAAAAAAAAGATAATACCGGAATTTTCGAGAACTACGATTATCCGTCCCCGGTCCCCAGGGCCGGTCAAGTGGGGGGTGCATTGGGTGCAATGCACCCGGGCCCCTGACGTAGAGAGCCCTAAAATGGCAATCGATAAAAAATAATTTATCAGTTGTAATGAAATGAACATTTTTAAAATAAAAATTAAAAACTAATGAGAAGTAACAGTTGTTTAAACAGAGGATAAAAAGGGCACAAACAGTTCGAATTCTACACGCCATAATATCGTTTTTGAAATGGAAAGCGAAAATAAAGGAATTAAAACATAATATACACAAGAGCATAATAATAAATTGTTAGCTTCAAATATATTACATTAGAATCAGCTTTTTACTTTTTAAGTCAGAGCAACACGTACTTTAACATTTAAAAATATTGAATTCAAAAAATCGTTAAGATAAAGTAAATAATTTCAAGGATTAAGGACTAGGTGGAAGTGAAAAAATTCCTACCCATCGTATAAGTATAATAAAACCGCTTTTTCGATGAGATAGGTACTGGTGAAACTTTAGATGATCCTGTAGCAAATTATTAGATTTTTTTGTTTTATGCCCTGATCGACACCTTGATTTCTCAAATAGACGAACGGTTCAAGTCAGTTCTTTGATTTTTTTGTTAAAGAAACTTGCTCGCCTGAACTATTAGAAAAATATGTAAATAAATTTTGCAAAAAAAAATTTGGTGTTCTAAATGAGAAAGAAGTTACAAACGAACTTTTTTAATATTAAATATAGTAGAATAAAAATCCTCATTTAAAATCAAACCACTAATCAGCTTAAATTTATCCAAAAAAATATTTATTATAAAGTTTTCCCCAAGATTTAAATTGCACTTAAAATTTATTTAACACTTCTGGTCACACAAATATACGATGTCTCAAGAGAGCCTTAATTCTTTTGCAATATAATCCATCGAAAATACTGGAGTTACAATGGCAAACTTTGAAGATATAATTGAAAAATGGGCTGTTCAATGCCCAATCTAAAACTGATGTCTCATGGAATAAAAATTATTTAAATTATTGTGGTTTTGTTTTCGTTTATAAACTTATTATACTGCAGTAAATACCAACCCAATATATTGGATATAGGAATGCATATATCTGGTAATTCAAATTTTATTAGTTCAATGTAAAAGTTTTCCAAATAAAATTTTTATAGGGGGCCCCAAAAAAATTTTTGCACCCGAGCTCCGACATATAGATGAACGGCCCTGCCGGACCCCAAAGGTTTCAAAATGTCGGGAACTTGGAAACCCTAGCCCAGATCCATCGACAATTTTAAAAAGTTTTTGTACTTTCCTTTCCTGAAAAAAAAAGTATTTAGAACAATAAAACCAATATTATTGTTTTTTCTTCCGTTAAATAGTCTAGTTACGGCCCTGTAATAGCTGAGCACCGTGTTGGTTAGCAGTTCCTAGAACTTGCAATATGTATTTAATTTCATCGAGCTTTGCGACATCGAAACGTGGTTGTATTTTACTCATTGATTTATTTACTGCGGCCGTAGCGCCATTACGGCGGGAAGCGGAATCAATCGTTACGGTCTTGTTATCACTTGATTATTGTTGCAACGATTCGAGCAATTATTTTACATTATATTTCAAACACAGTTTTATTTCCTTGGGTTTCTTTGTTCGTCGGGTTTAACGGACTGCACACGAGAGCGTCGAGATTAAAAATAAAGAATTAATGGGTTAAACTGTTATGTGTAACAACGCGGATCGAAGTAAGCTGAGGTGTTTTGTTAACAAAACGTGTATGTATCAAGGATTACGTTAAATTGTTGCATTGAGTAATAATTTACACTTTATTTCGCAATATTTACCGAGACTTGTAAAACTACCTAACTAAAATAATATAAGATGTCAGTTACCTATTGTATTTCCAACTATTCCCTTGGAAACTTCAACGAAAGTATACAAAAGAAACCCGAATTAAAAAAACGCTCATTTTAGCTATGTAAAAGACATTAGAGGATTAGAGCAGACTTGTTTCATCATAACTGATACTTAGTGCTAAAAATTGTCAGTAGTAATGTAACAAATGCATTGAAAATTATCCATAATTTTTGGTAAATATGCCCGAATGCAAGTTGAGCTGAAAAAAACACAAGTGCAAGAGTGATTTTTTCTGATTCCACTTGCATGAGTGAAGATTTGTCAAAAATTATAGGTTATTTGCAACGCACGAGTTATATTTTGTCAGAAAATTTCCTTCACCTAACCTACCTGTCAAGTTAAATATATGTTATGTCAAATTTTACAAGTACTGTCAGAGTTGTGCATCAGGGGTGTGGTTTAATCTATAATATATTAAAGTAACGCTACTGGTCGCCGAAATTCGTCAAAAAATTATCAAGATCAAAATATTTAATTCCCTCTCCAAATTTATATTTTCGACCAATCACAAACTCAGATTTCTTAGAAACGACCAATAAACGCATGAAAATCTGTTAATTGCGAAAAAAATTTATCAGTGTATAATTTTGTTTGTTGGTCGTTTCTCGCAAATTTGGTTTGTTATTGGTCGAAAAGGCAAATTTGGCAGGAGGATCAACATCTGACAGGGAAATGTAAAATTATTACCGAGTAATGATGATCCTATTGGTAGTCACTAGAAGATTTAAGATTAGTGATTGGTTGAAAACGCCAATTTGACAGGTGAAAGCAATTTTCATCTTTTAAAATATTGTATGTCGGATTCATGAATTAATATGGCAAAAATACTCCCACGACTTCTTTAGGAGCTAAAAACCGAAATAAATAAAACAACTTATACCGGGTCATTCAGTTTGACTGTCGCACCCCTATAACTGCTTTTAATACCTACCTAGTAAACTCCTATAACCCCCTTTTTTTAAATCGCAGGAAATTCTAAATCAAATCACCTTAGTGTGCGTTTTCATTACAAGCGTATTCGCGCGAGTGAGCTTCGCGCGTACGCGTCCGTATTCGCGCGACTGAAACAAACCAATGCAAGCATATAAGAGCGGTTACACTACAAGCGAGAATTCGCTCGAAACCACTCTCATATGCTTGCATTGGTTTCTTTGATTCGCGCGTATACGGTCGCATACGCGCGGAGCCCATCGCGCGAAGACGGCTGTATTGTAACCGCAGCCTTACAGTGTTTTTCTACGATAAAATATGACGTAATGGCCATAGTCAACTTTTTTTAAAAATTACATAATAGTATTTTTTAATTGTTTTTAATAGAGAAATAATTTCTAAATCTAATGAAGCAAAAAATAAAATAAACAATTATAAGGACCTTTGTAAGAAAAATTTTGAAATTATTTATTATTTTTATTAAAATCGTATTATTGGAAAATCCAAAACACCATCGCTGTAGTAATTAACAGTTTATAGCTTGTGTAAATGTGTTTTATTATTTTTCAACTAAAAATTATTGTTTTGTAAACATTATTCATGAATAAAGAATTCGCAGCGTATCTGCATGAATTAAAGTGTTTGTTGTCCAAAACACAAGTTCGTAAATTTGGCAATTTTTGTGGAAGTAAAATACCATGTGTGATAGGTCAAAAAATTCAGAAAAAAATTATTTTAATATGTAAATAGCAAAAATTGCGCCTATAAAAAAATAAAATTGTTTGTCATAAAACAACTACGAATAGGGGAGGGTGGGGCAAGTTGACTAGCTTAACGGAAATTGTCAGTAAAAAATATATACACAGTTTTTTTTAAAACAAAATATAATGGTGACATACATATATGAGTTTACTACAAACTGGAAGGACGAGAAACCAGAAATCATATAAACACTTGAGGAAAAAAATAAAAACACACTGTGTATTTTAGTCATCTTGCCCCACCTATGGGGCAAGATAACGAACATATCGGGGCAAGATGACGATTACGGACATATTTCGCATTTACATGCACCTTCACCCTCGTAACCTGTACATGATTCGTGCCACCAACCAGAGCACTGGAGACACATAATTCAGTCTGAATAGAGTCCTCCACAGCCGGGGCACAAATATTCCTTATTTTTCGCAGTAGCACTTCTAGCTGGTGATGACTTTTTGAAAACGGAGCGTTTTAGTGCCTCATCCTTCCCCTTTTCGGTTAAGGCTTTACATCTTTTTGCCCTCTTTTTTTCCTCAAGTTCCTCCTTGTTTGGCGTAGCGGTTAACAAACAAGATTTCTGTTTCTTCCATCTCGTGGTTTGTGGTCGGTTGTATTTTGGGTATGGTCTAATTTCCGTAAAAGTTTTAGGGCTATGCGCTGCTTTTGATGACTTCGGCGTTTGTACTCCAGAAGGTCCTGGTAAATTTTGATCTTTCTGCGTTTCGAAAGTCTGTACTCCAGCAGGAGTTGGTGACGGCGAATCTGATTTTCGAGTGTCCTTTGTAATCATTAAGTTAATTAGCGGTTCGTCGTCGTCGTCACTTAACACAGCATCTCCATCTGTTGTTTTTCTAATGCTTCATGAATATCAGCAACATCCGGATTAGCCCATCCGGTTGTTGAGGCAGGTGTGAAATCTGCGTCGTCGAATACTTCGGGGTTATATGGTTCAATTCCACATTTTTTGAAGCTTTTAACTGCTGTGCCTACAGTGCAGATTTTAAATAGGCCTGCCCAAACAGTTTTCCAATTTCTCTGTCGGTTATTGTTTTCCTCGGGTTGTTTACAAGAAAATAATCGCACACCTGATTAAAATACGAAGAGTAGGTTCCGGTATTTTATACATTTGGCTAGCGTTGTTAACTGTCACATTTTCTTCCTCGAAAGCATGGTGCTATAATTAAGGCATTTTTCGACCAGGATTGGCGATCGGTCTTTTTAACATAGTTTCTTACCATCTGCAAGAATTAGCTACATTTTTCTAAGTACCATTGTAATCATCTAGGGGCAAATTGATGTAACAATGGGGCAACTTAACGAATTCGTCATCTTGCCTCCACTAACTTGTCCCCGAGTTAACTTTTAATTTTTTTTTAATTTCTTAAACGCGTTATCGATAATTGAACATATTTTGAGACATCGACACAATTCTAGCAGTCTATAATATGTAGCAAATGAGGAAAAACTCGATTCTTACCTCGTGTATTTGTAAAAACCCTTATATTTTACACTAACAATTTTACATCAGCATGCTGGGAATATCATTTTCTGATATAGCTCGTCTGCGTTTGAGGCCAGCGCCATTTATTGGCGCATGTTACAACTAGGCTATAGATAGGTTATAAACATTGAGTTACTGTAGGGTTGGTGCATGCACATGATATTAAAAACCGAGATCGTCAACTTGCCCCGTACGTCATCTTGCCCCACCCTCCCCTAGATCTAGGAAAAATTAGTGATTACCATCTGACTCGGCTTAAAATGTCGGTGAGGCAATTTTTTCACCCAGTTGCATTTTTTATACTCCAAAGAAGTTGCAGACGATTTTCAAAAATCGTATTTTCCGGTTTTCCTGAATTTTCCTGGATACTGTTCGAGATTTTTCCAATTTATGCTCGGATCAATTATTATAAGCACCGGATTTAGCAATTTTACCAAATTTAAACCTATAGTCTAGCTATTAACTATAATAAGCGATATCACTTTGTTAAAACTCGAATTTCAAACACCCTGTATATGTGCATATTTCTCATTTTTTTTTGTTGCATATAATCCGAACCATGATAATAACACACGATTTCATTCAACGTATAAAGACACTGATGCGTTACATAGCAAAATTTTGCATGGAAATAACCATAAACAATACATACTAATAATATAACTCCTACATTTAGCGAGCATTATAATTTTAAATACACCAGTTAATCGTTAAAACCCATTCGAACCGCTTAAAGCAGAGAGAAACAGCAACAACCCACGTAAAACAACCGAGAACCGATCATATAAAGCAACCGGGGAAGTCTGCTAATGCTGCAGAGATAAAACGAAATTGTATTAAATAAATTAACACCACATTATCAATTTACGTTATTTCATACGAACCCAACATTATTTCACACTTACACGCCACCATACAGAAACAAAGACGGTCGACATCCAGTCCTATTAGAATTTCTCAAGTGGGTGCAGATCACAAGTTGCTACAAATACGCAAACAGGCAATTTTACTAACTGGCAGGTGGCATAAAAAACAAAACACATTCTGTTCCGTACTAGACGCATAACTCGTGTGAAGTAATGGATACACATTTATTTAAAAGATAATTCAGGATATACTGCGTATATAAAACGGGAGTTGCCGCAGTAAGTTTGAATGCGCACTTACAACTCGTTCGGACTGAGATATTACGTAGTTTTCAATTGTTTAGGGAGCTCAAGTATATTAAATTAAATATTTTATTCTTTATCTTTGAAGTGATTTGTATAGCATCAGGAACGACTCAATTTATATCGCCCTATAAAACGCGCTGCGTTCAAAGAATTTATTCGCACACCAAATTACGCAAGCTTATAAGTACCTGCTTTATAACAGCGTTTCTCAAACTATGGGTCGGGACCCAAAATTGGGTCGCGTTAAATTTTTATTGGGTCGCGAAACGAAACTGTTTTGATAAAAATACAAAACAAAAATAAAAACCAAAAATAAAAAATAAATAGAAAAAATATCAAAATAAGAAGTTGCATTATGTAAAAAATGCCATTTTTGCTTTTTAAATTTCTGTTTTAAAATGTTTTAAAATGACATTTCTAAAAGTATTTTTTCAAAAATTTTCTTGCGGGGATTGAGACTTTCTCGCCGCGTCCCATCCCCGTGAGTCCTTCGAGCAAAAATTTGCCTGGATCCTCTCGACTAGAGCCCTGTGAGTCGTACTCTCATTTCTAGAAAATTGTTTGGGTCGCGTGTTTAAAAGTTTGAGAAACGCTCCTTTATAATATGATGAACGCTTGAATTGTTTAAATAATTAATTTGAATACAATGTCATTTCTTCTCGATAGAATTCACCAATCTTAATATCGACGAAAAATTTTAAAAACTACTGATGAAGAAACGGAATTTGGTGTACTTATTATTATTATTATTATTTCCGCGGAGGTGGTCCCCTTTCGGGTTCCTGTACTGCGACCTATTGGTCTATTGTACCCTCTGGTGATAGCCCCTCAAAGAAGTCCTATGTTTTTGAAAAACTCCAGGATTTTCTTTAAGGGTGTTTTTCTTAGCTCATCTTGGTTGGCTTTTTCCATCCCTAGAAGTCTGCGCCGATAGGGTGTGAATCCTTCACACTGGCATATTACGTGCAGAGGAGTTTCTTCTTCTTCACCACATCCTCTACATATACCTATCGGTCTCAGAGAGCCCTATTATGTAGAAGTGTTTGTTTAACCCACAGTGCCCTGTGGTGTACTTAGCTTTTTACATAAAAAATACTTGTTTGAGTTATGAGTCATTTTTATTTAAACTCATTTAAATTATGTTATCTATGGGTGTTTTATCCCTATATTTTTTTATAGTTCTATAGAAAATGTAATTGCCCTTCGGAAACATAAAGCCTTTTTTTATAACTAAAATTGATATTGTTGATTTTATTGTTAATTATTAGGGCAAAGTAATATTTTCAAGTAGTCTATGAAGGTAGACAGCGGTAATTTAAAACAATTGAAAGAAAAAAAAACAAGAAAGGTATTATTTTATCTTTTCCTCACGAATTTCCGACATTTTTTACAACGAAGGTGTAATTTTACCATTCTTACGTTTAAATGGAGATTTCTTAAAATTATTTATGCATTTATTCATTGGACCAGTGTGTTAAGACAATTACTAAATCCTGTAAACTATTTTTTGTATGTTTACAAAACGACACTCGGCTCTACCGAAAACGGTTCCAACCTTAATTTTTTTTTAAGTTAACATTTAGACAGGTCAGTACCTATTTTTAAATCAGCATCCTTATAGCGTACCTAATACATTATAAATTGTTTTTTTCTTTCAATTGTTGCAAATTGCCGTTGTCTACCTTCATAGCCTACTTGAAAATATTACTTTGCCCTAATAATTAACAATAAAATCACGATGTCTCGAAATAATATCAATTTTAGGCATATAACATGGTTAATAAAATTTATCTAATGAATAAAACAACTAGAGAAAACTACTAGAGAAAAAAGATATTCAAGATATTTATATTTTTTGCTACATCTGTAGTTCTGAAGTACCTACCTACGAGGAATTTTGTACTTTTAAAAATTGATTGTAGCTGCTCTCGTACTACGGAATAATTCATCTAATTTATACAAACCTTTATCTCTTATAATAAGCAAAATGCCCATCCTAAAATATTATCTGGGACACCCTGTATAACACTTGAATATACAGGATGTTTCTTAAATATTTCAACAACAAAATGGGAGGCGATTTCTTATCGAAAATAAAGAGGGGTCTCTCATCTATTTTTTTTTTTCCTCCCGTTTAGGGGAGTGTAACTCCCAAAGGAGACGTCTAAGGAAAAAATTTTATATAGGGAATCACCTCCAGAATTTTTTCGCAATATTGAAGAAACACCTTGTGTAGCAGTTCCATACAGTAATATAGAGAAAATAATTTGTTCTTAGAATTTTTAGTACCTAATTAAACTTTTTTATAATTGCCTTAGTAGCCTATGCAGAATATCTTCATCTTCCATACCACTTTATTTACTTCGAGTTAGTAAAAGCCGAGATGAGAAATTGTTTGATTAAATTGCTTTTAATTGAGTCTTTCTTCCATTCGTAAATAACATTGTCCATTAGCAGCCAATAGCGTGCAACGTTTTAAGCATAATTATGAAACTAATATCCAGTACACGCCATTAACTCAGCAAAATAAAATAAAATAGTTTTACGCAATTGTTAATTTTGAAATCCACTTAACAATAACTCATTCGCATATGTCGGCATACATTTATTTAGTGGGAGAGCAGTTCATAATTTCAACCCATTTTGCCTCTTAAATTTCATAACAAACAATACATGTTTATAGTAGTACCTAGTACAGTTAATTTGCTCCATATTGAACGCATTTTAATTTTAATCCATGTTAGAGGGAAAGAGATCGAGGCTGGCCGAGACAGGTTCCTTACGAATAAAATGCAAATGACTATCGGCGCTATACCGGGAATATAAATATTCATCAAGCGTACAGTAGATACGGTAAACGGTGTTTTAAGATCTATTTAATAAATCAAATATGTTGCAAAACTATATACAATAGCTGCGAGTTCTTTAATATATTTTAATGGTAACTCCATTAGGTCGATATGCATGCTGGCACTCGGAGATTTTTACGGCGATATTCTTGTCAAAATGACACATTGAAAACATGTAAGCGCCTTTTAACAAACATTGCATAAATAAAACCAACTTTTCACGTGTTACCGCTAAGCTGAACGCTTGATTTAAAGCAGAAAGCATACATTAAATAAATCTTGCGTCACTTGTCCGAGCCTGAATTATCATTTCTCTCATTTTTTTTTTGTTGACATCAGTTAACATAATCGTACGAAAGAACTTGTTCGTAACCGGGTACCAGAGCGTTATCACTATTAAAACCATTATTTTCTAATCCATTGCTACATATCAACTTCACGATTGTTTTTTCACTGGTGATATAATAAAGTCACTTCTTCTCAATAGTGATAAAATAATGCAAATTTTTCTCACTAGAGATAAAACATTATCAATTTTTCTACAAATGATAAACTAATGTCACTTTTTTTGCAGATGATAAAAACATAATAATTTTTTCACTAGTAATATTGGCATTTTTGGACTTGGAGAAGATTTTCGACAGAGTGTCACAAAGAAAAAGGTTTAAAACGTAGAAATATTAGCCACAAACTATTAAAGAGAAGCCTATACAATCAGGGATGGCAAATAAGTGGCACGCGTGCCAAACTTGGCACGCGAAAGATTTTCGACGGCACCCTAAAGAATTCTCTGAATAATATTTTTTTTTTAATTTTAAACTTTTTCGAAAAGTTTTATTTATTTTTAATTAGTATGCTAATTATCAACAACTACATGTTATTTAAATATCAAAAAATTAAAAATACCAGAAAATAACAACTCTTCTTATATCGATACAATAATTTGTTCATTACTATATCTTCATATAAAATACCAACTGTAGCGATGCACGGAACTTTTGATTGCATACAGTAGCGTAGCAAGGGGGGGGCGGTCCGCCCCGAGCGGCACTTTTTTGGGGCAGCACTTTTAGTCTACCCAAATGAGGTAAAAATGAAAATCTCGGGGTAATGAAGGATCAGTAGATATAATAATCAGTTCCCGCACTAGCGCTATTAAATTCATAAAAATTAATTTTAGAAAAAGGAATGTTTACCGAAGTTAGAGGATAAAACGGGCTACTTGACCTTGCTTCACTGAAAACCCGCTCCCTTGTAACGACAGAAATTCCAAGTTTCTAATAAAATTTACGATACGGTACCAGCCATTCAATAAAATTTTAAACAATTCATTTATTTTAGGCATTAAATTCCATGCAGTTTTAAACTCTATTGTAACAGGGACTTTTCGCCCTTATTAAAAATAATTTCGTGGGAGTTGGGGCGATCTGATTTTTTAAAAAATCAGAAAAGCTTCTACTGTAAAACTGTAATTTTAGAAGATGATAAAGTATTCTCCATTATCTAACTTGCTTTAAAACACGTTTGAACGTCTAAAATTTAAAAAAAAAAAATCGCCTGCGGCGGAATTTGTCTTCCCCCCACTTTTTTGTGTCGATCTTTGCTTGCATTTGGCAAAAATCAAAAATTAACAACCCTTATTTATAGGGGCGGCAAATTTAGGGACCGCCCCGGGCGGCACAACCTCTAGCTACGCCACTGATTGCATATGTATTTAGTAACACATAAAATCATGACGTTGGCAATACTGAACGAAATAACTGACAGTTGTTTCTGGTAGGTAGGTAGGTAGGGTAGGTTAGGTTAGGTACTGGCACGGGGAAAAATTTGTATTAAATTTTATGTTATTTTGGCACACTGATCAAATCCTATTTGCCATCCCTGCTATACATCAACACCAAAAATTATGTGAGAAAAGATAATCTGCAATCAAAGACTTTGACATAAACGATGGGTTAAAGCAAGGAGGTGTACTGAGTCCGGCACTCTTCACATAAGTCATGGATGACGTCATCAAATCTGTAGAAAACAAAACCAGAAAGGTACATATAAGTTTCAATAAGCTAATGCCATTGTACTTGTCAGAATGTGCCTTTGCTGATGATATAATGATTGTGCCCCAACGGAAAAGATCCTACAAGAAAACTTATTGGTGTGAGAAGAAGAATTAAAGAAAACGAATTTAGAGATTAACACGAACAAAACAAAGGTTATGATGATAGTTAAAGAACAAAAGAAACTTAACATAGAACTGAACCAGGAAAAATTAGGTGGAAGAGTATAAATATCTGAGAATTTGGATAGAGAGAGAAGGTAACATAGAAAATGAGATAAAAGAAAGAATAAATAATGCAGCAGAAGTACCTATATCATAGTATGAATAGCTCGGTAATAAGAAAAAGAGAAATAAGCAGAAAAACAAAAATGACTATTTACTATTTATTATAAGGTGTTTATTTTGTACTTAGTTGAGGAAAAAGGGAAAATTGTATAAAATTGGGCTAAAATACGCCTTTTCTATAAAACACAATTTAAAAAAAAAAACGAATACTAATAATATTTGTAAAGCCACGTTTTGAAGTACCTAACTTACACTGCACTGCTTATTTTCTTGTTACATTGTGGAGATTTCAACGGTAGGTGAAACAACGAACCCGATAACATGAAAATAATGTTCAAACAGTTTTTTAACCAAGCCTACTTTAAGATACGATTAGGATCGGCAACAGGTTGGTCCATACCGAATAAATCACAAAACCGGAAACTCAGAAAGCCCCGGAGTCCTGTGAATTATGAACATAACATGGACGATCGAAAATTTAGAGGTTTCCGTGGGAGCATATACTACTGCTACAAATTAAGTAGACGCCATAAAAACTACCAATAAATATTATCATTTGGAGGTTTGAGTGCTTGGAACGTTTAGTCTGTCATTGAGAAAATTTATGAGTCTTTACCGAAAAAACTGTTCAAGGGAAAATAATTACCTACACCGCATTCTGGGTCTCATCAAATGTACCTAATTTTTATGTAACTTTTTAAGCTGCCAGTGGAATACTCAAAAAGCGCCTTACTAGCAAATTAAATGACATTGTCAAAATATTTTATGCTTATTCTGTTGCCTTTGGTAGAATAGGTTGTTCTAAATAAGTAAATCCATGAACGTTTTGGTTATATTTGAGGTTTTTGGTAAAAATCGAGTTATAAATGCAAACAACTTATTTATCTTACTGTCTTATTTGTCAAAAAGTCTGCAACAAATGAAAAAGGTTTTTATTACCGGTTTCTCAAATAAGTTTATACCTAAGAAAAGTTGGTGCATGGTCTAAAACTAATTTTAAGTTAAAAAAAAAACATCAAAAATTCCGGTATATTTTTAACGACTTTTAAAATATTTGCAAGGGTAAAGTGCCCTTATTTTAACTCTTTCAAGGGCGGTGGTTCAAAATATGTACCACCAAAAAATGCGTCTATTTGGGCGGTGGTAAGATTTATGTACCACCTACATTAAATACGTACCTACCTACCTAATTGTGAATATATCTTTCAAAATAACCGATTCGTACGTGGAGTGCACTCCAGTGTTAAAAATTTCAAATAAAATTTGTCTACCCTTCTAAGTCTTTTTTTGCATGACCTTTCCTGCCCTTGAAAGAGGAAAGAAAGTTGTTTAGGATTCAAAAATATATAAAATATAATTCTCTTCTTCAATACGATCTTTTAAATTTTCGATATTCTCCGGCCTCTTAGCATCAACTTTATTTTTAGGGTGACCCCATCATTGAAAAGAGAAAAAAAATCTCTTTCAAATGAGTATAACATAGGAGTGTGTTGTCATTTAAAAAAAATTTATTGTTTCATTGCGCTTTTGTTAGTCGAAAAAAAAATTAAATTTTGCCTTATGGTGGAAAACTAAGTACCAAACTACTTTTATTCAAAACATTTTTCCCTAAAGTGGATATTTACTAAGATATATAGCATATTCCATACCTTTTGGACAAACCGTATATGACTTGGAGTTGCTTTTAAGTAATAAACCTCGCCTTTCGTTTCTGGGTTATTTATTTCAAAATATTAACTTCATTTATTACGTACCGGGATCCCGAAAAATCCCGGGAAGAAGACGATTTCTTCCCGGAATCCCGGGACAAGCAAAAATGTCAAATATGAGAAAACCTGCTAACAACCCATACATCAATGAAAAGAGAAAAAAATATCTTTTGAATGGTCACAGCCAACTACAACGCGTTTTAAAAATAAGCACGTTGATGTCAAAATAACAAAAACAAATTAATTTTTGTCAAGTTTTTTCTTCATAGACGAGTTGCTCTTAAACAATAGATAATTTAGACTCATTTAACCAACTCAGTATCACTTACCGTTTACGAGATCCCCATGCTGTTCACGATGACTGGAACACCCTGTATTTCAAACAACTTTTTTTCGACTGTTTTTCTAAACTGATTGGTAAGTGAGATATGAAATTAATAATTAACCTTAAGGGAATTAAATATTTTTTAAAAATATTTTACCCTGAAAATTTATTGTTGGAAAACTTTTTTCATTCCAATGATTTATATTTCGATTTCACAGACAAAATTCGCTTGGTAACTGTAAACATTTTGACATTTCCAAATAAATCAACCGATTAAGCAAAAAAATCTTAATTTAAAACACGGCAATATAAAAGACATAAAATATAATTTATTGTCACGTGTTATAAATCCGTCAATTAAACATGTGTATAAAAAAATAGCCCGCAGGAGCGGTTTCGTCGCTGCAAGCGCGATCAGCGCCAAGTGTAATACACACGTGGTGGATTTGTTTTCATGGGACCCATTAACTCCATAAAATATGGCAAAACAGCAATAAAAAGTTTGATTAATTAGATATTTGACTCTCTAATTACTACATTTAAAGATAGACTGTTCATAAAAAATGCTGTTCGATAGATTTCAGATAAGTGTGTGATAAATAGGACGATAAAAATGTGTTATTAAATTATCAGCTATATATAATTATGAAATTAGTCTAAGCCTTGTCAACAGAAGTCCATTTTAGCAATCACACTTGCTAAAAAATAATTTTTTCAATAGGAAACAAATGCTATAAAATCTGATTTATTAGAAAATAAAGAACCAAAACAAAACATTTTAGATGATTCATAACATCTATTATTTATAACGATTAAAAAATTATTTTTTATCGTCGATTTGTTCTGTATCGATACAGTAGGGGAGACCGGGGATAAAAGTAACACGGGTAGGTTGTAACAGTGCCTATAGTTTCTTTAATTTTTGTTTTATATCGCCCTAAACGCTTTTGCAATGTTAAGTTACATCCAGCTCCCTACCTACATTGCTAGTTTTCATCTGTCATAGAGGTTAACTTTTTGCCAGCCAGAGTCACTATTTTCCGCCTAAAAGTTACTGCGTTGTCTCATCCATCGAGTAACTTTTAGGCGATCTCTAAAATAGGAACAAAAAAGTACCTACATTATTTTGTTCTAAATTTAGTTGGCTATTGGTGGATGCAATACAATTTGACGTTAGAATCGTGGTTAATTGTGGATTCCCTGAAATTTTTTTCTTGTACACTTGGGGTCAAAAGTAAAAAAGTGTTACAACCAACCCCAATTAATGTTTTCACTTGCAATTGTTCACTCTTAGCACATAATTGGTGGCTTTCTTCGTAGATGAGAATATACAAGAGTTGTCGGAATAATTTTCCAGTTTGTTGTATCTTTTTGATTCACATTTTTAAATATGTAGGTACTTATAATCTTGGCAAACCTGGTAACTGCAGTCCCAATTATTAAATTATAAAACTCAGTATAAAATATCGGTTTAATGATGGAAATGTATGTAAAGCTAAATCATTTCTTAAAAAGCATTTTAAATTATAAAACCTATGTAAATTGGTAAGATCTGGTACTTTTGGTTTTCCTACCAGCCGCCATTGTTTTTATTCTATTACCTTAATATTTATAACTTAATATAAACAAAGCTTTAACCAACCCAACTTAACCTGACCCTCTTTTACTGATTTAATGAATGACGGTCAGTTTAAGGGCGGTTAGATTTTTTAAAAATAAAACAAACAGTTATTATGATCCAGTATAAATTTTATAATTTGGGACCGCCCTTACCTGGTATGCCATACTGTTCACTTATCATTTTGTATTGTACCAAAGATTTTTTTTTTTATTTTTTCATTTTGGTAATGTGTATGTTTGAATAAAATATTAATTTTGTTGATGAATACTAATATATTTACTCACTACTTATGAGCTGTGTAAATTATTTTGCCGTTACAACTTACCCCAATCCTTGTTACTTTTAGCCCCAACGTTGAGGTTGAAAGTAACAGCTGTCTTACTAAAGAAAATTTTTTTTTCTAACAGTTGCTTTACGAAACGCACGAAATAAATATCTTGGAAGCAAGACAAATGTCCAATCTATCATTAAACCAATTTGGATGTAAAAAATTTGTAATAATCTATGAGAAATTAAATAAAAACAAAAAAATGTTACTTTTATCCCCGGTCTCCCCTACCGTTAGTCGCCCCCCATTATACACACACACTAACTCAATTAATACCGAAGGGAAAAACACCGAGAGGAAGGTAGCTTACGCCAAAATTGTGTAAATTAAAATGAGCTTGTCTAATAATATTCATCATAACAACAACAACATAATAAATTTTTCATTCGGGTTCCATGCGGAAAAGGGGCAAAGGTCACGTGTTTTTCCGCTCGCGCGGATACTGCTATAGAGGGGTTGCCCCCCTCTTCAGAGGTACGATAATGAGTAGGGATGTGGATAGTCAAGGATGGGCAAGGATAGGTGGAAGTACTGCCACAGCATTTGCCTTAACCATAGAGGAAACCACCTTAAACCTCTACAATGACAGTCGGTCCTGGGAATCGAACCCAGGACCTCCCGATTACAAGTTAGGTTGTTTTACCAACCAGCCACCAAGCTCGGTCCCATGCGGACTTCTTATGTCCGGTAACGTAAATTTCCTAGTGTGTCCGTTTGAGGGTTAAAGAGATAAAGTATAGGTTTAAACTTGGCAACGCTGTACAATTTTATGCTGAATAAGAATTTGAAGATAAATTTAAAATATATCAAACGATATACCTATACAGGGTGAGTCATTAGTGGCGGATCGGTCGATTGTTGCTAAACGGTTTGAGATATAAAGTTGATTCAAACGGTATTCCATACAGTTTTTTCTTCCGAACACGATAAAAATATTTTGAAATATACAGGGTGAGTCACCTCTCTGGAACCAATAGCAACTTTTTTATTTCAAATACAACATCCCATTTTTTATTTAATATTCTTGACCGCCTTCATTTTAACTTTACATCAATATAAAATAGTACAGTTTTTTATGCGGCCTTGTCACTAAAAAAAAATAATTTTCAAAATTTTTCGAGGTTTCAAGTCTTTATTTAAAAAATTCTCCTAAAGTCATTTTTCGAAGCTCAGAGTTGTAATTTGGTAAGGACATGCAGAAAACATTGCTCTATTAGCTCGATACGAAAAAGTTTGAATCACGCATACAGGGTGTTCATAAATAGGTGGCAACTTTCCTGATTTTCAAAAGCTCGTAATTCAATTTTGTCAAATGCAAACCTCTGTATTTTCTTATGTCTTCGAATTCGTCTTTAAGAGAGCTTAATTTTTTGTTAAGTATGTCCTATACCCAAAACTCATACTTTTCGAGATATTCGACAATTGTTTTTTCTAATCGTTATTAAAGCAAATAGGATGCAGTGGAAATCGAAAAAGCTGACTGTTCACTTCACTAACGCCAAAAACTTGTCATTTATTTCTTGAATTACAGTATTTCCACAATTAATTTCACTTTACAAGAGCAAATTGATATGGTTTATTGCTTGAGAGAAGGCGAAAAAAATCCTTTGCTGGCGGCAAGGATTTACGCACATTTTGATTAATTTGCACTTATAGGCTAACTAGTTTATTCAATTTAATATAGCAATGATTTTTTTTATGTTCTATTATTTTATTTACAGAATTTATTTAAATTTTTTTGTGGTTTCAACAAATAATTTGTCTTTCATTTTCCATTTTTCTTCACGCTTCCTTTAAGGTTTAGAAACACTAGTAAAGTTCATAACAATAATAAAATTTATTAGGTTGCCAATTTATTTATTGCTTATAAGTGAGTAAGTATCTACCTACTATTAGTATTTAAATACACGAAACGGTGTATTCACCATGTCAAATTTGCTCTTGTGAAGTGAAATTAATTGTGGAAATGCTATAGTATAAATGACAAGGTTAGTGAAGCGAACAGTCAGTTTTTTTTTCCACGGCATCCTATTTGCTTTAATAATGATTAGAAGAAAAAATGTCGAAAATCTCGAAAAGTATAAGTTTTGGGTATAGGACATACTTAACAAAAAATGAAGCTCTCTTAAAGACGTATTCGATGACATAAGAAAATACAGGGGTTTGCATTTAAAAAAATTGAATACGAGCTTTTGAAAATCAGGAAAGTTGCCACCTATTTATGAACACCCTGTATGCGTGATTCAAACTTTTTCGTATCGAGCTAATAGAGCAATGTTTTCTGCATGTCCTTACCAAATTACAACTCTGTGCTTCGAAAAATGACTTCAGGAGAATTTTTTACCTTAGTTCAAAATTACAGAAAAACCGTAATAAATAAAAATAAATTAATTTAGCAAATAAATTTGCCTATAATAAATTCTCATAAAATCTTTTGGAAAATTTGAAATTCTGGATTTAATAAAACAAATCCTAATTTTCAAAATGTTCATTTAACTTACTCAAAAATGGCTCCAACATCTTTTTTTTAAATTTTAATTTACTTTAGAGCTTTTTTTAAATAAGCAAACAATATGTTTAAAAATATGTAGGATGATTAGCAAACAGATGACATTACATTTCTTGAACTATAGTTCAGGCAAATCCTTGTTTCAATGCCGGGCCGCGTTCATACAAAAATTATTAAACCATCTAGGATTAGAAATAACCAGTGGCTTAATTTGCATATTCCCACGGTTCTTTAAAATTAAAAACTTTAAATCCAAAATCAAAAGTAAGAGTTAATCAAACTGACGGTTTGATCGAAGTATTAGCATGCTTTTTAAATGTTTTAATAAAATGCCACTTGTTTAAAATACTACGTTGTTTAAACAATAAAAAGCTATTTAATGTAATGTAAAATAATGTTAAAGGGTTAACTAATTTATCTAACTTTCTAAATTTTAATGGCAAGCTAAGCCGACTTTTGTTTTGTAATATTGGTATTAATGTGACGTTTAACAAATGAAATTTACGATGTCAAAGTTAACTGCGATTTATCGTTAATATTTCAACAGCAGTTTGTTTATAACGAAACACGCTAATGCATATTTTCATACTTCTGTATTAACCGAAGGAGATATTGTAATTAAGAGCCTTTTGAGCGCTACAAATATCTATCGAGCGTGATTTTAACGTAATTGCTAAGTGATAAAAGCGTCGGACGTCGTAAATCTACAAGCGAAAGTGTTAAAATTGGTTTTCCGTACTTACTGTTGTAATTTAAATGTAAGTTAATCATTTCCTAAGTATATTAACTTGTAATTACGAAAAAAGTTGTTTAATTGCGTTTCTTGATCGATATATTAAAGATAAATTAAACATACATTAGGGCTGCCATACGTCCCGGTTGACCGGGACATGTCCCGGTTTGAGGAATTTTGTCCCGCTGTCCCGGTGAACAAATCAATTGTCCCGGTTTGTTGACAATTTTTATTAATTACTGTAATAACAACAAGTCAAATAAATATCTGACAAACTGAAAAAAGATGAGTTATATCCGACGCAAATAGAACTATTTGATGAAGAAGTTAAAGATTTCTTCACCACTGCAATTAATTATCTGGAAAAGTGGATTGCGTCACTGACAAAATATAAAGTTTTTTTGTGGATAGGCTTGCATGATCCTTATGGGAAAAAGTGGAGGAAACAGTTTCATATTTGCAGGAAAAAGGCATTGAAATAAAAAGATAATAAGATAAGATGTATTTGCAGTCATTTATGGAGAATCAATTATCAGGCGATGAGTGGAAAGAAAAAGAAATGCACGATAAATGTCCAGATTTAAAAAAAAAGAGGAGAAAGAAAAAACAACTTACTAAAAATATGTTAATTTCTGTACGCAATCCCAGGTCACAATGCTTACGTGGCACGCGTTTTTTTTTTATATCTTTGCAGTGGACCAAAGAGCAAAACTACCTATTCATTAACACGGTTAAGAGCACAACTTAGCGCATTTACAATTATAGTACAACTATATAAATGGAGAAACAAGTGCTTCAAAATGTTAAAAGTTCCGAAAAGTATGAATGGTCAAAGAAGGACTCGCAAATATAATAGTTTTTTTTTTTTTTAAGTGATTGTGTAAACGCCATCTGTTGTGCGCTCAAGTCGACTCTTGCTGTGAAAACACCTCTGCGTAACGCTCACCAAGGTACAGTTTATGAAATTTTCATTTTTTTTTAAATAGGAAAAACAAATTCTGACTTCAATCAATTCAGATTTCGAACGGCCTCATGAAAGGAATTAAATTCGAAGGATGAGGCACCACTGTATTTTTATTAACATTTGTTCGCACAAGACACAAGACCAAATTTTATCATTTTATCATTCTTCACAAATGCTTACCGACACCCCCCCCAACCCTTCGGCCCTAATGTCCCGGTCGGGGTAACGACACTTATGGCAGCCCTAACATACATGCAACACAAATAAACGCAGCTATATAAAGTGAAATGGAGATTTAATAAAAACTTTACGGAAAACTGCTCAAAAACATTCTTAGAAAAGTACCTACGCAAAAACTAACGTATTTTAAAAATTTGTTGAGTAATCTGCACTGCAATCCATAAGACGTGCTGCAGTTTAAGTAAAAGTTTATGCTGAATGTGGTTTATCCTCGTCTGGAAGCGTAAGACATTTTTGTGATTGCACTTGCATCTACCTAAAAGGAAGCTGCATAGCTAACGAACTGGATCTAATAAGCCTTCAACGTGAGGCAGTGACGACAAGCAATGCAGCTCAAAATAATTTAGCACGCTCTTCTTCAGGAATAACAAGTAGTCGAAGCGCGCCGTAACATTTAACAAGTGTGCTCGGTATTTTAGATTCGTCCGTGTAACGTTATACGGTTATTAATAATGGCGGATTAGAGTGGCTAAAAATAATCCGTACAGTAATAATCTTCGTCGAACGTCATTTATATTTAATGCCAATGTCTGCAGCGAGTGATAGACCTAGGGGCAAGGTGCGGTCAGCGCGCGGCCCGCTGAACGATGTGACAGCTTGCCGATACCGCTTGGCTGTAGTACGCCCCCGCGGCCAACCTGTTCGCGCATTTTGCATATCCATCAACGTACATAAAAGAGACAGCCAGAACAGTTGAACATCGGCCACTCAAGAAACAAATACGACAGCATGCTTGACTTTGTATCTGTGATACCTTTGGCGTTATCTATTCTTGTAAGAACTAACCTGTGAAAAGCGTTGACTAGCAAAGTAAATTAATTTCAAAAATTATAGTTTTTGCTTTTACAATTCAAAAAATCTGCAACAAATGCGGAAAAAATTATCGATTTTTCAGAAAATTTTATTCGTGATAAAAATTGGTGCATGGTCTAAAATTAATTTTAAGATAAAAAAAGGTAATAAAAAGTCACAGGACACTAGATTTTTGCGATTTTTGAAATATTGGCATTGGTAAAGTGTTTAAAATTTATTAAAAAACATTGAAATTTGACCTTCAAAATTTAAATCTACCTTATTTTTAGGTTTCAAATAACTCTTTCTTATTAAAAAAAATTGTATCTCTTAGAATAAGGGTACTTTCCTCTTGCAAATATTTCAAAAATCGCAAAAATCTAGTGTCCTAACTTTTTATTGAACTTTATTTCATCTTAATATTAGTTTTAGACCATGCACCACGTTTTATCACAAATAAAATTTTCTGAGAAATCAATAATAAAATACTTTTCCATTTGTTGCAGACTTTTTGAATACATTAAAATCAAATTTTTTATGTCGGCGTTTATTATTTGTTTTTATTTTTATTAACAATTAATTTTTAATACATTTCCATTGATAGTTACAGTATAATTTTAAAGATTTGATCGTTTTTTTTTATGTTAAATAGACTGTTTGCTATGATTTGAATAAACTTTGAACTGATTTTTCTCGAAAATTTTCTTATGTATGCATACTTTTTTAATACCTACATGGTCGGATTCAGAATTAAATTCTCTATCCGAATCAACAACAAAATGTATACTATGTAATTGAAAAAAAAAACTTTTGCCTATCGCGGATTTGACATACGTCATCGTAGAGATAACAAATGCACATCATTTAATAGAGAATTTGTCGCCGTTTCCAAAAATATAAGGTTTGTTGGGGTTATTTTCAATATTTACAAAGTTATAGGGGTCCGATAGTCAAACTGAATCACCCGGTATAGTATAATAGAGCTGTGGGGTTGCGAAAAATGTCAAATTAACATCGACTCTAAAGTCCTTATCATCCCAAAACAAATTGTGTTTGTTTTTTATTCGATTAATTTCAGTAATTATAACTACCTAACAAAAAGAATGTAATAATATTTTGTCGCATTAAAAAAAAATTGTTAACCAGTTAATTTTTAAATATTTCTATTTATGATGGTATTTTATTGCAATAATATCGCACTCCGCGTTTTTTACTTCTATGAATCGAAGAATACTGCAGCAGCATAAGATTTAGCTCGGAGGTATTCCAACACCGCGGCATGATTACTCATTAGCGATTAACTGATTAGAATTTAGTTCGATTGTTGCGCGATAGATTTGGTTAATACTAAACCGTGTTAGGCAACATAACTTATATATCATTTTTATAACGTGTAAAACATCCGGGTTTTACGAATTAATTCTTTCTCTCGCCATTAAAATTTATAACTAAATATATATCTTACTTATACGGTTTTTTTTTATTTTTCTTGAGCAATATTTTAGTGGAAAGCAAATTGGCAATTAAAACCAACATGAATAGATTGCTGGATAACAAATTGCGTATCAAGTATTTATTAAACACTAATTTATTTAATTATTTTGTGCATTATGTAATTATGAGAAGATAATTTGATTTAGAAAACTGTCGATTAATTAAAGTCAAACTTACTAAAGGCCCAATTAAATAGACTATAGAAAACTAAGAGCACAGAAGGTACCGGCATTAAATAACCATTAGGTGCACGTTATACGAAGAGGTTGTGCAAAAAATTGCATAAAATCATGAAAGCGTATAAACATATCATATAAATAATATGTGATTATATAATCTTTAGAAATTATTTCACCCCAATTAAGAACAACAAAGATTGATCTCAAAAACTACCTGTACCTGCTTATCACTAAATACAAAATACTTCATTAGCGACCAAATTTTACGTCCTTCTCGACTGCTTTTGCCTTTTCAGGCGTTGGAGGGTAGTTTCGTGTTGTGGGTCCATTTTCACCATGCCCTTCTGTCTTTTGCTAGTGTTCTCATTTCTTCTTGTGTTTTTAATTTTTCTGACTCCAATTCCCTTTTTTGATCCATCCATTTTCTTCTTGGTCTCCCTCTTTGTTTTTCGGCTGGTTTTCCCATTTCCATTATTCTTATTATTCCATTATCCTTCCACGTTTCGATTTTCGCTTTTTTGATGGCTTCTTTTACTGTATTTTTCTTCCTATTGTATTCTTTTCTATCATTCTGTGAATTTGATTGGATACATTTTTACCACGCTATTTTCTTTTCTTTTACCAGATTTTTTATATCGTCCCACCATTTCGTCCTTTTCAAGTGCTTATTGTATTTACTTTTCCCATATATGTTTGCTGTTATTGTTAGTACTCTCTTTGAATATCGTCCATCTTTCTTCTAGTCAATTCTAGTCCATTCTGCTCGTTCGTTCTCCATTCTTTGATATTGTATATCTCTTCTTGGTATTTCACTTTATTTTCTTTATTTTTTAGTTTGTGTTTTGCTAATCCGCTATATTTTATTGTTTCTTCTTTTCTATTTGTTTTTACCAAACAGTTCGCTATTACTAGTCTGTGATTGGATTCCATTTCTGTTTCTTTCTTTGTTTCAATTTTTTGAAATATTTGTGTAAGGTCTTGTGTATATGTTAGTTATATAGTCTATGAGGCTTCTATCATTTCGTTCTTTGCAACTAACGTGTATTTGTCTTCTATTCGTTGTTACCACATCGTATTTCCTATTAGAAATTAGTTCCTTTTACAAAAGTCTATGATTTTTATTCCATTCCTGTTAATGGTTTCTTCGCCATGAATTCTCGTACAGCCCATTCCCCTATTGTGGTCTTTACCTACTCTACTATTCCAACCCGGGGGGGCATTATTACATTATAAACAATAATAATGAGGGGGCATTATTATTGTTTTTTTGTTTTCTTCTTTTAGTTCGTCTAATATCCGTTGTACGTTTATGTAGAATTCTAAAATTTCTTCCTCTGCTGTTCCTTCTACTGGCCCATAAAGTATGATGTTAATATTTCTTTTAATTTGATACTAATTACCATTATTCTCGAATTAATTGCCTTAAATGTAGTTATTTTTCTATTTATCTCCTCTGTGACTATTATACCCACTCCTTATTTTGCTCTTTGTTCTGGTTTTACTCCCGAGTAATATAGGTAGTATGTATCTATTTGTTAGATATGTGCTTCCTCTGCTCTTTTTTTTTGTTTCGCTTAGTCCTATAATTTGTATGTTATTGTTATCCATTTCTTCTGTTTTTTCTAATTCTTTTCCTGTTAACGTGTTTATGTTCCATTACTTCAGAAACCTAGAAAAAATATTTTTTCACATAGTTCTTCAAAATTGATTGAAATTAAGGTACAAAAAGACAGAATTATGGAAAATAATGTTTATGAAACTATCTTTCAGAATTTTCAATGTTAAATTTAGACAAATTATGTAGACCAGAAATATTATCTTTTTAATTAGGCCCTGTTGTACCTTTCGGTGTCGAGGTATTTTTCCTAGTTCTTTATTGTGTTTCTTCATATCTTTCCACCATTGGCTAGCTGTGGTACATCTCTCCAACTGACTCCTTTTTCTTCTAGTCCATGTCTCACTTCATTTTCCCACTTTGTTCTTGGCCTTCCTTCTTTTTCTCTCAAACTTCGTTTTTCATCCCATTTTTGCGTACCTGCGTTTTTGCATGCGTAATGGATGTCCCAGACATCTAAATTAGTTTGTCTCCATCTTTTTCTTGTCTTCCGCTACTATAGCCTTTTTCTAATTTTATCGTTGCTTATATTATCAATTAGTCTACAACCTTCTATTCTTCCCAAAAATCTCATCTCTTAAATCAGTATCCTCTGTTTTTGCTTTTTTGCAATGGGTTTTTGGCCGGAGCAAATAATTTTGATTGCTCCACTGCTCCAGTTTGTTATGTACAATTTTGTTTAAAACTAATTTTTTTTCTTTTTTCCCACCTTTGAAGATCAATAGTTTGTTCTTAGTTAGTTAGTTGTTTGTTAGGGTCAAATATTATAATTTTTGATCAACTTCCGCATATCCGATAAAATGAAAACTTTGTTTTTAAAAACAATTTGTTAATAAAAAAAACTAGTTTTAAAAATGTATACAATATTTGAAGCATGGAGCGGAGCTGGAACGGAGCTGGAGCAGGCATTTGGATGCCGGAGCGGAGTTGGAGCGGAGCAATTAAAAAATTGGACTGCTCCAAACCCGTGGAGTTGTGGGTTCGCAAATAATTCCTACTACTTTTATATAAACTCTTAACCACAGCTATTAATCCTTCACCCAGTCTACTTTTCAGGTCCTTTATTAAACCAAAAATCGGTCGAGGAACATTCCTACTAAATATTTTTGAGCTTATCTACCGATAAAATAAAAAAGTTTAAAACTGTAACAATAAGAAAGAATCTTCATTGTATGGTGTCATTAAAATCACACAAATAAATTATTCAAATCGTATAATTTATGACACTTTTACGTTATGCTTGTGCTTGCTTTGCATTACAGTAATTTAAAACCAACTACAACAAATTACTGTCCCAGTAACTGTGTTAAGTGTATTAATACCCTGTGATTATCTTTATTTATTCTATAAATGCGCTATTTCGCGCTCGACCCGTCGTTCAATACAAACATAATTTAATTCTAATGTTTATGTTTTTGTTCATCAGTGTTCCAGTATCCACCCCGTGGGTTCGTTATCAACTAATCTCGCAATTTTCCACAGACCATTAACCTCAACAATGCTTGCAAATAGTAAGTCCGTGTGACACTAGAGGGCGTGCCTGATGGATGCGGTCGGTGCAGCGATATCTCAACTGCTTCCAAGGTGGCCACTTCCTGGTGACCTGTAGAGTGCCGAGGTCACATCTAACATCTAAAGATACAGAGCTGCCGCTCCGTGCAGCCCATCGCTTACGACGCCTCGTACACCGGGCTTACTTATCTTAATTACAAATTAATCGATAAATGATGTTTAACTAATTTTTAGTTTATCTGATTTATGGAAGATTTAAATGCCGGCACTACCGTTCGCGGACGAGAATGTTCGAGCCGAGCTTAGCGAAGTTGAAAATTGCTGAATATGCAAGCGGCAGTATTAATCAAATACTTAAAGCACACTATAGCATAATTCAGCGGATTATTTCGCGACGAACCAAAATATATATCACGTTTTTTTCACTTCCAAAAAACTAAACTAAAATTCAACAAAAAAACAAGTGCATAAAACAAATTCCAGTATGATAAAGCGTTTAAAGTTTTTCAAAGTAAGGAATGCTTTACTGACTGAATGTCCAAGATCTTAATTAATATAGCATGAATTAAAAACTTTTGACAGGATATTCTGTAAATAATATTTCAAGTTTTATATTTATAAATTATTATCCTGCAATTCTTTTAAATGATAATTTTTGTTTAAAAGGCTCAAATTTACAGTGAAAAACTATAAAAACGAGTTCATTTCGAATAATTAACAGAGATTTATAGGTTGCCTGCAGAGGCAAATATTTCTAGTATTAAGAACTGATACCGTTTCTCTAGGAACGCGGAAAAAGCGAGACCAAAGCAAACACGAATGGTCTACTACATTTGCCGGATTATGAAATTTTTGGTTTCATTTTTTGCCCATAACAAGTTTCCCTCCAGGTTGCCAGAAAAACCAAAAAAACTTAACGGTACGCCTAAATGTTTTTTTTCTATGCTCGCAGTCGTTATTGTTTTTCCAGCTATTCTTTTCCTTTTCTGACTTATTTTTTATGACAATCTTATTACTACAATGATATGTTTGATGTGACAATACGAATTTTACACCATATTTGATAGCGATGTCTTAGTCAATTGATTCTGCTACACAAAACGAAAGCAACAAGTAACCTCCAACTTCACCTGATTTGGATTCCCTTAATTTTTATGTGCATTAACTGAGAGCTTAAATATACTCACAAAACATAACGGAGCTTATGTTCGCAGACGACATGGTCTTAGTCGCGGAAACAGAAAAAAAATCTGCACCATAATTTAGAAACTCTAAACCTGGCATTGGAAAAAATTCATATGAAAATAAATACCGAAGAAACTAAAACTATGATCGTTGCAACAGAGAACAAAGGGCATAACATCACTTTAAATGGGCTTAGGTTGAAACAGGTAGAAAGCTTTAAATATTTAGCAGTGATCATAAAGAAAAATGGAGGAATGGACAATCCAACTTCACCTGATTTGGTTTCTCTTGATTTTTTTGTGTGCATTCTAAGAGCTTAAATATGCTCACAAATTGTTTTTTTTTTAACTCTAAACAGTTTTGAGGTAATTAAATTAAATTGTTTTTATAAAATTACATGTTACATTGATTAGTTTGTTGTAATCTTAAAAACGCAAATTAATGACATAAAAATACTTTCGAAATTTTGACATGTATTGAAATTGTTTTATTCAACATTTTATACAAATGGCACAAGTATCATTTATAGTCAAAATTAGTTAGTATATAATCTTATATTTTGATACTTTTTGTTTATTTTTAAGAAACAATTATGTCTGATTAACAGACTGCTGAGTTAGTTTTTATATTTGAAAGTTGATCATAATAACCTCCTCCATAAAATTTTATAAAACCAAAAAAAAAAAATTCTACACACTCTTCTCTCTCTGATTTTACAAAAATCATCGTCAAATATTTCAATTGCTGAAAAACGAAATTTAACAACAAAGAAAACGCGATATGCTGCGATTTTTTTATTTATTTATTGTTTAGTACAAAAATATCCAAGTAAGACTATTTTTCTACATTAGGCAGAAACTTAAGTAAATATGTATAAAGCATGTGAACAAAAGAACGGTATGTTAAATATGACAATCACCTAAAAACCTACAAAAATAAAACCAAATTAAAAAAAGATGTTCAAATAACTTCCTCCTTCTGCAATACATAACTGCAAACGTTTGTTAACTCTGTGAGGAAATTCCCAAACGATCATTAGGTCCTGACCTATACTAATTTGTTATGATGACGAGTACAAAATAGGCTTTCAAAATTTTTAGTTTGTTAATTGGTTGTCATGGAAACGACAATTAATTAATTAATAAGCACCGAATTTAGCAGCTTTGCCAAGTTAAACCTACGCTCTAGCTATTATAATAAGCGAGATCCCCATACTTAAACACAAATTTCAAACACCCTGTGTATGATTAACTGAAATGTGAATGTTTCTTTCTTTAAAAAGTTCCATGGTATACTATTTAGAGCATATGTTTCACTTCGTATGTTTTTTTTTTCATTTTAAATTGCGTTAGTTATTATATCGTTCATATAATAAAACCGAAGTAGGCTTGCATCAAAATATACGACCGCCTATAAATGTGTGCAAATGTTTATGTCCATCGATTGGAAATATAAATAACAACAAAGTTCATTAATTTCTTTTGCGTTCGTTCGTCTGCCGTGTTTAGCAAAACAACTGCTACATGAGCAGGGATTTGTTTAATTTACAGTTCCACCTACGTACTGAAATTATGGTACGCATAATCTCTAAATCTCTCCTCTCATGCGTGCTAATAAACCTCATTGGTAGTACAAGTTAGAAACACAGCAAAAATCGGAAGTTGTCTGCAATCCGCACGCGATGTGTTTATTGCTAAGAAAGGCTTGTTCCACAATTAAGTCTCGATTTATACGAGGTTATATTTAAATTTTATCGAGACTGTGTTGTAAGCTTTTGGAACTACTTGTATATTAATGGGAAATCGATATAAATTTTCTTCGGTTTCAATTAGGACAGGTATAAAAGTAATATATGAAATCCATTTATGGCAATCAAAACAATCTAGTAAACCTTGAACGAGTACGAAACCTTAAAAATATTCATATTCATAGTCTTCGCAGAAACGATAACCGTAAATGCGGGGATAGAGAGACGGACAATGTAAAGTATAATGGTTACTTTTGCCGCTGGGTTCCCTTGAATTCATAAATTCTGTAAGCAATAATAATTACTCAGTCGTGTGCTGCTCTATGACTTTATTATTTTGTAACGGTAGAGGCCACGGACTCCTACACCATAAGCGTATCCTCGGTTCAAAGGATATCATGAAAATCCGTTTTGTTTGAGTTTTAAAGGCACCGAAAATCAATACGCAAAAATAAAACAGAACTTGAGCTATTTTATTTTAAAAATGTCAACTTACATCACCTCATCCTAACAAAAAATAAAATTATAATCATTCGTAATAAAATTTCAGTAATCCATGAAAACAAATACAAAACTGTTAGCCTAGCCATGAAAATAAAAAAGTTTTAGAGGTAGAGTAATGCAATAACGCATGATGGTAGGGCAGGGATGGGGGTCGTCAAAAAAAATAACCGACACCCGAATCCCGACTCCTGAGTCGGTATTATATTTAAAACCGACTCCAACTCGCGACTCCTCTCATTAAAAAATAAGTAATTAGTATATTTCACTACAGTGAAAGCCAAGTATCTTTTTTCGTTCCCAAGTGTATTTTATAATGGTGAACAGAAATTATTTTCGTATGTTTACTAAATAATAGAGAAACTGTAAAAAAATTAAGTTTTTCAAAATAAAAATAAATAAAATATTTAACAATTCGGTTATACCCCGGTCATTATATAACGCGGGTTTGCAAGGTTCGACCATCGTTACAAGCGACTTCCATTGTATTTGGTATTTTACTAAAAGTAATATAAGTACCTAATACTGTAATCGTATACTATGACCAGGGTTGCCACCTTTTTTACAAGAAAATAACAAATATTTGCCTTTAATACAGAATTTAAAAAAGTACCTTTAAAAAAAAAGAGTAGGTACATTTTAATCTTATTAGTTTTTATTTTTTGCAAATTAAGGGAGGCCTTGTTTCTCTCTTCCTGCCACTTCACATTCATGACCGAGAAAATTCTCTCAGCAAATGCTGATGTGGCAGAAACAGATAAAACGTAAGAAATTACTTTTAATATATTAACAAAGTTATCAGGTGAATTTTGAAAAAGGTATTGCATTTTTTGTCCTGTTGATTTATGAATAAAATCTTCATAATGAATAATTTTCTAGAGTAATTCCTTTAAAACTATTATTTCAGAATATAATCCGTTCATATTTTTGCAAGTTTAAGCTTTTAATAATCTTGACACAATTCTCAAAATCAAGGGGGTCTTTAAGTTTATATTGCTCAGTAAATATAACCAATTAGTTTGACTGTAATCAAACCATTTGCCAGGTAACATAAACAGCAAAAAGTTTCTGTTAATTATTTTAAATAAATCAGTTGATTGATCAATCTCTATTAATTTTTCTCTAGTATCAAAACCAAAAAAACAAGTCTGTCTTTCTGTGCGTCAGTTTCCTTCAACACATTTGATGGTTTTGTTGAAAATATGTATAATGTTACTTGGGAAAAGCAGGTAAATTTCAATAACATCATAATTTTCACAAATACAAAATTTGAGATTTGCTGACAAATATGTTCACCGCTTGCGCCACTCTACAGAGCCCAAAATATGTTTATAGATTTGGACCTATGACATGAAATAAAGTATTTTTGCATACTTTATTGTTATTCAAAAGTATAAAGTACGTTTAAGTAAAATAACGTAAAATACTCTATTTTAAAGTACGGGTGACAACCCTAACTATGACTGTTAAATGTTAAATGTGAAAGATAAACTTGTTATAATAACCATGCTAATTTTAATGTGAAAAATATGTTATCAACGATATAATTTTTAATGAATCACATTTCTACTTATATTTACCGTGAAATCTGGAGTATAATACGCATGCTTGATTGAGCTCAAAATTATCTAATAAAGTGGATTTTTGTTTATAATATGCACCATAACTTTCAACATTTTGTGTTAAGACTGTTTTATACTATACTATTTTTTTGTTTAAGAAAATCGTATACGATTTTTGATACAAAAATTTCGTTCAAGAATTTAGCATGGAAAATTGAACCTTTTACATTGTACTATTTTTTGGTACGAAAATGTTCAGTTTGATCACAACAGAAAGCGAATCATTTTCAAATTTAACGTGTATTTAACGCATGTTCCATTCTACATATTTATTCCTACAAAATAAATTGTGAGGGATATAACGGTAATAAGTAGTATTTAACATCGTTTGATTGTTTCAGTTAACCTAACCCACAAATGACATGCGGTCAGATACAGTTGCAGTAGAATACGCATGCGCCCATGCCACAAAACACGCCCATGTAAAATAGGACGCATTTAGAACATGTAGTTATTTCGTACGAATTTTTGGTTCAAGATTTGTAATTTCTGATTGACACCGTACTAGAAAATCGTATACGATTTTCTTAAACGAAAAAATAGTATAGTATAAAACAGACTTAAAACAGACTTTAAGGATAATAACAAACAGAAATTGGTAACACCATGTAGAAGAGAATAAAATAAAACAGTTATAATCACCTACAACTTTTTTTTAATTGCGTGATTCATATCAACAAACTATGTAACGCCAAATGTCTAAAATTAACAAACAAACAAATATTTTTCTCACCAATAAAGTTCTTAATTTAATTTAAAAAGCCGAACCCTGAGTATTTTTTTGTTGTAAATAATACTGTTTGCAAACACTTAACGAGCCCATAAAAAGTATCCTTCAATGTATAAAATACTTGAAATTAATATCTGCACACTAATTAACTAATTTGATTTATGCTAACAGGATATTACTCAATTTATAAAGAATCTTAAAAGTACTGCATTAAAACGGATAGAATTTTGCGTAAAAACTATTGAATGCGGCCAAAAAGGAAAACTTAATTAATGAGGTGTGCCTTTTTCTCAGCCTCAGTCTTGGACACAACCCACCGCCTTTGAATATCGCGTGTTACAATTTTGTAGAAAAATTCCAATGTCATTATTTGCTTTAGTTTATCGTGAGTTATTATAACAATAATAAAACTGCATTTCGTACCCTTGAAACAATTGATAAGACCATTTTGTTTGATTTTTATTTCATTATATATTCACTTGCATAAAATTAATACAAAATGTTTACACTTCACACGGTAAGCTGTTGCGGTATCAACTTTATTGTTTTTAGTCGGCATTCTATAGCGGGTTTCCTAGAAATCATTATTTGGTTAGTTATCTCGTTTACTTTATTAAATATTCTCAGCAAAAATTTGCATTATTTAAGGCAATAAATGAAAGAAAGATAATTGGAAGTTTGATATATACAGAGTCCTGCAACCGTATCCGGAACATTCTTCGCCCACAATTCTTTACCCACAATTCTTCGCCCACAAATTTTCGCCCACAATTCTTCGCCTCCACAATTCTTCGCCAACAATTCTTCGCCTACACAATTCTTCGCCGCCACAATATTTTGCCGCATACAAGCATATCACAAATTTAGTTTGTAAATGTGATTGTTTTTATTTACAACGTCATGTTTATAGAATATTTTACAATAGGTTAGGTAAGGTTAGGTTCGATTAATTTAATTTTTATTTGTACTATAATAACATAAACAAGATTAAAAATCACAACATACGCTATTTATGTAGCAGTTTTTAAATATAATATTAAAAGAAGAAGTATTAATACGTATAAAAGAAACAACTGTAGGCTAATGTAAAATAATCTGTAAAAATTACGTTATAAATAAAAATAATCACATTTACAAATAAAATTTGCGATATGCTTGTATGCGGCGAAAAATTGTGGCGGCGAAGAATTGTGGCAGCGAAGAATTGTGTGGGCGATGAAATGTGGGCGAAGAATTGTAGAGGCGAAGAATTGTGGGCGAAGAATGTTCCTCTTCCTAGACCCTCCTGCAACAGTGCCTCGGGCTTTTCAAGCGCCTCGCCCGTAGGAGATAGAAAAAAAAACTTTAGGCCATACAATTATTAGTTTAAAAAGATCCACGTCGTAAAATTATTTTTAGCTATACAGGGTGTCCCATTTTTGCGCTATAACAAAAACAAAGATTTTTTAAACGGAACACCCTTTATTTTTTTAGGTCCATCAAAGTCATTTTTTAACCTCTTCATTAATGTCTGTTCACTTTTTGATTTGGTGTCAGTGTATTTTTTTTCCGAAAAATCTTACATAAGCTGGCTTAACTTTAAAAAATCGTAGCGACCTCGTTTTTTAAAGTTAAGAAATAAGTAACCACTCTTATTTTATTTCGCTATTCGATAGCTTTTTTCTCCTCTTCAATTTTTATGTCCCATGTCTAAACTACGTAGTTGTTGAAATATTCAGTTAATTGCTACACCTGATTTGCGTACTAATTTACATTTTCATTTTTGTGAGACAAAAAACAAAAAAATGGACACGATTCGAAAAGTCCCCCTTGCAAAAAAAAAACGCAAGTGAAAAGCACGTTGAATTACTTTTATATAATATTACTTGCATATTAACATAACACCGATTATTGGCAATCATTCATGTTTAAAATAAATTCAGATATCGCAAATTACAAAGTCTAATTATGGTATTATCTGCACTAAACATGTGTAAAATTAATAAATTTCTGTCATATAAGTGAGAAATATTATCGTGATTTATTGTTAAATACTTTACTGTCTCGTGCAAGGCTGCCCATTGAATCCGGAATCTAAACTGACATTTAAAATGTTCATTAATATTTTGTTATATTTCATTTTTTACTTAATTACAAATCAAAACAAAGGTAGAAAAGAAAATGAACGACTTATTTATGAGTTAATTATACAAATTTTGTGCTAATTCCTAGGCAGGAGTGAAGTATTATTGATGGTTACACCGTCAGGTTTATATGGAACAGTTATTTTGCAATGACAAATCGAGACTTGCCACTGATAATTGCCATGAAATAATAGATCTATCATATTATGCTCATGCGTGTGATAAAGTACAAAAAAAATGTGTTTACTAGATCAAACTGGCAGAGAATAATTAATGCAACTTACATTTATGAAACTAGTAGAATCTATTAGAATTAGATTATTCATCAGAAAGCTTTGCTTTTTCTTTTTAGTTCATGCACGTTGTTTTCCAAAGCACAAGAGGGTGTGTTCCGTAGTACATGACCATGTTGTACCATGGAACACTTTTCATAAGATCTTATTTTATTTTTTTATTCGCTAATAGAGCTGTAAAACATAAAAATACAAACAGCAAGTTGTAAAAGGATCTTCATTAATTAATACCATATATTTTTCATTTCAAAAAAATTATTGTTAAAAAATTTTTTAAATAAAATCTCAACAGTCTCCCTTACTTAATATTATCAAATACAATGAAGTACCACACCTTATCAAATAACCTTAAAAACTCGAAAACAATCGTTTTTTTTCTGAAATTAAGTTTTTCATGAAAAACAAAACCTATGATTACTACATATGATAACTATCAGTCCAATTTAGTAACAAATCAATACACACACCTAAATTTTCGTTTCTACTTAAAATTTTAGTAGTAGAAGATAGAATAATCCACACAATTATAAAAATGTATACACAATGTTTGTCTAAAGCTATTACAAACGTATCTTACAAAACCACTAGACTATAGCCTTAAAATCAAAAAAAGTTATTTAAGTTTTTTATAAAACAATGTTTGACAACATCATTAATAAACAAATAAAAACAGTAGGTACAAGTTCCTTACATAAAATCAAGTTTTGTGAATCGCTGATGCGTTATTGTTTTTATACAAATCGATTAGGGTACGGTGCCTCTTTCAAGTAAGTTTTAGGAGCCGCCCCGGAACATCAAATCATTACAGACGACGTGTGGAATGCGATATTCCCATAAAATATCGCCTCTCGGCAAACCAAATATCTGCCAAAAATATTCACAAATTTTTTTGACTACAATGCATTTGTACACTTTTTATATGTAACTGTGACTTGTAAAAGTTCGCTTGAAGTAAAATTTTACGCTTTTTTTAGTATCGGCAAACGATCGTAAAGGCATTGCTAAAATATAAATGGTCTTAAATTTTCGGGTTTTCCTAGAAATTGCCGCTCAACGACAGTATTGTGGAAATTATTTTAATAATTTAACGTGCCATAACCCATATTTAAACTAAACAAGAAGTTGTCAATATTGATATTACTTTTGTCAAGATTATTATCGATATTTTTTTCACTTCTTAAAAATTGTAAACAATTTTATATCGCAAATTCTTGCAATAAACGTTAATACTTTTGCCAAGTTTTCAAAATGTATAACATTTCTATGTAAGATATACTTCAAAACAATTGATGACGACGAATAAATCAACAAACAATATTATAAATGAGCAGTTAAAAGTCATGGCTATCTAGATGTAATACGTAATACCGGCTATTGTATAATTCGGTTAAATAATTCACGTTTTTGTCTAGAGTGTTGGCTAACTTGATTCCAGCTTGCTTATCACACTTTGATTCATACGATAGCTATGTTGATCACTTAAAACAAAATCAAATATCGGTATCCTGGGAATTAAAAAAACTCTCACTGTTTTTATTGACGTCAGACATAATAAAAACAAATACGCGTGTCACACCTGTACGATAGAAATGGTTATTTTTATTACAGTCATATCTAAAAAGTTGGTTGCACGGTAAAGTTGAGTAGCTTTAAGAGCTTAATGGGTCATGGTTAGTTTATAATATATAACCAAAAATCAAAATACAATAGTACAATTCGATTTGAAATTATTTAGTTCAAATTTGACGGTAAAATTTTATTTCTGATTATTTTTTTAAATACGATTTACCGGTTTTCTAGGCAACAATTTATTATTTATCCATCCTAAAACAAAATTCATTTAAATTACGCCATGTTTTGGTGCAAATTTGTTTATAAATAAAAACAAGACCAAAGTCAAAAAATGGTAACATTGAACCACTTAATTTTAAATAATTTATACTTATAAGTTATGCAAAATTCCAAAAGCATTTGTATCCGTTTGTGACTTATTTTTTGTTAGTAAAATTGGTTTTGTATTAATGGTTAATTAGATCAAATGTACTATGACATATTTTATAAATGGCTGGCTAAAATATAAAATTCTGTTTATTTTGTTATTATTATTTTACTGACATAACTATAAAAAAAAAATAGTTAGGTAGTGATGTTCACTGGAACTAAACTACAAATTTCAACTATGCCACAACGTGCGCTCATTACCCTTCTGCAGACTGCTCTTAAACAGAAGTTAAAATTTAAAAATAAAAAAATATTTTTGTTAATATTAAAGATATTATCTAGTAATGTTGACCAACATTGGAAATGGTCAGTTTTACTTACGCTAACTTAGGCTAAGTTAGGTTAGATTACATGTAATGGAGATATTTAAATTTTAACTTTGCCAATTTTGCAGTTTCTGTCGTTAGTTTAAGTTCCAAAACAAGAAATGCCCCTAAAGAAATCTTCTTTTGGAGTCTATTGTTGTTAGGATATCTGTTTCAATGTCTTTGTTCCAATCGGTGTTTCCAGTGTTTCTTTGGTGAGACATATTTTGCCCATTGCCTTATAATCAAGGACTTAAGAGCTTTTAAATATAAAAATAAATTATTTAATCCTCTTAGCAGCTCTTAAAACGCATAAAATTCCAATGGTTACTATTCAAATTGATCCTCTAAAAATTAATTATCCCATGGATATAATTACTATTGAAATAATATTTCTGCAGTTATAAATGTAATTATTTATTAACAGTTTATTCATAACTAGATACTGTAGATTTAATCACAGGCTTATTTTTTTAGCAAAATATTTGTAGTGTGAACATTATCAAAATGTCATGTATTTATCGTGTAAGGACAGAGAGACGTAACATTAAACTGTTAAAGCTCATATCAGTGGAACTTTTTTCGATGAACAAAAATTATAAATTGTTGATGTAACATGGATAAAGTAGTTAAGTTTTCGTTATTCAAGACAAAAACATTTTCAAGTTTATTGCAACAACCATAAAAATCGTTTTTTGCAATAAAACAACCGTATAAAATAAAATAAATTGTTTTAACTTAATTTGGTAATCGTATCTAATAGATATGTACAAAGTTCAAACGTATAAAAATGTAATAGCGTTTCTTTTCCAATAAAATAAATCTTTATTGTTTATACTAACATGACTCTCCGCTGTGTACTGGAATTGGGCCACATATATCAATTTTACATATAAAAAATGATAAATTGTCCAAGATTTTGATTAATCAACTTTTCAACACGATATGTTGTGTCAACTAAATCTGTTTTATTGCCACGTGAGCAGTCTCTTTTTTTATGGCTCTAGTAATAAATTATAGCAATAATAAAAACAAAAACAACATGTAGCAGAGATAGTATTTATTCATTTGTTAATGTATTCGGATCAAGCTTGCGCCCAAAATATATGGCCATCTATATTTAAATGTATATAAGAATCTATGCCGTTTGTATGTTGTTGATTAGAAATATGGCTATTATTATGATTAACAGTTTATTAAAACACTTTTTATGAGGTTATGTCTGAATAAATATTTTCGTTCTTAAGATTGGATTTTCAACTTAGTCGCACCATATTTTTTTTAAAACAAATATGACTATTTTGGGAACTAGAGATAAATTGTATAAATATTTAAGTTACTACATTCTTCTACTTCTACTTTGGGTGTCGAGGTATGTTTTCCAGTTCTTTCTGTGAAATTATCTCAAGAGCCACAAAGTCACTTAAATTAAAGCAAAGCTACGTATTGCGGTTCAGAATTCAAATTTGAATTTGAAAAGTACCATGGCCTTTTTACTTCGATGATATTTATAAAACAAATTGCAGGAATAAAAACTACAATCAAGGGTTTTATTTTAACATAAAGTTAATAAAATTACTGAAAAAAACTATCACAAAATCAAAATACACTGCCGGTCAAAAGTTTAAGATTACCTCAGTTTATTTTGCCAACAAAACAAATACTAGTAATAGGTACATAGGTAAATATTAAATGTAGGTTTTACATTTAACCACATAATTAGTTAATAGAACATAAAATAAAATACAACTAATTATTAAATTATTAAATAATTCAATATTTTAGTTTATGTTCGAAATGTTGTCCATTTTGGTGAATGCAGAACTCCACGCTGTATACAGGGTGTTTCCTAATTATTGCGAAAAAAATAGGGAGGTGATTCCCTATCGAAAATTAAGGGGGTCTTTCATATAAAATTTTTTCCTTAGACGTCTTCTTTCGGCGTTACACCCCCCTAAAGAGGAGCAGTAAAAGTAGGTTTTTATTTTATTTCTCAAATTTGGATAAATGTAGGAGAATGATATTTGGTAGATGTTTTATACTAATTAAAAGGTTTCCCATAGTAATACTTTCAACCATCTCCTACCTTCACAGGGGGCTGAAAAGTGCGACCCCTGTTGGTTTTTTAATCAGAACATTTTGGTGTAACTCATTTTGACGTTTTATGGAGGATGTTAACTTATTTTATTCTTTACTCAAAATTGTAGGTTTTACGAAAAAACTAAGGAATAAAAAAATGTTCTATAGAAATCAAGCTTTCAAAACAGAATTTTTCAATTGCAAAATTTTAACCCACCAAAATGTTCTGATAAAAAAACCAACAGGGGTCGCACTTTTCAGCCCTCTGTGAAGGTGGGAGATGGTTGAAAATATTACTATGGGAAACATTTTAATAAGTATAAAACATCTACCAAATATCAATACCTTTATCCAAATTAATGAAATAAAATAAAAACCTAATTTTAGCGCTCCTCTTTAGGGGAGTGTAACTCCGAAAGGAGATGTCTAAAGACAAAATTTTATATGAAAGACCCCCCTTAATTTTTGCTAAGGAATCACTTACCGATGTTTTTCACAATATTTAAGAAACACCCTGTATATGCCACAAATTTAAATTGCCTTGAAATGACGAGAATATGTTACTGTGCTATCTGACGTCATGCAGTATGCTTTGTGGCATACATGGTGTCAAGATGAAATGACACAAAAAGAAATTACACTTGATTAAATAACACAGCAAAAATTACACCAGGAAGAAATTACACAAAACAAAAATTACACAGGGAAAAAAATACACCAGAAATAAATTTTATGAGAAGCATTTACACACATTCGAAATTTCATACTGAAGTATTTTTATACATGCATTTTTTCGCTACGGCTCTCATTGACCTCGAAAATTTTTTGTTCGGTTTTGCTGTCAGAGATAAATAACCAAAAAGTTGCTACTTCACCAAATTAACGTAAAAAAAAACATGAATGATTTTAACCTTACCTCTGAATCAAATAGTAGTCATTTCTTTAATACCTACCTGTTTAATTATTTTCTCGTGACCCCTAATTTTCTACCGTACGCGTGCATTCCAAGACTTCTGTTTTGGTAATAATTTATAGTCTATGATTAATACCTTCACCTTAACAGACCAAAATTCATAACTAATTAATATTTTGTTGCAAACGTCAAGACCTAATTCATCTTATTTTCGTTTTGTAACAAATCTAAACACGCGATTACCATAAATTTTATCGCTAATAACGCCCTAAATCGGAATTTTCAATCAGAGCCCTATTTTTTCACTTACGACCTCCAAATAACCAAGCTCTGTTACAGTTGGGCCGTCAAAACAACTTCGGAATTTGTAGAATAAAAACAAGTGGCAAATTAAAAATTTAAATAACAAGGAACTTGTATATTTGAGGAACTTCAAGTATACATGTGTGTGTGTGGGTGTGTGTGTCATATGCATAAATATGTAATTGGGAATTTTTTACTGATAGGTTAATTAGTTGTTGATAAATGTATTTGTAATATTGTTCGTTCAGATATAGTATTAATTTTAACGATGTAGTCGATTGACAGTGTGAAAAAGAATATTTATTATTGTACCAGTGTAGGTAGGTAGGTGCGATTTGCTTCACCGTTAATTTGCAACATTAGTTTAATAATAAATAATAATTATGCTGACAGAAAAATGTTGTTGATTAAGTTCTGCTATTTACAAAAAATTATATACGCGTAAAATATATGTATACTTGAAATTTTTTAATGACCTATTAAAAATAGAATAGCCATATCTTTGCTTCAGTAAATAGAATTTAAAAAAAAAAACTTGTAGGTTGTAAATAATGCTTTGTTTAGCAGCAGGTACCTTAGTGATTTTGTAAGTGTATTTAATTTTGGCTTCAATTTCTGAGCAGTGACAGTAATTAAGCCAAAATTACATGTATTTTGGGTTTTCTATATCAGAAATATTTGGGCCCAATTGATCATTAACATAACCAAAAGGAATTAGTAATGAATTTTAAGTCCGGTTTGCTATTATTACAGTTTGAATTATTAAATATTGTTTTAGCTTGTTATATTTATAAATTTTTATTTGTACAATAAAAAAAATAAGGGTACGAATTGATAATAAATAGTAAGTACATCATAATGCAATGAAAAATACTAATGTACAATGGTATACAGGATGACAATAATCTACATGTGTTGTATGCTTGTATGGGTAACTTTGTTATTATAAGAGTTACATAGTCGGTTAACTTACCAAAGTTGGGCAAAATTTCAAGACGAATTTAATGCAATTTTGACATTTGACCTAGGTATACCTTCAACTTTCTAAAATATTTTTTTTTATCTAGAAACAGACGATTTTTTTAACGGTAAATAATTCCATAGCCACCTACGTTAAAATCAAAATATGAAATAATTCCTGTAGATATTTTTACAAAGAATAGGAAAAAAATATCTAAAAAGTCACGACACACTTAATTTTTGAGATATGAGCCAAACTAGACTTTTTTTAAATGGCAATGGCTATGGGATCATTAAAAAGAGATTTTTTTCTCGTTTCATTGATGATAAGTAAGCTATTACAATATTATAATTTTTGTCAAGTAAAATCAAAGTGGCCATTGAAAAGAAAAATTAACGTAAAAAATATTTTAAACTTTTTAAGTAGGGGAAGTTGGAGTAAGATGACTAGGTTAACAAGAAAATTAAGTTTTGGCCAAGAGAAAAATGATATAATTAAATAAAAATGACGAATACATACATTGGTGAATTACCTTTGAATTCCCTATGATTTTAAACTAAACAGCGCTTCCAATATTACAATATAAAAACATAAACAAAAAATGTCATTTTAGTCATCTTACCCCATAGTGCGGGTAAGATGACGAACATAATGGGGTAAGATGGCGCCTACATACATAAAACACAAATAAATTGTCCTTGGCCATCGTAAGTGGTGCAGTCTTCATGGCACCACTCTTGACATTTGCAACACTGAATTCAGTCTGTCGCTGGTGGTTCTGTATAGCAGTTTTTTCATTAGGCCCATTTCCTCCCCCTTCTGTTTTGCTAACCTGTCTTTCTCTTCTAATTGATTATTTATGGGAGTGCCAGTAATTACGCTCGCTGAGAGTTTTTTATTATTTTGAACGGGACGATTAATAGTTGGCAAGGGTCTGATTTTCCACAGTGAGGTGTCAGATTTTGACTTTGAGCAGCTAGGGCTTGTTCCTTTAGAGGTAAATAGTTTGCCCTTTACAATCCTTGATGATGAAGAAGGTCCAGGTTCTCCATGATTTTTTACAGGCGTAAACAAAGCATAGCTTTTCACTTGCTTCAACGGAATATTGCCATATGAAGAAAAGTCTGAATCATCTGAGTTTTCATCAGGAATCTCCCTACCAATGTTACCATTAGTATCTCCACCAATGTTACCATTGGTATGGTCAGAAACATTCAGGTATTTCATATCTTGCAGCAGCTGAATTGCAGGATGTAGTTCCTTCTTCAATGTCGTGCATAGCCGCTATCATTTCGCCTTGAGACCACTGACCACGATTGGTCTTTTTTTTGTAGGTTTTTGGCATGGATGTTCTGGATGTAATAACATTTTATTACCAAAAACAGTGCTTACTGGTTGCTGGGGCAAGATGACGAATCGTTATCTTACCCCTGTCATCTTACCCCACTACATATTAAAAATGTTTTTCTAATTTACATAAAAAAGTACAAAAAGATTTATAAAATTTAAACAGAATACCAATACTATCACAGGTAATGTACAACTTACAGCAAAATTCAATTTGTTTTTACACGAGTTTTCAAAAAAAACACTTAACACCGGCAATAAATATTGTAACCGAACATGTGATGCCAAACAATTGCTTTTAACGGAAGAAATTTGAACTATATTAAAATCTTATCAGCTAATATTAACTTCGTCTACTAATCTCCAGATGGTAGTGAAAATTTTGAATTTGAGTTTTTGATGGATTGCCAGTAAAAATCGTTCGTCATCTTACCTCGTTCGTCATCTTACCCCAACTTCCCCTATTCATTTTTTATGTGTATAATTAAGTACAGCTAGTTTATTTATGTAATGTTTTGTTTTTCTCATCAATGGCCAATTTGATTATAGATACTTAAAAAAACAATAATATTGTAATAACTGACTTATTTTTAAAGATAAACCTAACAACCTATACACATCAATGAAACGAGAAAAAAAATCTCCTTCTAATGAACCCGTAGCCAACTATGGTTTCCATTTAAAAAATGTCTAGTTTGGCTTATACCTCAAAAATCAAGTGTGCCATGACGTTTGAGATATGTTTTTCTAATACTTCGTAAAAATATCTACAGGAATCAATTCACATTTTGATTTTAACGTAGGTTTTTAGTTTTTTTGAAAATATTTAAAAAAGTTAAAGTTGTAGGTCAAATTTCAAAATGGCATTTAATTTGTCTTGAAACTCTGACCAACTTTGCTCATTTAACCGTCTATGTGATATATAAGATATAGGGTTGCCAACTGCCTTTTTTTGAAATAGACAGTCCTTTGGCACCTTTTGTCCTTGACCTTTTTTAAATATGAAAAAGACGCCTTTTGACCTTTTTTCAGTAAAATGTTTAACAAGAATTTTGAAAGAAAACAATACAAAAATTAATTCAAAAATGAACTTATACATACTTGGAATTAAAAAAAAAGGCAAAGCCAACTATAGTTTTCAAAAAGGTAAGTTTGTGTCATTGCTTTTTAACGAAGAGCATAAAAAAATGTATTTTAGTACCATCAAATGCTACATACAAAAATCTGCAGTAATCTTCCTAATTTTTTTCGATTTTTACAACAAAAACGGAGAAATGACTTATTATAAATATGACAAAATAACAGCTTTCCGCTAATAACTCAGACCGGAAATGATAGAATATTTTTGAAAACGGTTCTGAGTTTGTCCCACAAAACTGCACATTTTTGGTAATTTAACTGTCCTCTATCTTGAATATTAAGCGAGATACCTATGTAATCCCATCGAATTTGGGCCACCCTGTACATAGTTATATATTATGCACAAATACAATATAAATATGTATGAAATACGTTTCAGGAATTATTACTTTTTGATAATAAAATGTGCTGAGGGTGTAGCGAATGAAGCACTTGCCTCAGGTAAAAAGCTAGAATGAGTGCTTTAGTTGTTTTTTTTAATATACGTTTTGAGAATAGGGGCCAATTTTGTTTCAGATACCAAAATTTCTTGGCACGGGGGGCTCTGGTGAGGAGTGTTCTTTTTTGGGATTTTATAGAGTCGGCAACTTTACCTTATAATAACAAATTTACTCATTCACATGTAGATTATTGTCACCCTGTACAATGTTGTTTTAACTATAAAAATTCAGTCAACTAAATTAAAATACTAGATTGATTGGCACAAAACGGAATATTTAAAGACTGTTGAAAAATGTGAACAGGCGAACTTACAAGATTTTGGGCTAGTGCATTAACAACATTTTTAAAAAGCCATTAAAAAATCTGTTTACTGTACCAAATTTTTTGTGCATTCCAACCTTTTATTTTATTGCTAACGGAAACTTTTAGCTATATGTCGGAGGTATTTCTCGCGGCGTGACTAAAATAAACAGTTTTTTTTTGTAATGTTTTGTTTTACTAAATGTTTGCGCAAGGCTATTTGTAAAGAGCAACGCATGTAGAACAATTCTTGTGTGATACAGATCGCATACCGGGCTTGTAATCAATTAAATAAGTTATCGGGAACCGGCGATCTGTTCACGCTAAGCCGTTAAATATCAGGCAGGCCACTTCGCATTTACCACCCGCATCTAACGTGGGTGCAAAAAGCTTCTAATTTGTATTCAACGCGCTTATAAATTCATTAATTCCCTTTGTGGTCCATTTATAAAACGCACAGTGAGCTACTGAAATATTATACAGACGCGAATAAAAATTATATTTAATTGCCTCGGTACTGCAAACATTATAAATACATTGATTATAGACATAACTCAAACGTGAACATAACCGTTAAGTGAAAATCCCTTGTAGTAAGTGTTCTTTTTACAGAGATTAGTCATGTTTACAAGTGTCACATAAAGTTTAAAATATTGAACAGGTAAAGTTTGCACATTATTGTCAATGAGTTTTTTATCTAGATAATATCTTGAGAATAAAGTAAAATTTGTTTTTCCAATTTATACAGAAATTCTACATTGTTAACTGCAGAAGGAATTTTAAAATTTTATCTTGGAAATTAGAGAAGGTAAACCATGAACTAAGTAAGGGGCTTCTTGTTGCAATTAAAGAAAAAACAACAACATAGTACCTATCTCTTTATAAATTTGCGATGAAAAAGATTCATTTTTTGGACTAGTCTGGGAAAATTTAATTTACAAAACTGTTAAGGAAATGTTAAATAGATTATATGTTGTTGTTGTTTGATACCAATGAAGAAAATGTTAATGAAGTTCCATACAATAGAAATGATGAATTATCTCTTTAAGAACAATTAAATTTATCTGTAACAGCAAGTGTGCTTGAAATATTCAGGATATGTTTATGACATGTTTACAACGAAAACATGATTTAGGAAACGATCCAATATTTTGTTTGTAAGAAACTTCAATAATTATCTCAACAAAGCAAAATTTCCTTACTGTTAACCTCCTTTCGAGACACATATTCCTGAATAATTTTTCAACCGCTTAAGATATTGACTTGAAATTTTCAGAATATGTTTATCATGCTTATTTACAACAAAAACATGATTTAGGATACGATCCAATATTTTGTTTGTAAGAAACTTCAATAATTATCTCAACAAAGCAAAATTTCCTTACTGTTAACCTCCTTTCGAGACACATATTCCTGAATAATTTTTCAACCGCTTAAGATATTGACTTGAAATTTTAAGGATATGTTTATCATGCTTATTTACAACAAAAACATAATTTAGGATACGATCCAATATTTTGTTTGTAAGAAACTTCAACAACTAACTCAACAAAGCAAAAATTCCTTACTATTGACCTCCTTTCGAGACACATATTCCCGAATAATTTTTTAACCGCTTAAGATATTGACTTGATATTTTCAGGATATGCTTACTATGCTTATCTACAACAACCAAATAATTTAGGATACTATCCAATAATTTGTTTGTAAGAAAGTTCAACAATAATTAACTCAACAAACCAAAATTTCCTTACTGTTAACCTCCTTTCGAGACACATATTCCTGAATAATTTTTCAACCGCTTAAGATATTGACTTGAAATTTTCAGGATATGTTTATAATGCTTATCTACAACAACAAAATAATTTAGGATACGATCAAATATTTCGTTTGTAAGAAAGTTCAACAATTAACTCAACAAAGCAAAATTTCCTTACTGTTAACTTCCTTTCGAGACACATATTCCCGAATAATTTTTCAATCGCTTAAGATATTGACTTGAATTTTTCAGGATATGTTTATAATGCTTATCTACAACAACCAAATAATTTAGGATACGATCCAATATTTTGTTTGTAAGAAACTTCAATAATTATCTCAACAAAGCAAAATTTCCTTACTGTTAACCTCCTTTCGAGACACATATTCCTGAATAATTTTTCAACCGCTTAAGATATTGACTTGAAATTTTCAGGATATGTTTATCATGCTTATTTACAACGAAAACATGATTTAGGATACGATCCAATATTTTGTTTGTAAGTAAGTTCAACAATTAACTCAACAAAGCAAAATTTCCTTACTGTTAACTTCCTTTCGAGACACATATTCTCGAATAATTTTTCAATCGCTTAAGATATTGACTTGAATTTTTCAGGATATGTTTATAATGCTTATCTACAACAACCAAATAATTTAGGATACGATCCAATATTTTGTTTGTAAGAAACTTCAATAATTATCTCAACAAAGCAAAATTTCCTTACTGTTAACCTCCTTTCGAGACACATATTCCCGAATAATTTTTCAACCGCTTAAGATATTGACTTGAATTTTTCAGGATATGTTTATAATGCTTATCTACAACAAAAAAATAATTTAGGATACGATCCAATATTTTGTTTGTAAGAAACTTCAATAATTATCTCAACAAAGCAAAATTTCATTACTGTTAACCTCCTTTCGAGACACATATTCCTGAATAACATTTCAACCGCTTAAGATATTGACTTGAAATTTTCAGGATATGTTTATCATGCTTATTTACAACAAAAACATGATTTAGGAAACGATCCAATATTTTGTTTGTAAGAAAGTTCAACAATTATCTCAACAAAGCAAAATTTCCTTACTATTAACCTGCTTTCGAGACACATATTCCCGAATAATTTTTCAACCGCTTAAGATATTGACTTGAATTTTTCAGGATATGTTTATAATGCTTATCTACAACGAAAAAATTATTTAGGATACGATCCAATATTTTGTTTGTAAGAAACTTCAATAATTATCTCAACAAAGCAAAATTTCCTTACTGTTAACCTCCTTTCGAGACACATATTCCTGAATAATTTTTCAACCGCTTAAGATATTGACTTGAAATTTTCAGGATATGTTTATCATGCTTATTTACAACGAAAACATGATTTAGGATACGATCCAATATTTTGTTTGTAAGTAAGTTCAACAATTAACTCAACAAAGCAAAATTTCCTTACTGTTAACTTCCTTTCGAGACACATATTCTCGAATAATTTTTCAATCGCTTAAGATATTGACTTGAATTTTTCAGGATATGTTTATAATGCTTATCTACAACAACCAAATAATTTAGGATACGATCCAATATTTTGTTTGTAAGAAACTTCAATAATTATCTCAACAAAGCAAAATTTCCTTACTGTTAACCTCCTTTCGAGACACATATTCCCGAATAATTTTTCAACCGCTTAAGATATTGACTTGAATTTTTCAGGATATGTTTATAATGCTTATCTACAACAAAAAAATAATTTAGGATACGATCCAATATTTTGTTTGTAAGAAACTTCAATAATTATCTCAACAAAGCAAAATTTCATTACTGTTAACCTCCTTTCGAGACACATATTCCTGAATAACATTTCAACCGCTTAAGATATTGACTTGAAATTTTCAGGATATGTTTATCATGCTTATTTACAACAAAAACATGATTTAGGAAACGATCCAATATTTTGTTTGTAAGAAAGTTCAACAATTATCTCAACAAAGCAAAATTTCCTTACTATTAACCTGCTTTCGAGACACATATTCCCGAATAATTTTTCAACCGCTTAAGATATTGACTTGAATTTTTCAGGATATGTTTATAATGCTTATCTACAACGAAAAAATTATTTAGGATACGATCCAATATTTTGTTTGTAAGAAACTTCAATAATTATCTCAACAAAGCAAAATTTCCTTACTGTTAACCTCCTTTCGAGACACATATTCCTGAATAATTTTTCAACCGCTTAAGATATTGACTTGAAATTTTCAGGATATGTTTATCATGCTTATTTACAACGAAAACATGATTTAGGATACGATCCAATATTTTGTTTGTAAGAAAGTTCAACAATTATCTCAACAAAGCAAAATTTCCTTACTATTAACCTGCTTTCGAGACACATATTCCCGAATAATTTTTCAACCGCTTAAGATATTGACTTGAATTTTTCAGGATATGTTTATAATGCTTATCTACAACAACAAAATAATTTAGGATACGATCCAATATTTTGTTTGTAAGAAACTTCAATAATTATCTCAACAAAGCAAAATTTCCTTACTGTTAACCTCCTTTCGAGACACATATTCCCGAATAATTTTTCAACCGCTTAAGATATTGACTTGAAATTTTCAGGATATGTTTATCATGCTTATCTACAACAACAAAATAATTTAGGATACGATCCAATATTTTGTTTGTCAGAAACTTCAACAATTAAGTTAACAAAGCAAAATTTCCCTACTGTTAACCTCCTTTCGAGACACATATTCCTGAATAATTTTTCAACCGCTTAAGATATTGACTTGAAATTTTCAGGATATGTTTATAATGTTTATCTATAACGAAAAAATCATTTAGGATACGATCCAATATTTTGTTTGTAAGAAACTTCAACAATTAACTCAACAAAGCAAAATTTCCTTACTTTGACCTCCTTTCGAGACACATATTCCTGAATAACTTTTCAACCGCTTAAGATATTGACTTGAAATTTTAAGGATATGTTTATAAGGTTTATCTATAACGAAAAAATCATTTTGGATACGATCCAATATTTTGTTTGTAAGAAACTTCAACAATTAACTCAACAAAGCAAAATTTCCTTACTTTGACCTCCTTTCGAGACACATATTCCCGAATAATTTTTCAACCGCTTAAGATATTGACTTGAAATTTTAAGGATATGTTTTTAATGTTTATCTATAACGAAAAAATAATTTAGGATACGATCCAATATTTTGTTTGTAAGAAACTTTAACAATTAACAAAGCAAAATTTCCTTACTGTTAACCAGGTGCGTGAAGGTGGCCGCGACTTTTTCAAAAATGCAATTTTTTTAAATCGTAGTTTTAAAAATTAGCGCCCTTATTTTTTAAAATGTCTGTTACTTTTTTATTATAAGAGCGCTAATTTTTAAAACTGCGATGCTAATTATTGGCGCTAATTAGGCGCTAATTGATGGCATCATTGTATTTTTTATATTCGAAAAAATCGTGGCTGCGTGAAGTTGGCCGCGATTTTTTAAAATGTCTGTATTTTCTTCATTATGAGGGCGCTAATTTGTGAAACTACGGCGCTAATTGTCCTCTAGCAACATTAAATATAAATGAATTTTAATTCAAATTAATTTAAAACAGTGCAAACAATTCGAAAAAAGCATTTGTTACAACCATAATCGATTCACAAAAGTTGCTTTTATCGAGTATTTACCGGATATTGTTAATCCGTATAATTCTTTTTTTTTTTAATCCGGCCCGCGTAGACTTTCAACACCCCCATTAGGCCGTAGGCTCTCCTCTTAAGAAGTTTGGGGACCCCTGGTTTATGGGTACCCCTGATATTTAATTCCGAAACTTACAACCACAATTTTTTTTTCGAAATATTTTTAATTTAAATTTAATAATTACAAACATTGTTTGTTCAAACTGCACGCCCACTATTGCAATATATTTTATTAACAGGTCATACAAAAATAATTATGTTTTTTTATCCCGAAAAAACCTGTTTCTTTCTAGTAGTAACTACTTTCAAATCTATAAATTACATCGAAAATATTATGCAACATCGTTCGACAGATATGGCGCAGTGCCGCGGATTCATTCATTATCACCGCGTTTGTCTATACTTCTATATCGTACTAATAAACCATCTGTAAAAGTTCCGACATGATCAACCCATAGCATACTATGCCGGAGCAGACCGAACCAGACCTGCCTGAATAGATTATGTTGCCTCTCGTGGTGGTCGCTTGTTCCTATCGTTATTAATTAATTAATGTTAAAAGTTGTTGTAATTTATCGACATTCGAACTAATAAAGAGCGAATTAAATGTGGAATCGGAATAATAAAGTTTCGTAGTCGGATACAAAAACGCAACCATTTCATGCGAAAACTAAATCCACGGTGATAAATTTTATTGTCGTTTTCGAATTATGCTCAGGTTTGGAATATACAAACAGCACAGTGACTTGGTAGATAGATCAATAATTATTTCGAAATAATTCAGAAATTACAAAACTGTTCAAGCAACCCTCTATTGTTTAAATCAGCGGTTCTTAAACTGTGATCTATGAACTTCAAATAATCCGCTTTACCTGACAAATTTTGCATTTCAGTTCAGATTTTTTCAGAAGTTAGAAAAGAAAATAATGAACTTTTAAACTTAACTAAACCCTTTCCCAAATTACAGCTCACACCGTAATATTTCAGAAATCAAAGAGTTTACCATCTCTGTAACAACGTCTGGACATCTTATTCATTTCACCGTAAAACTTCACTAAAATTCTAATAATTATCACTGGCCTAATATTATAATTTATAATTTAAAAATTCTTCTACAGTGTGTTCCAATAAGATAACTCAATCCCGTTAGGTTTTTATTTTAATAGATAGAAATTTGGTGGTAATTGCCTCATGTAGATTGTAGAGGGCAGCAAATCCTTTATAAAGATTTTTTTAAATGAGTTTTTCGATTTAATTTTTTTTTTTTAATTTTAAAAATTAAAAGTGCCTACCCTATTTTTCAAATACATGGTGTTTCTCAAATATTGCGAAAAAATTCGGGTGGTGATTCCTTAACGAAAATTAAGAAGGATCTTTTATATAAAATTTTCTTTAGACGTCTCCTTTCGGAGTTACACCCCCCTAAAGGGGAGCGGTAAAATTATGTTTCTAGTTTATTTCTCAAATTTGGGAGAAAGATATTTGGTAGATGTCTTAAACTTATGAAAAGGTTTTGCATAGTAAAATTTTCAATCCCCCACCCTCACAGGGAGCTGAAAAGTGCGACCCCTGTTGGTTTTTTTCTAGGAACTTTTTAGTGGGTTAAAATTTTGCATTATTCATTTAGACCTTTACGCGGCGATAACGCGACAACGCCCGTCAATTCTACTCAATATGAACATAAACAAACCATGGTAACCACCAAAATGGAAAGTTTTATATTAGAATATTTAATGGTGCATGTTCACTTATATTAATCTTTACTCAAAACTGTAGGTTTTACGAGAAAAGTTAAGGAATAAAAAAAGTTTGTAAATACATCAAGCTTTAAAAAAAAATTAAAATTGCCAAATTTTTACCCACCAAAAGTTCTGATTAAAAAAAACAACAGGGATCGCACTTTTCAGCCCCCTGTGAGGTGGGAGATGATTGAAAATATTACTATGGGAAACCTTTTCATAAGTTTAAAACATATCTACCAAATATCATTCTCCTAAATTTATCCAAACTTAAGAAATAAAATAAAAACCTAATTTTACCGCTCCCCCATAGGAGGTGTAACTCTGAAAGGAGACGTCTCAGAAATTTTATATAAAAGACCTCCCTAATTTTCGTTAAGAAACACCCTCTATATAATTTTTTCTTTTGCTTTAGAAATTAAGCATATTTGATTAGACACTTTATTATCAAAATAGCAAACCATTAGGCTAGGCGCTGACATGCAATAAATCAGTTTTGCAACAGTGCAAAACTAAATTAGGATCACCTAGATGCAAGCACACAAGCAACTAAATTGTTTGGTTTCAACATGGATTTCTCCGAATTAACTACGGTGTATGCTCTTGAGACGACAAGGACAAGGAGGACGAAAGTCAAACTTCAACGACAAAAAACACATGTATGAAGCCGCGCAATTGAAAGTATCATAATAATTAAAATCCTAAACTGCTAAAAAATAATTAAAAGTCTTCGATAAACTTTAAAATATGAAAACAGCAAGTAAATAAAATCACATTAAAAAAACATAGACTTAATTACGAAATTGGTCTTTTAATACATGAAATTTCCTTTTTTTTATTTAGCTTACAAGTGACACCACTTAGCATTAAATACCTCCACCATTTGAAAGATTTTTAAACATCTAATGATAAAATACATTATTTAACTTCTTCTTGCAAAAAAATTAAATAAAAATAGGATTATTGAATTAATCAATGTTGTGATACGACAGATATAAGAAAATTTTATTAGAAGTATCTGTGTATAAATGTTTTCAAAAATAACATATAAGTACCCCTAGAAAGTTAAAAACTGACAAAAGAGTTCAATAAACTATCTATAATGGATAATGATGACGTGACAGACTTTTTAACATTAAATAAAAGCAAATTTGAATTTAAACTGAGTAGAATAAAACGATACATTTAATAAAACAGGCAATGTCATCTGTTTTTAAGGCACAATTTAATTCTTTGAACATTTACAAAAATTAAAACTGCGCATAAAATTGGGTATAAGACTATCCATGACGGCCAATTTAAAGGTTTTTTTTACGTTTTAAGTATTAATTTATAAAAAACGTGGGCATTAACACATTAGGGAAAATAATACGTAAGCTCAGATTGTGTTCTATCACAAATGGTTCTTGTTTTTTGTTTTTTTATTTATATTATACCAACTTACCAACCGTAGAGTATTTAACTAAAACAATTAAAAAACAAAACACTTTTTCAATAATATGCAGGTCTGGCAATTTGGTTTACTTAATAATGAAATTTTAAACCTTAATAATCTACTAAAATTAAATTTAATACTAAAATTATTAAATAAACAGCTGACATGTTTATCATTAATTTAAATAAAATTGGGGGCTCTTTATCAAACAAGGTGTTACCATCAAATTCATAATTAACAGCATCATCTCGCATTTACAATTTTATAAAAGCACTTAAGCTAATAACTCAAATAAATTGGAAACAATTTGTAACCCCAAATTAACTGGAAGCGCCAGATGTGCGACATATTTCATCAGAAATGAATTTTTCATTTGCAAACAAATGAGCTACACCCCCGTCTAATGCGTATAGTGTTACTTTCGGAAACTGGCAGGCTCATCAGAGCGTATGACACATGATCAGCTGATAGATTCCCACCACATTGGATTTGCAGGTTAAATTGGGTTAGAAAAGCACGCAGCATCCGGCACGAATGCGATTTGGACGCCGCGTGTGGTTGTTTTTAGATAATATTATAGTTAGCGCCCGTGTTAACAACTATAATATTTTAGGAAATTAAGTAACCTAAACTTTATATTATTAAATCAGTACAGTGGACACTCGAACTTCGAACAGTTTGATGTTAGAACAACTCGAAACTCGAACAATGAAAGCGAAAGTCGAGCATAGAATCTGTTTTTTAAGCGATTTATTAATATCTTATGATTATATTTATATCCATTATTATTATTATACCCATTCAGTTCTAAACCTCCTTTTATAATTATTAATCAATTATTATATACTCTAACATTTTTTATGTATGTACCATTATAAATAAAAACATTTAATTTTTGAAATTCAACATACTTATTTTATCATTATTTACTTACCAATACGATCTTTTAAAATAGGCTTTTTAAAAGTCTTATATTGAGTAAATTTTGGGAATCTAAAACGAATTATTTTAATTCAATTATTTCTTGAAGGCAAAAGTAACTTAAAAGTCGAACTATCTCCTGAAACGGATTATCTTCAAAGTTTGAGTGACCACTGTAATTAAATGAATAAACACACTGTCCCGGTTGGCAATATTTAAAAACTTTTTAAAAAAAATTCTATTCCTAATTTCTTATAACAAATGTTTGAGAAAAACATGTAAATATGCCTCTATTTAAGTATACTTTACTAAATATTAATCCATTTTTAATCAAAAACTATTCATAAATAAAAATTTTGCAAAACTATTTGTTTTCAGTATCAAATACAATGAAGTTTGAAACATACTATTCTAAAACGTATACTATACCTTTCCTAGCTAGACTTAACAAAGTCAAATAACAGTGTATTATAAAAAAAAAAACATTGCCAATAATCTACAGTTTGCTACGAATAGTATATAGATGTAGTCTCATCAATATTTTACCTGGCCAAACCTTTCTGAATATTTTTTTAAATTTTTACAGTTTTAGTTTACAACTCAAAAATAAAAATTTATTTTTTGGCAATTTATTTTATTCTGAACATAATTATAATTTCTTTTATATTTTAGGTTTTCAACAACCAAATCATACAGAAATTGACCGGTTTACAATCACAATAAAATATTAAATTTGAAAAGAACTAAAACAATGTATGCAACATAATATGCAAATAAGTATATTAATTTTTGGTGGCATAAAAAAAAAGATGTTTATCGATGAAATAAAAAATTTATTCTAGATGAACATAATCTTATACAAACAAGATATTTAAGAAGTTTAGGAATAAATACAGAACTACAATAATTAGTAAGGCGTTACAATAATTCAATAAATCAAATTTGAACATATAACTTGAAAAATATTTTTTATTATCCAAGAAGATTCTCTAAAAATCTATTTTTTTAGGTAAATGTAGTAACATATACATACGTGTACAGGTCTTATCAGAGGGGGGACAAGAGGGGCAGATATCCCGGGCCTCACAGTTTTAGGGGTCTCAATTTTTAACTTGCTTTGTTAGAAAAAAATTACATAATATTCATGTTGTTGAAATAAAAGTTTTATAACATATATCATCGAACGACCATTGACATTTTATATTTTTCGCTCAATTTTTAATTTTGAAGGGCCTCAAAAACATTCGCCCCGCACCTCGCATTTACTCTGAAAGGCCCTGTGCGTGTATATCGTAAGAAACATTTGGGATTGCTCTTATAAGTTTTAAAACAATTTTTTTGGGAAAAACAAAATTCAAAAACGAATTACACTAAAAATGTAAACAATTACTCGATGATTTCCAAAACTTATTTTGTAAACAATTGTTAACAGCTATTTAAGTTGGTGCCGAGTATAGTTCGACACATCTGAATGAGCAGACACTGTCACATCCGTTTTGTAGCGTGAGCATCACTATCCGTGCTCAAATTGATTGCTTTTGTTTCGTTTAATTTGATTTAGGTCGGTAAATACACTTTTTAGGAACAAAAAAACTGTGAAGAACACATACACTTCTTATGGAACGATTTACAGAACGTCCTTACAACTTAGATCTACAGTAAATTTCATAAAATTTTCAACTAAAATAAAGTTGAACTCCAAAATAAATTAAAATACGAATTATACAAGGTGGCCAATAATTTGAGCCATTTTAAATCCTAAATAACTATAACTGAATAATGCGTAAAAGCTTGATCTTTATAGTAAATATAAAATATACAGAATAGCGTTTGGTTTTATATTAATACAGTTCTAAAGTTTTAAACACTAATATCCTGGAGTAACTTTCTTCGTACTTTGGTCGTATGTTGCTCACTACACGATGGAACATGTCCAAGGCGATTTGAGACTTCGTGGTAAATGTTTTGTTTTGAGACAATCAATTTCTCGTGGGGAAGGGTCTCTGAAGATTGGCATGGCCAGATCAAGTGGTATCACAGGTCATGGATAACGCGATTTGGTAACAAACCTCATTCAATATCCATCGATTTTTATGCTGTATGACTGATCGTTCCATCTTGGTGGAACCGTGCATTGATCTTTGGATGCTCATTAATTTGAAGCATCAAAAAACGCTCGATCATAAAACAAATACCGGCCTGCTAGTACTATAACGCAACCCCCTTTCTCGCCCTACCTCGACTTATGCACGATATCTTCATTATTAGGTGCAAAACTTTCCGGCAAAAGTTCATCCAATTCCCCTGTTTGGAAATATCACCTAAAAAATGTAGTGTTAAAAAAAACTAAAAAACTTTTTAATGTAAAATCAAATGCTATTGACAAACTGCTATTTCAAGAATATAAATATTTTGTTCTACTTTCCAACAGATCAAGTTAAAAATTGAGGTCCCTAAAACTGTGACGCCCAGGGCAACTGACCCTCTTGCTGCCCCCCCTCTCTGACTAGGCCAGGCTATTGTTCACGAAACTATCAATTAAGATTTAAAATAACCCCATCCATTGATCCACCTCGTATACCGGGTGTAAATGAAGTATGGTACACCCCCTTTTTTTTCTTTAGTTCTGATTTAAGATTAATGAAATTTTAGACATATGATATGTGCAAAAAAACCGGATGTTTTAAGTACATAAACACAATTGTTTCACTTCCGGTTTTGCCGGAAAACACCCCAACATTGTTATTTTAAATAGAACACCCTGTATATTTTTACATTTTTGGAAAGAGGAAGCGATTTTGGGTAGGTACAACTGCACTATTTTGGTTAATTTTTATAATCTCAAATAATTTTGAACCAAAATTTAATTTTTTATTAAGTTTTACTTTAATAACTATGTAATCATTTTTCTACCACCGTAATGACATACAAACACGTAAACAAGCATTTGTTTGTTTTTACAGTGATCTTCCGTAGCACCTTTGTTTTTGTTTTGAATAATCTGTTTTGTTGCACAGTGTACTGCGATTAACAGGATCTCTCAATAAATCCTTACAATAATTTGAATTTTTTGAAGCAGACTCTTCAAAAAATACAAGTTATTGGTATCGATGGATTCGTTGGAAGATGCCCCATTTAAATAACCGCTTATACCACCATAGTTTCATTTAAAAAAATTGACTTTATGTCAAAAAACCGATTCCGCAACCTTCAAAACCGATTAAAGTAACCCAAATGTCAATAATTAAAATGTACAAAAAGTTTTTTGGGCAATTGTTGATATAATAAAATTAAATTTATACAGGTCACGGCACACTTAATACAAAATTAAATTTTGGTTCAAAAATTATTTAAGGTTATAAAAATTAACCAAAATGGTGCTGTTGTATCCAAAATCGCTTCCTCTTTCCAAAAAGGTAAAAATATACAGGGTGTTCCATTTAAAATAACAAAGTTGGGGTATTTTCCGGCGAAACTCGAAGTGAAACAATTGTGTGCATGTGCTCAAAAAAACAGGTTTTTTGCACATATAATATGTCTAAAATTTCATTTATCTAAAATCAAAACTAAAGAAAAAAGGGGTGTACCACACTTTATTTACACCCGGTATTATGAACTCCAAAAGAAGTTTTATAATTGTTGGTTTAAGCCGTACGCAAAAAAAAACAGTTGAAGCATAGCCTTTGAAAACGATATACAAAATCGACTCGATACCAAGCATCTGACCATTATCAGAAAGCCCACCTTTTAACTGAATTAACATCATTTTATGTCCTTAACCGCATACAATCCCATGGGGGCAGAGAACTCTCCCATAGGACATGGATATTTCCCACGGGTAAAATCAAATTAAGAGTAAAGATCGTATCGCATGTTCGTGGCTGCAAGGGACAGGATCCGACGTCACTTGATCATTGTTGATTCTGTACTGTTTTCACGCACGGCACACTTTGCAATTACACTTTACATAGGATTTTGTTTCCATGACATACTGCGTTTACAGTTTGCTCAGCGCTTTGTTTAGTTATTGTGATGCATAATGTGGAGAGTGCAGGCGGTGGCTTACGAGGGTGATTTACTACACCCGATTTAATAAAAGATGTTTCAACATGTTGGAGTGGGTTCGAAGAGATTGGGCACGTGATTCGATTTGAAATCGCACGTGTATGAAAATATGGTTAAGGAAAGTTAATATATTAAATTTGTGTTGCACACAGATTTTGTTTATCGAATTGTAAAAGCCCTATAGAATAACTTATACATTAGTTTTTCACATTATGATTAATTATGTGTCTTTGTCCATATAGGAAATATTCTTTTTGGTCTAGCTATGACTAGTTGCCATAATTTTTTTACTATACAGGGTGTCCCAGATAACATTTCCATAATGGAGATCTCGCTTATTATGAGAGTTACAGGTTTGCTTAAATTAGATGGATTATTCACAGTATGAGAAGAGCTACAATCAATTTTTAAAAGTACAAAATTCCTCTTACTTCACTTCAACATCTTATAGCAAAACAATGTTAAAAATCTTTTTTCTTCCCTAACGTTTTTGTTTTATTCATTAAATAAATTTTATTAGTTCTTTCTTAATATACTTTTTAATGTAGAATGTAACTGTTACTTTAGATTTTTTTAACACTTACCATTTTCGAGATATTACCCCTAAGTTCATTTTTTCTTATGGACCGCGAAGTTGTCTATGGAATAGTTAAATGTGCTTGTTCTCTTTTTAATGAAATATTACATGCTATATCTATTTTTATAAATAAGTCACAAAAGGAAGAGAAATAGTATTTAACAATCACTTATCAAGCTATCTATGAAAAAAGAAACAACAAACAACTAACTAAATGTCAAATGACAGTATCAATTGTCTGTGTTATCATTTATTAGAATTTTATAGTATTGTTGTGTCTTTGTAGTAATTGTTATAATTATGGCTACATTTAAAAATAACGAAAAATTTGACATTCTTTACAATAAAAACTGTGTAGAAGCTGAGCGAATATACTTAGAGCTTTATCCCGAGAAAAGGTCACATTTTGCGAGTAATTACAGAAATTTGGAAATAAATTTAAAAGAATATGGTTTCTTCGAGAAACCAAGCAGAAATCCAAAACGAATTAATACAGTATTAGAATTATCTGGTTTTACACAGTTTCTATGGCAAAGAATGTAGCATCTCAATATGTCAAATTTTTCATTAGTTGTAAATGTGCCATAATTATATGATAACCAATTTGCTACAAATATCGAACTACACAACAATACTATAAAATTCTAATAAAAAATGATACCACAGACAAATATTAACTGTCATTTGACATTTAATTAGTTGTTTTTCGTTTTCTTTTTTCATAGATAGCTTGATTAGTGATTGGTTAATTACGAATTTTCTAGATTTTCAGAGTTATTTATAAAAATAGATATGGCAAGTAATATCTCATTTTAAAGAGGAAATAAAAGCACATTTAATAATTTCAAAGCCAACTTGACGCCCTATGAGAAACAATGAAATTAGGGGTAATATCTCGAAAATGGTAAGTTATTAAATAAATCTAAAACAACAGTTACCTACATACTATATTATGTTATTTTTTTATCTAATTTAAACGCTAATAGAGATTAAAACAATGCAATCTGATCTTTGAGACCAATGAGCAGTTTAATTCTAGCCTAAATGAATAATGTTCAAACTTAGTCTAAGGTCCAATAGCAGTCCTTAGTTTGCTAATATATAAGTACACTAATTATTAACGTGCACACCACCGTACAGTCTCTGCTTTAAAAATTTTTCTTAAACTTACACAAACGGTTTGACCCTTTTAAGTCTTCTTACTAATCCTGTAGTGTCCAGGAGCTGGATCGCCTCGACGTTTACATGTTGATGGAGCCTTTCCTCGTGGCTCTTGGCAAACTTCTTAATTGTGTCGGTTACAGTGTCCATGTTGAGGTCCTGATGTATGTCACTATTTCTGCAATACCAAGGTGCATCAGCGATGTTCCTTAGTATTTTGTTCTGGAATCTCTGGCTGATCTGAATATTACTCTGTTTGGTGCATCACCATGGCTATATCCCATATGTCCATACAGGTTTTAAAATTTGCTTGTAAAGCAAATGTTTATTATGTAGGGACAAAGAGGAATTCCTCCCGATCAGCCAGTATATTTTTTTTATATTTGATACCTATTTCTTCCCTTTTTTTCTTGACATGAGCCTTCCAGCGTAGCTTAGCGTCCAATGTAATACCTAAGTATTTTGCTGTGTTGGAGTATGGAATTTGTTAATCATTTTAGTTGATTAGTACATGTTGAATTGTCTATTATGTTATGAGAAAAAATATATAAATTCAACATTTTCTCTTTTTTTTCCTATAAAATGTGAAGTGCGAAGAATTTTGTACTTTTAAAAATTAACTGTGGCTCCTCTCTTACTAATAAATAATACATCTAATTTAAAAAAACCTGTATCTCTTATAAGAAGTGAGATCTCCATGCTGGAAATGTTATCTGGGACACCCTGTATATATCTCAGTATTCATAGGAGCTACAAAGAGGGTAAAATGGGCAAAATTGTGTAGAATTTTAAGTAGATTAAAAATCTATTTTTTAATTTAAGATAATCTGTTTCATTCCAAAAATTAATAGTTACACATAAAATATTCGATGTTTTATTCTTTAAAACCTCATTTGTTTTTTTGGGACCAATTTACGAAAATAGGTATGAGAAACGTACGGAGGCAATTGTTCATGATAACAATAATCAAAACTTGTCCAGGGAATCGCACAAGATACAAATCTATACAAATCTGGAAGTAAATTTTCAGTTACGTATTTTGTGTGTAGTGCAAATAAAAATGATCATAAGATATAAAGTCTAAAATTAAATCATGGCAACTTCCCCTCCCATCTGTATAAAATTGGCATAAAGGATAGCCCAGCATGCCCATGTGATGGGCAGTCTTACGGGGACTTAAATCATTTATTCTTTTCGTGTAGTCATAATACAATTTTAACAGAAAAGCTCTACAAAGATCTGATATCGTTGGGGGTGCACCTCCCTGTTAACAGTATCGGTTCTATCTGTAATATCAAGGGACATTTGTGACGTTCTCGTTAATTTTGCTCGACTTGCTAATTTAAATATTTAAAGTATCGATAATATAAAATATCTGTGGCTGATGGACTACAGTCCAATGCCAAACAACCCCCAAAAAAAAAAATATATATATAAAGTCGGTAGATCTAGGATGCCAAAGAATACTAGATGTTGTTCATTCATACGTTACACAACTGAGTCATACATTAGACAGTTTCTCAGACAGTCACTTTGTCTGATTGAAGGTGTGTGTGATTTTCTAAAGGTAAACTTGTGCCTTATCGAAATAAAATGCAATTATGAGGTCAAAAATGGAATTAATTAAAGCGTGAAAATACCTCTGCCGCAATGAAGTTTTGCCTCAATTAGACGAAAGTTCCGCTTGATTAATTTATTGAACGTAACAATAACCTGTTCCCCGATAATCTCTTAAGAAACTCAGTTTAATTCTTACGTCATCTCTAATCAAACAATATCTTAATATTACCGTTTACATGCGGGTGGAATTGGCCAATATTGTTTATATTAACTTGACCGATTTAAGTAATTGCTAGTCACATTATTTCATAACGCTTTTATGAACACCTTGATTGTAACGCGTAAATTCGTCCATTAATTATAATATATCATAGTTGGCCAATGTTTAGATTAAATCATCTAGTAGACTGTGGGTGTAACAATCTTACAGCCTTTTAGTAGTCGAGCAGGCGGTGGCCAACGGCTACTTGGATCCTAGGTCGTGACTGCACGGACCACAGAGAAAACACTATCACTAGTTATTGTTCTGAAAGTTCATTTAACCAGATAACTTATACGGTTACTTGATCAAATGTTCATTCGCTTTCATTCTAGAAAGAAGTTACCTCCAACAGCCATCATCAGTAATTGCTTAATACGTCAGTTATAAATGTCGAATTTAAAAAATGATCAGGGAGAGACAGTTTACACATCTTGATGTGATGAAATTCATTTGTTTGATTTATGAAACAATTTGTGTTCGCTCTATTGTTAAGTATTTTTTCTACGACCACTTCGTTAAATGACTATGACTGTACAATCTGTATGCATAGTAAGAGCGTCCATACGCACGGTAAGCAGAAAGTAATTTCCTAAAAATGATCAAAGTAGACAATTAACAGCGTTCTAAAAGTGTGTTTCTATAAGCCAAAAGGACGATAAAATCGTATATACCGGGTGTTTTTTTTTTCTTTAGTTTAGATTTTAGATAAATGACATTTTTGATATATATTATGTGCAAGAAACTTGTTGTTTTAAGAACATGCACACAATTTTTTCACTTCCGGTTTCATCGGAAATGACCCCTACTTTGTTATTTTAAATGGAACACCCTGTATATTTTTACATTTTTGGAAAGAGGAAGCGATTTTGGATACAACTGCACTATTTTGGTTCATTTTCATACCCTCAAAAAAAATTTGAAACAACATTTAATTTTTGTTTAAGGGTGCCGTGAGCTGCAAAAATTGAATTTTATTATGTCAACAATTGTCCAAAAACCGTTTTTGTAAATTTTAAATGACATTTAGGTTACTTTAATCGACTTTGAAGATTGCGGAATCGGTTTTTTGACAAAAAGTCGATTTTTTAAATGGAACTATGGTGGTACAAGCGGTTATTTAAATGGAGCGTCTTCTAACGAATCCATCGAGACCATTAACTTGTTTGATTTATGAAACAATTTGTGTTCGCTCTATTGTTAAGTATTTTTTCTACGACCACTTCGTTAAATGACTATGACTGTACAATCTGTATGCATAGTAAGAGCGTCCATACGCACGGTAAGCAGAAAGTAATTTCCTAAAAATGATCAAAGTAGACAATTAACAGCGTTCTAAAAGTGTGTTTCTATAAGCCAAAAGGACGATAAAATCGTATATACCGGGTGTTTTTTTTTTCTTTAGTTTAGATTTTAGATAAATGACATTTTTGATATATATTATGTGCAAGAAACTTGTTGTTTTAAGAACATGCACACAATTTTTTCACTTCCGGTTTCATCGGAAATGACCCCTACTTTGTTATTTTAAATGGAACACCCTGTATATTTTTACATTTTTGGAAAGAGGAAGCGATTTTGGATACAACTGCACTATTTTGGTTCATTTTCATACCCTCAAAAAAAATTGAAACAACATTTAATTTTTGTTTAAGGGTGCCGTGAGCTGCAAAAATTGAATTTTATTATGTCAACAATTGTCCAAAAACCGTTTTTGTAAATTTTAAATGACATTTAGGTTACTTTAATCGACTTTGAAGATTGCGGAATCGGTTTTTTGACAAAAAGTCGATTTTTTAAATGGAACTATGGTGGTACAAGCGGTTATTTAAATGGAGCGTCTTCTAACGAATCCATCGAGACCATTAACTTGTATTTTTATTAAAAATCTGCTACAAAAACTTCAAATTATTGTAAGGATTTATTAAGAGATCCTGTTAATCGCAGTACACTGTGCATAACTGCTACAAAACAAATCATTCAAAACAAAAACAAAGCTGCTACGGAAGATCGCTGTGGAAACAAACAGCTGCTTGTTTACGTGTTTGTATGTCATTCGGGTGGTAGAAAAATGATTACACAGTTATTAAACTAAAACTTTAAAAAAAATTAAATTTTGGTTCAAAATATTATTTGACCTTATAAAAATTAACCAAAATAGTGCAGTTGTATCCAAAATCGCTTCCTCTTTCCAAAAATGTAAAAATATACAGGGTGTTCCCTTTAAAATTACAAAGTTAGGGTCATTTCCGGCGAAACCGGAAGTGAAACAATTGTGTGCATGTACTTAAAAAATACAGTTTTTCGCACATACAATATGTCTAAAATTTCATTAAACTAAAATCAAAACTAAAGAAAAAGGAAGGTGTGCCACACTTTGTTTGAGACCGGTATTATGTGATCGCAGAAAAAGTATAGTACAAAACTCAAGTTATAAAGCTTTTTAGCACTCAAGCGCAAGATACTTCTTACAGCTCTTGTTATGTAATTTACTAGTAACGTAGTAACTGTTAGTATATGAAGTAAAACAAAAACATTCATGTCCTAAAATCACAACGGTTCCCACATACTTGGTGCACCCTGTATACAAGTATTTTTAAAATGTGCCTTCCCAAAAAGAATAGACTATTCGCTATTTTAGAGCAGCGGTTTCCAAACTTTTTTGAACCGCAAACCCCTCTCATTATAATATTTCTTACCGCGAACCCCGTCTCTGGAATCATACAGAGTGTAACAAAATTTAACGTTAAGGAGGCAAAGTAGACATCAAATAAGACCAATTCAACCCGAAAAAATCTATATTAAGTGTTTTAGGGATATTTGACTGTGAAGATGAACAATTTAGATGAACAATTTTACCAGTTTTTATTAAATATCTCAGTTAATTATTGCAATTGAGTGTTTAAATTTTGAATACAAAGATTAGTATAATTCTGCATAAAGTGTAAAGTATGGTTCTGCATCAAGTTTGTTCCGGTACTTCAACTTCAAACTTCAACGGTTTCTATGTCGCGAAAGCTCTCTCAGACACATTGGTAGTTGTCTAACCTTGCTTCATTAATGATTATTGGACCCTTAAAACGCTTAAATGGATTAATGCGTTTTAAACTTAATTTTTGTGTAAATACAGACATACAGTCCGACAGAAATTACAATTAATTTAATCTAATTTTAAGTTCTATAATGCCCAAATAGAATCAATTTTTTCTTAACTTTTCTCAAGACAAACTGAGCCAGTTGCTCCTTCGAACAAGCAACAAAAGAAATACGAATGAAGATAGTTGAAGGTAAGTATGCATGTCAGTGGAATGTTTATATTACTAGGAACGGTAGTATATTCATTGACAAGCGATCAGAGTGGCCGCTATGTGGGTGTCTGTCGGTGATCTAGCCCATAAAGTGGCCGCGCCTTTGCTTAAGCACCAGCTCTTCGCACTGGGATGCTACTACTTTAATATACAATAATTTAACAGAACAAGGCCTACACTATTTTGCACCTCGTAACAACAAAATTATTCTCAAATCAACACAAACTTATAAAATAGTTATAGAAAAATTTTACACGTCTTTAAATTACACACAGCGTGTGGTTATGAACATAAACACTCTAAAATTAATTTTTTTTTGCCAAATATTTTGGTACAAGAACCTTATTCCAGCTAAAGCCGTCAGTAAAATAAAGAATGCACAGTTAAATTTAACAGAACCGTACACAGACAGCATTATGCAACCGGGCATCAAAGGCTTGCAATTATTTATTACAAAAACACTATTTTTATTTAAAAACTATTATGACATACAGGGTGTTTCGGTTCATATATTGGTTACTTTTGAAATCGATACGGTATAAACTTCACTTATTAAAAAAATCACGGAATTATCTGTTACCAAAGCTTCACGCTCGCGAACAGAAATACTTTATCAACAAATTTATAGAATTATATTTCAACATAAAGAACATGAATATGTCGAAACCTGTTAAAGTTAAAAGAAGGTAAATCTAGCAAAATGTGTTTTTACATGCATAGTAAGAATATAAACTGTAAACGCCCAATTCATACCCAGTTCCTTTAATATCCTGAAAAACAAATTAACTTTAAAGGCGTTGTTAAAATTAAACTCGATTTTTTATTTATCATGGGTGACATATTAAATATTTATGCTACAGTTGACAAGTTTATAATGACAAATAATTTCCCAATAAAACTGTATGGTGTTCCTATTTGGATCACATTATCAGGAGAGATTTTTCGGCTAATAAAAAATTTACAAAAAAAAATATGGGGTATTTTTGACTCACATTTGTAAAAATAATGTAAGTGCAAAATAAGATAAACTCGTTTTGAAAATAAAGCTCAAAGGTAAAACCTGGATAGTTTTGATCATATACTTGAAACTCGTTCGTTTCCAATAATTTAAAACCATTTCATGATACATTTTATCGTAAAAAAAAAACAATATATTAATTCAGGAGAATTTATCACAACTTTGACGTAATAAAGCAAACATTAATTATTAAATTTCAGAAATTATTATTATGTTGTTTAAGTCAGAGCAAACAACAAACTATTAAATAATATTTATGCATTAATTTAAACACATATAAGATTCATACATTCACATACCAACAAATAACAGGGAAATTTTGTCACTAAGAGACAATCATAATTGGAAAATTAATAATTGGTGATTTTTAAAAATCTATAGTTTAAGTCGCATAATAAATAAGTTTAATTAAAAAATACTTATGCATTTTTATATTTAAAAAAAACCTCTTGCAGTATGTTACACCAGCTTCATCAATGGCAGACAAATGTAATTAATTATTTACTTACATATGAACTAAAGTCTCTAGAGCAGTGGTTCTCAAACTGGGTGCCGCGGCACCCTAGGGTGCCGTAAGTACACCAGAAGGGTGCCGCGAAATTTTTAACTGTTTATATGTTTAAAACCAAATATTTAACTGCTACAAATATCTAAATCTAAAACAAAAAAATATACTCCTATATTTTAATTATATTGGACAAAGCTTAAATAAAAGTTATTATTTGGTTTTTGGTGTTCCAAATCAACTTATTTAACAGACATATTTGATCACCTGAACAAGTGGAACTCCAGTATGTAAGGAAGAAATGAAAATATTTTGACTTCTGCAGATAAAATTAAGGCCTTTAAAGATAAAATTAAAATGTGGAAAATAAAATTATACTCAAATAATGTAGAAATGTTTGTTAAAGTTGCCGAATTGTAATATAATAACAAAGATTTGCAAAAGCTTAGTTACAGTCATTTAACATTTTTAGAAGAACATATTAACCATTATTTCCCAGACATATCAGTTAATTTGTAAGGCTGGATTAGAAATCCATTTGTAGAGTCAACATCTGAAATAAGTGACTTAAGTCTTATAGAAGTTGAAGAATTAATTGATATACGTAACGATCGCACGTTAAGATTGAAGCATTCAGAAATATGTCTGAATTCATTTTGGATAACAATTATAAAGGAACACCCCAATATAGGGTT